>JAGPOW010003648.1:27612071-27623851 GCA_030014935.1 Caiman crocodilus | reverse complement strand
TTAAGAGTAGATTGGATAGGTACTTGGCTGGGGTCCTGTGACCCTGGCACTCATTCCTGCCATTGGCGGAGGGTCAGACTAGATGGCCTGCTCTAGGCCTCTTCTGACCCTAGATACTATGATACTATGAAGTCTTCAGTATAGCAGAATGAAAATGTCTGAACATTGTATGTGTTATACAAATACCTGATTTTTCCCCATCGTATTCAAAATCTCTAATTTTGGTGTAATAAACAATGTAAAGCTCTTTAAAATACTGAAAGGAAAAAGATGTGTCATGAATTGATGGTGGCAACAAGAGACAAGAAAATAAGGAGCAAGCAATACTAGAGAATGCCATAACACTAAGTAAATGTTCAAATGGTTAGTATTTGAGACTATGCAGTAACTATGCATTGCAATGGATTATTGGTGTCTTTTTGGCTTCTGTGACTCCATCTTTTCCTGTTTCTGTTCTCTTTAATGATACCTTCAATGTGCCTTTTTCATTCCTTGCTGTGGGGTAACAGCCCCTGTTCTCCTTTGACTCCATTTAATTTTTTTGTTTATACTTTTATCTGAATGTGGCAGACTTACAGATACAGCCTGGTGTCTCAGGCTTGGAGAATCTTCTCAATGATTGATGGAGCCCATCCGCCAATTGGGTAACTGAGGGGTGGGGCTTTGCCCCACCTCTGCTTGTGGTAAGAGAGAGAGAAAAAAAAAACAACTTTGGACCTGGTTCGAGACTGCACTCTGCCATTTTGGGCACAACTTTGTCGGGGTGGAGCCTCCTGAAGAAAATAAAAGAAGCTGCGTGCCCAGTATTTGGCAGGCACGTCAAGGGATGGGGCTTAGAAGAGCTAAGGAGAGCTGCTCAGCAGTATCCCAGAAGAGCCTCTGAAGACTTCCGGTAGCGGTGGGAAACAGTGGACGGCTCTAACAGCCAGGATCTCAGTGCTCAGCATGGTGCACAGCAGTGATACCCTGGGAGTTGCATGAGGCGGCTCAGGTTTGCAGCCGGGCAGGCATGGGCCAGTGCACGGAGCTGGACCCTGGAAGCCTCTCGTGGTGGCTCAGATCCTTCACAGGAGGTGTTGCACAAAGTGTGAGAGACTTTGGCAGCTGCTTGAAGTGGCTCCGGTCTACAGCTGCTGAAAGTGGGCCAGCAGTTCGGTGCAGATGATGCAGCACCGAAGGTTTGGGAATGGACTGAGCCCCGGTGCTGCACAATGTGTCCTGGGCCTGCAACCCTTTAGCAAAAGGCAGAGCCTTGGGTTCATGTGAGGGTGCACAGGGACCCACACTGCCTGGTGGGCCAGAAAGCGCAGAAGCAGCTGGGTCTCAGCAGGAGGGGTGCTAACTTACTAGCAAGGAGACACAGACTGCCCACCCAGGACCCTGGAGCTGAGTTACCTGTGAAAGGGGAGGAGAAAGTTGCCCTGAGTGGTGAGGCTGCAGGGGAAGCCAAGTGAGGGAAGGTTCCTTGGGTCTAAAGTGTCTCCCTCTGTGTCTGTCGCTGAAGGTCACAGTGAAACCTGGAGAGCACTGAGGATTTCCCCTCCCATGGGTTACTGGACTGCAGCCAATGCCCCAGTGGGCCACTTGAGGGGTTTTGGGGAAGGGGCTTAAGGAGTTAAAGTTAACCTGATGTTGATGTGCCTTATTTTTTGAAGGTGAGCGATTTATATGCTGTAATATTTTGCCTTATACATTGTGTACTTCTATTTTTGTGTATTAGTATTTGAACAGAGTCTATAATCCTGTCCAGGGATCCGCTGAGACCCCTTCCTGTTACTTACCTGTGTTTACCTGTCACTTACCTGAAACCTCAGTGGTGGTGGTGGCCCACTGTAGAGGATAAGGTTTATAGTTATATATATATATATATATATATCTGTCCATATGTTTTTATCTATATCAATTTTTATCCATTTATGTAAATAATAATACATTTGTATATAGTTAAGTTCCAGATTGCCCTGGCCTGGCTCCTTTGGGACAGAGGGAAATTCAGTAGTCTGAAATTTCACTGCTAGCTCCCCTGCCAGCTAACAATCCCCATCAGTTGGAGAACAGAGTACTTCCCTGTGTACACCCAGGCTACATGAAAATAGAAATTTGATTGCTAACTACTCACAGAACTACCTCTCTGCTCCTACCTCCTGACCAGACTAAAATATTGGTATCTTTGCCTGAAATCTCTTCATGGATAGCCAGCCAACAGCTCAAACTCAGCATGATTCAATACAGCTCCTTCTCTTTCCTTCCAAATCTTCCTTATTTTTTTTCTTGAATATGTTGTAGACAATATCACTGTCCTGCATGTCCCTGAGGCCTGTGACTTGGGTATCATGTTTGACTCACTAGGTCTCATCTTCTTGCTGTGTTTAAGTTTTACAGATTACTTACATATGTCATTTCTAGAATACAGGCATACAAGGTTCTTTGGGTTAATATGGTATCCTTTAGTAGACCAACTAAATAGTTGGAAAAATTGTTCTTTGCAAGCTTAGGGCACAAACACACTTCTTCAGGAATATATAGAGTCTGCTGCTGAATTTCTGGGATACAGTCTTTTTAACCCATCTATCACGGAGCACGGAGGTGCCCTGCTCCTAGAGAGGGGAAACTGCCAGGGAAAGAGTCCTAGCAGGGAATAAGGGGCCCAGCTGTGGGTTGCCAGGGCAACCAGGAGGCCAGCTGACTGGAAGGGGCAAAACCTGGCCCTTATAAAGCCCAGAGACTGAGGCCAGGCTGGTAGTTACCTGTCAGCAGCCAGACAGAGAGGAGCTCCTGGAGCTAAGATGCGAGAACCGCAGGTACTACTCAAGCCAAGTAAAGGATGGCAGCTCCGGGTCATTAGAGCAATGTTGTTGTAGCCAGGTGGCTTATGTTTAAGTTGTAGCCAGTAGGTTTGTGTTTTGCTTTGTTGTTATTTATTAAACCGGTGGTTTGGGTGAGGCTATCAGGGATTGGAGGAGGCCTCATAGGGGACCCACAGTAGTGTGGGGACCCCAGTGCCAGTAGGGGCGCAGCATATGGGGTACATAGACCCCAGCGTACAGGGTATATAGACCCCAGGCCCCAGACAGCAACATTTGAGAAGCCCAGTGTGGGCATGGCGAACCCCAGAGAGGGAGCACTGTTGAGGAGCCCCAGAGCGGGTGTGGCAAGCCCCAGAGAGGGGGCACTGTTGAGAGGCCCTAGGGCAAGAATGGCGAGCCCCAGAGGAGGGGAGAACACTGGAGAAGACCCAAAGAAGGGCCTGACTGTGATAAGGCTGAGACATAACAGCTATTCTATCGGCGAGGTGTGGACTGCGATGTAAGGGTGGAAATGGAGCTGCAGATAGTGCCCCCTGGCAATGGGGCAGTACAAGGGCAGCTTCCTGCTAATTAACATCAATTAATTAATTAACAGCAAGGCACGGCAGGCAAGAAGGCGGGTGGTTGCCCCAGGAGCAGGTGTGTGAGCCACACTTTTAGCCCGGCCCCGAGCAGCCACTTGTTACACCATCCAAACAGCTAAATTTGTCATCATTTGCTATATAATAACTACAACTTTCTGATCTCAGTCCTTATCAAATGCAATCCTGTTCCACTTATCCCTCCAGAAGGTTCCTGCAGGAGTCAGTTTCCTGGTCCATCACTTTGCCCTTGTTGTCTCTCTTTGAATCTCTCCAATTACTCCTGCTGCCCTGATTAATCAAATTTATGCTATGTGCTTTCACTATCAAACATGAGCTAGTAGTATGCTCTTATTGCAAAAAAACCTGACAGCATACTGGGTTGTATTAATAGGAGTGTCACTTCCAAATCAAGAAAAGTGATTCTTTCACTGTAGTCAGTACTGGGGATGCCTCACTTGGACTACAGTGTCTTGGTTTTGGCTTTAAATTTCAAGAAAGAGATGAATAGCTTGGAAAGAGTGCAGCAGAAAGTGAAAAAAGTTATTAGAAACATGACTTTTGAGGAAAGGCTGAACGATCTAGGATTATTTAGCTTGAAGAAGAGAAGACTGAAGGGGATTTGGTAACAGTCTCCAAATACCTGAAGGGTGATTATAGAGATGATGGAGATGGGTTTTTCTCTGTGGCTGTAGGAGACAGAACTAAGGAGCAACTTCCCCGAGGTGCAGCAGAGAAAATTTAGGCTGGAGATTAGGAGGAAATTTCTGACTATGAGAGTGGTTAGCATTAGAAAAGGCTACCTAGAAAAGTTGTGGAATCTCTGTGCATGAAAGCTGTCAAAAGTAGGTTAGACAGACACGTAGAATCACAGAATCATAGAAAATTAGGGTGGGAAGGGACCACAGGACGTCTAGTTCAACTCCCTGCTCAAAGCAGGACCAAACCCAACTAGATCATCCTAGCCAAGGCTTTGTCTAGCCAGGTCTTAAAATCCTCCAAGGATGGAGCTTCCACCACCTCTTTGGGTAACCTGTTCCAGCACTTTACTACCTTCTAGTGAGAAAATTCTTCCTCATATATAACCTAAACTTCCCTTACTGCAACTTGAGACCATTGCTCCTTGTTCTGTCATCTACCACCACTGGGAACAGCCTAGCTCCATCCTGTTTTGAACCCTACTTTAGGTAGTTGATGGCTGCTATTAAAACCTCTCAGTCTTCTCTTCTTTAGACCGAAGAAGCCTGGTTCCTTCAGCTTCTCCTCATAAGTCATGTGCCTCAGTCCCCTCACCATTTTTGTTACCGTCCACTGGATTATCTCCAATGTGTTCACATCCTTTCTGTAGTGGGGGGCCCAAAACTGAATACAGTATTCCAGATGTGGCCTTACCAGTGGCAAATAGGAGTGAATAATCACTTCCCCTGACTTAGTGGCAACCAGTGCAGCCCAGTATGTCATTAGCCTTCTTGGCAACAAGGGCACACTGTTGACTCATATTTAGCACATTGCCCACTGTAACCCCCAGGTCCTTTTCTGCAGAGCTGCTGTCCAGCAGTCAGCCCTCAGCCTGGTGCATGGGATTGTACCATCCTAAGTGCAGCACTTTGTACTTGTCCTTGTTGTACCTCATGAGATTCCTTTTGGCCCAATCCTCCAGTTTGTCTAGGTCACTTGAAATCCTAGCCCTATCCTTCAGCATATCTACTACTCCCCTCAACTTGGTGTCATCTACAAAATTGCTGAGGGTGCACTCCATGCCATCTTCTAGGCTGTTGATGAAGATATTGAACCAAATTGGTCCAAGGACCGATCCCATGTGCACTCCACTTTATACTGGCTACCATCTAGATATTGAGCCATTGATTACTGCCCTCTGAGTCCATTGATTCAGCCAGTTTTCTGTCTACCTTACAGTCCATTCATCCAGCCCATACTTCCTTAGTGTGCTTGCAAGAATGTTTTGGGAGAGAATATCAAAAGCCTTGCTAAAATCAAGGTATACCCACATCCACAGAGCCAGGTGTCTCATCACAGAAGGCAGTTGTGTGAGCCAGGCATGACTTGCCCTTGGTGAATCCATGCTGACTGTTCCTAATCATCTTCTTCTCCTCAAAATGCTTAGAAATGGATTCCTTGAGGATCTGCTCCATGATTTTTCTGGGGACTGAGGTAAGGCTGTCCAGTCTGTAGTTCTCTGTATCGTCTTTTTTTCCTTTCTTAAATATGGGCACTATGTTGGCCCTTTTCCAATCATCTGAGACATCTCCTGAAAGCCATGAGTTTTCAAAGATGATGGCCAGTGGCTCTGCAGTCACATTAGCCAACTCCTTCAGCACCCTTGGGTGCATCCCATCTGGCCCCATGGACTTGTATATGTCCAGCTCTTCTAAATAGTCACTAACCCATTCTTTCAGCACTGTTGGCTGCTCATCTCCTCCCCAAACTGTGCTGCTTGGTGTAATAGTTTGAAAGCTGATCTTGCCTGTAAAGAATGAGGTGAAAAAGGCATTGAGTACTTCAGCCTTTACTGCATCTTCTGCCACAAGGTTGCCTCCCTCATTCAATAATGGGCCCACACTTTCCCTGGTATTCCTCTTGTTACTGACATAGTTGTTAACCTTCACATCCCTTTCTAGCTGCAACTCTAATCATGCTTTGGCCTTCATGACTTCCTCCCTGCATACCTGAGCAAGACTCTTATACTGTTCCCTAGTTGTTTGTCCAGGTTTCCACTTTTTATAAGCTTCCTTTTTGTGAATTAGTTTACTGAAGAGTTCCCTGCTAAGCCAATCTGGTCTTCTGTTATACTTGCTAATCTTCCTGTGTGTTGGGATGGCTTGTTTCTGCGCTCTCAGTAAGGCTTCTTTAAAGTACAGCCAACTCCCCTGGACTCTTCTCCCCTCAGACTGGATTCCCAGGGGGTCCTGCCCATGAGTTCCCTGAGTAAATCACTTGGATGATTTAGTCAGGGATGATCCTACCATGAGCAGGGGGCTGGATTAGATGACTTTATGAGGTCCCTTCTAGCCCTGTTTTCTATGATTCTATGATCCAGGTCCTTCTTGGCTTGTCCCTACTCTATTATCTCATATTCACTATTGAGAAGTCTATTCCTATTTCTTATTATTCCAGAATTCCAGCCTCTACTACCTTCTTGTAAAATTTTCAGTCACCTTTATGCTTTCTTCTATGCTGTCACTTACGTTTGTATTCAAAAACTGGTCTAACTGCTCCAACTATGTAGTTGGTCCACTGAAATATATTATCTTAAGAAATCCTTGCCTCTTACAAAATGCTGGTCAGATATCATGATTTATTTATTAGACTTATATGCTGTCCTCCACAGAAAAGGCCCAGGGTAGTTTATAATAAAAAAAAATAGTTTATAGAAAAAAATAAAATATTAAAATAGAATATTTCACACCAAATGCTAGCCTCCCGAAACAGTGTCCCCAAACTTTACCCCTCTTGGTAAAAGCCTGCTGCTAGTTGGTTATATAAGTTTCCAACAGTCCAACCAACCAACTGGTTCATTCTTTCCTTTTGTTCTTTTAAGCTATTTTATTGTCTTCTATCTACATTGCATGCTTTTTGGGTCATACATTATCCTTTGTTTGGCTTTTGTGGTGTGCCCAATTCAGTGGGATCTGGGTCTATAATCAGGTTTCCTAGACACTATGGTGATATACATTTATATTAATAATAATAAGCAACAAACCAAACCCTGATATACCTTCAAATGAATAACCAATTTCTTTTACTTGGCCAAGCCTCAAAGTTTCTTAGGTTTGATTTGGAATAAGTTCCTTAAATATTTGGATGCTTATGCAGAACATGTCCAGATGACTTAGTTTTGCAAAGCTGTTATGGCACATAGAAGGTTTAATTGTACGCATTCTGAGTATTTGCATATGCTATCTTGGTTGCAACTTATAGTACAGAAGCATGGGAAAAGGAAAAAAAAAATCAAAATATGGTAACAGACAAACAGAGATTGGATAAGTCTTTACATTAACCAAACCTGATTTCTTATCCCTTACTTCTTATCAGGAAAGGAACAGGATAAATCACCATTATTTCTGCTTAGTACTGGGCTGTCACAGATGGCATGAAGCAGCTCCTCCAAAGCATAGTCATATGTGTAGGCAGATCAAAAGGTAAGCAAATGCGCCTGGGTGCTATAACATTCACCCTTGCAAACAATACAGTCCAAGTTCTACCATGATGTAATCAACAGCAGGCCCAGAGAGCCAAAGAAAATAGATGATATGTCAGCTGATACTTTCGGGCCAAATGTTAGTCCAGAAAAGTTATTTCAGGCCAGAGCAGTAATTTAAAATGTATTTATTATTTATAACATGTCAACCAAATATTTGTTCTGTGTCATCACTCATGTTAACTGTAGACCTACATGTTATCAGCATCTTCCCAGTTTCCATTGACTGTTATGTTACTTTGAAAATATGCTTATTTTAGATTTTCCTGTCTTGTGAAAATCTTTGTTTTAATGTCGTGTACCAGAACAAGTCTGCTCTCAATTACACCTGTAACAATCTATATATGTGCCAGCAAAACTGAGAGCAGAATTTGGCAATATTAAAGGGTTGATGTGACACCCACAATATATATATTTTCCACTAGAATATTGGGTTTCATCATTAACATGCATACCAGTATAAAGTAAAAATAGAAAATAGCAGTTGCCAAGGACTTCAACAGTACTAAATTAGATTAGTAAAGAAAGTTTGCAGTAGCAGCTGGGAACAATGAGTGGAAATTCTTTATAGGGTGGCGGCAAAGACAAAGTTTGTTTGGGGACTTGACTAAGAACATTTGGCTATATCTATGCAGCTATATAAGTAATATTGATGCAATTGCTGTAAGGAGGTAGATGAAGCTTTACCCATAGGTAATGCCTTCCTCCTTCATGTTCTACAGATGGATTTTGAGGGTGGCGTACACAGGCTAGACATGGGTAGTATGTTCACCAATATGTGTGTGAACACGTCTTGAAATAATGTTTTGAAATAACATCTTGGAATCAAGGGAAAGTGAAATGGAGGAGGAAGTTCCAGTAAAACTGCATGAAAGGATTTGTGGTAGAGGCAAATTTGGCAGCAAATGATTTGCTAGAGGCAAATTATCTGATGAGGATGTCCATTATGTCAGAAGGGACAATTTTAATTCACCATTTATCGAATCCTTATGAAGGCTGTTTAGAGAGTGGTGGTGGATGGGTCATTTTTGACCTGGAGGGATGTGGGCAGTGGGGTACCCCAGGGCTCGGTCCTTGGGCCTGCACTGTTCAACATCTTCATCAGTGACTTGGATGAGGGGGTGAAAAGCATCTTGTTCAAATTCCTGGATGACACTAAGAGAAGTGGGCACGCTAGAAGGGAGGGACAGGCTGCAATTGGATCTGGACAGGTTAGAGGGGTGGGCGTATGAGAATAAGATGGAATTCAATACTGACCAGTGCAAGGTGCTGCACCTAGGGAGAAAGAACCAGCAGCATACCTACAGGCTGGGGAACTCTCCTCTCATCAGCACAGAGACAGAAAAGGATCTTGGAGTCATTATAGACTCCAAGATGAACATGGGCTGCCAGTGGGGGGACACGGTCAGGAAGGCTAATCACACCTTGTCGTGCATCCACAGATGCATCATGAGCAGGTCCAAGGACATGATCCTCCCCCTCTATGTGACACTGGTCAGGCTGCCATTGGAGTACTGCATCCAGTTCTGGGTGCCGTGTTTCAGGTGGGATGTGGACAACATGGAGCGGGTCTAGACGAGGGCCACTCACATGATCAGGGGTCAGCAGGGCAGACCCTATGAGGAGAGGCTATGAGACCTGAACTTGTTTAGCCTCCACAAGGGAAGACTGAGAGGGGATCTGGTACCCATTTATAAACTGGCCAAGGGAGACCAGTAGGCAATGGGAGAGTCCTTGTTCCCCCAAGTACTACTACGAGTAACAAAGAGTAATGGCCATAAGTTGGCTGAGAGTAGATTCAGGCTTTCAATATTCAATATTAGGAAGTGCTACTTCACAGTCAGGGCAGTTTGGATCTGGAACCAACTTCCAAGGGAAGTCGTGCTTGCTGCTACCCTGGGGGTCTTCAAAGGAAGCTAGATAGACACTTTGCCAGGGTCTTTTGACCCCAGCATTCTTTCCTGCCCATGGTAAGTGGTTGGGCTTGATGATCGGCTCAGGTCCCTTCTGACCCTATGACCTATGACACTAGAGTGTAGGAAGCACTGTCATCTTTCACTCTCATTCATAGAAAGGATCATTGTCCAACTTGAATGTCACAGCAGACTAATGGGAGGTATACCTTGACACCAGGGTTCAGAACTTATAGTGCCTCCTGCTAACATCCTGGGCCTAAATCCATGTATTTATTTATTATTTAGATTTATCTCCCACCAACCCAGAAAAGCTCAGGGCAGCTGATGAGTAAATAGCATTCATATGGCAACCTTACCCACCTAAGTGATATTTTAAGCTCTATATGTAGATATTAGCTCCTATATGACTTTTGGAAGGTGCATAACTTGAGGTAATTTGTAAATGGAGGATCAGGAGAGTCTAGTCCTGTTAGCCTGTTGTTTTATTTATCATTGCTAAGACTTACACTTTATTCAATCATCCTTTGCTTCTAGTTTCACAATATTTATTTGCAACCAATTTCCTTTTCTCCTGCTCTAAAGAGCTCTGTTCCCAAATAGATTTTTGATTCATGGGAAAACTATATATCATGACTAACATTAATTAGTGGATAGTGCACTTATATGAAATAGGCAGGCAAGGTTCTTTGAATAGATGTGATATCTTTTATTAGATCAACTGAGTAGTTGGAAAAAAGTTCTTGGCAAGCTTTCGGGCGCATTCACCCTTCTTCAGGCAGAGGGAGTCTCTGCTGTTCTGAGACTCCAAGAAGTGAAAGAAGCTAAATGTGTAGCAGGATGTCAGTGGGAATGTAAATAGGTGGAATTTAGAAAGACAAAAGGTAAAGCAGAGAGGTAAAGCAGATAGGGTAGGAGGAAGAAAGCATCAGGAAAAGGGCTCAACAGACACATTACAGTGATAGAATACAAGGTAAAAAAGAGGCTGTCAGTGAAAAAGGAACTAGCTGGAGATCAGGAAAACAGGAAAGAGAGAAGCACAAAGTGTGAGAGGATATAGTGAAAATATAAATAAAGAAAATAGGAAAATCAGAGGCAAAGCATGGGAGGGAGGAGGAAGAAAGCAGGGGGAAAAAAAGGCCGAAGGGAAACGCTATAGTGGTAATAATACAAGGTAAGAAACAGGGTCTCAATGAAGAAGGAAATAGTAGGAAATCAGGGAGACAAAGGGCAGAAAAGTAGAGGAGGGGAGGGGAGAAAAGGTTAGGGGAAAGAAGAATGTAAAAGGTCAGGTCAGGCAGGCACCTGGTGAATCCGATGTCAGGCAGGTTGTAATGTGTCATAAAGCCAGTATCTATATTGAGTCCATGATTTTTGTATCCAGTAGATTTATGCAGCGAAGTTTGTAGGCTCATTCATGGAAGGTGTTTTGTATGTCTCTTTTGAGGATTAGAACTGAGAGATCAGAGAAGGAGTGATTGTCCTGTAAGAAGTGTGCCTCCACAGGTAGTTGGGTATTCTGGTCTTTGATAGATTTTCGGTGTGCACTCATTCTGGTGCACAGCTGTTGTTTGGTTTCCCCTACATATTTTCCATCAGGGCATTTGATGCACTGGATGAAATATATAACAGTTCTGGAGGTGCAACTGTAAGATCCAGGAATGCTTATGGTTCTTTTGTGGGGTGTAGTTATTGTGGGGGTGGTGGAGATGTGTTGGCAGGTTTTGCATTTCTTGTCCTGGCATGGGCCGGATCTATTCGGTGTGGTTTGGGTCACAGAGCTTGCTTCTGGTGATGAGGTTATTGAGGTTCAGTGCTTGTTTAAAAGCTAGGATGGGTTGTTCTGGAAAGATATCTTTAAGAGAGGGGTCTTTTTGTAGTGTGGGTTGCGATTATTTGACGATTTTCCATGCAGGTTCCAGGGAAGGATAATAGGTCATAACTAACGGTGTGCAATTTGTGAGGATTTTCTTTTTGTATTGCAGCAAGTCTTCATGTGGCATCCGGGTGGCTCTTTCAAAAGTGCAATCTATCTCCCTGGAGGAGTGTCCTTGTTGGGTGAAGGCCCTTTTGAGATTTGTAAGAATCTTTATAAGAAATAGATGTTGGTGTTGTGGCTGGAGTCAGAGGTGAGCCAAGCAGGGTGTGGGGGGCCCAGAGCAAATCAGCTCATGTGGGGCCCCACCCCCGCTCCATCCCCATTTCCATCCCCAGAGAAGCTGCCGCCACCAGTGGTATCGGGGGGGGGGGGGCGATGGAA
>JAGPOW010003648.1:27488077-27611971 GCA_030014935.1 Caiman crocodilus | reverse complement strand
GTGTGTGTTTTTGGGTTGTTGGTTGGGGGGGGGTGGGGTCCCTATCCATCCTGTGCGTGCGCGCCCCCCCCCACACTCACAAACACTTACCCGGGCCCGGGGGGGGCGCGGGGGGGGGGGGGGGGGGGGGGGGGGGGGGGCGCGATGGAAGTGGGGGTAGTGAGCAGCTGGATGCAGAGCTGCTGCTCTTCCAGGCTTTGCGCTGCCACTGTTCCACCTCGCTTTGTGGGGCCTCCAAAGTATGGGGCCCAAGGCAGTCACCCTGATTTGCCTCCCCCAGGGACAACCCTAGCTGGAGTAGTCTGCTGTGAAAAGCATGACAGTACACTCCCACTTTTCTTGAGACGTTAGGGGCATGTCCCAGTGAGCACCCACAGGCTGGGGCATGTGTTTCCTGTGTGACAAATGGCAGTGGCACATATTTGTGTTGCTGATATTTGCCCCTTGGCATGCCCCTGCACATGCTTATGCATCATGCAGCGAAGTGATTCAAGGAGGGTAGGAAAGTTTGGGGCCAGCACAGTTGCTGGCCCCAACAGTTGGTCTTGGGGGTCTGCCAGGGCAGCAGCAGCAGCACAAAGATTGTGCTTAGAGCCTAAGTGGCATCTAGAGCATGACTCTGGCGGGCCAGGCTCCAGTTTTAAAGTCATAATCAAATCAAAACTTATGAAATACTCCTCTGGGATAATATTCCCTCCCTCAAAAAAATAAAATACTTTGTATTGTGGTTGTACTTGGAGATCTCACAGAGACCAGGATACCATTATGCTTAACAAGAAAGACTACAATCTCATAGGCATAATGGAGACCCAGTGGGACTCCACCTATGACTGGGTCACAGGTATAGACGGCTATAGATGGCTACACCCTGTATAGGAGAGATTGTGTAGATAAAAGGGGTGAGGTGTAGCTCTCTATGTCAAGGAAAGCTACACATCCCTGAAAATTGACATTGGCACCCAGAGATGACATCTGGAGTTCCTCTGTGTTAAAATACGTGGGGAACATGGCACAGAGGGCATCATGGTAGGAGTCTACTACAGACTTCCTCACCAGAAACAAGAGCTTGACCAGGAATTTGCCAAGGAACTGGTTGAGGGAGCACGCTCTCAATGCATGGTTGTCATGGGAGACTTTAACTTCCCGGACATCCCATGGGAAGAGCACTCAACCAAATCCAATTGGTCACAAAGCTTCCTCACATGTATGGATGAGTTCTGCCTGACTCAAGAAGTCTATGGGCTGACAAAAGGTAAAGCATTGCTGAACCTAGTACTGGCCAAAGGGGATGATCTAGTCAGTGACCTAAGAATCGATGAAAAGCTGGGTGATAGTGACCATGAGCTGATCACCTTTACTATCTATCGCAAAGCTGGCAAGTCAGTCAGCAATGCAGAAGTCCTCGACTTTAGAAAAGCTGACTTTGTCAAGCTCAGGAAGCTTGTTGTTGAGGCCCTAAGGGACTATGATTCAACAGGAAGAGGAGTCCAAGAGGAGTGGTTGCTCCTCAAGGGAGCAATCCTGACAGCACAAGAGTTGTCTATCCCATCTCAGAGGAAGGGTAGCAAAAGGGCACAGCAACCCCATTGTCTCACCAGGGAACTTGAGGATCTCCTTTGCCTAAAAAGAGAGACTTATAAAGGATAGAAAGCTGGAACCACTACCAAGGAGGAGTACTCAGCACTGGTTTGTACCTGCAGGGAGCAGATCACGAAAGCCAAGGCTGCAACCAAACTCCATCTGGCTTTACATATCAAGGATAATAAAAAGTCCTTTTTCAGATATGTAGGTAGTTGGAAAAAAAGCAAGGGTAATATTGGACCCCTGGTGAACCAAATGGGACAACTGATAACTGACACCCAGGAAAAAGCCAACCTGCTTAATGGGTACTTTGCATCAGTCTTTCATCAGCCCAAAGGGACCGTCCTGCCTAGCATGACATGGGACGGCCAGGGTGAGGGCATATTTACATGCAGCAACAGTGTAGACCTTGTAAAGGAATGCCTTGAGAGGCTGGACATCTTCAAGTCAGCTGGTCCTGACAGATTACACCCTAGAGTACTCAAGGAGCTGGCAGGTGTCATAGCCAAACATTGGCAAAAATATTTGAAAACTCATGGCACTCAAGTGAAGTACCTGAAGACTGGAAGAAGGCCAATGTGCTACCCATCTTCAAGAAAGGGCGGAAAGTAGATCCCAGGAATTGCAGGCCAATTAGCTTGACCTCAATCCTTGGTAAAATTCTGGAGAAAATTATCAGAGACCTTTCTTGATAAGTTGGCTGACGGCAACATCCTGAAGGACAGCCAGCACGGGTGTGTCACAGGTAGGTCTTGCCTAACCAATCTCATCTCCTTCTATAACCAGGTGACCTATCACCTGGACAAGGGAGAAGAGATTGACGTCATATATCTGGATCCTGTGACCCTAGCTGACTTGATGATCTTCAAGGTCCCTTCCATCCCTAATATCTAAGAAATCTATGAAAGTACTGAACAGCAAGAGTAGTGGAGACAGTTCCTGCTTCAAAGAACTTAATCTAAAGGCCTGATCTTGCAAATACGCTCATACTATTTATGTTCATGCATGGGAAGGGTCCTATTGAATTCAGTGGTATTACTCATGTATAAAATTAAGCATGCACATGAACATGGTTAGGGTTGGGGCCTAAATAGATTATACTTCCTTCCTTTCCTCCCTAACTCTTCATACTCCATATTTTACAAAGGTAGGAGAGGGAAAGCCAGAAACATTCTTCCCCTTTTCAATTCCCTTTCTAGGAGAACAATTTTATTAAAAATGATAATATAAAGGTGATGCCTTTCTTCAGATTTTCTTCCTTTCAGTTTCTTTGTTTCTGGGAAGTCTTTCAAAGGGCTGTTTTCATGCTTTCATACACAGTCATTTCAATGGGTTTCTAGTGGAAAGTAGGTTCACTAGTTTTATGGACACATAATATAATTAAATACTGTTGATTAGTCATAAATATATACAGTGAAAGCTTTGTTATCCGGCATGAGTGGGGGAAGGGGGTGCTGGTTATCTAAAATTTTTGGTTATCTGAGAGTTATATGGAAGACTGCGTCATACTTGTAGTGCAAATACTTGATGCACATGCGCATGTCTGATAGACTTGGCAAAGATTCTGGTTGCTAAAATGAAGGTTTGTACTGGGGATATTAGAAATTCTGGTTAATAGAGTATTCCAGTTAGTAAAATGCCAGTTAACACAACTTTTACTGTATTTGTCAGTACAGTAAAAGAACTACAGTCATACAAAGGGACACAGAATGTTGAGTAATAGTACTATGGTTTAAAATCCTTGCTGAAAGGAAAGAGAGGGACAGGAAGATGAGGGGAAAAATTAAATAAAAGTGGAGGGCCTGGTGGAAATGAGCACAGAGTGGAAAAAAACATGTTAAAAAATCAGACTCTGGGTGAATAGAGGAGGGCTAGGGTTAAAAGGCACTTCGAAGAACCCAATAGCACATGGGGAAAATAGAGAGAGGTTCTGAGTTAAGCCTTAATAAATAAATAATAATAAATTCCCATTGACTTTAGTGGGCTTTGAACGAGGCTTATAATAAATAATGAGATGGTATAGAAGAAGAAATCCATTTATATTTTATTTTGGATGCAGAGAAAATCTAGTTCATGCTAAACTTATTTATTGTTATATGGGCATAAGTTTGGAATTCTCCTGTACTAATTTGACCATAGGCGAGTCCCAGATATAATGGATAGATATCCTCAACCTGTATTCAACTTCTTATATAAAGCATCTATATCTGTTGAAAATATTTGTATTGTTTATAGTATATTTTTCTGTAGTTGTTATAACCTTTCAGCAAGCACAATACAACACTTCTAAATTTATTGGTAAGATTCAAATGAGACCAACTTGAGTGTGGGGTTTGGGAAACTATTCAACAAGCTACTGGTTTCATTACAAGTTACTTACATAACAATGCCAGATAATTAGAACAAGTAGAATTGTCTTGCACAATGTCCTTGTTTGTACAGGCTCTGAAAGTCAACACAGGAAGTCCACAGTCTCACTCTCTTAAATTAACTTGACAATTTAATTATTTTATAGGTGTGAAATTACACATAACAATCCAGCACTATACTGTGTTGTTCTGAAAAGCAAGTAAAGTCTTTCCCTCCCATGCTCCTGGACATTGCTTTTTGGATTGTTTCAGCTGCTTTAGTTTCCTTTTTGTTTTTGTTCTTTTTTTCCTCAGAAAAACCACTCTATTGCTAGCACTGATACATTTCCAACATGCTAGCACTGATACATTTCCAACAAAGCTTAATATGCAAAAGTAGCCCATCAACCTATTTGTTCCATTTATTATATATGGTTGTTTACTTACTCTATTAATGTGGGTTATATGCTCTTCAAGGGTGTGTACAAATGGTACATTTAGACCAACAGAATTGAATTTAGCATGGTAGAAATGCTAGGTGTGCAAGTGTTCACGATGCTTAGTTTGGTCTAAAAATGGGGTGTTCAGTTTAAAGATAGACCTTGTCAGATGAGCTCTTATGCTGGACCAATAGGGATTTGATTGGTTTAATGAATGCTTATACAGTCCCTCCATCTATAGAAGTTGCCCCTCTGTCCTTTGGCATCTTGGTCTGCATTACTCCCACCCTTCCTCCTTGCCATGCAGGGTGACTATCTGGCACTCCGGTTACAAACCACTGCTCCAGTCAAGGGTGGAGAAAACCCTGTTCTTTGGCTCCATTGGGACCAAGAAAGCCCAACCTCTCTCCCCAGCCCTGCTCTGTTTTCTGAGCTGCAGGAAGGGTGTGTGGGGGAGGGGAGTGTCAAGGCAGCAGTGTCCCTGTACGTGACCCAGACTTCTGGACACTCAAGACTCTAGAGCAAACCCCTGTGTGCCCGAGACCCCAATAAACTGTCCCAAAGCACTCCAAAGCTCACATAGACCCAAACATATTGGATTCCAAGATTTGGACACAGATCAAAGACTTCACAACCAAAGTTCCAGAACCCATGCCCCAAAACCTGGGACAGCCCTATTCCCAGCGTGTAGGAGCTAGTACTGGTATTTTGGGTCTGGATTGAATGAAGGATGGATGGGAATAGGCCAGCAGAGAAATGGCCCTGCCAAAGTAGGGGTTTAGGGGGCCGTGACTAGCTTAGCTGGTGCTGGCAGGTGAATGCTCTTGAAAAGTTTGTGGCTAAGGGATGTGACTAGACAAATTGGCAGGTGGATATCCCTGGACAAAGCATATGGCACAAGGAGGATAGTACTGTTACAGAATTCTGTGTAATACTACAGAATTAATTAGTTTACTTTGGCCTAATAATGCTGCACATGTAGACACTGACCGTTTCCTGTGGAGCTAATTAGTTAGCTCTCAGTAAACGTTTCATACAGATGTATCTAGTGATAGAAACCACTGGCATTACATTACATCAGATGGGAAAAGTTTTCTTCCTCCCTCCCTTTCTTAACAAGACATGCACTGTTGAGAAGGCAGAAGTCCCTTAGGAGAAGGCAAGCACAGCCAGCTACTGCTAGAGCAAGGGTTGTTCCTAGGTGAAGGTCCTGGAAAGATCTGCAGGCAGCACTTGACTGGTCCAGTTCCTGATTCCATTGCAAAGTCTGCAGCTGTGAGACTGTTCAGAGTTTCACAACAGAAGAAGTCCAAATTCTCAAGATCCCAAGCAGCCCCAGTCCCTTACTGGGAAGTGTGTCTCCCTTTCACCCCTCCATTCCTTAAGAAAACAGATAGCAAACCACAATCTGGAAGTCACACCCACCTTCGCCTCACCTTGTTTCTGGGTTCATTAGTGGTGATAAGGACTGTAGGGATCTGAAGGCATCTTGAGAGTGGAGGGAAGAGGGGCTAGGGCTGAACAGATTGTTCTTCAGTTCCACCCCATTTGTAAGCATAGGAATCAAGTATGGTAACTGAGGCAGCAGAACTATACTTAGGTGACATTAGGTGAGCAGAAAAATTGCTCATTTGGGTCTTTAGAAGGCAAGTGCCACATCAGTAGTTGTCAGGTCATTATGGAGCCAGAGATAACATGCCAGCTTGATTCTCATGTTGAGTGGTATCCTTGGCCTTTCAGCCATGCCATCAAAGCAGGTGACTCAAATACCTCCTGGGGGAACCTAAAGAAGTAGCAGGGCATAGGGGGAGGGGACCCCCTGGTACAGTGATAAATCTCCTGCCTCTAGCACCAAGTGACTTTCACCACAGAGGTGTTGGAAAGATGCAAACATTTTCAGGAAACCCAGAATCCCATCAGGACCCTCATGTCCTTGGGCAGTTCTGGATCCATTTTTTTTTCTGTTGGTCCCAGAGTGGAGTCAAATCCTTTGAAGATTAAAATCCTTTTCTGAAATTGGTAGCTGAGACCCATTCTTGATGCATTACCTTCTTTGTTTTCTCTCCTTTGTTTCTTGCTATTAGATCAGTGTCTCCTTTATATCACTCAGCCTGTTTGAGTTACCCCCCGAAAGGAAAACAAAGCTTATGGGGTGGAATATGGTAAAGAGGGTTTAGAGAAGAGGGACATCTGTAAGGATAGGACAGCAGTTTTAGAGGTCTGACACACTGAAAGAGGCAGGAATTTGGATCCATCTATTGAGAAAGAGAAGTGTCAACTTGATTATATATTTTAGTATGTGTGAACAATGAGAGGTGTAGCACATATAAAAATGCCTCCCCACTGTCCTGGAGGGACTTGATCACTGCCAGTTCACAGCACTGTTAGGGGAAGATGTCTTATCTCTGTGTTGTGGACCTGTACCTCCTATGTGTAGTAACAGAGACCTAGTCCTCAGGGGCTATCTGCAACTGCCATGGTTTAGAGGCAAGGTTAGAGCTGATCAATCAGTGATCACCACTACACAGAGATACCATGTATTTCCACTCTGTCAAGAGAGATGTTGCCTGTTAAAGCTTTGAGAATATAACAGAAGCACTGGCTCTGCACTGGTACTGCTCTGGGCAGTGGGTCTGAGGAAAGGTGAACGGGTAAAATTCCTTTCTCAGTGGAGCACCCCTTACACATGACCCTGTTGCTCACTTGGAGACTATGGTAATCCATTTGTTCTCTGCCCACATTAAAATCAGCTTAATACAACAATGACAAGTTATTTACACAGATCTTGGATCAGCCTAAACTTGTTTGGCTTCTGAAAAGCTTGAATCTTGACAGTGATTTGTGAAGATTTCCCTGAAATTAGTCAGGCTTCCCAAAACAGGAGTGGAGTCTTTTTTTCTCTGAGGTAGGATTTAAAACATCCAAGGGATGATGTGAGATATTGGTATTTGTTTCTGAATAAAAGCTTTAAGAGGAGCAGCAACCAGCCCATGCTGACCACCAATTTTTGGAAAGTTTTCTCGTCTTTCCTAAGTGCTGTAAGACTTCAATACATTTCATATGGATTTTTATTTCCCCTGTTATCTAGTAATAATTTATAAGCATTAATAGTGCCAAGAACTTTTTAGAGGCACTGTGGAAGGACCACAAGTTGCTCAAAAGTCTGTAACTCAAATAACCCAAGAATGGTGAAAAAAAAATCTTGAGACATGCGGTTAATATTAATCAGTATCTGCATTTTTTCCTACATGACTAATAATCTGTTCAGCCAGCCTCACATTTTTGCTCACCTAATCCAGATGATGACACTGTGCAATGACTCAAAGTGAACAGACTGTCCTGTATAGGCAATCAACACTTCATGCTTTCTAAACCCAGACAAAATATCTACCTGTTCAAAAATATGGCATTGCCTTTGCTAAATTATTTTGGATATGTATACTTAATAAAGCTTGACTCAATACTATGGCTAATTTTGCTGGTCAGCCCCCCCCCCCCCCGATAACTAAGCCCCATTCAGGGACGTATAAGGACTATTTCTGGGGGAGCCATGCCTAATCAAACTCCTTACTTTTAATTCCTTAGGCAGGATGTGCCTCCACCTACTGAAGTTTTACTGACATTTTTTATTGACCTCAGGAAGTGGTTGTTAGTGGCTGATAATACAAAGGTTGGTGGAGCAGTAAATAGCAGTGAGGACAGAACATTTATATCATGAATCACTTGGGTAACTAAGGGCAAATGGAAAGAACTGCATTTTAGCAAAGAGAACTGCAAAGATATACATCTAGCATTAATGGATGCTGGCCCTGTGTAGAGATTTAGCCAAATGGGTTACTGGGCTCAGTACTCAGTACCAAGGTCACTGGGTGAAATTTAATGGCCTGTGATATCTGAGACTACATTATCTAATGGTCTCTTCTGGCCTTTAACTCCATACCTCTATTAATCCTCTTCTTGGAGATTGTCTCAGTGACGAATGTCTTTGGATTTAGATCTATATTTTCATCAGGTCACTGCATGCAAATAAGTTTATCCTCCTTTTCTTGCCAAATCTTTACACTACATAAATGAAAGTGATCTATCCTCTCTGGCACTCAGCATCCCATTAATCAACACAAAGCACATCGGGGTTGGAAAAGGAAATCTAACTTTAAAATACTATAGGCATGAATTAATTATTGATCCTTTGGATTGACAAAACAAAATATTTTTATCATTTAATATTTTGATTCATTTTGAGTTACTTATTGAATAAAATGGGTGAACCTGAAAGAAACAAGTCTTAATTAGCTTTAGGAAAAGGCTAAGATTTTGTAACCAAGAGTAGAAATCTATGTTCTTCTGTGCAACTAAATGGAAATTTTCTAGTTGCACAAGAGGTTTTGCTGCCACTTAATGTGCAGCTTGTTATTTTATTTCCCTTACAGTGTAGAAACATGCCTACACTAACATCTATATTCATAATAGTCTTCAAATACTGGAAAGGCAATTACAGGGAGGAAGGAACATAGTTTTTTCTCTGCGGCCTCAGGTGACATATGGCCTTAAACTGGAGCAGAGACAATTTAAGTTGGAGATTAAGAGGAAATGTCTGACTATAAGACTGGCCAAGTATTGGAACAAGCTAGTCAGAGAAGTTGTAGAATCTCCATTCCTGGGGATTTTCAAGAGTAAATTGGACAGACATCTGGTGGGGATAGTTTATTCAGGGCTGACTCTGACTTAAGTGGGGGGCTGGACTAAATGACCTCATGAGGTCCCTTCCAACCCTACTTTTCTATAATCTTATAAAGGCTCAGCTTGCACAGACATTTATGCACTGGCCGTGCAGATATGCAATTATGTATGAACACTTATACGTGGGTCTAAGTCCCAAAAATGTAGTTGGACACAAACCCATAACTAACAGCTGCTTGACTCTGGAGGAGAACATACCTGTTACATTTTAAACCCCAAGTAAGTGGTTAGGGCACTTGTCTAGAAAGCAGAAGACCCTGGTTTTAGGTCTCCCTCACCTAGGGAAGGTTTCTACTTCTAATTCCTCTGCTTTTGCAGCACAGTGCTCTCACTGCAGTGCCATAGGTATTATTATTATTATTATATGTTATTGCATGTTTTCTTCAGTGTTCTTTTTGAAGTTGTTTCCCTGGAAAGCTGAAAGAGGGAGATATCAGGCCAGGAGGAGGTATATAAGATACAACGTGTATTGCTTAGCCCTTCTTAAGCTTAAGCCCCTTCTGCTTTTTCCAGAACTTATGTGCATATGCACATATACATAGCCACAGATATACCTGACCTGTTTATTGCATGCTACACATGCTTGTGGGCCCACAATGCAAGGAAGATAGAGTGGCAACATGTGCATAAGCTGCAAAAATGCCACTTACTTTGTTAGAAAAATACCATTTCCATGCACTTGTAGGTCTTACCCTAAGTGTACCATTAAAATAAAAAAAACCCTTTTCAAATTCAAGCAAATTGTTTCTGTAGCATTTTATCCAGTTTAAAAGGAGAAAAAAATTATTAGGACATAAAGGTTGTGTACATAAATGATGCTTTTAACATGTAGACTAT
This sequence comes from Caiman crocodilus, assembly GCA_030014935.1. Classification (NCBI taxonomy): domain Eukaryota; kingdom Metazoa; phylum Chordata; order Crocodylia; family Alligatoridae; genus Caiman; species Caiman crocodilus. Next base: position 27,602,025 of record JAGPOW010003648.1, on the reverse strand, counting down.
ACATGAGATGTATGTTATAAACCAAATATTTATTTTAACTATTTTAATAACTAAGTGAATTTAGTTATGAGAACTATGATAATTTAGTTGTATACAACTGTAAGAATACTATAATAGAATATATTACCATACAGGAGTTTTCAGTATTCCACATTAAACTCCTGGGATTTAAGATTCATTATATTTTTCTGGGTGACCTGTTATTTATTAAATACAAAATTCCTCTAGACTGCTGCTTACATGCATATACTTTACCCATTATAACAGGGAAGGAACCAGATGCTTTTCTTTGATATCTCCATATGGTTGCACTTGAAATTTGACCTTATATAGTTATACTGTACCAAAAGAAGACTGGACTTAGTCAAGTATAACTTTATTATTTTCTTAATTGTACTCAAATAGTTGCTTGGTGCAAGGGTGGCTGTCAACAATCAATAACATACACATTTGCTTTGGCTTTTTTCTTTTTAAGTTAATTTAAATAATGCTAGTGATGACTTCCTAGTCCCTGGATCAGAACATGTGCTATTCTGAGCATTTTCAATTCCCACTAAAATAAATGAGAGTTGAAGGACTGCTAAATTTTTTGGAATGTTCTCAGATGTTCATTGGCTTGTACCCTCCAGGTAGAATTGCTGTTTTAAGTCTGAATTGTAATGTGGAACTTTGTCAGCAATGTGGTTAGTTCATTTCTTGTCTCCTTTAGAAATCTCAAAGGAATACCTCTGGTGTCTGCTTATCATAGGTTTTTCTATTGTACCTTCTCTGTGTGGCTTCTGAAAGATATGTTCTAGTTCAGCCACAAGTTATGGGTTTGACACAGGAATTACTGGGTGAAAATTCATGGCCTGTGTTTTCCAGGAAGTAAAATTAGATTATTATTATGGTCCCTTCTGGCCTTAAAGTTTGAAACTCTATGAGCATCTCAGGTAATACTATTTGTTTAATGTACTTGAACTTTGCAAGTATTCCATAATTTCCAGTATAGGACTATAATTTCTATTTTATTTTTTCATTGACTTCCCATGAAGAGGTTCTTCAAATTAGTATTTCTTCTGCTGTCTGTAGCAAATGTTAATGTAAAAATTAGCTTTCTGAAACATAATGATGATGATCAATGTTCTAATTCAGGAAAAGGTCCTGTTCAGGGAAGCAGTTAAGCTCCTTAAGAGGTTAGCATGTTTTAAAGTGATATTTTGCAATACAGTCTAGTTGCCTTCTCTCTTGTTTTGCTAGTCAAGGAGGCTCATAGTTACAGAGGCATACCGTATTCCAACTGCTGATGTTGACTTTTATTTTTTCTAAAATAATCTGATAAAGAATAAAACAGGGAAGATCTATCAGCTGATGTCAACTGGCACAGAATCACAGAAACATAGAACTGTAAGTTTGGAAGGCATCTGAAGGATCATCTCTAGCCCTGACTTGGGCTTGGGGTCAGAGTTGGAGCCTCAGCCACTGCCCCCCACCCACCACTTTCCCTCTGCTTTCTAAGCTCTCCAGGCCTGCCATGCGGCCTCTATTCTTCTGCCACCGGATGTCCCCCCACCCCAGTTGTGACTCTTAACCCAGCTATGGCCCTGCTCCGGCCTGGGGCATGAACCACATGTTGGCTCTACTTCTTGCTCTGCCCCCCACTCCAGCCAGGCAGCAGTGACAGCAGCTCCAGACCCAACATCAACCCTTAGGGCCAGAGCTATGGCCACTGCCATGACTCTGCCTGGCTGGGTGGAGGCTGGAGTCACCCTTTGCTCCATGTCCTGGGTTGGAGCAGGGTTCCAGCTCCAGAGCTGGAGTCAGAGCCATGACTGAGTGGCAAGGATAGGCACTGAAGGGGTGAACCAGTGTGGGACGTGAGGCAGGGGAACAGGTAGCAGGAGAGACAACACGAGAGGGCAGGCAGCAGGGGGGACAAGTGGCAGGGATACAGGTGATAGGGGGGTGCAAGCACCATGGGGAGGGCAGGCTCTAGGAAGAGGAGTGCACACACTGGGAGGGATAGGGGTAGGGGGCAGGCTGCTTGACTCTCCTATCACTTGCCATAGCACCACCCACCCCCTGCTGCTGCTTGCCTTCCTGCCACTGTTTTCCTTGCTGCAGCAGTGTGTGTGGGGAGGGGGAGGGGAATGAATTTAAGAATACCCTCCAATAGTTTGATTCTAGGCAAGAAAAATGTTAACAAATTTTCCATGTATAGAACCTAATTATTGGAGGGTCAACTTACATTCAAAGTAATTTTGAATTTGGGTACACACGATATTAAAAATATCAAAATTTCAGTTCTGACCATGGCTAGTGTTTGATCATCCAATGTCTGTAGCTAACTGTCATACCATCCTGAACATGTGTCCCTTCACTAAAATTTATGGATGTGTCTACACACCGCCCTATGGCGTGCCACAGTGACGTAGCGATCACATGTGTCTACATGTGATTGCCAGCTATGTCGCCATAGCAGCACACTCCCTGTGGCTGGACCTGATGATCTCGTGAGGTCCCTTCCAGCCCTAATTTCTATGAAATCTATAGTATATCACTATGGTGACGTAGCAGTGAAATCTAACCATGCACCACACATGCAGTGCAGTAACCACCCGTACTGCACTGTGCTTTTGTAGTTCCAAAAGGAACTACTAAAGCATGGCACCGTAGCAACATCACCATTTGGCGATGTCTAGATGAACCCTATAAGGCCTACAAAAATGCTGCTCTTGACAGATTTTAATATGAGACTCCAAATAGAATCATGGAACCATTGCTAATAATTGAGCAGATCTGTATAGTAGGAACTGAGCCTGTGAAATCAGTATGAATTTTCTAGGATAGTTCATCCAACTCCAGTTGCTCTGATCCTGGATCTCTCTGATAATTTTCCCAGTAAATTAAAATATAATGTGCACCACGGCATGCTGCGCTGCTTGGCTGCTACTGAACTATCTATGTATTTTCAAGCATAACACATTTATTCATAGGTAACTGATGACTGTTGATAGTGAGGGAGGCTGGCAAAATCTAAAGATCTGGTGGTATACAGTGGGGTTCAGGGCAGTTACTCTGGCATGCCTGGATTGGCCTTGCATCATTGGGCCATGCCTAGACCAACCCAGTGCCATCAATGGGGCCCCAATGGTGCAGAGCCAGTTTGGCTTGCCAGAGCTTAGGCCCTGGCTTCTATGACTCAGAGATAGTCCCCAACTCCTGGCTCTCCAACCTGCCATCCCTGTTGTATAGACTTACCTGCAGAAGCAATGCCTGAGTCCTTCTTGAAGTGGAATGGCAGATACAGCTGCTCAAGCTGGTCCCACCACCCTGCTTGCATGGCCAGCCACGTGCGTGTGTGCACATACATGCGGATGGCACCCGTGCCCCGTCACCCCAGATTTTTTTTTCCTTTTACCTCCCATCCTTTCTTTGTATAAGTTTCTATGTTCATTCATGTTTATTGATAAAATCAATTAACATTAAATCTGGGGAAAAGGTGAGTACTCCCGCATGCCCCCATGATGTATTGATAATGCATTTATTGCACTGTTGAATAGGCTAAATATGTTTAGCTCTACATGCTACTGAAGCAATGTGTTTGAATAATGAAAAGAACATCACAGTTGTCATAGAGGACCAAAAGCAAACCAGGAGCTTGACAATTATTGTGTCAACCCTGTATTAAATGTATTTGTATTCTTTTACAGAAATGTAGGAGAAGCTTGTGGTTGGTTAACTGCACACCAGTTAACCTTCTCTATGTTAACTCTCATATAGAGGGTTAACCCTCTATATGTTGTACCCATTGATGAATGGATGTACTGATGGGAGTGTTGATAATTTTAGAACTTGTATCCATGGAAATCCAGAACCCAAATTGACTCAGGTTGACTCTTTTGCAATAAAACAATTTTTCCTGTTGGCTGCAAACATAACTAATCTCTAGGCACAGTACACAAAGAGGCCTAATATTCTGGTTCTTCCCACCATGGTTCAAAGTGGTCATGATCACTAGCAAGAGATTGTCTTTGTGATAGGCCAGTTCCAGCTCTTTGAGAGGTTTGAGTTTCAAACTCAAAACATTGAATTAGCTTGAAGTCATGAATGTTGAACATTGAGATTCAGAGGAGAAATGCATACAGTCTCAATGGTCCGTGCTGTCTGAACCAACATTCTCAAATTATGGTGCAAAAGCACTTGCTGGTGCTTTTCATAGAGCTGAAAGGTCACATAATGCTAGCTCCTGAGTTTCCAACTCCTTTTATATGTATTCAGACTCTTTGTTACAGGGATGCTACTTCCGTTGGACTGTGGTCAGAGAAATTGCAAGGAACTGGGAAAGAATAAGGCATCTTCAGGCATTTGAGCTATAATGAGGAACCTCTAGTGAAGGGAAGAACGTAGGAATGAGAAGAACCAGGACAGAAAGGACCACGTAGGTGAGAGAAGTGAGTAGAACTATTCTTTCTTCACACAAACACAGACACACACATATATACCTCATCCTAAGAGAACAAAACTGTTTCATTAAAAACTGTTAATAAGATGTTAATATTATCCTAGTAGTTTCCCAGATAAACTGCTCTGATTGCTACAGTCCTGAGGTATTGTTCTCAGGCTCTCCTACACCTTGACTGGAGCCCACTCATTGAGAAGTGCTCAGCCAGTGACATCACAGGGGCTTGTGATTCCCAGATTGTAATGGAAGATTGTCTGCTGGGATCTCTTCATGTATAAACAATGTGTTCTGTAATATGGAAAATCTTACAAGCTTCTAGGTTAGAGAGATTTAAGATAGCACTGAAAACATGCACCTAACCCAAGAATGAAGAGCTATCCCACCAATTTTAAAGATCTAGAAAAGAAAGACTGAAGAAGTAGAGGATAGGAAAGGTAAGTTACTGAAAGTGAGAAAAACATTAACAAAATAATTGTCATAAGGATATTTGTTTTACTATATATTATTCAAGGAAGACATTTATCTGGAACATGCAAAAGCAACTTCATTACTGAGTGGATCTTTTATTCTGCCCGAGTCAACCTGATATGTAGATTAGTGCCACCAGTTCTTTCCTAGTTTTTTTAGATATGCCATGAACAAGAAGCCAAGATCTTTTATTTCATTTTTTCAGGCTTGGAAAGGAAGCTGTAAATATCATTCTTTCCATTCAGAGCTTTCTTGAATGGAATAAGGCTCTCTTTCTCTTATTGGCTCAGATAAGTACACTGTTGAGGTCATGTTATTATCCAGAGCTGTTTCTCAATAGATGCTGTTTTACTAATGGGCTGTTTGCCCATTAATTTGCTGTGTTAATGCATAATCCTAATGGCCATGAATACTTAGATACAGTCAATAGAAAGAGAAGGTTCAGTGAAATGTAGTAAAATAAGAAATTGCATCCAATATATCAGCACGTATCCCTAACGACTAGTATTTGATAGGTGTGATGAGATATGTCTATGCTGCCAAAGACACCTCCTGTCAGGTGGCATGCCTAAATTGAAGTTATCATCATATCTTGTTATTATTTTCTCCATGGCACTTTTTATTAGTATGGACATGCTAATCTTGTACAACTAGTTTTCTATAAAAATTTTCAATACACAAGTGCCTGGCACTTTTAGAGATGTTACAGATTGAAGAGAGTGGTAAAGGACAAATGTCCGTAGAACAGGGGTGGGCAATCGTTTGGGACAGAGGTCCACTTAGGGAGCTTTGGTGAGCTGTTGCAGGTCAGGTAAGGACCTCCCTGGGCCTGCAACAACTTTGCCCCGGAGCCCAGCCCTGCATTGCCACTGCCTCATGATCCTGGAGTCTCCATGGAGACTGGCTGAGGACCCATACAGGTAGGGCATGCTTGGCTGTGTGGGTGGGGTGGGGCTGCATGTGGGCAGTGAGCAGCATCCAGGAGCAGGATGGGCAGGTTGGGCCAGAACTGTGGGATGGGATGGTGGGGTGGTGACAGCATGGGGCTGGGGCCTGGGGCAGAGCCATGATCTGTTCCCTGTATACCCCTGCCCATGGAACTGGGTGCTTATTGCTCTGGATGGGCATACTGGGTGGAAGGCAGCCAGGAGCTAGAGCTGGAGGCCTGTACGCTGGGGCAGGAGCCACACAGCTGTGGCTTCCCCCTCCACCTGGTTGGGTGTGTGGTGCCTAGCGCACATCCCCTTGGTCACCACCACTTTTGTGTGTGCTCTTCTGCCTGGAATGGTACAGCAGGGGCAGGAGGAGGAGGAGCTGCTGGAGGTGGAGGGAGCTGAGCAGTACCCAGGTGGCTGCAGCCACACCAGGAGCAGCCTCACTGGGATGATGTGCACACTGGTCAGGGCTGGGGCATCAGCAGGAGTGGGGAGTAGTGTGGCATGGGCTGCTCCCAGAGGGAGTGGGCAGGACTTGACCACATGTGGAATGCCATGGGGGCAGCCACAGGCCAGATACAATCAATTGGTGGGCACCTGCCTGTAGGCCAGATCCAATCAGTTGACAGGCTGAATCCAGCCCCTGGGCCATATTTTGCCCACCTGAGCCCAAGAATCATTAATATCTTTGCCAAGCAAAATAAACTTTTAAATTTTGCCTAATATAACCCCCCTTTAAAGTTATTTTTTATCCTTTTTTCTTAAGTAGTGAACATTCTGAAGATCAAATCACCAAGGTAGAGGTAAAAGAGTCTTTTTTTCTTAATTTCCTACCATTTCTCTTTCCCAGTGCCCTTGTAGACTTTCACGGCATACAGCCAAATGTAACAATTGTATTGTTATCAAATGATACTGATATAAGAAGTTACAATGTAACTGTTAATTAGGACTGTATGAAGCTTGGTCCCTGATTCAATTCGGCTGAGATTCAATCTGATTTGGTGGCCAAATCTCTGAATGCAAGTCGAATCAGAGAACCCTTTAATCTCTCCAAATTTAATCGAAACCCTCCAAATCGATTCAGAGAGAATAGGAAAAAAGATTCGGCAATTTGGTTATAGACACAGCTTTATATGTTTTTCCTACATGCCTCTAGGGAGCAGGCGGTTCATGAATGCTGCAATGCTGGGGCGCATGGACTGTCCCACAAAAGTGCAGGGGGCTCCTCAGTGCACCTGGTAGCAGACCTGGAAGTGGACCAGAAGCAGTTCCAGTCCACTTCTGGGTACACTGGGGAGCACATGCCCCCCCCGCACCTCTTTCAGCTTGGCTACTGGTGCATCTTGGGTCTGGGGGGGCACCTGGGGTTCCCTGTGGCTGATTGCTGAGTTGGGAGGTGTGGGGGCTCCTCACTGGATGCTCCCTAGCGGACCCAGAAGTGGATCAGAAGTACTTCCAGTCTACTTCTGGGTTTGTTGGCAAGCACATGGATTGCTATTTTTTTTTTTCTTGTTTGCAGACTCCCCCACCCCCCGTACTCCTATGGGATGCTCCATCTGCCCCAGCATCACAGTGTTCATGAGCCATGCTAGTACCTTGAGGTATGTAGTAAAAACCTTAAAGCTGTGTCTGTGTCTGCATTGCTGATTCTCCAGATCAGCAGCAAATCTTCAGATTCAGCTGAATCAAATCGGGGACAGTGATCTGAATCAACAAATCAAATCACTGTCCCTGATTTGGGCTGAATATGAATATGAATTGAACAGGGCCCACTTTGCATACCCCTACTGTTAAAGTCTGTACGCTTCAGCATCTAGAAAAGTGCAGGAGTCATTGGAATTCTTACTTTCTGCATTCAGGGATAAAGATACAGTTATTTAGCTTGCTTGTATCATTACAAGAATGTGCAGGCATAACACTTACCTTATAATAGCTGATGAATGCTCCTCAAATGCATTTCTAACTACACTTTTAAAAGAGGTCAAAATTGTATTTCATAGTCTATTATTATTTTAAAAGTGGAGTTAAAATGAATTTGGGACCAGGTCTAACAAAGGATTTGCCCATCAAAAACTCAGGTACCACAGTATCTAACTCTTGGGCCTCTCTAACATGTCCATGTAAAGACACAATGGGATCTAATGCATGATTCACATAATTGCACCTCCTGGCATGATACATATGCCTTATCGCTGGTGTAGGGAGAGCCTTATCCTGGGCTCCCCCTGAATTGGGAAGAAGCAAGCTGGGTGCCTCATGCACGCTAGTTGATTTGCAATCCCCCTTCCCCGTGGGTGCATGAAACTCTTGGAATGGGAGGATCACTGTTGCAGTGATCTCTCCACCCTGGGGTTGCAGGAAACTCCTGTTGTGGGTGAAACAATGCAGGGGCTTAGTACAGGTAGGGGGATCCCTGCAGCAATGCTCCAGCCTGGGGGAGGTTTCCTTCACCCCCAAACCTTAGGGATCAGGACAGCGATGATCCCAAGGCAGGTTTCATGCAGCCATGAGCCCTAGAGATTGCAGCAGCCTAAGTTAGCAGGATCCAGGGGTTTTATTTGCCCCTGAGCCATGGTGATCTCCTTGATCCCAGGGCCCTTGATCCCCAGGGCCTACGGGTTTTATGCAAGTCTATTGCCTCCCTGCAGTTGGGAGCCTGTGAGCTGATGGGGCTCCCAGCTACAGGAGAAACCCTGCTACACATGCAAATTAAAGCTCAATATCAACCAGCTATGAAATTAGTGCACATTTTCAAGGTCAAACTTTAATACTGGTTGGAGGTTTTTACCATGTGATAGCTACTTTCCATGTGTAGCTGGTCTCTTGGTAATTGTGTAATTAATCAGTTAATTGCACAATACCCAAACTGTTTAGAGGGGGCCTGAGGTTTCTGGTGGCTGAGGTAGAACCATAACCCAATGTTAGAGGCAAGGAGTGCCTGTACACACCATGGGTTTTAATCCTCATTAAATTAAATAGGTTTATAAAATTTTAGCTTGTTTATTTTGGAGTGTTGCATCTGTGTTTACATGCACTAGGTTTTCAAATGAATTAAGCCAGGTCCCTGGCCAGTGCTGCAGGAGAGACGGACAGTTCAGCATTGACCCCTGGCCCAGAGCCCCCCACCCATCCCATGCTAGTGCCCTGCCATACAGTTGTGGAGGCAGGGAGTCTGCAAACAAGAAAAACAAAAGAAAAAGCCACAAAAGGAAAAAAAAATTGGAAGCAATTTGAAAGTGAAAGCAATTCAAAGGGGAGAAGTACAAAAAAGTTGCAGAGCCATCTGGTGGACAAAGAGGCTCATTACACATCTTTGAGTGCCTTTATGTTTGCACTCAACAAATGCATGGACGCAATACTTTAATTCCTGATGAGCCAAACTAAACTACGTCTGAGGAGTTTTAGTTTAATTCACAAGAAAGAATTTTAAAATATCGGCAAATCCCACTCATGGAAACAGATACACCCATGAAAGGGCATGCACATGAGCCCAAAGATTTTAGTTGGTGTTCTCTTTTACTGCACTAACTATACAGTTGGGACTAGATGAGGTAATTATACTGTTGGTTCAATAAAAGAAATCAACCACAAAAATCCTTGCTTCTTGCACTTTTACTAGACCATTACAGCTATAACATCCTTCTAATGTTACCATAACCCAAAGTTAGTCACCAACGTACTGGGGTTGTGTGAACTGGTCCGTATTCAACTTGGATTCAGATTTGGCCTGAATCGGTGGACGGTGATTCAATTTGATGATTCAGATCACCATCCCTGATTTGATTTGACTGAATCCAAATCTGAAGATTCGATGCTGATTCAGAGAATCAGCGATTTGGAAACAGACACAGCTTTAAAAGTTTTTTTTCTATATACTTTGAGGTATCTGCACAGCTCATGAATGCTGCGATGCTGGGGCAGATGGAACATCCCACAGGCGTGCGGGGGGGGCCCTCCATGTGCTTGGTGGCAAACCCAGAAGTGGACTGGAAGTACTTCTGGTCCACTTCTGGGTCCACCAGGGAGCATTCAGGGAGGTTGCCCACACCCCCCAGCTTGGCAATGAGCCATGGGAGACCCTGGGTGTCCCCCCTCCCCCAGACCCAAGAGGCATCAGTTGCTGAGCTGAGGGGCAGGGAGGGGGCCCCCTGCACATTTCACGAAGGACCTAGAAGTGGGATGCTTCTGGTCCACCTCTGAGTCCACTGCTGAGCACGCTGGGGACTCCCCTGTGCTCCTGTGGGATGCTCCATCCGCCCCACCATCTCAGCATTCATGATCCACCTGGTACCTTAAGGTATGTAAAAAAACATATAAAGCTGTATCTATGTCCGAATTGTTTGAATCTCTCTGAATTGATTTGGAGGGTTCTGATTCAATTTAGAGAGATCAAAGGATCTCCTGATTTGATTTGGATTCAGAGATCTGGCCACCAAATTGGGCCGAATCTCCGCCAAATGAAATCAGTGACTGAAGCTTTGCACATTCCTACTATGTACTTATACCAAATAGGGGAAATTTGGTTCATTCTTCTGAGGTTATCATTCACTGAGCATCAGCAAGTTTATTCTGGGCTGCGGAGAGGCTCCTCAGTGGGGATCAGAAGCCAGACACCTTCTCCAAGAAGTGGGCATTTATATCCTTTCTTTCAAGAAACTAAGTCCTCACTCTTTTCTTTAAAAAATAAAACAGCTACAGAGAGAGAAGAAAGGAAGAGTGTACAAAAGGAAATATGATTCTTTACCCTGATAGTTATGGCATTCACCTAGGAAGGAAGACATGGCTTCTGCTATCTGTTACAAGGACTATTACCAATTTTACCAGGTAATCTCTACCCTACCTTCTGCCTGACTTCAGAATAACATGGATAACTACCTCTCTTGGCAGCTGAGACTATAATATGTAATTCCCCCATCCAAAACAAGTGCCTTTACTGTTGGGCCAGACTCTCAAAAGTGTGGGTGAAGTGAAAGTGTTCATGAGGGTACTGACCCTTTAAGTAATATTTTCTTTTTATTATTTCAGTCTAGATCAAAAGTGAGGAAGAGACAAAGAAGGAGAGGGGAATTAATAAAATAAATACAAAAAAAAATGGGGACTCTAGTTATGGAGAATCTGATGCTTTGTATTGTTTAAAGCTTAAGAATATAAAATTCTCCTGCTAGTGCATATAATCATAATTTTCCACAGCAGCCAGCCAAGTAGAACAAATCCTTGTAGATAAAGGCAAAAGCAACATCATGAAGAGACAAAAATAATATTACATTAGCTACTGCTTGCTTCATTCATATGCTACCTCTTGCTGTTGGAAAAAAGGAGGCAATATGACGTGCTTAAGCAATGAGAAAATTCCACAAAAAGTAGTGAAGAAAAGAAAATAGAGTCCCCGATCACTTAAATATTTTTCGTTTTCCTAAGAAAATTATGGCAATATAAATTTGGCATTTTTTGCACAACTATAACATGTCTTAGGGGGAAAAGTTCCTGACAAAACCACAATTTTTCTTTTCAGAAGGCTTTAACTAAAAATAAAAAGAACATTTCTCTGTCTGGAAAAAAGTGTTTAACCTTTGTGTATGTAAATCATCATCTCCTTCCTCTTCTTTTCCTCAGTGCAGAGCACCTGCTTTTGCTTTATGCAGCTGAAGTTGCATATTAAAACTACTGACTTGTCCTGAAAATGGAATGTGTCTTGTTGCCAAACTGCCCTGCAGTCAGAACTGGGCCTGGAAAATAACCTGAAAAAGAGTAACTCTGGGAATCTCTACAGGCAAGTCAGTTTCCTAAATTACATCGCAAAACAATTGTATTGCTTTTAAAAATACAAAATAAAAACATCATTAGTTACTTCACAAGGGCATACTTACCTCTGAATGACATAGTTGCAAAAGAAACAGATTACTGGACATCTTCAGAAATGGGACTGCACTGGAAATACGAATAGGATAAGTAACTATGTGAGTCTAGCTTTCTCCCACCACACAGCTGCTTCCCTTCTACATCAAGGCCACTAATTTGAACTCGACAAGATGAATGAGTCCAGTCAGAGTTGGGAAGGACTCTGAGAACACTAAGTATATATAACATATTCTCTTCTCAGAGCCATGGGGTTTAGGATGCAATTTGCACTATAAGTCACTGCTGACCTGAAGAGCAGTAACTTTTACTCCATAAGACTAGAGGCATAGACAGACATCGGCAAATGAAGCAGATCAGATGTGCTGGGATATGAATATGTGAATGTGCCAGCTGATTTGCTTCATGGGGCAAAACAGACATTTTCCATTGCCCTGCAGGGTCAAGTCCTATAAGCAGAAGAGGTCTGATCCTGCAGGACAACATGGAGCATGCCTCTTCAAACAAGAGAGCAGATTTCCCTATTTGCAGAGACATACCTAAGGATTCCTCACAGCGCACACTGCATTGTGCCTCTGTGCTTCACTGGGACCCATACTGGGACCCACACTGTGGTTTATACTGCCCAGTGCTGCCATGCTAGGTCCCACAATGTTCAGTGCTGCTGGGATGTCTTATACCAGGTTCTGCACTGCATCCCAAGATGCCTTGTGTTTCCACACCAGGTCCTAGGGCTTGAGGAATTCCTGGGATCATCTCTGCAAATGGGGAAACCTGAGCAGATACTCCCAGGGCTTCAAGGCCCCTGTTCTGTGTGTCTCAGGAATTCCCTTACGGTATTGGGCCCCTGAAACTCCTAGAGTACCTTCCCAGAGGTGGTGGGAGAGTATGGGCAGCTCCAGGCTGCCCATGGTCTTCTGTTATAAAGAAAACAGATATCTGATGCAAGAAAAGGAGCACAAAATGATACCACCTGTGTTGCAGCCATACAGTTTTTACTTTTGTGTGTGGCAAGGAGTATGGGTGTCTGTTTGCTTAGCCTTTGTGCCACCATAAATTTTTTAAGGTGACCTAGGGGCAATGTCTATTTCCATCCTAAAAGTCAGAGGCAATCCTGATGATGCTCTCTGTATTGTGGAAGGGGGCACAAGCATGCTGACATCTGAGGGAAAGAACTTTATTATGTCTGTAGTTCTATGCTGTGTGTAAGGACTGAATCTTGCTTATGTGGAGAAATTGGCAAGAATAGTCCTTGTTGAAAAATTCCTCACATGGGTACTTAGGGCCCAATTCTATTCCACTGACTAGGTATCTAAGTGGACTTAGACATCTAAGTGCAGTTTTATTACACCCTGCTCAAGTCTCTGAAAAAAGAATTATTGCAAAAGATGGGTGCATCTTCCTCCTCCTTGTTGCTTTTAATGACTCAGTCTTATGGGCTAGTTGACACAAAAACTTTTTTTTAGGGACTCAAACAGGATGGAATAGGATTGCACTCAGATGCTTGTGTGCACTTAGACACCTAATAGGTAGAAAAGATTCTGGACCTCCTTTAGAAAGAATGCCTTTTTCCTAAGGTTTACTTTAATCTACATCATTAAATAGGGGCTGTTTTTTCAGTGTCCACATGAGAAGCGATTGTGCTTTACATTCACATGCTCTCTTATTGAGAATAACTGCCCTGTGCAGATAAGTCTTGTAGGTTGTCGTTCTACTCCATTGCCATTCCTGTCTTGTGAAAAAGAAGTTAAGGTAAAAAGAACAGGTCTTGAGAAGCTCCGTTCTAGTCTTCCCTTTCATGGCTTTTAGTGTGATCTGCCTCTGAATTACTCACTGCTTCTTTCTTTTAATTATGCAGCCATAGAGAGAGAGTTGTTGATCTTGGCCCACTCTTTAATCTTTGTGTGTGTGTACGCTCATGTACATGTGTTAAATATTCCCAGTGGGCACAGAGCTTTACAACAGATACTCTTGCAATTTCTCCTGGGTTTTTAAATGAACCATGTTCTTGTCTTCCTAAACTATTCCTGTTCGGTATTGCTGCCACATTCCACCCCAAAACTGCACAGTGGCAACACATGGAGCACAGATGTCAGTTTCTGAAAATGTGGCCTGTATTTAATAGTATTTCATGCTCCCAGGAATGTACTACTTCTTCTAGTTACCTGAGGGACAATGATAAAATGGGAGGACAAAAATGAGGGATTTGGATTAGTTTAGTAACACCAGATATTCAAAAACTCCTGATTTCCCCACATTTAGCCCTAATTCTGCAAAGGCCATCTGTAAGTTCAACTATATTGATAGTCCTGTTAGTTTTAATGGGACTACTCATGTGCTTGAAGCTTAATATGTGCTTGAGTGCTTTGCTGAAGTCAGGCTTTAAGCATTGAGTCATATAACTACTATATTTTACTTATATTGCAAACATTTCCTAAGGGGAACAATAGTAATATTTCTGCTATTTCCAAACATTTCTCATATCTTCCTACTAACAAGAAATGATGTTCCATAAGGGGAATTCTTTTAAGAAACATTTTTTCCTCCTGTAGATGATCATTTTGCAAAGCCTGAAGAGATTTGACATCTCTGTGCATTCATGCATCCAAGTTTGACTAGGCAGCTGTCTCCCACCAGTGGTGTTTATGGCCCATCACATGAACACCTGCAGTAAAGAGGGTGGGAGTGCAAATACTAGACAAAATTTTAGTCAGAGAGAAAGTATGTGACAATGAAGAACACTAAGCATATTCTCCACATTAAAAAAAATTAAGGTAAGTTTTCAGGTACATGTCAGCTGAGGTGAGATAATGTACCCTTGAGAGAGTTTAAAAAAGAATGTTACAATCCCATGAAACTCAGGCTCATGATGAGTAGGATTTACACATCCTGTAGTCCCATTGATTTTTAGAGGGATTATTTAAGTAGTAGGGTACTGCTCACAGAAAGTATGGGTATCTGTTAGCACAATAAGTCAGTCAGGCAAAGCTGCACCACTTTAGCTGTCTTAGCAGAGATACTAGAGGCAAAACACTCTAGTGTAGACATAAGTGTAAGTGGACACAGAGAGCATGAAATTCGAGCCCTATAGAAGTCAATAGGAATTTTGCCCTGGACTTCAGTAGAATCATATTTCACCTATTGTGCATGGAAAACCATTTTTGGTGGTTGAAGGCACTATTACTTTTTCAATGTTAGAAGTTAAAAAGCAGAACTGTAGATTTTTAAGCACCAAATGCAATGCCTTTAAAAAATGTAGAGTTCACTAAAACTACAGGCCTCTGGGTCTGCATAGCATTACATATCTTGCTCTTCACTTACATCAATGCTTTGTTTCCCCTGCAAGTGAAACATATTACTACATTTTTCTTGTTTACCATTATACCTTCTGGATTTGAGATCTTGTAAATACTACCTTTTTCAGGAAAGAGTGTAAATTACACCATTGCATCTCTTCTTCTCCATACATTAGGCACAGACTGAAAATAATAATAATAATAAAAATAAATAAATAAAAGCATCTGTGCAGAATTCCTCTGTTTATTACGGTGACAGAATTGCCTTATTCAAAGTCCATTTGTTTATCAGGCATTCTGAGGTCTTCTGAGTCTCTTTTAGTCTGAACACTTGAAAAAATAAAATTAAACCAAACCCTTTTCCACTAAGATGCAGTCTTTTTTGTTTTACACTCCCAATATTATATGGTCATAATGTCAGCACATCACTTTGTTTGTGGCTACTTATGTCAATATAATAACACATAAATACCATACACCAAGGCAAAAAAACCCCAAGCCTTTCATTCTATCAGAGAAACTGTAGAAGGCCAGATGTTTCTGAGACTCCAAACAGAATCGTGAAACCATTGCTAATAATTGGGATTTTTTGTATGGGAGGAACTGAGCTTATGAAGACATATAAAGAGTTTTCTTGGATAGTTCAGGCAACCCCAGTTGCTCTGGTCCTAGATCTATATGATGATTTGCCCAATAAAGTACAATATAATGTGCACCACTGCATACTTCACTGCTTGATTGTTAGCAGACAATCCATGGATCTTCAAGAAGACCACATTTATTGCACTATTGAATAAGTGAAGTAAGCTCATTGTTACAGTTGTACTCTGTTTTACTTTTACTTTTATTTTTTGTTGTTAAAAATGCAATCATCCAGATCCTCTGCTGTTATAAATAAGCAGAGTTCAACTGAAGTCACTGAAGTTTGCCAATTTACCCTGACTAGAGAGCTATTCCATTAAGGTATTCATTTTCATAACTGATATATGCAAACGCCTTTGAGAATAATGTACACATGCATCTATTGTGTTTTAATAAACAAATATACTAATCAAGTCTGCAAAAGCCTGGTAAAATGCCTAACTGATCTGTCTAAATATCATTTGGGGATTTCACTTGTATACATTTTAAGCAGTGGTGGGAATTTTCAGTAGAGTCTTCAGATTGCCCAGTAAGACTCATACTTAACATTCATTGTAGCAGAAGTAAGACGTGTATCTGCAAACTTCAAGAAGTCAAGGTATTATTTTTAACTGAACTGTTTTCTCTTTAGAAGGCATCCAATGTTTAGATACAATCAGTTACTTCCTAATTAAATTCAAATGTTCAGATTCAATGCAACACAAACTGAGTTACTGAACTGTAGTTCACCAACCACAGACTTTTTTATAGCCTCATATACTGTGATCCTTAAGGCTGTGGGATACTATTCTCATGTGCAGCTAAACTGCTGGTAGAATTTAGTCTACATTGAAGTGAAACATATTGTGTTGTGTCATGTTAAGTGGAAGCTCTTGTTTCCTTTGCAGACAATGACATCTGGAAGCCCCGACTCTTACGTTGCTAAGAGTCTGGGGAGAGTTGAGAAGTTTTAGTGTATTTTCTGCATATCGTCATTTTCTCTGCAGGAGAGTCCTTTCAAAAGTCAAGTGATTTGCTTTGTGATTGTTGACATATTTAATGAGAAATAAAACAAATATGAGGCCACAGATGTGATGGTATGAACACATATTTTACATTTTTCATTTTGTAGGGGGCACATTTCTTAAATTCCAACTGTTTAACTAAATCCATTATCTTATGATTGCAGATCTAGGATAAGAAATGGAATAAAATACATTCGGGAGTAAAGGCAAGAGAAGTATACCAGAAGCAAGTGGAACCCTCCATTCAGCATGGAAACCACTAAACCAAACGTAATTGATTTCCTTGGATTGGTTTCGGGTTTTTCTGGAAGGGATTTTTTTTCCCTGTAAACAAAGTACACTAGCAATTTGGTAACTGCAGAGGGTGAACAGATGAATATAGACCAGTGGTTTTCAATCTTTTCTTGACTCAGGGCACCCCTCCATGATGTTTGTGAATTGAATGGCACCCATTTCAAATGCTAATTTATTAAATACTGTGCTGATCTGCTTGCAGAGAAGCCAGGCAGTGAGGGTAGGGGAAAAGCTAGACAAAGAAGAGTCTGGGTCTGTATCCCCTTAAACATCATGGCTGCCTTCAAATGATCTGGAGACAGCCCAGGATAGAGTGAGCAAGGAATGACAAGTTCTTTATTCATTGATGTAAAGATCAGAAATAAACTAAAGTAAGTTATGTTCTACTAATACACAAAACATGGTACTGTTGTCAGTTAGGATTGTTCTAAACCCCAACCAAAAAAAACCCCAAGAAGACAGAAAAAGCCTATCAGTAATTTACTTCTTCTAATCCAGGGGCAGATTAAGATTTATTGCAGTCCTGGGCAAATACACAATTGGGGGTCTCCTCTAGAGGTGCGCCAAAGTATCGGTCACATATCAAATTAGTACCGATAAAAGAAAAATTAACATTATCAACTACCAGCTGTTTCTGGGCAGCGTAGCCAATTAATGTAATTGATAAATGCCGTGTACGCATGGCCAGGAACGTAGCCAGGCAACTTAGAGAGCAGCATCCAGTTGGTAAGTCTGAGGGGGGAGGAGGGACATGGGGGTGCAGATTGAGGCCCCCATGATGAGGGAAGGAGTGGAGTCAGGGCAGAAGCTGGGGCAGGTGCTACCCAGCCAGAGCAGTGAAAGTGTTGGAGCCAGAAGTAGGATGGATCTACAGGTGGCTCATTCAGGGGCTGGTGAAGGGTGGGCAGGGGGGTGGCTTCCCACCACTGCACACACCACTGGAGGAGGCTTGGGGGTCATGTCCCCCCCACCAGATTTGTGTGTGGGGTTAGAACAGGCTGCCTGCTGCAGACTTGGGGCCAGGGGCTGCAATGGCCTCTTCCCAGTGGGGGGCTGCCTATGGCTTCATCCTGCTTCCAGCTCTGGGGTCACATTTACCACCTTGGCTGGGCAGCACCTGCCACAGCCCCAGTCCCAGTCCCTGCCCCTGCCCCTGCCCCTGCCTCTGCCCTTGCCTCTGCCCCTTTCCCTCCTTCACTGTGGGGACCTCAATCTGTCCCCTCTCCCCCCTCCCACAGACTTACCTCCAGGGTGCTGGCTACCTGGCTATGCTCCTGACCATGTGCATGGCACACCTTTAATTTTGCAGGTTACCCTGCACCCCTCCCCAAACAGCTGATTGGTGGAGGGTCTGCACTTGTGGCTTATTCCTCGGCAGGGAAGCAAAAGCTGGTTTTAAACTTGTCACCATTTCTGTCTCCCCACTGCTGATTGGCTGAGGGACCCCCGGGGCCCAGCTGCTTGCTGCCCACCAGTGGGAAGTAGTAAACTACTCCCAGATGTAATGCATGTGTAGACACACCCTATGTGTTCTAAAATCCACATGTGGACACAGACTTCTTTGAAGGGCACAGTGTCTCTGGGGGTTGAAGGAAAAGTTATGACCTAAATGTGAGTAAGGGAGTCCCAAAATACCACCGCTCCATCTCTCAGCGTCAAATTTTGGTACTGCATTGCAAATTACCAGCATAGTGAATGGGTGCACGTACACCACATGTGGTTTGCAGCACCTCAAACAGCTTTGAGACACCACAGACTGCACATGCGCACTCATCTGGATGTGCCCTTTAGGCACGTGTAAAGGTGAACAATTTTGATTTAACAGCACTGTTTCAAAGTGTTCTAAAATCCACATGCAGACATGAGATGGCCTGGGAACAGGCTTCCCAACCCCCACCAGCTCCCAGTATCAGTTCTTTGGTCATAGAGTTGGCACTGGAAGACAAGGATCATCAAGCACTGGCCCTGCAGTCATGGAGGTGGTGCTGGGGATAAGGATCTCCCAGGCCAGGCTCCCCAATCATGATCTCGGAGTTGGGGGATGGGAGCTCCCTGTTCTCAGGGCAGGGGGACATAGTCTGGTGGCAGAGCGCACCCTAGAAGCAGGCATCTCTTGGGGCCAGAGAGCAATCTCTTGCCCTCTGCTGGTCAGATATCTACACGAATGCTACTGCACAGTAACTAATTGCAAGTAAATTTGCTACTTACATTTGCAGGTAACAAATTTACTCATGATTAGAGCAGTTTACTGCATAGCAAGCATGTGCATGTAAATTGCTGTAAACTACTCTATTGTATGGTAAAGAGTCTCATGTAGATGCACCCATAGAGTGGTGACTTTTTATAAACGAGGCATTTCTTGTTCTTAACTATAGTTCAGTCTTTACTCTGGCAAAACTCCCAGTAAAGTCAAAGACACACAAGGTTCTTTGGGTAAATCTGAATATCTTTTATTAGACCAACTAAATAGCTGGAAAACTTTTTCTGAGCAAGCTTTCGGGTTCAAAAACCCTTCATTAGGCTAAGGGAGCATCTGCAATTACTTTATGCATCTGCAACTGCAACTGCAGATGCTTCCTCAGCCTGACAAAGTTTTCAAACCCAAAACTTTTAATCTGGCTTAAAATTTTTTTCCAACTATTTAGTTCGTCTAATAAAAGATATCAGATTTACCCAAAAAACCTTGTCTGCCTATGTCCTTAGACCAACACAGCTACAACCTATACCCCAGTAAAGTCAAACATTTACATTTTTTGGTAAGAAGTGATTACAATCTGAGCAAGAGCTTCAGGATATGTTCTGTGCCCTGTAAGGATGAGACACTTCTTGTTGCCATGTCGCTTCCAGAGGTGCATGTTTTACTGGTGATACTTTCTTGTATGCTGCATAGTTTTAGTTATCCGTCCACACTCCATTCCAAATGCAGCTGTAACAAAGAGTTATTTATGGCCGTCAGGCTAAGATGGGGAAGTTTTTTTACACCCATCTCTGGTATACATGTTACAGTTGACATCTGAGATTTCACAAATCTCATGTGAGAAAGAAATAATATAATGAAAAAGTCATTAGACATGTCCTCAAAAAAAGTTACTAGTGACATAGAAAAGATTAAATGTTTTGTGTGTAGGATTTGCTTTAAAACATGCTAGCAATGCAGATATTTTCTTTAAAATAACATGAAAAACTTACATTTTCTTCCTTATGTATTTTAATATTCTTTCTGCCTGGTCTTTGGAGGTTATAACATTTTTCCCATATTTCTCTCTTCCATTTTCAAGGACATATACAGTGGGTATTCTACTTAGCTGCCTGTGCCTTGTCTTTTACATGAACTATGTACTCACAGGGGGGATATGACTTTGTTCTTTGAGTTACAGGAAACCATTCTAATCCAAACTCAGTGGTTTTATATGCATCCATAGCCTAACTCCAAACATGCACTTTTAAATCAGTACAGAAGGAAAACAGATTTTTTTATACTGACAGTGTACCGTTCACATCAGTATACCAGATCTGACTTCCTTTCAACCTTTGGACCAGTCAGAGCCTAAGGCAGGACTTATACTATTAGAATAACTACTCAGAAGAGCTAAGGGCTGGTTGAACAGACTGAATTAAGAACCTCCCTTGATCTTCTTTTCCTAAGAGCACTCATTCTGTGAGCATTCACTTTAAATTTTTTATTGCCACAAACTCTTATGTCAGCTTAAGATGTGGCACAGAAGTCATCTTGGTATTTATTTTCAACTATTTCAAAGACATGATTCACCACATCCAGTATAGACTGCTATATACATGATTACATTCTTATAGGCAGCACAGGTAGCAATGCCTATAGTGAAGGTTGACATTCCTCATTATAAGGTTCTGTTTTCAGTTGCTTCTCATTTTCCCAGACTTTAGGCATTTGGGCCAAAATTTTCTCTGTTGGATTCTGCCTTCAGTTCAGTTTTTGGGAAAATTTTTTAGCAAAAATATTTCAGGGGCTCGTTTCTGAGGACAAGATTATGAAAAATACCATGTTAGTGAGTCTCTAAACAGCAGCTGCTTCACAGCCACCCTGCTTTTTACCAAATGAAGAAAAGACTGAGAACCAAGACATTAGAAATTTGGAGGTTTTTAAGAGTAGATCTGACCCATTCCTGAGGGACAACACGAGTTATAGTTGACCTTGCTGTGGGGTAGGGAATGGACTAGATGATCTCTTTAAGTTCCTTCCAGGTCTCTTTGCTATGATTCTATTATCATCCAGTACCTGAATGCTGGTCAACACTGGGTGCCCCATGCTGCATGGGGGAGCACTGCATGAGCCCTCTATCCCCACTACTCTCCCAGCCCCGCCATGGCTGCCCCTCCGCCATGGTTCTGGCCCTTTAAGAAAAAAAAACCCAAGAAAATCCCCCAAACTCACCCTTCTGGCTTGTGGTGGGCAATCCCCTACCCATACTTACCAGCTCTGAGTTCGGCTGCAGTTCCCTGCAGCTGAACTCAGAGTGTCCAAATCATCAAAGCTCTCTGACTTTTTGAATCAACACTCTCCAAATCTTTTCTGAAGATTCAGAGAGCTTTGTATCGATTCAGACCTTTTAATTGGTCCCCTGATTCGATTCGGATTTGGAGATTCAACCACTGAATCGGGCCAAATCTCCTCTGAATCGAATCACCACCTGAAGCTTCACACAGCTCTACTGGCTGGGTCACAAGTGTGCTAAGGTGTAGGGGCTGCCTGCTACACAGCTCCACACTTTAGCATTCTTGTGCCATAGCCAACACCTCTGCCACCTGATGCTGCTACCCAGAGCCTGGGGCTGAGCTCCTGTACCCGCTGCTAGTTCAGGGCTGCTCCACCCCAGCTTAAACTGATGCAGTCCCAGGGGTGCGTGCATATGCTGCACCTGGGAACAGCTGACTTTGGTTGAAATAGCTCTAGAGTTTATTGAATCAGCTTAATTGCACATATAGGTGTAGAGAAACCTCTTCACAAGTCAAAAACTGGTTCTAACTGCCCAGGCTTACAGCTAGACCAGTGGTTCTCAACCTTTTTGGACTCAATGCACCTCTTACTGGACTCAAAGCAGCCCTCCATAACTTTTGTGCATTGAGTGGCACCCAGCTTCAAAAAACTAATTTATATATTACAATGCTTACCTCCTTTCAGAAGGGCTGGGAAATGGGGGTGTGGTACAAGCCTGAGCCTGAGCTTATCTGCTGATCTCTTCATACCGTATTTATCTCCTCACACCTCAGGGCACCCTTCAAATGATCTGGTGCTGTGACACCCTGCTTGAGACTCACTGAGCTAGACTACCAACCTGGCTAAGGAAGGAGGTAGGCAGACTGCATGGCAAAAGCAATAGTTCCTGTCCTTTGTTAGAAAGAGTCTCAGTCAGAGACCTTTTTAAACTTTATTTTTATGATATAATAAAAAATAAGATACACATTTATGTGAGGCATTTCGTATAGCAAATATTCAAGTGTTCAAAAATTCAGATCCAGAAATAACAAAATACAAATAAAATGCTGTGTAATGGAAACAATATTCATAAAACTACAGTTGTTTTCCTGGAAAATGCCATCTGAATTCTGCCAGGCTATGATGTCTAATTTTGAAGTCAAATTACTTTCGTATGACATTTCTCCCTTTCCTGGACCAGGCTTGTAGTTTGGGGTGATAAAATTCCCTTCAAACAAGAAAAGGAATTCTCACAAGCTGAAATTGATTTTCCAAGCAACTAGACTGCTATAGAAATTTAAAAAAAACACATAGAAAACTTTCCTTTAATTCCTTTGTTGCACGTAGAATGTCAAAATTGTTGTAATTTCTCTTATACCAGTGGTTTAAAGATAGCCATTTTGGCTGTCACATTCTCAGTGCCCATTCAGGGGTCTAATTTTGCCCCCATGCTGCAAACTTGCAGCAGTGGGAACCTTTTCCTGTTCCTGCACATGCCTCTTGCAGCATCTTAAAGGGGTTCGATACACTTGCAGGCTCATCTGGATGTGTAATCAGTGAGCTCTCTACTGCCTCTGCTACTGCCACATGCCCCTTTTCAGCATCCTGCATCTGCTACTGGCATCTTGAAACTTCTTTTTAGGCAGCACTTTGGCTATTGTGGTAGTATGTCTTTGTGGTGGTACTTTATCACATGCATCTTTGAAAAGAAGATAATGTGATGAAATCTGAGAGAAAATCTTCAAACATCTTTCTTGCTGAAGCCTTTCACAAGCAACAGAAATCAATTCCACTTCTTTAGAAACCTTTCTTTTGAAGGTAGTTGTTCACAAGGGCAAACAAGCCTCCCAGAATCATTGTCATAACCTCAACAAAGAACAAGAATTTGGGTGCTTCTGTAACTTCAAATAGCCCTCTTGCTCTAGTGGGCAGATTGCCATATTCATTCACAGAGTTTGGCAGAAGACTCCATATCTCTTCAAAATTATTAAGGGTTGTTTCCAAAATTTTCAGGTGATCTCTCCATCTTGTTTCCATGTGCCTTTTATCTGGCTTAATACAGAACATTTACTTCATGCAGGTGGAAAAAAAAAGAGAATAGAGTTACAATTTTATAATATATCTGCCATTGTTGAATTCTTCTCACTGACCTAGATAACCACCAAATGTAACTGGTGTTTCAAGCAGTGCCTGGTAGGTATTTCTTTGTTCAATTTCTTTTTTAGCAATTCCACACCTCCACTGCAACCTGATATAATTTTAGCACCATTAAAAAAGGAACATTAACTATTTTGAGGGTTAAGACCCCGTTCTTGGAGGTCTATTGAAATGTGTTGTTTAATATCCTTACTAATGAGGGCATGCTGCTGGGTAACTCCACTCAGTCGCCTTTCTAAAAAATAATACAAAATAACAGACAAATTTTCTACATTCACAGCATCCCTTGCAGTATCACATATCAGCAGAGGAACTTTATAAATCTCATTTCTTCTGAACATATTCAACAATATTTTTCAAAACATTCTTCATAATATCAATTATTTCCTTATGAATTTCAGCAGACATATACTTTGCATTTTTAAAGGATTATCAAAGCATCTTTGAATTTTGGATCTTACTGAGTAGGCTTGAGTTGTCTGATGAAAATTTCTGATGAATTGCTCAGCATTTGATCCAAATCTTTAGATCTGAGATCTTGATGTCTTTTTAGAGGCAGGTCATATCTCAGAGGAAATTGGATAATTTTTGCTGGAGTTTTTCAATAGTACCAGTTTCTTTAAATTTATAAGGGTGATATGAAAGCCATGATTGTGGCAGAGGGAAAAGGAAGTAATGATAGATAAATATCATAATCAAATTAATAAATCTTGTATGTTATTGAACAAAAGTTTTGAAGCCTTCCTCAAATTAATTCATATAATCTTTATAGGTGCTGAAGAATTCAGTTTAAAATAGGCCAAGGATCTAGGGTTATATATAAAATATTTCAGAGCTGTCTCTCTCTCTCCCCTCCCTCCTAATTTAACATTTTAAGGTGACTTTCAACAGAGTGAAAATAAAATAAATGTGAAACATAGAGATAGGAATTAACTATCCATAGCCTCTCTTTTCCTTGCTGCAGTTCAATCAGCCATTGCATTCAAGTGGAATAAACAGTTGTCACATTTGATGAAATCTTTTCTTTGGCAAGATATGTTTTGCCCAGTAGCAAAATCCAGAAGTACTAAAGACCAGTTCAGCTCTTATTTCACCAGCATTGCCAGGGCTTAATGCATCTGACAAGAAAAATAAAAGAACTTATCAGCTTTAACCATGTGCTCCAACCATGGCTTGCTCATGTTCCATTTTCACTAAAACAACACAGAGGATATCTCCAGTATTCATTTTAGGAAAATTAATTTCCCTTGAATCTGATCTGTGGGGCAGGGGGCTATTTGGGGCTGGCCAGGTCTCTTCTCCACTCCCCAGACCTCAGGATGGGCTTGTTGGGTGGGGTGGGCAGTGAGTGACTGCTGCTTGAATAAGCTAGCCCTACTGGCTACTCTGGCCAACTGGGGAATGATCATGGGAAGTTTGATTCTGCTCCCCCAGCCCACAGGGGCTCAGCCCATGGGATCATGGCCCCTGCTTCAACCCTGCTCTGACTCTCTGGGGGTTGTGTTGCCTGTACCCTCATCCATGGAGCCAGGCAGAAAGCTTAGAAACTTTAATTATGGTACTAACTGAAGCTTCGTTGCTCTTGGCTGCCTGGCTCTCTTTCTTCATAGTCTTGTTTTCTGTGCTGTCACTTCCCTGCCAAGCTGGGGTTGAGGTTCATGGAGGGAAACACCCATTGGGCTCTTCATGTGGGCAACTTTTTGCCTGGCTGACTGGCTGGCTGGGGGTGGGGGATGAAGGGGAGAGCTGCACACTGAGGAAATCATTTGAATGCTGATGAACCTTTTTTCCTGAACTAGAATGCACTGCTTCGTCAAACTCCAGTGGCTGTTAATTCAAATCCCTTGGCCAGGCAAAGCCGTAGATCTGATCCTATCATTATCCCCCTTGGAGATAGTCTAGCTCCATAAGAATAGCTGTTCCCAGTGGTGGCAGATGACAAAACAAGGAGCCAAGGTCTCAAGTTGCAGCAAGGGAAATTTGGGTTAGATATTGGGAAAAACTTTCTCAGTAGGAGGGTAGTAAAGCACTGGAATACATTATCCAGAGAGGTGGTAGAATCTCCATTCTCAGAGGCTTTTACGAGCTGGCTAGACAAAGCCTTGGGTGGGAAGATCTAGTTGGGGATGGACCTGCTTTGAGTAGGGAGTCGGACTAGATGACCTCCTAAAGTCCCTTCCAACCCCTATTTTATATGATTTTATGGTTTTATGACAAGCTATTCCAGGTAACTTTGGAACTGAGATGGATGTTTGCTGAGCTGCAGCAATCATTGCCCTGGCTAAACTTCTCAGAGGGAAGAAACACTATCATGATCTGCTGCTTGATTTAGTGGCTTGCTACGTTAAGGACAGCAATGTTGCTGTGGGTGTTCCAGTGGCCATAGTGCATGAGCCACAGGATGACTTAATTGAAGCCACAGCTCTGCATGCCCAATTCACTGAATTCCCTCAATGCCAGAGGAGTATGAGTGCTTTGCAGTCCTTCTCATCACAGCTGCCAAAAAAGCAACATCCCATCTGGATACCTCTTCCAACAACACCAGTAGTTGGAGGATCCTGCCCTGGCAACAGCCTTGGGTCCCTGGACACAACCAGATGCCAGAAATGGATGGAGTATATGGAATCCTTGGATTTTATGCAATCAAGCATCTGAGCCTGGAACCTTCTGAGGAAACTTGGAGCAACTTACCCTGCAGAAGCTGTGAACCCACAGGTCACATTGGATGTTTTCTTTGCAAAGCTGATAATGAACTCAAAGGGACCACTTGACTACAAGCAGGATGTCAGGTGGCAACTGAAGGGGTCAATGGCCCACTGCCTGGAATCGTCCAAACTCTTGGACAGTTTCTCTACTGAGGAACTTATGGCTGGTCTGACTGGAACAAAAAGAGGGAAGACTGCAGGGAGAGATGGAACCCCTCCAGACTTCTTTCACCATCTCAGACCAATGGTTCAAAAGTTGCTTCTGCACCTATATTCAAATGTGGTGGAGAGCAGCCAACTCCCTTAAATCTGGAGTGAAGCAATGGTTATTGGTCTGCTGAAACCAGGGAAACCAGCTAGCAATCCCAGGACCTACAGGCTGATATCAGTGCTTTGTGCAACTTACAGACTACTGGAGTGATTTATCCTCCAAAGGATTAGCCTGATTGCTAACGTGTCCATCCCCCAAGAACAAACCGGTTTTATGTCACATCGAAGCTGTTGTAACCAAGTGCTTGCCCTCACCACGAACATCAAGGCTGGCTTCCAGTGCAACCTAAAGACCATCACTGCATTCACTGATTTTCCTCAGTATATGATACTCTTTGGAAGCATGGTCTGTTGCGAAAACTGTCCCACCTTCTCCCATGCATCAGGTTGCTTTGTCTTTTGTGGACATTTCTGAGCAATAATGGCAGCATATTTCTGCAAGTGGAAGTTGTGAGCAAATCCAACTAAATTTGTCATCTCAGCATTTTACCTCAATAGCCACAAGCACATGTTTACCTTAATGTCACCTTTTGTGGAGAAAAATTACATGATCCAACTCTGTCCTACCTAGGTGTGACACTCAATCAAGAGTTGGGTGAACATAGTGTGAAAACTAACTGGAACCTGCTGGAGTGCCACCACAGGAGTACTCCACACCTCTTCTGTGGCATTGGTTTTCTGAACAGCCAAGTATTGTGCACTTGTCTGGTCTACTATCATTCATACCAAATGCACAGATGTTCAGATAAATTCTGCAATGTGTGCTATCACCAGAATCCTGAAAACTACACCAATTCAATGGTTACTGGTGCTGGCCAATATTGCTCTTCCAGACATTCACCACAATGAAGCTATATACAGAAAGGTCATCCGCATAAATGACAACCCAGACCTCCCCATCCATAGAGATTTAAAAAGCCTCTCAGCTCACCGCTTGGTCTCTCAGAAATGTTTATGGACATGTGTACAAGCTCTTGCAAGACATGACAGTGCAGAAGCTTGGAGGAAAGTGTGGAATGATACTACCATCCAGAATAAACATTTAATTTCTGACCCAACAATAAAGCCTCCTGGTTTTAACCTTCCATGTGATACATGGAAGGTTCTAAATTGGATCTGAACTGGGCATGGCCGCTGCAGTCACTTGATGTACAGATGGTATATTAGGAGTTCTGCATAATGTGACTGTGGCAAGCCTGATCAAACTATGGACCATATGACAATACTCTGTCCTCTATACAAATTTGACAGTGACATTGCAGAGATACAGTCCCTTTCCTCAAGAGTATTAGATTGAACTTAATCTGGACTTATAACTGTTGCTTCAAGCCAGCCATATGAAAGAATAAAAAGAAGAATCTGGGAGGAGGCTGCCCCTTTTGCTTGTTACAGTGCACTGACCCCAAGGTTGTGCACTGCACTGTTTGGTGAGGAGCAACAGTGTGGGTCCTCCTTTAGGGTACTGGCAAGCTCCTCATGGAAGGAGATCAAGGTCCTAACTGCCCTGGATACCCTGTTGGCATCCCTGACCCTCTCATAGAGGGGTTTTAGGAACTGATGACCCTATACCACTGTCCGCCTTGTGATTGTCTCATAGATGGCCTGATTTTATCTGTTGCCTTTTGTCCCCTTTGCAGTCATAGTGATGGTCCTCTCCTCTCCTCAGTTGCATGGGGTCGAGCACCTCACTGTGGCTTCAATTAGATTCCTGCCTGATGGAATCTAGGGAAAGGGCATCCTTTAGCTCATGCTGGAGAAGATGCCTGGGTTGGAGGTAGAGGAAAAGTTTTTTCTTGCTAACTGGCACATGCTCTGCACGTGTTTTTGTAGGGGTTGCACCCCAGGGGGTATGAAAGTCATACTACTGTGAGTGGAAGGGGAAGTTGGCTTGGTGCAAGAACTGCCTCCTGGGCAGTATAGTCCAGGGAGTGGAAAATTTGTCCACACAGAATGGGCGGGTGAGGGAGGGGAAACAGTATCCGGTGTTGCTGGAGGATTGCCCGTGAAGTGACTGCAACTAGTTTTACATGTTAATCTGTGAAGAATTCAGGCACTAAGAGTTCCAGGAACCATTTAAAATTAAGGAATAAGAAGTCTCTTATATAACACTTTACACTGTCCTGTAAAATCTGAAACAAAGGATGAGTTTAGTTCAATTTCTTTATATAATTTTTTGGCATCTTCTTTACCCTTTCATGATAACACCACACTAATAGTGATACAATGTTTTGTATTTCTTTCCATGTCATCTTGAATGTCTCAAGGCCTGGTTTTGCTGGCATGGAGCCCTCAGCCTAGACAATTAGCTAGTACACCCCTCTGGAGTTAGGACTTCATGAGGACGTAGAACATAGATCTGTATCTGAAATCAGCATTTGCCACCTGATCGCTTTTTTACTTTTATAGGCCCAAATCTAGTATCCAAACCCCCTAGGAATTCTAGCAACTTTAAGGCTTGATTCCACTCTAAACTTTATGACTTGTTCCCATCGCTAGCCAATTTATTGAATGAGGGTATTTAGCTAATCCATAATTGAAGCAATAATTCCTTATTGCCCTGAATATGCCTGTGCTTTTAGGTGAAATGGGAATATATATTATTTTTTTATTTTGACCTTCAAAGCTTTAATAAGTATCAGGAATTTATATTTTTGGTTTCTGGCTACACTTTGAAGTGACAGGTGGAAGTATAGTGCCTTCCCACCTGCCAAAAGCTAAAACGTCACATCAGGGAGACCTGGAAACATTTTGAGAAGGGAAGGTTACAGGAAAACTTTAAGGTTTATATAAAAATAATTATTTTTGTGAAAAGCACTTGAGCTTTCCACCTGAACTATGAACATAAGGAAGCTTCATCCATTTCTGCACTTTAGATCCACAACTGAGGAGCAGGTAAGTTCTAATTAGTACAATACCTTTTTAACTGGGACTAGAATTCCACTTTCTGTACACAGGTAAAGCAGTCACTATCCTCTTCATACAGTAAGATTGCAAAATGTTACTTTCCTATGTGTCTGAAATGAGGGGGTAGGGAGGTAGGGGGAAGGGGATTGGTATACATGAATGGTATACATCACCAGTCTTTACGTTTTCATTATAGTCATCACTACCATCCTCAAGGGATATGGTGAGTACTGTATTTACTCACATACTAGAAACAATTTCCCCCCCATAAAATCAACCCTCCAAAATCAGGGTGCAAGTCATAATTAGGAAAGCTAATTTTTTTTTTAATGCTGGAATAGTAGCATGAAAAACTAAAAGTATGGATATGCTGCCAAAAGATGGCTGTCATATATCTTCCTCTGCCAGCCTCATGGAGGGAGGGGCTGGAGTTCACCCTTTGGGTCAGGACTACATCCTCTCATAGCCACAGCCACAGCCACTGCATTTAGGGTCGCCTGAAATCAGCATTTAGCTATGATTGGAAAAATCTTTTCTTTGTTCTGCCTTCCCAAAACAGCATGTATACCTTATCTGGGGAGGTGTGGTATGCGGGGAAAATATGGGTAGGTCTTTTACCTGGGAAAGCACATTTTCTGACAGCTTTGTATGGTAATGTGCAGTACATAACTCTGAAGACTGTGCGTAGTCTAGAATTATCCAGGAGAAGCAACTGTTGTGGTTGATTATGTATCATAGTATGGTTATTGATTTCATAATGCAAAACATAGGTCAAGTCGACTATCATGAAGACAAGAGACTATACAACATTGTGAAATAGGAAGTACATAAAAAATTGTAAAGACCAGATTAAAACAAACCTCATGCTGGTCTTTTGTCGTGGAAATTCTGACACACATTTTCTTTTGGCGATGTATCCAGGCTTTCATAAACTTATGTGATGCAAAAGCTGCATATTTTAATAGAGTGTGCGCCTGTATTTCTAAGAAAATTAGATTTGCCCAAGCCAAACCACAAGAGAATATTCACTGTCTTCCCCAACTCAAAAAAAAAAAGGCCTGTTTGTTCGGTAATGACACAGCCACAGTTCCATGGATCTGATTTTTTGGATGCCAGATGTCTGAGATACTTGGAAGCTATATTGATTTCCCTAGATGTCCTAAACTTTTCAGATTCATTTCACATGGCAAATTGTTGTTTTATCTTGTCCAGTGTCCTGCCAACAGCAGAAATCACTTATTTTACCCTTGCTTGAAGCTTATGATATTTTCTATGAGATACCTGCTCAAATGGGCGATGCTGTCTTTGAAGAAGTGGAGGACTTTGTTCTTATCCTGAAGCCATCAGGTTACAACCTGAAGAAAAAGTTATTTCTTCTCTTGTATTTCCACTGGCACGCCATTGACAGCATTAGCCTGATGTTTTTTCAAAACCCAGGTACAGTATGTAAAAAGCACTTTATACACATGAATGTATCCTTTGAGGGGGATGAGAATTAATTTAAGGTGATATACTACCATATTCAATAGAAGGGAAGAAATATGTTTAAAAATAAAAACAAATACAACAAAACAAAAAACAGGACATACTTTTTTGCAAAAATATTCTGAAATTTTCCCTTTGTGTTTCATCAAAATGTCAACCTAAATTTGAATTAGAGGCAAGTTTTGAGACATTTCAGCCAGCTCCAGAGCACAATCTAAGATGTTCTTCAGAAGTGGTATCAAGACAGCTATTAGGAGTTGTGGAGCAGCATCAATATTTCTTCATTCATGTACAGAAAAATGCAGTTGGATGTATAAACTTTCTGGCTGCTGAACAAAGATTTGGCACCAGGTAGTCAGCTGAAAGCAAAAGTTTAATGGGCAAAAGGACCAAAAAAATTTCCATCTCAAAATTGGCCTAAAATGATCAGGATTGAGAGTAGGGTGGCAGGTCAGAAGCTTCTTTTCTTCCTTGTTCTGCTTTATCCAGGTAATGGTATTGTGGATGTTAACCCCTGGAGGTATTGGTATGGCACATTTAAAATTGACAGCTGAATTTACACATGTGCCTTACATGCATGCTAGATTAAATACTGTATGCTTTACTACTACCAAGTGGGTCAACATTTTTGGCAGGTATGTCACACATTAGCTCCATGCCCTGCCAGAGTGCTATTCTGTGACTGTACCAAGGTCCCAGGGATGGCCATGATGCCCCCTGGTGGCCACTTGACCCCTGCCCCTACATTGGCTCCTTGGTGTACCCTCCCTTTTTACCTTTCCTACCATGCTTTTATGTTATTTATCAGATTTCAGGAGGTTGTCCCCAGGGCCCTAGACTGAGCACAGGCCAGTTCTGTCTTGTTCCGCATGGACACTAAGCTGTGGATCTCCTGGCCCTATTAATGACTCAGGATATCAGTAACATTATGGGCTATTTGTAGCATCGGTCTGCCCCTTTAACCATGCCCATGCCTCTCAGATGTTACTTTGAGCTGTCCACTGGGCCACCCAACCCTTCTGTCAACCACTCCCTCAGCTGGCCATGTCCCTGGCCCTAGCAGTAGGGCTGTGTGAAGCTTCGGTTGTTGATTGAATTGGGTGGAGATTTGGACTGATTTGGTGGCTGAATCTCTGACTCCAAATCAAATCAGAGGAGTCTTTCATCTCTCTGAATCGAATCAGAACCCTCTGAATTGATTCAGAGAAATTCGGAAAGATTCAACGATTTGGACATAGACACAGCTTTAAGTGTTTTTATTACATATCTCTAGGTAGCAGCCAGCTCATGAATGCTGCGACGCTGGGATACATGGAATGTCTCACAGGAGCATGGGGGGCTCCCCAGTGTGCTCAGCAGCAGACCCAGAAGTGGACGAGAAGTGCTTCTGGTCCACTTCTGGGTTCTCTGGGGAGAGCACAGTGGTCCCCTCCCACCCTCCAGCTTGGCAACTGGTGCCTCCTGGGTCTGGGTAGGGGTGGCACCTGGGGTCCCCCTTGCTGAGCTGGGGAATGCAGAGGGGCTCCCAGTGCACTCCTTGGCAGACCCAGAAGCAGATAGAAACTGCTTCTGGCCCACTTCCGGGTTCACTGCTGAGCACATGGCTTCCCCATCCCCTGCGCTCCTGTGGGATGCTCCATCTCCCCCGGAATTGCAGCATTCACGAGCCACACCTAGTACCTCAAGGCATGTAGAAAAAAACATTTAAAGCTGTATTTGTGGCCGAATTGTTGATTCTCTGAATCAGCATTGAATCTTCAGGTTTGGATTCAGCCAAATCAAAGCAGGGACAGTGATCCTAACCAATGAATCAAATCACCATCCCTGATTTGGGCTGAAACTGAATTGAATAGGGCCCATTTCTCACACTCCTAACTAGCAGGCTTTCTCCTTTCCTTGAGCCCCCAGCTCTTGCATGATTTCCACCAGCCTTTAGCCCTCATGGCTTAAGGCTGCTATGGCTTCCACCTTACTGCCATGGCCTTAGTTATTCTTGCCTTGGTCTAGTTCCCCCTCAACCTTCCCAAGTCCCTAACCCAAGGCCAGGCTGCTTAAAATCAATCCCAGTCCTTTGAGTCCCTGACCCCAGCCCAGTCTTTTTTCAGTGCCCAGCCCTCAGCCCTCTGGGTCCCTTACCCCAAGCTAGACTACCTGACACTGGACTTAGCTCTCCCAGATTCATCCTAACTCATCACACCAGCCTCAGTCCTCTGGGATATCTCAAGGGGAATGGAGCTGGTTCAGAAGATCTGCACAGGAACTGTAGGCAGATGTGGTCATCATATTGTAGATAGGTTATTGTAGATTAACATGGTTTGTAAGATGGTAAAAATAGTTCAGAGTATACTTTCTTGTCAAAACATTCAACACAGAAGAAGCTTGGAAGAATACAGGCAAGGATGCAATTGGAGTAATTGGGGGGAAGGTCTGAGAGAATGATGAAGATTAACGGCTTTCTCTAGGATTGGTGCTGGAAGGACAGTTTTGGGAAGTTTGGCATTGCAAAGCATTCACAGAAAAAGGACTCTTCGCAGATAATGAACTTTCTCTGAAAACGGTGGGTCCTGATCTGCTAGGATCAAGGCTAGCACAACTCAAGAGGGAAATTCCAGGTTAAGAAATTGGGAGTGAATGTTGGAAGTAATTCATGTAGAGGATTCTAGTAAACTGAGAGCCTATGTAGGCTGACATGGAATAAGGGATTGCGCAGCAAAGGACAGTATATTCTGGAGGCCCATGAGTGAAGAGGTAAAGTGAGAAATGCCCAAAAACAGGCTGACTCACAAGTTATAACAGAAATTAAAACAACTAGTGAAATTCTTTTTAATCAAATAAAGAACAAGAACAGAAATAGGGTCACTGTGCAATGAGGATGGAATAGGTATTAATGAAAATCTCAGTACAACTCCAAAACTAAATGAATGCACAGTCTTAATTTTCTAACAAGCCAAATGTGGGGCATGGACAGGATAACAATGAGAATGAGGGTATGAAAATAAAAATGATCACATCCATGGTGGAATTAAAAATCAAAGACCTGAGTGAACTCAGGTGAAGAGGACCAGATGAGCTCCATCCAAGAATTCTTAAAAACCACCACATGAAATTGCAAGCCCAGTAAAACGTTTTTTGAATAAATTTATCAAGTCAGGGAGACTGAAGCACAGCCAATTTAGTATCTTTATCTAAGGAAACATAACAAGTGATCTTAACAAATATAGGCCTATGTGTCTGACCTCAATAGCAGGAATATTTTGTAACAGTCTCCCAGTAGGAATAATATAAACGCAAAACCCAACTATTTTCAAGAATGAGTTTTCTTTCCCCTCCTTCCTCCCTCTCCCTGTTATCCTCTCTCTTGCCCCTCAAAAGTCATTCAACTCCAGTATATCCCTGCAGTTTACACTAGCTCCCAGCCCATGCACCAGAAACAGCTGCAGATTAAGATGGCAGCTTCCCTCTGGGGATTGGGGTGTCTGCCCAAGCCCCTTCTTGGGGTAGAAGGGCAGGTCAGAGGCTGAAGCTGCCACCCATACCCACACCTGTTCCATCCCCTATCCCTGCAGCTCCATCTTACATAGCGAGCTTTAGTGAGCTGTTGTGGGGCGGGGGTGCTAACCTGGACTGCAAAAGTTCCCCAAAACTCCCTATGTGGCCCTTCCATGGATTTAAGTGTCAGGTACCCATGTAGAAAAACTAAGTTAGATCAGGCAGCCATTTTTTACTCAATCTTGTCTGAGGTAGACGCCCTGCTACACTCAGTGAATCCCGAGGCAGGTGGCAAGGCCAACCTGGGTGACAGCAGGTCGCGGTCGCAAGGCAAATGTGGACTTGGTTTGAAATTTAAAACAAACAAAAAAACTTTACTCACAACAAAGCAGTAAAACAGTTGAATGTAAACACGGTTAACAGTCCGGCAATCCAGCGAAAGGTTGTCGGCGATAGTTGGCGATTCAATTACAGACGGTGGTACCAAAATAGTGATGAGTTGGTTTATATCAAGCGCGTGAGTGAGAAAGAAGAAAACCCCAGTGACAGATGACTGCTACTAGGACACGGCCTAGGCGTTGCCTTGGCGTGAGGAGGGTGATCAGTCCACCTCACAAAGGGATAGTGCCCGAGGAACGCACAAGCGAACCCAGGACCTGCCAAGGAACAAACCTCGTGCTGAGGCGTGCCGGTCCCTTTATAGCCTCCTTGGCCAATCACGGGGCTTTCCAGGCAGATGGTTCCAGAAGGCAAGGCTGCTGGCCAGGCAGTCACGTCCCTCAGGAATCCACTGGTTGGTCAGGCCGGACTGATCACGCACGGCTCACTCGCACGCGGGATGATACCTGCACACAAAGTGCAACCTCCGCTACTGATCAACTCGACGGACCTTAGTTGTGTTACTTAACACGACACTAATACAACGAACCTTGGTTATATCACTTAATATTATACTGATAATCTGGCAGGTGGTCATGTCTTCTAACCTGACAAATCTAACCTCCCAAACTTGGTCTAACCTCCTCAGATTGTAGCATGCACCCTATATTTCTATATAGGGTAGATAATTGAAAAATAAACACTTGAAACAAGATTCAGGAAAATTAATAGAAATAAAGTAGCTCATTCTCAACTAAATAGATATCTTGGGCCAGAACTTCAGGTGTTTTAAAGGAATGTACTGAATTGACTGCAATATTGGATCAGTAATGAATCAATCTACAACCCATACATGCATATTTTTACATAGAGGCATCTGCAGGTATCAATATGTATGCGCTCTATAAAAACCACATAACCACTCATATCTATCTTTGCACATTCACCTTGTATGCACACTTATAAAGTTCCCTACTTCCATTACGTTTTTTTCTCCACTATATCAGAATTCAAGGCAAACAACATGGTTACCTAGGAAAGAAAAGGAAGAATCCAAAAAGGAGTAATCTGTCTTCCCTAAAGCAAACCAGAACAAATCACCAGGCTCTATTCAACAGATTCTCATAAAACAGAACTCATTCTGTTCTAAAGTGAGGCTATATCATGTAAAGCTACCAAAGCAGCAAAACATGAACAACAAACCAAACTAGAAATACTAGCATTCATCTTGATACGATAAGTAATTTTGTTTCCCCTCCCCATCTTTTAGTACGTCAGCACTGGTACTTGGGCCAAGGGAAATGGAGTGATGATTAAAATGATGTTATTAGTGAAGAATGCAATTAGTTGTGTGAGATATATAATCCCAGTGGAACACTGAGTGAACAAGAAAGAATATTATATCAATAAAATGTGTGTAGGTGGAATTATGTCACTGTGTATCAGCTTAACTTCTATTGTAAAAGCACATGGAAAGCAGAAGCAACACGTTTAAGAAAATGCTTTTATAGTCTCTGGACAGTATTTTGACTGACTGATGAGAAGCCAATACAATTTTAAATAGTTTGGAATGTAGAGCCAATTACAAAGCCAAAGAATAGTCAATAACATGCAGGACTGACAACATTCTTATACCTGCAGTGGTGCAAACTTTACAAATGACAACAAGAATAAGCCACACAGCTGTTCCAATAAAATATATCACCCACAAAAAGCCTGTCTCTCACATATAAAAATAGAGCAATCAGTGTAACAAGCAGAGGCTGAGCTATCAAGCACACGCACTGAGAAGAAATTAAGACCTAGATATGTGACGTGTTTGCAGCAGTGTAGCTTCCATTGGCTTTGTACATTGATATAAAATTACACTGGGATCTGGAACAGACAGATGATCAGCTATCCTAAGGTAACTGTATGTGGTAGGCACTACTATATTACTTTGCTACTTGGCTCCAGGTAGGAGTGGGGGCTGCATGGCTGCTGCAGGAAGCGCTGGGCAGCGCTGAGGGGGAAGGGCCCCTTTTCCCTGCGCCAAGCACATTTCTGCCTCATCAGCATTGCTGTTGCCATAGCTGTTCAGCATGAGCAGGTGAGTCTGCAGCAGGCATGGGGTGGGGTAGGTCAGGGGTGCGCAGGGGTCCCTGCAAGTACTGTGGGGCTGGGGCCACCAGCTGCCTAGAAAGGCAGTCCAGTGTGGAGCCACCCCAGCTCCATTGGATGCCCAAGGGGCAGCAGCATGCACT
Source organism: Caiman crocodilus (assembly GCA_030014935.1). Lineage (NCBI taxonomy): Eukaryota > Metazoa > Chordata > Crocodylia > Alligatoridae > Caiman > Caiman crocodilus. The sequence continues at coordinate 27,565,002 of JAGPOW010003648.1, read as the reverse complement.
ATCATGGGATGATGCCTGGGCCAAGTGGGGCTGAGAGCCCACCATGATCTGGACAAAGCCCCTCTGTGGAATGGATGCAGCCCATGGACTGTATTTTTCCCGCCCCTGGTGTAGTGACAGATGCTGGTATCAATTGGTATAATAGTCTACAGCATATAGCCTTCACATTAAAGTAAGGGTCTGCATCCAAAATTAAATAAAAATTTAGATTTGGGTAACCAAACAACTCTGAAACTCATGAATGGATGGTTTAGAGTCCAGAGAAACAGCATATGATCTCTTGAACCCTTCCAGCACTTATTTGCATAATCAGCTGCCTCAGTAGGGGAATGTTGTAGGCTATATTCTGAATGTATTTAGCATCACTAACATGTTCAGTGAAGTGCATTTCAGAAGGGAAGTATGAAAAGTCCTGTTAAGTTAAGAAAATAGTTAACTGTTTTCAGGTAACTTCACTTTATAACATAAATACCTTGAGGCAGGGAGAAAAGATTGCCTTGAAGTTAAAGTTGGTGACTGGCTATAAACTGCTCTGAGCTTTGTCCCTAGCTCTTTCAGTGCCTGATTGCATTAACTTAATTAAACAACTTAGGACATCCTTAGGAGGGGCAGTGCTTTAATTACAGTGGTTCCTGAGAGCCTCTCTAATTAATGCACCCACTCTCTAATTAATGCACCCACGGTGTCTTGTATATTTAGCACCCCACACTTCAAAATGGCAGCAGGGGCACTTTAATTGAAGCTTGTTTTTATGCTAAGGTGCTAATTAGCATGCTCCAGCAGACTCGATTAATTGAGTCTGCTCAGACACAAGCTAATTAACACACATTGGAGCAGGTGTTGAGGACGTGTGTGGGTGCCCTTAGGTCCCAGTCTAGCAAAGCCCTTAAGCATGTGCTTAATTTTAAGCATCTGGGCAGTCCTCCTGACTTTGTTATGGTTACTTTTGTATGTCTCGGTATGGGTAGTCTGGGATATGTCTTAGGAGAGCTTAAAAATTCTTCATTTAAATGAATAGAGAGCAGTCTGTTTCCTGAGTAAGGATCTGTCCTGGAGGCATCCAAGTGCTTCTCAATGATGTGTTTGGAAGAATCAAATAATTCTGTTTGGTGAAACAGAATGCACCTCTGAGGATGCATGAACTGCGCACCACCTCCCCACTGAATATACAGTAGAACTATGTGGCTACATAGGAAAATAGAATATGTCTCAGACTCTAGTTGTGTAAACCAGGACTTTGTCATATTTTAGACATCTAGGCTAAGTATAAGCATGCCAGAAGACCAAGGCAGAACTTTTGGGCTTTACTCTGAGCACCGATTAAGGTGCTTTTGGGTGGCAGAGAGGGCCTTGTAGCCTGCTGGTATGGGTTGAGCCCAGCAAGTATGGAGGTCTCTCGCATACCTCCCATTGTGACCCATGGGCTCCCCAGGCTGCCAAAGACTCTTGAGCAGAGCTAAAAGGCTGAGCCACCCCAGACTGGTTGGCAGGAAAATCACGGCTGCCCACCTGACAGCAGCTTGTTATGGTATGTGCCCTCATGGCCATGAACAACCAGCTGGCCATCTTGTGCATGGCCACCCAGTGCACCCTACTTCTGCCAAGTGTGTATGTATCAGATATCTGGGTTCTGTATGCTTGTGTGTGTATCTGCGTGTGTGTATGTCCCAGATGCCTGGGTTCTGTGTGTGTGTGTGCACATGCAAATGTGTATTCTAGATATCTATATACCCCTCTTGCTAATGTTGGTAGCCAGATGATGATAAGCTGTCCAGATTCACGCTGATGCTACTCAGGGGTGTCATAGCTGGATTCCTGTTGGTCTTTGATCTTGTGCAAAACTCCTTCTCCTGGCACTGTGACTCTGCTCTGTAGTAGCATGGGTGATCTCCCTTGGACAGCAGGTGGCCATCTGTAGACCTCATCCTTGGACCTTTGCAGAGCATTCTTGGTCATGAACAGCTTTTTCAAGTGCCATGGTAGTGTTGGTGCAAGAAGTTGCCAACCTGCCCATTCCAACTCCCCACATTGAGGATCCCATTTGGTCCTGATTTTGTTGGCACCATCTATGCACATGTCTCTACCACTCTGCAGGTGTCTCAGGCTCCATGATTGGGCCGTCAATGCACAAATGTGGAGTCTGCAGACATGGAGACACTGAGGGAACTGTGGTGAGTCCCCTGTCTGGACACTTTCCCCCACCCAGGACCAGAAGTGGTGCAGCTGCTCACAGCCTAGTACTGACCACACTGTGAAACAACTGTGTTCCACCTCCCAGCTGGGAAAACTGGGACACTTGTGTTCCGTCTTCCTGCTGTGGGAGCTGGGGAGCTGGGAACCCAAGCATCTGGGCATGGAGGGAAAGGCCTTCTTCAGTTCTCTGGGAGAAGAGGGAGGGAGGAAGCAGGGGAGGTTTTACTAGTGGGACTTTTTTGCATTCCCACTACACCTTACCTGTGGAAGTGTTCATACATAGGTAGTCTGCCGAATTTCTCCTAGAGCTGTGACAGCAAAAACTTGCAGTTGCAACTCTTGGTTATACCTCGGTTGTGGGGCTCAAAAAAGCTTTCAGTGTCTTTTTGGGTATGTTTGGGAGCTTGTTTGCATTACATGGATCCTCATCAACATACTGCCTCTCAGGAAAGCAATTTGACTTTGAAAGATGGGGTGGCCTGTTATCAGTTAACCAGAATAACTGATTATGGTCCCATTCAACATAACACAGACTGATAAGCCCTCAATCACAGTAAAGGATAATGACCCTGGCACCTGAACATCTTGGACAAACCCCTGTGTCAATGAGGTATCCAGAAAATAACACAGCACTTAATTCAAAGCTGCAAACTTTACAAATGCCCACACAGGCTAGATGGGATCTGTACGCTGAGTGATAATAACAGACAGTAGCTCACAGCTGGCTAGAGGGAACAAGGGTGGTGGGGGCTGAAAAAACAGGGTTCACTGCCTTGGGTCACTGACAGCCCAGGGGCAGGGCCAGTCTGGGAGAGAAGATGAGACCTGGGAGGTTTTGGCAGAGGAGATAAGCTCTGGCCTAGGCTAGACCACTGCCCTGAAAGGGGATGGTGGTGCGGGGAAGGCAAGGTGCCGCAAATCTCCATGGGATGTTAGCAGAATGCAAGCTACTGTGAGTTGCAATGAGATCTGGTACAGATGTTCATTATGGTGCAGTCTAACCTACAGTGCTGAAGTCTGATACCGCATCCATCCAGGGTTATCTTAGAGTGGGATCTGCTGTTTTTACAGCACTCTACATGCCCTGATGGTCTGTTCAGTTATGGCTATAGAGCACTTTCTGTGCACTTACCATATAATAAGTATAACTTTTGTACCTGGCCCTGGTGTGTGAACTTAAATTTAGCCGTAAGTTTTTTTTGTGGCATCAAGGCCTTAATCTCTCTTTGACCCTATTTCCTCCTTTGTAAAATGGTGTCAGGAAGATTTCTCTCCCTGACAAAATTGTTTACAAGACAGCTGATGTTTGTAAAGCACATTGTGATCTTCAGATGCATGGCATTGTTGTTTTAACTCATGGCTGAATACATTTAATTCCCAGGAATAGTGTAGGGAAAATTGAAAATAAACACTTCTCCCTAGGTATCAAAGAAAAATAAAAGCAAAGCTTGTTAGATCTGTGATGTTCAGTTCTCCCAAATAAGACTTAGCTTCTCCTGGATTGGAAGCTAAGTTAAATCACATGCAGCACTTTAGTACAAATAAATTTCACCCTAGTCAGAGGCTAAGACTCTCGTTGTATAAATAATTTATTCCAGTAATTCAGAATCAACATTCATCCTTTAAGTGGAGTATTTCCACAGGGATAGGTGAGGAACTGAACATTTTTTTTCAAAGCATCTGTACAAGGTCACTTGGAAAACCTGTCTTGTTCTTTCATTGTCTAGCCCGGGGGCCAGCAAAGTTTTTGAACAGAATGCCAAAAACACTCACAGCTTCAACTTATAAGATGTTGGCATGCTGGGACAGATGGCAGGGAAATCATGAGGGGCTGATCCTTTTTGTGGCAGTGCCACCCCTACCCCTTCCTTGCCATTTGCCCCAAGGTGCACATGCAAGGCAAAAGGCCATTGCCTTCCCTGCTCTAGTTTACAGTGAGCCACTTTACTTTTGAGACCCACCAATACTGAATTATGGAAATTAAGCCTCATGGAATTATGGAATTAAGGGGAGAAAGCTTGTATCTAGTTTATTTATTTTATATTCTAGTTTATTTGTTCTTATTTTGTAAAATAAAAATTAATCTTAATTTTAATGTGCAATTAAATTTTCTATCTGGCAGCAGCACAAAGCATACAGCTGTAATTGTTGGAGCATTTTCAAATGAGGTTTCTTAGATTTTAAGACCTAAAAGGAACATTATATCCTCTAATACAACCTGTGTAACATGGGGCATAGAATTTCACCCAAGTAAGTATTTCTCTCTTGATCTCAATACTTTGTTGACAGTCAGGAACTTTGAAGGCAGTTCTCTAATAGCTTTTGATCAGGTGAAAGATATTACATTGTGAGCTAAATTTCCTTCTTGGTATAACAACACAGAAAAAAGAGGTATAACCAGCCAGGACAGCTCCCTTGGCAGTCCCTGCTCCACTTTCCCTCTGGACCTTCTTTGCATGTCTCTAGATCCAAAGGCTACTACACAAGTAGGCAGTGCACAGGAGCAGAAGCTGAAGCTTATTTGTGTCTCATGTTTTTGACACAGACATGCATGTTGAGCAGGGAAAATGTCCTGGTTTTGGCAGCAACAAAATAATGAGATGATAGATTCCTCCACCAGCAGCAAACTCCAGTTTCTGCTGTACACTGCCCTTTGACAGAACTATGTGGGTGTTTAAAAAATTAATGACAATTTCTAACCATTTTATGTGCAATGAGTGGGCAACTACACAGCAGCAGGGAACACTGATCAGTGCATCCATAATTTATAACCATGTAGAGAGGTGATGTGGCCCAGTAAATGGTCACTGCACACAAAATGGTTTGATTTTGAAATTGCTGATACTTTCAGAAACTCTCATATATTTCCCAGAATGTTCTTCACTCACTGGCACATGCTTATGTAGAACAAGCAGTGAGAGAACTGGTGTAAACAGTGTCTTTTTTACCAATATTCTGCAGCTTTTCTTATAAATGCAGTCTCACTGAGGCGAGTAGAATGAATCAGGTGAAGGAATCCTCATTCATGAGTAAAAGTTGCAGAATTAGATCCATCATTATTATGAATTTGCAGTAGACAGTGAAATAGGCACTCAAGTGCCTTCTGTTCATTTACTTGGCATTCTGAACATCAGCATGATATCACCAATGGTTAAAGACCTACCCCATTCACTATTCTGTGGACTTTGGGGAAATTGAGAAATTGATCTATCTCTGCAAAATCTTCAGAAAACAAAAATCAACAAAAAAAAACCTTACTAAAAATAAAATGCTAACTCCCCAGTGGGAGCCAACAGTCTTCCCTGCCATGCAGAGTGGCACAAAAGGGGCTATTGAGCATGCAGGTGAGCAGGCAAGATGACTGCTGCCCCTGTCACTCACTGCTGATTGATTGGCTGAGAGGGCTGCCTGTTGTGTGACCCTGCCCCTCTCCACCAATTGGTGGTGAGGGGTGGGGCTGTATGATAGACAACCCTCTTCAACAATCAGTTGGGGGGGGCGCATCAGAGCCTCTTAGACAATCAGAGTCATGGAGGAGGGGCCCACCATGAGGGGCCTGTGAAAATGGGGCCAGCCCAATGATCTGCCTGTGAAATGGGCTGCCCACTGCTTCAAGTTGGGTAGACCCCTACCAAAGGCTTCTTAAAAATCTTGTATTATTCTAGCACATAATATAATTTCAAAGTAACACCATATGCCAAAAGGAGATGCAATTTTTTTCAGTAGGCCAAAATTTTCACTCAGCGACTTTTCTAAGAATTTTTTGAGGTCGAGGACTCTGGGATCAGGACCTAAATTTGACTGTCTGTCCTCCAGTCCTGAAAAACTCCCCAGCTGAATTAACTAGATATTCCATGTGTGCCAGGTTTCCTAGCTTTCAGGGATGTATTTGGTAGCCATGTGGGTCTGAGACAAGAAGAAATGCAGAACTCTACAACTCTTAGTTCAGAGATGATACCTTTTATTAGACCAACTAAGAAATAGCAAAAAAAAAAAAAAGATCCTTTTCTGCAAGATTTCGGGCTCACATGCCCTTCCTCAGGCTCAGGTGAAATTAAAGATGGTAAAAAGTCTCCATAGGTAGGGAATACACTTCATTTTTGCACAGGGAAAGCTGAAGATGGTGGTCTGTTCCTTTGGGTCCATGAGAGTGTCTAGCTTATATTTTTGGGGCCTGACCCAGTCATCATAAAACTCAATGCTGGGATTTGGACATTTTCCATTCCATTTTCCATCAGTCGTTCCAGTTTTTTTCCATGCTTACATACCTGCTAAATTGTAACAATTACCTTTATTTTGTTGCATGTGACTTTCTTGTGTTTTTGAGTGGTGCAACCCTGTTACCATGTGTACTTTCTCCTTAGACACTCTTATAAACATGTGAAACAACCCAAGGGATCTATCATGGGAAATATTAATTGAGTAAACCATTATAAAAATGGTCCCATTAAGTCATTAGAAACACCATAGCCATCCAAATGACCTTTAACTGTAATATATTTCAGAATCACATGCTGGTGAATACATAAAGGATCATTAATGACCCCAGACCCCCATCTGGAAAGCAGGCAGACATTGAGCATGAACTCAAGATGCAATCTTGCCTTTTATAAAAGTATGAAAAGTGTTATATTTGTGCATAAAAAAATGTCACAAGGAAAATAGAAAACACCCTTATTAAACCAAAGCAATAGATCTTGATTTGAAAACTGTGTAATTATTTTGGGTGCTTCTACTTGCCTTTCTAAGGAGTAGTCATTAATTCACTGCTCCAACCTGGCAATGACCACTCAGACCAAGTTGTGACACACTCCTGCAATGGATCTCTCTCAAATGGCATTCTTCTATCTGTGTTAGTGAAGAACCAGTGCCATAGCATGCACCAGACTCACTGTAATTCATTCTGTGCGCCAGGGTACTCACCTGAGTCAAAGTGAAAACACTTTAGTTCTCAGCTGAGCAGAAAAAAACAATATAAAAACATGAATAGAAATTAGGGTTGGTAAGCTGGTTAAATGACGGGTCAAATATTGTGAATTAACCAGCCAATTGACCTTCTATTTTTTGACTGGTCAAAGATTATAGCAATTAAAAAAACCCAAACACAACACACTACTTTTTTGTAGTTTGCTTTATAGAAATATGCTTATTTAATTGTTGACATATTTCTTAATGGAGAAATTGTGCTTTTTCTGTATATTATTTGGACCAATTTGCAATTTTTTTATCATGATTTTTGACTGATATTAACAAGTCAATTGACTGAACTTTATTTGGCTGGTCAGATACCCAGCCCTAATAGACATGAATATAAGGGAATCAGCTTGAAATGGTGAGGGCATAGGTTAAAGTGACTGGGAGAAATTATACAGTAGAAGGGAGGATGCCAAATTAAATAATTCATGTAAGAACTGTTATTAAATCAGCAATGTTTTTAATGTTAGTAGATTTGAGTTCAGAATTCAACTAATTTACCATAAGCCAATTTCACAATCTATTCAACATCTGTTTTACATAAGCAACCTTTTATAAGGCAAGTGGAGTAGCAGATCTTAATGTAACCCCTGGTTTGTGCATGGGTAGCAACTTCTGGGATAGAAGGATATTAATTAAAATACCCCCTCTCTTCAAGGAACAACAGCTTGCAGTGAAGTTGGCATGTATGCTTTTGCACCTGCCAAAAGGAGAACTAATAGCGGTTGTGTTCAGGGTCATGGAATGACTAGCAGCTAAACTCTTCTCAAGATCATTGCCTTAGATATTAATCTCTTAGTTTGATGCAATATTCAATTAATCCTTCATTCCAACAAAGAACAAGGAGTTGGAGAGAAGAGATTTACTATATGGTATTTGGTTAAATGCATTCTGAATGGATTTATTTTCCAACTAGATAAACCATTTTATACTTATTTGCATGTGTCCTTTGGAAAAAACCCCCTGTTCCTATACATGTACCAAAAAGCAATCTCAATTATTTCAGGAACACTCTTAAATCATTTCAAGCCAATGCTGCCCTCTCTCCTTCCTGCAAAATCAGGACTCCAAGGCAATAAGTTGTCATGTTAGTTTCACTGAAAGTGCTATATGAAAGTGGTATATAGTCACATGTGTACAGATGCAAATGTATATAAGTAGAGAATGAATGTAAAAGACACACAAATATGTTTGGGAATGAGTAAACTCAGTAGAATTTGAGGTTTTGGGACCATCATTAGCTAGTTTTCAAATGCTTGAGGTTTCACAAAACTGCAAACCAGATGTCTGAGAAGAAATGGAAACTCCCACTTCTAAGCTGGTTTGTCCCTTAGCTCCAGTGAGAAAAGGAAAAAGTTTCTCCTCTCATATTTCCCATGAGGGTCAGAAGAATGGGCCAAGCCAGGTTGCGGCTCTAAGGAAAAGAGAAAGACAGGGACCTTCTCATTGTAAACTGAACTGTTTAGAATGGTTTGAGTTTTGAAACAGCAAATATTTTTTTTCACTGAAATTTCAAATTTAATTGAAAACAGTTGATGAGTTCACGGCTGTGATAAGTTCACAGTTTCATCCACAGTTTGACCAGTTCTTAGTTCTGTATACTGGGCATGGCTACATGTTCATTAATGCACAGTACTTACTTTATATTTAGTTTAGTACTTGTTTAATGAAGTACTAACTAAACGCACAGTAACTATAGTTACTGCACTGTAGCATCGGTCCACATTTTTTTTGACGCATACTGCGCAGTAGCCTAATAACACTTTGCAGTAGCATATTAGCAGTTTTTGCCCAGCATCTTACTACACAGTGGTATTAGGCTACTGTGCAGTAAACGTCTCATGTAGACGTGCCCACAGAATGACATCATTTTATGGTTCTCCAGCGTTTTGATTCTGCCAGGCCTGTTAGAGCCTGACTCAAAGCCCATTCAAGTCAGGGGTGTGGTCTGTTCACTGATTTCAGACAGGCCTCAAACAACCCAGCCAACCATCTGGCACCCAATCTTTGCTTCTCCTTGATTTCCAAATGTTGTTTATTTTGATCCAGAAGAAGGGGCTGCAGACCACTGGTGGCTCCATCTATAGGTCTAGAATCAGTGTGTGTATAGATGTCCATTAAAAAAATCTTTGCTTAAAAGTTGTGATCTTCAAGTCCAGGCAGGAGGAGAATGGTACTGGTTGTGCATGTACCTCAGCTTTGAGTTGTTGACCAAAGAAGGGTGATTTCCTACATACAGGTTTCAACCTGCCTATGAGATTCCCATAAACAAGGAGGTGAGCGTACACATTGGAAAGGCAATTACAGTGGGGTGCCAACCTTTTGGGAAGGTATTCCATAGACCAGTTCTGTGCCTGTCTCGAGTGCTGCTCCCATCCCTTTCCCCAGTGAACTCTGCTGCCTCATCCGATGCTCTGCTTTCTGTTTCCTGACCTACTTGCCCCTGTGCTCCCTGCATCCTCCCAGATTTGCCACATGCCACACACAGAGACTGCCTGTGCTACAAGTGGCCTCCCTGTTGTACTGACATAATAGGAGATGTGGGGTTGACATGCAGGTGGGATCACTGGGGAAGCTTCTGGATACGGTGTTCCAAGAAGTTTGTAAATCATAGAATCATAGAAAATTAGGGTTGGAAATGACCTCAGGATGTCATCTAGTCCAACCCCCTGCTCCAAGCAGGACCATCCCAGCCAGATCATCCCAGCCAGGGCTTTGTCTAGCTGGGTCTTAAAAACTGCCAAGGATGGAGACTCCACCACCTCCCTGGGTAACCTGTTCCATAGCTTTACTACCCTCCTTGTGAGAAGGTTTTCCTAATATCTAACCTATGCTTCACCTGCTGCAACTTGAGACTGTTGCTCCTTGTTTTGTCATCTGCCAGCAATGAGAACAATCTAGCTCCATTCTGTTTCCTACCTCCCTTCAGGTAGTTGAAGGCTGCTATTAAATCCTCCTCCGTCTTCTCTTCTCCAGGCTAAAAGACCCCGGTTCCCCATAGCCTTTCCTCAGAAGTCATGTGCCGCAGCTCCTGCCCCACCCTTATCACTGCCTTTCACTGGACTCTCTCCAACAGAGTGGGCTTCTGCACCCCTGGGAGAAGGAGCTGGGGGACAAGTCCCTTCCTCATATCCTCAGGGGAAGAGAAAGTGCAATACAACCCTGAGAATAGGTGGGTTCCTAGCCCACATTTTCCCAGTGCTGCCCAGCCTTGTGTAGCACCCCTGAGCTGCCTGCATGTGGCTGGGAGCACGCCCCGTGGGGCAATGTGTGTGGGTCCCAGCTGCCTCTGCCAGGGTCACATTGCCCTGCCACATCCTGGTATGGGCTGGGTCTGCAGGAGTGAGACCTGCACCCACTGCTGCAGGCTCCCTGCTTGCCAGCCCTCCACCCAGCTGGGGAATGAGGGACAGGCTAATTCAGCCGGCATGGCTTCCAGGGAGCTGGTGGAGTTGCGAGAGGAGGAAGCATTCATGTGAGACACAGCTTCCCCATGCCTTTCCCTCTGCAAGGGGCGGGGGGTGGGTGGGTGTGCATGTGCAAGCAGATCAGTGCATGTGTATCAGTAGATCAGCGTGAGTTTGTGTGTATGTGTGTAAGTATATGTGTGTGTGTGCATGCAAGCAGAGCAGTGTGTGTGTAAATACATCAGTGTGTATGTGTAAGCAGATCAGTGCTTGTAAGTAGACCAGTGTGTGCAAGCAGATCAATGTGTGTGTGTGTAAGCAGATATGTATGTGTGCATAAGCAGATCAGTGTGTGTGTAAGTAGATCAGTGTGTGTATGTGTGTGTGTAAAAGCAGATCAGCTCACTTCTGGGCCAGTCCTAGCCATGGGGCTGTGACTGCCAGTCCCTGAATTACATACAGAAGCACAGAATCCTAGACAATGAGAGTTGGAAGGGACCTCAGGAGGCCATCTAGGGAGTCCAGCTCCCTGCTCCAAGCAGGACCATCCCCAACTAGATCATCCCAGCCAGGGCTTTGTCTAGTTGGGTCTTAAAACCCTCCAAGGACAGAGAGTCCACCACCTCTCTGGGTAACCTGTTCCAGTGCATAGCCACCCTCCTCATGAGAAAGTTCTTCCTAATATCTAACCTACTGAAACAATCCAATGGATTAAATTACCCCGCCTCTCTCCTCTTTCTCTCCCATGCAGTGGTTTGAAACCTGGCCACACTTCCCATACACTGAAGGGCAACCAGCTGCAGTAGAAGCACAGCTGAGGGACAGGAGGGGGTGCACAGGATCTGGGATGCTATAGGCATCTCACCATTTATCTGGGGCCACCTAGTTTTGAATGGATATGTGGTTACCTGGGCTAGGGGTATCAAAGGCAGCTAGACACAAGGCTTGGCCATGTAATTCCTTTTCATGCAGTTAGTTACAGAAGCCGATGCCCCTCAGCCATGTATCACTTAACTCCTTTCTGGTCTCATTAGATACTGAGAGCTGGGATCCCAAGCCTGATGGGGCTGGAGTCAGGGAGGCATAGAGAAGTAGGGCTGGAAGGGACCTCCAAAGGTCACCTAGTCCAAGCCCTGTCTGAGGCAGGATCATCCCTATCCAAACCATCCCATACAACCCATCATCTAAACTAGCGGGTCTCAACCTTTTTTTAACAGGAACCATCTGTAAACATCAATGGCCAGTGTTGTTGACCCAGTGCCCCTTACTCTCAACCCCCCATTTCCAGGCTCCCAGAGGGACAGAGGGGTTGTGGGATGGGGGTGAGGGGGGTAGGAGGTTGTATGGGGCATGGGGGGCCCCAACTTGCCCTTCGCAGGCTGAAACTGCCAGCCTGCAAGGGAAAACCCATGATTTCCCACTTATCTCTACTTTAAAGGAGAATCCATTTTTAAAGTTTGTTGATCCATGTTTAAAGTTTGCTTGCCACTCTTTCATATATTCTTGCCACCCACTTTGGGGTCCCAAGCCATGGGTTGAGAAAGGCTGTTCTAAATACTATGTAAGGCTACCCTTCACCCTGACCCAACACAGCCCTAACACTCTCACCTACCACAGGTAAAGCAGGGGTCCTACTTGTATAAATTGTTGTGTGTTGGTTATTTATTTGATTTAAAAGCTTTCCTTATGACAATAAACATTTTTATGTATATGGGAATCTAACCTTTACCAAGCTAGACATAAATTGGTGTGTGTTAGTTATTAGGCTAAACCAGGGGTATAGGCACAGTCCAAGGCAGATTGCTTTTTGCTCCTCATTTTCCATGGACAGAAGCCATCAGGGGTCATGAGTGCATAGGGACTGCCATTGGGATCAGACCATAGAGGCATTTTGCCCAGTCTCCTGTGTCATTTACCTGGCAGGGGAAATCCCATGATCACCAGGGCAGTTTTCCTAGTCACACCTGGGGATAACCACTTTTCTGGCATGGGGTAGTATCTGTGGAGGTGATATGTTGTAAACCTCCCACTTGCTGCTCAAGTGGGAAGGACTTGGCTTTATGCCAACTTTATGGAAATGGGAGACTCCTCCCTAACTTGCTCCTGTGGCCATATGGCTGAGGGCAATCAAAACTTGGGGGCATTCGACCCCCAAGTCTCCGGACTTGGGCCTGCAAATAGGATGCCCGCCAAAGGATTTGGAAACACCAGAAGCCCCAGGTGGGGTGGAGGATATTTGCTGGTTGTAGGGCCACTTACGGTTCTGGATTGACTCACGGATTTGGAATTGATTTTGACTTGGATTGGAACACAAAAAATTCTCTTAAAAAAAAAAAGTCTCCTGTGTCACCCATTGGCAGAGAGTAGATACTGGAAGAGAGCACTGGGTTTGAGCAGGGTATGCAGGGTCCCCCTCTCCCACTTGCAGCCTGGAGCAGGGAAGGTCCAGGCAGTTTTGACTCAGAGGTTGTGCCCCTCACTCCCACCCTGCCTGACTTTGTTGCTTTATGGTGTCAAATCTCTCTCTGCTCCCCTCCTAGCTTTTAAAAAAAGCCCTGACTTCTACGATCCTTTTTTTTCCCCCTTCTTCCCCTTTCTTTGCAAAGCAACAGGCGTGGCAGGGAGGTTACTGGGGTGGAGAGGGGAGAAGAAGTGGGTGCTAGTGGTAGGGATGGGGGGACTGTTGGGGAGAGAAGAAGTGGGTGATGCTGGTAGGGATGGGGGCTGTTAGGGGAAGAAGAAGTGGGTGGTAGTGGTAGGGGGAGGGTGTTAGGGGGAGAAGTAGTGAGTGATGGTGGTAGGGGGAGGGTGTTAGGGGGGAAGAAGTGGGTGATGGTGGTAGGGAGGGTTAGGGGAGAAGACCGGCTGGCGGTGGAGGCGCAGCTGACAGGGCCGGAGGGCGCCGGCGCCGCGCTGGTCGCGGGTGATGCTCGGCAGTGCCGGGGCGCGGGGCGGCGCAGCGGGGGCAGCCGGCGCCGAGCCGACCCTGCCTTTCTGCGGCCCGGTGTTTGCCTGGCTCCTCCCCTGGCGGGGGCCGGGGCTGGAGCAGGGGGGCGGGCTGGCTCCGGGGCCAGGGGGCGGCCTTGGAGTCGCCTTCCAGGTAGACGAGAGCAAATGGTCAGCCCCGAGCCGGGGATTATGTCACTAGTGCCGAGGCAGGAGCTCCGAAACGCTGCCTGGCGGGGCTGATTGACAGCCGACCGGGAAGGCAAGGCTATAAAAGGCGGCAGCCGCCCGCCGAAAGCCACTGGAGAGGAGCCGAGCCGCCGCTGCCCCGCGCAGGGAGCCCGCCGCTTGTGGCCCCTGCGTCGTCCCCGGTGGCTCCCACTCGCGCTCCCCGTTGGATTTGATTGGGGGCTTTCCAAAGGGCAAGAGCATCACTGCAGCCTTGCATGCCAGGTAAGGAGGGAAGGGAAGGCTGGAAAACTTTGCCTGCTGGAGCGAGCTGAGCTGACTGGCGAGTTGACTGCAGTAGACTGTGATGAGTTGGCCACAGGACACCGCTATGGGGAGGTCCGTCTGCCTTTGCCTCCCTTCCCCTCTTCAGTCTCCTTGTCTCAGCTGAGCTTTTGTCAGCCACCTTTTGTTGTTGTTGTTGGTTTGGGCACAGCTGAATGATGCTGGTGAAGAGTACCTTGTGTCAAGCAGCATCCCCGATGCGCTTGCGCTCCGGACAGCCGTATATCTTCAGTGGGAAATATTTTACTAATAGCTTTCTTGATGCAGGGTCATTAGATACATAGCATTTTATCACACAAGCAGGCCAGGATAGCAATGGAAAGGCACGTTTTTTTTCTTTTGTCCCTTAGACACTGTGCTCTAAGGTAGGGTGTGCATTAGAAAGGCAAATGCATAAAGATTAAAAAGGAAAATAACATATTTCTAAAGGATTAGTCTTGTAGCCGGGATTTTAAACCTGAGTTAGGGAATTTTTAAGAGGGAAAAAGACCCTTGCTGGGGACACCTGACCCCCTAGTTGTCTTTCCTGCTTGGTGCAGCGGGCTGGACCCGATGATCTCCCAAGGTCCCTTCTGCCGTTACAATCTATGAATTTTCCCATTTTTGCTGAGTATGGTTTTGTAGAAATAGCAAACAGAGTTTTCAATAGAAAGTTTGATTTTCTGAGGGACAGAAAGTAGCCCTGAACTCTTGTGGTGTATAGGTTAGAGAGCTTTTAAAGTAGCAGTGGTATACTGTTATCCAGAAAAGCATGTCTGCATATCGCAGCTGGCAGACTGGATTTATTCTAATGACTAGACAGTAGCCCTGAACTCTTTTGGCATATGTGTTAGAGCTTTTAAAGTAGCACTGGTACCCTGTTATTCAGAAAAGTCTGTCTGCACATTACAGCTGGCAGACTGGGCTAATTCTACTCAGCACAACACACACATGCACATGCACACATGCACTTTCCCTACATATAACCATACAGCAATACATGAAGGAACCACCCAATAAAAATACTTCAGCACTATGAGATAAATCTTAATTTAAGTACATGTGCACGTGCATGTATGAAAAAGAGAGAAATTTTCTATGGTGACACACTGAAAAGCTGAAATAGAACTTGAAATGCAATCATTTTACAAGGTATTTAACTGTATTTCTCATTCAAAAGGGAGTTACGATGGAGCACTAGTATACTGCATCTTCTGTCATTTGAAAACTTGGTGGCATCTCGAATAAAACCAGAAAGAAAATTCTGCTGGTGTGACATGTATTTTCTGTATTTGTTTTCCTTTTATTATTAGGGATCTTTGTATGGACACGGGGATCTTAATATGTAAATATACATCCTCCTTACACATAAAGTTATAATGCTTTGCTCTTGACATCAAAACCAAGCTCAAGCAAGCAACTGTGGTATAATAAATGTAGGACTATATATGCAAGTAAGGAATAATAGTAGTAGCAGATAAACTTTCAATCACAAGTATTTCCCACCCCCCACCTGTCTCATACCTATTGTCTTCCACCCCTCTGATCCTCACTGCCGCACATTTTTATTTTCACAGACCTGCATTTTGCATTTTGGCTTCTATTCTACCCATGACAGCACATAATTCACCAGCAGACTCCCTATATGCCTGAAGAGGGGTGTTTATGCCCAAAAGCTTGCAAAGAACAATTTTTCCAACTATTTAGCTGGTTTAATAGAAGATATCACACCTACCCAAAGAACCTTGGCTGCCTATGTCCTTAGATCAACACGGCTACAACCAACACCCCCAATCACAAATATGTTATTTCATCCAGAAAAAAAATCCACAAATAAATATATTCGAAAACAAATTCCAATGATATACGCTATTAGTCATAAACATTGCTTCCAAATAAGGTGTTGTTGGGGCATATCATGTGACAGCTGGCAGTCTACAGTTGACATGGAGTATTTGCCTAATTCATTTATGTTTTGGCTTATTTATAGGAGTTATGCTACTGAGGAGCAGCCTGTTGTGGCTAACCTTCTTCTTGACTCTTTGGGCTACTTCAAATGCTCAAGGTAAGTCCTGAAAGTTCCTAATCGGATTTGTAAGCAAGAAGTAATGACTGCAGTTGCAAAGTTAAAAGTTGGTTTAAAAATGACTTATCTAAATCCCTATACACAATAGTATAATATAAGAGAAAAAGGGGTGCTAAAATAACTTTTAGCTTTCTTTAAAAAAGTGTTACTACAGATAAATTTGGATAACATTTCCCTCCTACCCAAGAAAGAAAAAAGATTAAAATAGTTTTCTCTAGTGAGTGTTGACTTACGTTTACTTATCCAAAAAAGTAATTGCTAAAATATTCCTTTTGCAATGCATATGAAATATGAGAATGGCTTAAGCTGACTGGGCGGGCGGGATCTGCTTGGCAGGAAATGTAGAAAGAAAGGGAAAAAACTCCATGTGCCAAATTTAGCTTGGGTCTAAATTGGCACAATGCCCGACTTTTTTTTTTCCATGCAAGCTCTTGAGATAAGTTCATCCTAGGTGTAATTCTGCTTTTCTTGAGAGCTAACTTACTGTAATGTGGGGGTTCATCTGATTCTTCCAAGCTGCAAGTTAAAATATTACAATTGATTTGAAAGCTTTCCTTATGCCAATAAGCATTTTTATGTATATGGGAGGCTGACCTTCACTAGGGTAGACATATATTAGTATTCATATACATAAAGAAATGATATACAAATACAAATGGGTACATAGATATATGTATTACTACACACATACATATGCATGTTGCCAAATATGGGGAAATGCTCAACAGATGGATATGCCAGATGTAAATAGTGCTCATTCTTGCATGCCAAATAAGTATTAAATATGCTTCTGTCTTTAAAGACGATGCAAGTACTGGATTTACTGTGTCAAAGTGGTAGCCAATATAGCAGTGTCTATCAAACTATTAGAATGATTGTATGTACTGTGTATAGTTATATTTCATCGTGTTCCTTTTTGTAATCACATTGTTACATGCTCTTGACTCACACAGATGGTGACAAGGAAGAGGAGACTACATTTGACTTGCTTCAAATCAGTAACATAAACCGAAAGACAATTGGAGCAAAAGTATTTCGGGGTCCAAATCCCACTGCCCCAGCATACCGTTTCATTCGATTTGACCACATACCTCCAGTGAATCCAGAGAAATTAAAGCAGATTATCAAGCTTTTACGGAAAAATGAGGGCTTTATTCTTTCAGCCACCCTGAGACAGGACAGGCAATCTAGAGGCACCATCATTGCTTTAGAAGGTCCTGGCACCACCCAGAGGCAGTTTGAGATTATTTCCAATGGCCGAGCCAACACTCTGGACCTCATCTATTGGGTGGATGGCTCCCAGAATGTGATTTCTTTGGAAGATGTGGACCTAGCAGACTCACAGTGGAAGAACCTCACAGTTCAAGTAACAGGAGAGAACTACAACCTCTATGTTGGCTGTGACCTTATTGACAGCTTTATCCTGGAGGAGCCTTTCTATGAGCAGCTAAAAGCAGAGAACAGTAGAATGTATGTGACAAAAGGGTCCATTCGAGAGAATCACTTCAGGGTAGGTAACACGGATGAGTTGTAGTCTGTGCTGAGGTCAGGAATACAGCTGCAGTTGGTATTGGAAGACAATGGGCCTAATTCTCTTTTTGTATATACCCCGATGTCAATATATATAAGAGGATTCAAGAGCAGAATTTGGCCAAATGCCTTCTAATGTATTCCTGGAGGTTAACGGCAGGAATTTCAGAGTTTATACAAGTGAAGAATTGACAAAATATATTCTAGGGCTAGAGAAAGTGTATTCTATTACTGAATGAACTTCCACCTGGAACTTGTCAACTCCATTAGCCTTCTTTTCCAATTGTGGGCCTTCTAGGGCAGATGCTTTCAAGCACACTACATTTTGTGGTGATTTGCAGAGTTTGTTGGAAATTTTCTGATGGGCTCTTTTCCATCAGAAAATGATGAAATATTAAAAGTGACTTATTTCATAGAGAAACATGGTGATTTTGAAATTTTGTTTCAGAAGAAAAACGGGAAAAAATTCTGTGGGGAAGAAATATCCCACTTCAACGTTTCCCAAATAATTTTTTTTTGGTTTTCCAATTTAAAATAACTTTTCTTCCTCTTTTTCTTCTTTTACATGATCTAAAACAAAAAAAATGAAGCCTTGGAATCAAAATGTGACCAACTTAAAATGAGATTCCCTTCCCCCCACAAATTTTGTCTCATGGAAAATGCCATTGTTTCATTTTAATTCTGCTTTAGATAGGAAGGATTTTAAACGTGCAGATATTCCCCCAAAGTGAAAAATCTGCTTCTCACACAACACAAGCAACTTTTAGGGTTAGGCTGAGCCACTCAACTCTCTCATTTGCAACTTCAAGCAAACTTGACCTTTTTAAAATCATTGTGTCCCACATCCTCTGTGCAACCATTGTCTGGTTAATTGAATATTATGGAAATATGTTTGAATTTGAACTCACAGCAAGGTGGCAGCATGAGAACAGTTGAACAATTATTACTTTACTGTGACTTATTCTGAAAAAGAACTGGTTTTATACTTCATTAATATTTTAAGCAGTGAGGTTTCCAAATTTGCAAAATAATTTTTTAGTGTTTCCCAGAGATAAGTACCCTGTGTTATATTTTAATATTTATCTATGGCTAAATCTAGCTGTTATAGTGGGAATGCTGGGGGACAACCCAGGCAAAACTCATGATATTCTGCTATGGGTTCTGTCTTTAATTGTCTGAAAGTTTTTTTGGGTTTTTCTATTACAGGGTCTCCTTCAAAATGTTAATTTAATATTTGATATTTCCTTAGAAGAGGTTCTACGTAAAAAAGGATGCCAGAGGAGCCAGACAAGTAAGAATCTTTTTTCTCACTATCATTTTTCAAGTGAATCTGTAAATAAGGAATTATCAGAGTTATATAGTACACTCTGACTAAGGCATAACTCCAATTGAGCTAATGGAATTGTGCTTATGGAAGAGGCAGAATGTGTCTCCGAAAGCTTTGGAATTTCTCATAATCTTCTGAATATTGTTTGGAAGTGACAACAAACGTAATCACTGTATAATTCACGCGGTGCTGAAAACATGATAAAAATATCACTCACATCAATCTGACTTTTTATTTTTGCTGTTAGATTAAGAATTTTGGAGTCTTTAAATTATCAGTAATAAAACAGAATAATTCATCTATGTATACTTTATCAGTGAACAAAGAAATGTTTTTTAATGATCAGAGCACAAGGTTGGGAATCATCCCTCTGGATTCTGAACCTGATTTATTGTGTGGTATGAGTATGTCTTCAAGCCTTAAGGATGTGAAATCTTTTGGTAGCAAATGTATTAGAGACATATTGAACATGAGAGGACATGTGGATTGACTGAATCTTAGGTGGATTAAAAAGAATAACCTAATAAGTGAAAGAAACATGAAAGGTATTTCTGATAGCTTGCCACCTATAATTTTGATCAGTATTTTTCCTGCAGACATCATTTGCAGTCTTGTGTATGGGAGGCCACCATTTTGGGACCCTCAAAAGGGAGACAATTAAAGAGTATGTCAAGTCTAGTTTAGGTCTCACCTGACTGTCATGGGAGGTATTTTTGTACCTGGTTCTACTTGCAGAAATTTTTACTGGCATGACCTCAATCAAGAAACTTTGAGTAGTAATTCTGCAGGAGGGCAGGGAATGTGGTTTTGCAGTTACTCTATGAGTGAAGCAATTTGATTTTGAATTTATTTCTGTTCTCTGTCACTGGAAATCACATGCATTCCACACGCTTGAACCTTGAACGTTGACTTTGAACACATCAATTAAGTCTACTGTGTTTCCATTTTACCTTTTGTACAAAGAAAAAAATAAATGGTTGATCATAGCTCTTGTCCTCTTTGTAGGGTTATTAGGGAATTAATATACTTAAGGTGCTTTGAGGTGAAAAGTTGATATAAACCAGATGTATTATAGTAGACTTTAATACTAATAATACTAATCCCTATTTAAAACTACTTCAAATAAAATTAGTGAGAAATTACAAAAACACTATTTGTGTGCATACAATGGGAGCTGAGATGCTATGATAATGGGTGCCTTAGAAATGCATTGAATGGATAGATGGGAATTTAACTTTAGCCAATATTAGCATGAAGGCATATCTTCATCCTGTGACACGTGTTGATTAAGAAGATTTTTGTGCTCAGGTTTGGCAGGAATGCTACCAGATAGGTCATAGCCATACTTCTTATTATTTCAGTATGGAAAGAGGGAGAAGAAAAGGAAGGAAATACATTGCTAAGTCTTTCCACTGTGAATAGAGAATAACTCAAAACCCATGACCTTCTTTTTTATGGCTCCCTTGTTAGTAGAAGGACATGTATATGTAGAAAAACAAGTGTAAGGACATGCAAATCTTTTTTTGTTGAATGGCATTGCACTTTCAAAGTAAAGAAGAACAGTGGCTTCAAGGATGACACAGTTCAGGAAGCCCAATTCATTCATTAGCAGAGCAACTTTCTTAAACAGAAGATGCAGATGGAGACCTAGGGTCATCTTAGACAATCAGATCCACAAAGCAGAGCTCTCAATTCTAGTCATGAATTACTTAAGAGACTGAAAACATGTCTCTGTTTGGTTGAGAATATACTAGTATTGAGCCAATTGGACCAATTGAAGGAGGATCTCTGGAGCCTCTACATGTGTATGGGAAGAGTATCAAAAAGGAAAATATTTGATTAAAATGGATTAGATACTAACAAAAAACATGCAGCCATATTTTTTCTCTACTACCATAAAGAGAAATCATTTGGGAACCCAAAGGAAAATACTAGCAGTAAGGCATGAGGAGAGATCATTTATGATAAAATAGCTTTCAACTTCCAGTAGCTGCAGCTGTCGAAGTGTTAGAGAAATGTTACATGCATCATCACAGTGTCATGGCCCTGCCTATGTAGCTACACAGCTACAGCTGAAAACCCATGGGCAATACACTGGTCACACATAACAGATCCTTCTTCTCTTAATTGAGTCCTTGGCAGTTCAGGTGAGGCACCTAAGCTAACACATGCCAGATATTAATGTGAGCAGAGTGGGAGGTAAGACATTGTCAGTAAAGTGCCCAAATTCTGAGATTCACTATTGCAGTTTCTCTGAAAGAGCCATGTATTTGCTGACTTTTGGGTCACATATATAAGCCCTTTCAGAGAGGGTAGGCTTCCTAGAGAGATGATATAAGAGGGAGTTAATAGATTGGTGGATGGGAAAGCATTACTATAATGTAATCATTACATGTGCTTTAAAATTATTTATACATCTGCACTGAGTTTTGGAGAGGCATGTTTAAAAAATAATAAAAGGTCTGGCTAAACAGTATCTTTTTTGTGTTATAACTTACCCTGTTTTTGTAAGGAGCCTTATGGACAGGAATGAAGCTATCTGGGGATAGTCACACTGGGTAAGTGTTTTTATAGCATTTTGCCACTAGGAGGCAAGGAGAGAGAAGTACCTTGTTTGCTTAGAGCAAATGTCTGCTCTTGGGTAGGTTGCAGACAGGTGACATACACCAGTGTAATTTGTACAAATGTAGTTTTTTCTTGGGTAATTTTACACCAAATTTGAGTAGGCAGCACAAGTGTAGATCTGTACATTATCTACCTGCTCCTTTTGTATACCAATGTAAATACTGATTACATGGGTGTAAATGTGTCAATTGTCCAGGCAAATATTTTTCCATCCTACCGAGTGCCAGATCAGCAGAATGAGCTTTTTGTTTGTCAAGGGATGAGTGTTTTTGCTCTAATGATAATATTTTCATTTTCAACACTTTTTCTTTTCAAAGCATATCATTCTAGCCTTAAGAATTAGCAGGAAGCCAGCAACAGAGCACTGAGTAGTCCTGAGGTATCTTTCAATGATTGCCAAGTACCAGTAGGGAGTATGGATTTAATGCTTCTAGCATAGTTTAGGACTGCACTCCCTGTTGAGACTACAGATTTAATAATGTCCTTAAACTCTTCAGGTCAAGGCAGAATGTGTTAACTTAAAAATGTGAAATTAATGATTTGAAAAATGTTATATGGGGAATCATTGAAGCCTAATGTTTTACATGGAAATAAAATAATAAAAGAAGGCAACCTAAATAAACAGAGTCCCACCATAAATGATTCTGACACATTGGACTCCTACAGATGTGCGGGGAGCCTGCTCCAATGTGCTGGAAATCCATCACGTCGAAGAGAAATTGACACTCTCTGGCAGCCTTCCGCGTCACATGTATCAACATCCCTGTGTGTCCCCACACTAAAAAAAATGGTGGTGGGGCACTTTGAAATAAAACATGTTTAATGAGCTTCAGTTCAAAGCTCCTGCCGCCATTTTTTCAGCACAGAGATGCTGATACATGTGATGTATGGGTGCTTTTAATTAGTGCAGCTCACTAATTGAAGCACCCAGCACCACGGCCCAAAACACCTGTAAAAAATGCCCATTATCCTACATACCTAGTTTCTTTCTGTCCTAGAAAGTAAGATAGCTAGTTATTTAAGCTTTGGAATATGGGAATCATTTCAAGATAGACTTTGGCAAGCAGCAGATAATCAGTTAACTATAAGTCAAGTTAATCAATCCAATTAACAAAAGTTAAGTGAATAATCATTTAACAGCGAATAGCCTAGTTTATTATTATTTTATTTTTTAAACTTTTGTTTGTATAAGAAGGCAGTGTAGGAGTTTGATCCCACTAACATGGCTTATACATTTTCTAAGTCAATCCTCCAAATTTCAAAGACCTTTCACCATTTTGGGCTATCCAGATGACAACAATGAATGGTGTTGATACATTTATGCACATATGTTATATTTTACCAAGAGTTGTGCTGATTTCTCTTCTGTAATAGCCAATGATTACCAAAAAATATTGGCAGGTTGGTGTTGGGCCAATTCTGCCTCTATCCATTCAAGAGATAAATGAAAATGGTATTGGAAAGAGGCTGCAAAACCTGCCCTAGCAGGGGAACCAAGCATTCCTTTGGCATGGGACTTGGTTGGCGCTGCATCCCTCCACGATGTGGGAGTTGTGTTGGTGCTAAGAGGTGTTTGGTTCTGTGTTTATTCCCAGGTACAAAGAGGCCACTAGAAGCCTGTTACCAACTGGCTGAATTTAGAAAAAGCATTTACCTATAATGCACAGGGCTGATCAGGGTCTTGCTAGTTGCAGAAGTAGGAGCCAGGGTAAACGAGTGGCTTAAAACACCTTGGCCCCTATTTAATTTTTATCTGGGCTCAGTAGTTGACAACTTAGCTGAAAAACTGTATGAAAAATGTCTGTTATAAACTTTTGTTGAAAAATACCAGCTCATTGAACTCATCATCTTCTGTTTAGAAGATCCCAACTTCAGTGAACTTTCACTAAACCTAAAGTATGATTCTAATATAAACCTTTTTGAATTTCTAGCTTGTTTGTCCTGGGGTTAGGGATGCTGGAAATTGTGGGTCTTTTGCCCTGAGACAGTTGATTGATCAGTCCATTCCAGAGCTAGAAAGTCTGGGAACATCCTGCAGGTACTCGATGAAATTCACATCTTTGTCAAATTCATTGCTGATATTAGCAGTGAAACTCATGAGACTGCCATTTTAACTGAGCACCTGCAGGGTCTAGGGATTTTCTGGTTCATCAGACATTTAAAAAACCTTTAAATTTCCCCAAAGCTGGACACTTTTTTTTGGCCAGACTCAGTCAGATGATATTTTTTTTTGTGTGGATATCTGCCATGGAATAGAAGGAAGAGGAGTCTTTTTTCCATGACCCCACTTGAAAGCATTTTCTGTGTTCATATGGTGAACGTGATATTGCATGAAACATCTGAAAACTTCTGCGGCTATGGAGGAGCATAAAACATATATATATGCTTTTATGATATTATATGTTATTATATTTTCTTCATAAATTAATTATTTATACTGCCAATAGTGCTTTTAAATGATAGCTATATAAGACAAAGCTGGGGTCTTAGTTTTGAAAGTCTATAATTAGAACCCGCTGACATCCAACCCCCTGATTTTATTTTTCAGTATAATTTAGCTTGCAGCCGTTCCAAAACTGATGCAGTTAAACTCTACCTATAGGTACCAATCTGGGATTCCAACAGTAAGCTATAATCAGTGGAAGACTGATCTTTGTTCTCTTCCTCCCTACAGTTGAAGTGAACACCATCAATGAGAGTACCGAGATCCTTCACCTCAGCCCTGCTGTCACAACTGAGTACGTTGGTGAAAAAACAGAGAAGAAGGCTGAGTTCTGTGACCGTTCCTGTGAAGAGCTGGGGACTATGTTTACTGAGCTCACTGGGTTGCGCGTTGTTGTTAACAACTTAGTTGATAACCTTCAGAAAGTGGTAGGTGCCTTCTGGACTTAAGAATCAAAAGGTATATAATACATTTTTTTTTAAAATGCTGTCCCCACTCTCGCCTTCTATGACTTTGGTTGAACATATTGATGGATAGAACATTAGGCATGTTGGAAGGTGATTATACACATACACACATATGCTGGATTCAATTGGACTCAGTGCATGTACAGCCTACATTATGAAAATGCCTATTGATGACTTTGGATGCTGTACTAGGACACTTACTGATTTTGATTTCCATGGGGTGGGTAGAGGGACATTCCCAAAATATAAGGCCTATTATAGTTTTCTGAGGTTTGGCAGCCAAGAGTTGAACACAAACTGCTAGTTAAATTTGGTCATAACTATCATGTATAGGCGTGTGTGTGTATGTATGAGTGTGTGTATGTGTGTGTGTGTGTGTGTGTGTGTGTGTGTGTGTATATATATATATATATATATATATATATGTCTACACTACTCACCATACCTCAGGAGTAAGTGGAAGTATCTGATTTTTACCTTTCTCTATTGTAGTAAATTGATGTGTGGGTGTTTAAAACCTATTTCTTTCCTTCCTAGTTCTGAACTAAGTTCATACTTTCTAAACACAGCTTTCATAACTTACTGCATATTCCAAGAATGGAATCGTTTTCCTTCCTAGATGTTGAAATATATATATATTTAAAAAAAGCCATTGAGAACAGATTATATTTAGAGCTTTCTAACCACAATTATGATATTACCTGAAAGAACTGTGGAATAGCACAATAACATTTTATTTTTGCTTTTTTTCTAATGCATAGGAATGCATAAAAGTGTACTTTTTCAATTGTAACTTGAACCAGATCAAAAGTTTCTCTTTTTAAGCACCTTGGATACAAAAGACACCTATCACTTTGTTTGCTCATTTAATGTTTTAGTCTGAGGAGAACCAAATCATGTGGGAATTGATTGGGCCTAACAAAACTCTCAAGAACCAATCGGTCTGCTGGCAGGATGGCCGTGTGTTTGCAGATAATGAAATCTGGACGGTGGATAGCTGTACCAAATGTACTTGCCAGGTAAGACTTTGGAAGCATTTCTCCCTCTTTGGAAAATGTTAAGTATATTGAATCCAGCTTGATTACTCAGTTTTGTAGAAGGCAAGGTAGATTTCTACCTTATACACTAACAAAAGTAGGTTTATATATATAGCACAAGCTTTCGTGAGATGAAGCTCACTTCATCAGATGCTGTGACAGGATGTTCAGAAAGTAGAATATGAATCTAGCATCCATTCTGAGCCTGATCTAATAGGATCCCCCATTGTCTTAAATACATTTTGGATCAGGATCTTAGCTTCTCATGGACAAAAAAGCAATGTTATATTGATAGTCCTATTGGATGCAAAATCTTCCCTTTGATAAAAGATCCAACTTAAATACAGTATTTTTGGTTTTTTAAACTGATGCCAAGTGAGAACATCTTCAATATTTTATATATTTTCTTAAAGATTTTTAATAAATTGTAGACCTTCCATAGGGAGTGGAATTTTCCCAGAACGTATGCTTTTGCCAGAATCTGTAAATGACTACAAGCCAATATGTTGCTTATTTTTTATGTAGAATTCTAAAATTGTGTGCCATCAAATCACCTGCCCAGCAGTGTCTTGTGCCAATCCATCATTTATTGAAGGTGAATGCTGTCCTGTCTGCTCTCAGTGTAAGTAGATAAGTGAAGGGAAAAAAGGATCCATCAGTTGGCCTTCAAAAAAAACAACTTGCTTTATGTGTAGTGTTGAAAAGAAAAAGATAAATATACCTCAGTGTAAACAAAAATCGTATTGTTTAAGCATCAGAAAAACGGAATTTAACTACATTTCTCCTGTTTGGACATTCTGATTTCTCATTATGTGTTATTAGCTCTCCTTTCATCTCTATACAGAATAGAACTAGAATAGATTTTATGTCTATCGTCTTCCTATAGAAAGTGCCTAGTTTCCAGAATGAAGGTTAGTTTTCTGTGTTACAATGCTATTATGATTATAGAGGCAAGGAGTCTCACAAATTATTTTTGCCTTTTATTATGGGCCTGACAATACTTCACTCATATGGAACAGAATGATAAAAGGATTCTTTCAAGACACGAATTTAAATGCATAGCTAGAATTTGGAATGAGAATAGCTTCAGTAATGCATTCACCCTGATCTGGACAGATCTACTGTAAAAAAATTGCAACTTTTTTCAGAAGTTTAAATTTTCTGAACTAGAACGTAAATGTCATTATATTTAGGGCTCATGATTGATCATGTCAGCTAGAGTCCTTTTGCCATTCTGCTTTTCATCACATTTTTCATTGCATTATATTAAAAGTGGATCCAAGCCTCAGATTCTGGATGTGGTTCCAAAGTTTGGGGATGTCTGGAAAGAGGTGTTTGGCACACCCCATTCCAAAGATAAAATTCTACGATAGTGAGTCCCAGCTCTAAACAAGATATAAGATGAGTGTGTTTAGATCCAGGATTCTGATATGGCCCAGTCTCAAATTGTGTTAAACAAAGTGAAGTTCTCTAACTCTTCAGGGCAGAAATAAAAAAGAAGAATCAGAACAAGAAATGTAAAGGAAAAAAAGGGTGCATTCTAAGACGGGCATGCAGAAGCAGAAATCTGATGACCAAAGCAACTGACTGTTAAGAACATTTTGCTTCTTCTGATCTGCAGCTGAAGACAGTGAAGAAGGCTGGTCTCCATGGTCAGACTGGACCAAATGCTCTGTGACATGTGGCTCAGGAACTCAGATGCGAGGCAGGTCATGTGATGTCACCAGGAGTTCTTGCACTGGCCCACACATCCAGACAAGAATGTGTAGCTTCAAAAAATGCGAGCATCGCAGTGAGTTATGACATTTATCTCTCTTTAGGAACTTCTCTCTGTTTCTTCATTTCTATGATGAGGCCAAAAGAGTCATAGGTTGGGTTTCCTAGACAGACATTAATAGTCAGAATTGGATGTATTTTAATACTAATTTATGCTTCCGTACGCTGCTTCTTTTGGCATTATTCCTCCGTTTCTTCCCTCTGTGATATTTCTCGGTTTATGTCAGTTCAGTGTGCATGTGCACTGGCGAGTCTGGTCTTTATACTGTAAAGGAAAAGACAGAGAATGACTTTGGATTTACATTACAAGCTGGCCTATTACCTTTTGTTGACATTTAGAATATATGTGGCGAATGTGGTACAGGGGGTGACAATTTCTATTTTGCCATTCATCCATGGTTATCATCACAGTCTATTAGTTTAGAAATGCTTATGACAGGAGGAGCAAGGATCTATATAGAGTAGTTCAGTAAGATTCTGGTAGCCCTTTTAATTGATCTGTTTTGTTTGCTGTTCATGCATGTGTCATATTCTGTCCACAGAACAAGTTTGTAGTACTCCAGGGAACTTTTGTTTCTTGACTAGTCTATGCAGACCTAAAGGAATATTGCTCATGATGATAATAACCATCTTTGAAGACAAGTGTTTTCCTACAACTTTAAAATAAACTTATTTTTAAAGTAGCTGTTCTCTAGACAGTTACTGTAGCATCCTCTTCAATCTTCTCTTGATTGTTAAGCTTGAATGAGAATGTTGGGCTTTCCAACTGGGGCTGCTAACAGACATTCATTGAAAAGCTCGATGGGATCTGATCCTTGATCCCAACAATCGAGTCTCCTGTCATGCCACATGTGCATGGCTAGAGGCATGATTGTGGGATTTGGGATTAGACATCAATTGCACCCTAGTGCCAGAGTAGGGGGAGCCTAGAAACATGATCCTGGGTTACCCTTGCACCAGCAAGTAGCAAGCAGGGTGCCCAATGAGCTTCCACAGCTGGGAATGCCAGTCAGTTGACCAGTGCTGTCAAGATAGGAGCTCACCAGAGTCTTGAAGGGCTCTGCTGTGCTCCCAAGGTTGGGAATGCTGATCAGCTAATCAGCATACCAGCCACATGGTCAATTTAAAATGAGACTGGAATGAGCCACAGAATTATTACATATATTTGTGTAATGATTTTGTGGCTTATTCCCTGTTTTATTGCACTATTAACTGCTTGAATGTATGGCTGGGTTACTACTTATGACATGATAAATTAGTTAATCATGTCTTAAGTGTAATGTCTGCCAAGGGCCTGATAATCATGGGAAAAAGATGGGATATCTGTTGTAAATGGGTAGAGTTCTCCTGCAAGGCTAGGTTCTATTATACCTTTAAATTAAATAAGCCTTTCCTTATGCTGGCCCTTCTTTCCGTTAGTACGTCAAGATGGTGGCTGGAGTCATTGGTCTCCTTGGTCTTCCTGTTCCGTGACCTGTGGAATAGGCAACATAACCCGCATCCGTCTCTGCAATTCTCCCATCCCACAGATGGGTGGGAAAAACTGTGAAGGAAAGGGCCGTGAAACAGAGAAATGTGAGAAAGTCCCATGTCCAAGTAAGTTTGCATTTAAGCCCAAGATGAAAGCCAAACCCAAGATGGCTGCATTTTGTCTTCCAGTAACACAGGCTCTAAATTTTGATAGTCAGAGATGAAGAATCTAACTCCTAGCCTAGAAATGGACTATAATAAACCCACTGTTTCTTTGCTCCAACTGTATTATCTTGGTATCAGATTCAGATTACAATGTTCACAAGGAATGTGGTTTTGTGAGTAAACCAGGGGATGAGAAGTAGGAATTCAGGGTCCCGCTTGTGGCCTTGGCACTGGCTCATGAAATAGTCTTTTGCAAGTCAAGTTGCTTCTTCATGGCTTACTTTATTCATAATTATTTTCATGCTCATTTACCTCATAGGGCTATTTTAAGAAGGGATGAGTGACAACAATATAGTTTGAGGTTTTACAAACCTCTTAAGCTATTATTTTGCTTTAAAAATTAAGAGTTCCTTACAAGTTTAAGGAAACTTTCTTCCTGTAATTTAAAGCCATATTTTCCATGGGTGATTCATACATAACAAAAAGATAAACATGTTTTGATCTAAATGGTAGGCCATATTATATATTAATGACAGAAGCATGAGTCATCAAGACCAGAATAGTATAAGCATATGCCCATTTTATACTATAGATACACATATTTATTTTTTAATTAAAACTTTTCTTTTATCATTGTTTCTTCTTTTATAGTCACTTTAGATTTGTTTTTATTTTATCCATTTCCTGTTTCATATTTCTGAACTTACTATATTTCTGTGGAT
Organism: Caiman crocodilus; assembly: GCA_030014935.1. Lineage (NCBI taxonomy): Eukaryota > Metazoa > Chordata > Crocodylia > Alligatoridae > Caiman > Caiman crocodilus. The sequence goes on along the minus strand of JAGPOW010003648.1, from coordinate 27,535,342 downwards.
TGAAAAATAGGCAAAATGACTTCGTCACCACTGCCTGTGCAGCCCTTTTTACATAAGTGCCAAGTGTTATTTATTCACTGACATGAATGATGCATGCCCCCAGCAGCTAGTGGGGCATGGCAGTGCTGGCGGCGGTAAGGGAGGAGCTCTCACAGACCCTGCCAGCACTGTTAGCGGTGGGGAGGGTGGTGAGCATCGACCAGGGGTCGGCGATTACCCGCAGATGCCACTGGCAGCATTGGTGGTGGCCAGTGGTGATAACTGACCACCCACAGATACCACCTGCAGTGTTGGCAGGGATGGAGGGGGTAGCACCCCTTACGTGTGCACCCCCTACACATTGACAGTTTACTAACGACCAACATTGTGCCTGGTACTGTACAAATCATATGGAAAAACATAGCCACTGCTCCAAAGAAGTTACATCCTAATTGTGTTTTTATACCAATATTATTCAGAAATATGTGCTCTGAAATCAATTGACATGTACTAGTATAAAATGTAGATGGAATCAGAATAAGTCACTTATATCTAAGTCAGAGGGGCAGTGCATTTGGAAGTCATAATAATGTTTGGATTATCAAATGAAAATACAATCTTCAAGTGGTGCAAATGTTGCTTTGTTATAGAAATGTCATAGAATATAGAAAAGTTATCTCCAAATTCAGATGGAAGCAGTATAAGAGCCTTATTACATGGTAATTTTGGGCAGCTCCTGGAGCTTTTAACTCCTGGATTATCTGCACATTAACACCTTGAATTAGTTTTAAGCACTCATTGTGCAACTCAAATTCATGTCACTCCAGGGCAGGATTATCTCTGATCCGCACTACCCAGCTCCTATTCCATGAAGGTATGGCCACTCCCCACAGATGTGCCACTCAAGTTGAAGTCCTCCAATATTTCTGGAGTTCTCATACCCCCAGCCATTAAGCAGTGATAGAAGTCTGTCTTGGCTGACCAGGCCTCTAGTGGCAATTTACAGGTACAGCTCCTAGTCCTGCCCCTGCTTAACAGACCTCTAGAGGCAAATCCAAGCTGTGCAGATGGGGGACAATCTGAGAAAGTTTCTAGACTAAGGGTGTAACTGATCCAAATTCCAAGCTGGCACTAATACAAATCAACATTTGTATGGCTCACAGCATAAGGTGTAACAAGGCCCTAAATAGGGCTTTAAATGATGGCAAATCAAAGTTATTTGGTAGCTAGGGAAGGCAATCCTAAAATGCCATTAGTTGCAATATGCTACATCTTCTACTGACAAACAAAAAATTCACAGCACCAAGCATGGGTGACTGGTGCCTCCCAAGTCTGGGGGGCGGCACCAAATTGCCAAATGGGGAGGGGGGCCCAGCATCCAATTGCCAAGCCAGTGGTGAAACTGCAAGTGTGCTTCTGCCGGCACATCCGGTTTCTTGGCTGGTGCTTCCACGGGGTGCACAGCTGATCGCAGGGGGTACACGTGCACCTGCGTGCACTTCCTATGCATCGCCAGCAAAGGTACTTTGGAATAGAAACAGTTGGCTCAGAATTGTCAACTGAATAATAACATTTCTGGGGACAATTTTTTCATGAAAGAAATCTCCCAGCTCTGGGGAGCATGAAGATCAGGTGCTTCAGATCCTACAGTGCCATAGGTACAGTCCTTTGGTAACTGTAACTTTTTTGTTCCTTTCCTTCTTCTGTGTACAGTAACAGCTGTTTATACACCATTACCTGAGAGATGAGTTGTCTTCATGGAACTTTGTTTGCAGTATGTTGCTCCTGTTGATTTTCTCTTTTTCTACATATTCTAGTTAATGGTCAGTGGGGTCCATGGTCTCCGTGGTCTGCTTGCACAGTTAGCTGTGGAGGAGGGATCCATGAAAGGTCTCGGCTTTGTAATAGCCCTGAGCCCCAGTATGGAGGAAAACCATGTGTGGGAGATGTCAAGCAACACGATATATGTAATAAGAAAGATTGCCCAATTGGTATGTATGCTTGAATGGTCAGCTATCAGTTGCATGACCTTCAGTTTTTGTTGTTGTTATCATATATGATATGGATAGCAGCACTAATAGTTATGATAGGGTCTACATGTATAAAATCCATTAATTCAGGTCTTGTTTCAGGAAATCATTTAAATAAATACTAACCTGTCATTCACTTAAGAGGTATTTTATGTATATTCTTGAGGATAAGGGCTTTGCTAAATAAGGAAACTGTTCAGATAGCGCCTCTAAATACTATTAATGTAACTGTTTATAACGGCCATAGAATCAAAAAGGAAATGTTTCTATAGCTACCTGAAAATTCAAACACTTTTAACTGTGTGCATTCCATCATCCTTATGGGTAATTCAATAAATGAAAGATATCTTTCTTAAGTAATGTTGATTGCTCCTCCTACACTTCTACTCTTATTTAAATTTTCACACATTTTGACAGATGGGTGTTTATCGAATCCTTGCTTTCCTGGAGCGGAGTGTAACAGTTACCCTGATGGGTCTTGGTCATGCGGGGCTTGTCCTTCTGGATACCTTGGTAATGGAACAGTGTGTGAGGATCTTGATGAGGTATACATATACACGTCATTTCTTTCAGTCAACGTGAAATTTTGCCTTGACGTTACTAAAAATCCATGTTTGGCAATTATAGGTCAGCTGATTTGCTTGTTCATTTTGTTTCTTTATTTCCTTGTAGTGCATAGCTGTGCCAGATGTGTGCTTTAAGGTCAATCAGGCCCATCGCTGTGTGAATACAAATCCAGGTTTTCATTGCCTGCCATGCCCTCCACGCTACAAGGGAACTCAGCCTTTTGGAGCAGGTCTGGAGGTTGCTAAGGCAGAAAAACAGGTAAATGATATAGAAGAGAAGGTACTGTTTAAGCAACTTATGAAAAAAGAAAAGCTTTCTAAACCATTCTCAGTAAAAAAAAGGTTTATGAATTAGTATTCCATAAAGTTTGGTGCCAAAAATCATAGCCACAGCTAGCTACATGCTGATGCAAAGTCCCAGGCTTTGCTCCTGCTTCTTCATTGCTTTCACTATTTGTTGTCATTTATAGGGCATAAAATGTTACCATTTGGGAATGGTGGCATTTTGCTCCCACATTTTGTATACCTTTTTCATAGTTGTAAATGAGAATTGGAGGGATAAAGCAGTGGAAAATCAGGATACCGTATTTACTCATATATAAAATGAGACTTTTCCCCTCAATCGGCATGGGAAAAAAGCCCCTTGTCTTATATTCACATGCCAGTACTCTGACATACCTGCCCCCATTAAATACATTGGCTATCATTAAACTGCTGCTAGAAGCAGCATGTGCTCAGTCATGGAAACCAAGTATGAAGTTGACGAAATACAGTAAATGTGAGCATGCTCAAAAACACGTGCTAGGCAAACATACTGATGGAAAGCTTCTTTAATTTTTTTATTTTTAAATTTTTTTGGCCCTTAAAAATTCAGGCAGTTATTTCCCCAGGAGGGAATGACCACTAGTCCTGGAGGTGCAATACCAGGCTGGCACTTGGAGAGGCTGGAGCAAGCTTCAACACCTTCCCCTGGTGCCAGAAATGCTCATGGGAACCTTTTGTTTGGGCCTTAAAAAAAACAAAACAGTGGGTGTTCCTTCCATAGGGAACTGGCATTGGGCCTGGAGGTGCTGCAATACCAGACTCTACAGAAAGTCAGTGTATGCATTTTTCTGTTCCATAATAACTTTATGAGAACTTACAGCACCCACATAAATGTGGCTATTCTTCAAAATATGTTGAAGGGATACTTTTAATTATTTAATTATTAATGGAACTTGTGGTATTTTTATTACGTGCTATTTGGAATGATGGATTAAAAGAAATAAATGGCTCATTATGCTCAGGAAAATGATATATATATTTTAGGGTCTTTAGCTATTATTTAAAATGAAATTTAAACAATTGGTCAGATTTCAAAAGTTCTGGCCACTGAGAAGCAGCTACTACTGGCATGAAGTCTGATCAAGTATGATGTATTTGCGCAGGTGTGTGAACCTGAAAATCCATGCAAAGACAAGACACACCAATGCCACAAATCTGCAGAGTGCATCTACCTGGGCCATTTCAGTGACCCTATGTACAAGTGTGAATGTAGAACAGGATATGCTGGTGATGGGCGAATCTGTGGTGAAGATTCTGATTTGGATGGTTGGCCCAATAAAAACCTGGTTTGTGCTGCTAATGCTACCTACCATTGCATGAAGGTAAGTGAGAAGGGTCAATCAAAACATGTTGGTGTCCTAACCACATTTCTTTTTTCATTAATAAAAACTAAAGACTCTCTCTTTTCAACCATCTGTCAGGTGATGGTTTTTTATGCAGCTTTCATAAATAAAGATATCTTTCCTTTCTTTGAGAATATATAGAATGTGCATGTATGAAAAGCCAGATTCAGAAAATTATTCTGGCACCTAATAGTTAGGTCCCTAGACTCTAGACCTTGAGTGAATTGTCTATGGTTCCAATATACTAGGGAGAGTTAAATGTCTCAGAATGGCATACAATTAAATCAGCTTGCTAAGAACAGAGTCATGTAAAGCCAGCTTATTAGCATGCATGTGCATAGCCAGCAGGGAAACACTGAGGATAGAGGTGAATCCAGTGTAGACTCTCCTGGGTTGTAGGGAAGCAGAATCCAGTGACCTGGGATCCATAGTCCTGAATGAACTCCAGAACCTAGGTGATTTTTTTTCAAGGAATTGAGCAGGGTTCACTCTTTTTTAAAGGAGGTAGAGGTGGGGTTGCCCACCTTTTATATAACAGCCTAGACTTTTGGACACTCACCCAGCAGTGGGAGAGCCAGGTTTAATTCCTTCCTCAGCCTGACGAGATTCAAACTCACATCTCTTATCCCCCTAATTAGTGCTGTAACTGCCCAGAAATTATATAGGCAAGAAGTTGGCATCCCTTTGCAAATTTAGGCTGCAGCTTGCAACCCAGCCAGTGCTGCAGTTGACCATTCCCCTCCTACTGCTCCTGCAACAGTGAGCAGAGGCTGCAGCAAGGAAGAGCAGTTTTCTACATGGGCTATAGCCTCTAGCTGGAGTGGCCAGAGGCAATTGGCATACTGTTAGAAAACCATGGATCGTTGGATCGAACCTTGGATCAGATCAAACAATTGGGGCATTGGTGTGCCCTTAGTAAAATGCAAACCAGATGGGACCTTTGTGGGTTAGCTTTAATCCCTTTGTAGACAGGATCCAGCCCATGGTCCTAAGTTACCAACTTCAGATATGGGCTATTCCAGATGGGGAAGACAGTACTCTCCATGCATTGGCTAAGAGAGAGTGCAAGAGTGAGCAAGTCTGAGCACAATAGGGTATGTGACGGTAGCCTACTGCTTATTCACCTTAGTGTGGGAAGACCTGAATTCCAATTCCCACTCCTAGGATGGTTTCTCTATTTTAACCTGTGACTACTTAATATAACCTTAACACCTGAGCAGGATTTGTTGGCACCAGAATTTTCAGGATTTAAATTCTGGATTTAGGTCCAAAAATTAAGGCCAGTTTTTTTAGATCTGGCTGATATACTTGAATTGAATCATATATCTCACTATACAGGGTATATCTCAGTATCATAGACTAACCTATTGTTCTGCTCTGTGGTTCATAAGAGAAAAATAGAGATCTCTCCTGGATCACTTTTCCTGGATCACACAAGGTCAATCTTCTATTTACAATCTTCTGTTTTGGAAATAGAACTGGAAGAATTTTTTCAGCTGGATATTTGTTTGCCAAAAAATACTATGCAGTTCATTCAAATTCTTCATGAATTCATGTTGTGTCATCATGGCTGAAAAAAAAGCCTGAAAACAATTTTAAAAATTGGAAACATTTTTTTGCATTTAAAATAAATATTTCAGCTCTTTTGTTACAAAACAGTGCTTCATTTTTAAATTAGCCTACAGGAAATTAAAAATAAAAGTAAAATATACCATAAAGGAGCCATTATTTTTTTTGTTTAATTTTTGCTGTTGCTTTGGTTCAACATGAAACATTTAAAAAAAATGGGTAGGAACTAAAATTTAAAGAAAATTCACATAACTCTATCAGATGCTCGTGTGGAGTCCAGTGAAGTCAATGGAATTATACTTGAAACAAACTTAAGCCAGCGCCTCTACTCTTAGAAAGGGAGTATTAGAGTATATGTAGATGAAATGGGGGCCCTAAATTGAAGCAATGGGTTTTAAAAAACACTGCTTCAATTTAGGGTGAAGTAAACCCCTGTGTCACGTACATGCGTGTTTTACCTGCCTCTCCAGTGGCGGGGAGGGGAAGGCGAGCTGCTGGTGGGCAGCGTGGTCCTTTGGCTGCGGGGATGGAGAGGACTGGTGTTTCCCTCTGCAGCAGTGGTGGCCCCCCAGGAGGCAACCGCCTGCAGGCACCTGGCTTGAGCGGTTCTGAGGAGGCACTGCAGCTGCGGAGGGAAGAACCAGGTCCTCACGCAGCTTATGCATGCAAGCAGAATCTAGGAGGAAAAAAAATAGATAAAGCTCACTGCTTTTTTTCCCCCTTTGGTGGAGCCTGCCTTCCCGGGCTGCTGCCAGGCTGCCTGAATGGGCTGCCTGCACAGTCCCTGAGTCACATAAAGCCCGGTGCTTCGCTCCGCGGCTGTAGAGCAGCAAACTAAAAGTCCTCAGAGATGTTTTAGTTTGTTGTGCCCCAAAGCCATATAAGGTGCATTACACTGCTGAATGTGCTACAGCAGCTGGAATGAATCGCAATACACCACCGACACGTGCAAACACCAACATTATTGAAGTGGTGAAAAAGTATTTAACTCGCTTTAAAGTGTTGTGCACACATGCCCCTTGTTTCATCTACACACGCCCTTAAACATTACTTAAACACAAGTCTGAAATGCTGTACTTTCTCACCCTGTCTACTCAGTGTGGATCTCACCATTTCAGCATTTGCAGTTCATACATTCTTTTTGGTTCCTGTCATCAGAATATGCAATGTATTAACTCAAGATGTACACAAAGGATCTGTGTTCATTAAGAACATAACATACTGAACCCATTTAGAGAAAGCTGTTTTCAAAGACTCCATCATGTGCATCTATGCTCTATAAGCATATAACTATGCTGATATACATCTATGCTGATATAATCGAGACTAATGCTTTATTTAAAATATTTTGAAAGACAGATGCTCTCAAGTACTTACACTCATTAGAAACCATATTGTAGTTTAATACTTTGTCCAAAAAGAAAAATCAAAGGCATACTTTCTCTTATAGTGGTTGAAAATGTATCTTGTGACTAAAAAAATAACATTAATAATTTTAATATAAATTTGCTTTCAATTTTTTGATTAATTCTCAAGCTTACATGTATAAACATGTTTTCTCTTCAGAATTTCTGTATCTCAAACTGTTATATATTATCCTAAATATGGTATAGCTGCTGCTTATGCTAAGTCATGTGTCCAGGAGCTATGAAGATTTTGTAAATGTCTTTTGCCTTTAATAATCAACTAAAACTTTCTAGTGCTTCTTTGAAAATCTCAGAAATACAGGCTTTCTCCTATGATTTCAGCATTTGCCCAAATGACACAGGACACCAATATGAGCATTAAAGGAACAGTATTTGTACAGTATTTTACCAAGTCCAGTTTTGATGCTAGGCTAAAGGGGAATTGTAAAAAAAAGTAAAAACATCATTGAGAACAATTTATAATTTTTGATGTTTTGACCTAAGAGGTGGGCAGAGTCTTGAGTGGATGTTTGTATATCCCCTTATCCTCAACTACAGGCAAAATTATATTATAATTCCTCAACAAAACACAATACTTAGACAATAGCTATTAAAATGTTGGATGTTATATTACTTTTCTGTATTTACAATTTAAGAATTTAATCTGAAAAACTATTTATTTGGAATAACCTTGCTTTACTTGGTTCTGATAAAAATAGTAAGGGATACATTTGTCATCTATTTTCAAAGGTCCTTGGAGTTTAACAAAATGCCACATATTTTTCATACCATGGTCCCATGTGTATGACTTTGTTATATGAACTGTGTTATTGATTGCTGAGATCATTCTTCTAGGCTCCAACTTCATTTTTCTGCCAAGGGCAGTCAAAGCTGGTCACTTAGTAATCTTTAAAGCTATTTCATGAGCTGTCCAGGAAAAACTGATGCTACTTGTGTGTTCCCTGTTAGATGCTCTCCATTAAAATACACTTAAAACATCCTCATAAAAAGAGAAGGGAAATGGAATGATTTTCGCTTGCATTCAATTTATTTTATACCATGAAAGCTGTGGATGAACTAATACCTTTGGCAACCACAAGATTCCCCCCCCACCCAAAGAAGAATGCTGCTTTAAAAAAGAACTTATTAGGGCTGTGCAACATTTCTATGGGTGTTTTGTTTTGAAGCTGTTTCTACGTGTTTCCAGCTTGAAACAGTGGAATAGAAATGAAATGCAAGGTTTCGAAACTGCTTTGAAATGAAATGAGGGCACTCAAAATGTTTTGAGAGTTTTGAAACATTTCAAAATGTTTTGAGTTTCGACAATGGGCTTGCTTGCAGTTAAACAGAAACTAAGGAGAGGGAGGGGGAGGGACTGCTTTCATATTAACATGTAGCTGGCCAGTGACTGTCATCCTTTCCTGAGGTCCCTTCCAATTCCAGTACTCTGGGGGTGGGATGGAAAAACAGCATAAAAAGTTACACATATCACAAGTTTTGCTTGTCAGCACCTTGAAGTGCAGTTTCCCCGAAACCCCTGGATCTATCTCCATGCAACTTGGCAGGCTTCTTTGCCTCAGCAGGGGCTACCATGTCTGCTGTTTTCATCCTCCTGTGCCCTCATACTTACAAATGACACGAGTTTTGTTCTGAACAGCTTGAGGTGCAGTTTACCAAAAAAACCCTGCACCTATCTCTTTGAAACTTGACAGGCTTTATGGCCTCAGCAGTGGATACCATCCCTGCTGTTTTCATTCAAATCAGGAAAGAAATGACCAAGTTATAGGTATTTTTGTGATTCCCCATTATGGCCTATGGGCAAAATGTCAAAACACATTGAAACAGCTAAGTAGTTTTGACAAAATGAACCAGAACAGTGCTTCAAAGCAGCAAAATGAAATGCTGTCCCTTTGAAACGGCAAAACGGAAGTCAAAATGGAACGGTGCTGTTTCACAGAGCCCTCGCTTATGACTGATTTTTATCAGCTATGTTTTTAATAGCCCCTAGCGTGCTTTATCTTCTTCTAACCAATGTCAGTTATAACATGTGACATAACGTAACCTGTGGAACCTCTGACATGAAGTAAAACTAGTGTATTGATTTTTATGGACAGGATAACTGCCCTCTTCTGCCTAACTCTGGACAGGAAGACTTTGATAAGGATGGCAAAGGAGATGCCTGTGATGAAGACGATGACAATGATGGTGTAGAGGACGACAAAGTGAGATTTGTTATTTAATGGCTGTTTGTTTATTTTTAATGAATGTGCCTTCTACTGTGTTATTGTCACTCACTTGTCTGAAACAAAGAAGGGTTTTAAGGATTAGATCCTCAGCTCCACCCCAGCAGTTTTGCCTTGTCCCAGTGTCTCTAAATTACACTGAGGAAGGCAGCTTGGAGCAGAGCAGACGAGAACTGAGGGAACTCCAGGATGACTGCAGGACACATTGTTCTTTCCACTTGTACTGTCATGGCATCATCTCAGGGTCTATTTGCATCTCGGGGTCTATTAGTTCAATTTTTGGTTTTATTAAAAAATGACATTTGATTACACATTTTGTACTGGGTTTACTGCCAGCTCTTTCAAACAAGGACCTCATATTTTACTTTGGGAGAACATGAAGTATTATATAAAGCATAATTGATTAATACTACTAATTATAAAATGGTCAATGACAAAGGAGAAACAGCAGAAGGGACATATGCCTGTGTTCCGTTGTATGCCTTCATGTTTTTATCTGACCCTTAATTTCCTCTTGGAGACTTGTAAAAAATTGACCAAGCTTTTGAATAATCAAAATATTTTGTGTGTGTATTTACAAAAATGTCACTTCAATTATCCATGTAGGCAAGACAGAAATGAGTATTTTTCTCTCATGAACTCATGGGAGAATTAATTAATGCTTTCACTGAAGCATAGAAAAGTAGGACTGAAAGGACTCTTCAGAGGTCATCTAGCCCAACCTCATGCTAAGAGGCATGATAATCTCTATGTAAGCCATCCTATAGAAATCTGTTTTACATCAAGTGGCAGAATTTAATGGTATAAAACAAATATTTTGTCTTTTCTTTAGCTTTTTCTTTCATATACTAAGGGGGGTGATGTTTTGTCCTAAGGAAGAATGTTTATTTTTTACAGACAACAGTACTGCAAGCTGTTCTGCAGTGATCTGTTGTGAGGTTTTGTGAGGCCTGTTTTCTCCATATATGCAAATTGGGCCTGTTTTCCATTTTCTTGCATATTCGTTTGCTCTTTACATGTGTGCAAAACAAGTGTAACCAACTGCTGTGTTGAGAATGGAAATTTCATTTTGTAGGGTTTTTTTTGTTGAGATTTTAAAGTTTGGATTTAAGTTAGAACAAGAACCCCACATCCTGAAGTTCTCTATAAAAGAAAATTCTCAAAAAGAAAGGATGTCATTTTAAGATTGTTGAAATATTTGTTTTGGCAAAACAAAACATTGTTTCTTTTTTTTAAACGTGCAATGCATTTTAGTATACAATACACAATCAAAGGATGTGAAATGACGATTCATTTCAAAACACAAACAAAACAAGATTATTTCATTCTGAAATATGGACATTTTCCTCCAGTTTTCTTTTGGAAAAAATATCTGGGAAAAATTTCATGGAACATTTTGATTTTGAGGGGCTTGCCTCTTTTAATGTAATATGGTTCTGTTTAAATTTTCTTTAAGGAGTTTAGTATAACATGCCTACCATTCTGCTTTAGTAACACTTTGTCCCCACCATTTCCAGGTACAAATAATTATGCAAGGTGCATAGTTAATTAGTTCTAAGTTTATCTCTTGACAGGCATAGTTGTGGATCAGGAGTAGATTTTCTGATCATTTTCTGTTTAACTTTCATTTCCGTGTAGCTTGACTATGGAAGGCAAAAGTACAATTTGAAAGGATGAAGCCTCAAATCAAGTAATAATTTATACTAAACTTTTGTTTCTGCTCCTTAGGATAACTGTCCTCTTCTGTTCAACCCACGTCAATTTGATTATGACAAGGATGAAGTTGGTGACCGCTGTGATAACTGTCCCTATGTACATAATCCTGCTCAGATTGATACAGATAATAATGGAGAGGGTGATGCTTGTGCTGTGGATATTGACGGAGATGGTATGTACTTACTTTCTAATGCATAGGAGCAACTGTTTCAGAACTAGCTGTTCTTCCAGAACTAGATGTCTTGCTACCAATAGGATGTAGCAACTTCTTTTATATGTGATAAAAAGCAGCTGTACCTGATATTTTCCATTCAGAAATTAAAAAGAAACTGAAGAAAAAGATTCATCAGTACACATCCTTTGCTGTAATCAAAGGAAACTAGATATGTGATATAATAGATTACATTCATGTGAGTTTATCTCAGCTAAATATTATAGATATATAACTTTTATCCAGCTCATCTCAATGCCCTTGCCAACATGCTTTTTGGAGAGGAGAAGAATTTCTTTAAAGCTCCATATACTCTATAATTTCTTTTGTGGGTCTCACAGGTGAAAGGATAACTAGAATACTAGGATGATATTGAGGGTATGTGCAGATGTTACACTTTGATCAACCTAACTAGGGTTAGATCGATGTAAGTGCCGATCTGTACAGATGTTTGGAGAGATTAGATTGGGCAAAAAATGGACAGCCTGATTTAACAAAAATCTGTACATGTTCGCAGTGCAGCCCTGAGGCTGGGAAAGCTCAACCACTTACCCCAGCCTTGGGGCTGAACTCTTTCTACCCCTCCAACCTTGATTGGGCTACTTTTAGCTCCATGATCCTCCGCCTATAGATGGACAACACCCCCTGTGAAGCCACCAACCCTGCCTTTCTCCCCAACCCAATAGAACCACTAGGCCCCTCTGATCTTGTCCGCCCCTCCCCGCACCCCAGCTTACTTAAATTGGGTTCCTGGCATGGTTCCCAGCACTGGCAAACATGGGCACAAGCCAGACCCGATCTAAAATCACACATCTTAAAATAAGATGATTTATAGTTATGTGGCTTACTTTAAATTGCATGAACAAGGACTGGGTACTCTGAACATATGCACATAACCTAAGAGGATGTTAATTGGATTTCAGTAAAATAAAATTTGCTCCAGAAAGTCAGTCAATGATCAAATCAGCCTAAACCCATGCATTTTGAATTTTTGAAATCTATTAAATAGTTGTGTTTATTTTACATGTTTCTGAGTACCTGTTTTGGCCAGAAGTGCAAATGAAAGCATAGATATAATTTAGAAAGCCTGTTCTTATATCATTTCCTGTCTGGTTGAAACCAAGACATATGACAAGATGTAGAAGGAAGACTGTTCTTATATTGTCCTTCAGTAAAATTTCAAACTTTTGGTTACAAATCTTAATTGAGGTTCTGAACCATTTGAAATTCTCCCAAGTGACATGGCATCAGGTTCTTACTAGTGCTCCCAGGAATTTTGCATATGTCTTGAGTGGAAACTATAACCTCATGTTATTTCCTGAAAAGCTTTATTTGAAAGTTGATAAAAAGGTCCAGAAGCCATATTACTAAAGAAGCCACCTTAAGGTTATCTCCAGACACCCATAACAATATATCTGGCTTATATTTTCTCTCTTCAATACAATAACATTTTGGAGAAAGAATAACTGTACCAGGAAGGTCCCCAGAAGGTTTCAACACTGTACAGTAAATGGTATAGATTATACCATGATGAGGTAATTCAGCAGTAAAGCAGGTAGACATTAATTCAAGGCAATTACTCAGAAATTCTATGCAAAGTTCCGGGTCTCAGGAATAGACGTTGAGTGATTTAAAGAAAAAAACTTGAACTATTTTGTCAGTACACATTTTTCTTTGAACTTACAAATATGAAATAATATATTTTTCAGAATCAATGTAGTCTTTAGGCAAGCAAAATGTCTGCTGAAGTGAAATACCTATATAAAAGTGGAAGTTTTTATGAATATACTAGCAAATTGCCTGTCAAGAATGATGGTGTGGGGAGAGGCCAGGGATGGAGCTCCATCACCTACCACCCCACAATGCTGCCACCTCCCAGAAGCAGGGGGCAGGGAGAGGGGAGAGAAGCTTGCCCTGCCATCCCCTCCATTCCCCTCCATCAGTACCTTGCACTGCTGTTGCCTCCAGGGAGCAGGGTTGGAGGTGGGGGGGCAAGGCCAGCAGCCCTCCCATTCCATCTCCACCATCATGGCAGTGCTCCACAGAGCAGTGTGTGGAGCACTCTGATTGGTTGTTTCAGTAAGCATTGTGATTAGCTTCTGAGACAACCAATCAGAGTGCTGCAAGAGCATTACGGACAGACAGGCACACACACAGACAGACAGACTAGGCCCTTTATATATATAGATATAGATATAAATAGGACTCTCTCTCTCTCTCTCTTTCTCCATAAAAACTTTTACATTTATATATGCATGTGTAAGTTTTCAGTTTAGGAAAGAAAGCAGGATTTGGCCTGTCATTATTTCCATTCCTTTGTGACTTTCATATTTAATATAACATGGTAAAATAAAAAAAAAAATTGGAATAGCTTTAATGCTACTGGAAATAAAATGTAGTTTAAGGTTACCTGTTGATCAGCATGAGGCCTAGTAAGTTCTTCAGATCCATGTAAAGCATCAAAGTAGGAGTTAAATAGAACCTAACTTCTTTAGTGGCCAGTCTTAGGATATGGTAACATAAACAAGCTGTCACAAGATATGGTGGCATGAACTTACATACACCAGCTGTTCTTTGGTAACTGCCTGTGGCATAACTGTGGAAAACATTACCTTGTGAGATATGTGAGGTAGCTTGTTTCTCAGTGAAAGTAGGGAGGCAACTTTTCATTTACTTCAAGGTAACAGCATGCACGTGGCAGCTAGAGTGGAGTGGCTGACATGCTATTAAATTCACAGCCTGGTTTTCCTGCTGGAACTTATTCTTCCACCCAGACTGTTTGTATGTGAACTGACCATGCTGGATTTCTTATGTTCTTCATTTATACTGATTTTTTTTTTAATCTTCACAGATATTTTTAATGAACGAGATAATTGTCCATATGTCTACAACACAGACCAGCGGGATACAGATGGTGATGGAGTTGGAGATCACTGTGATAACTGTCCACTGATGCACAATCCTGATCAGGTGAATATTAAGTGCAGCTGCTTAATATGAGAAGGGATGTATGGAAGGGCTTGTGGTTAACATGGAATCTGAAAGCCATTGTCTAACTGCTTATAATCATGCTGACATCAGAATAAAAGAGGCTGAGAGACAAAAAATATTTTAGGAAAGAAAGTAAATTACCATAATTATTTATATTACAATAATGCAGGTAGACCTCAACTATTAGTGACACCTCATGATGCTAGGCATTGCACAAAAATATAGTAAAAGACAATCCCTGCCCCAGTGTCCAGTCTAAAGAAGAGGAGGGGAGACAGTGACAGAGAGGTGCATTGACTTATCCAAGGACCGACAGTAAGCTAACAAGAAATGTAGGAGTGGAGCCCAAGGCTTCTTACGCATAGTCCAGTACACTATGCACTAAACTACATATCCTCTATATATGAGCTGTACTTAACTGCTTGTTTGGTGGTGGTGATGGAGATGCAATACAAACTGGTTGAGAAAGTAGGCAGGAGGAACTCTCCAAGGCATAATGATTTTCAGCATAGTTAAACTGAAAAATTATATACTACTATGTTTCTTTTCTATGCAAATTTGATGTTGTAAGATAGCTAAATTTCCAGGAAGCTGTGGAAAGATAAAAATAGAGGAAGAGAGGAAAAGGCACCCACGGTTTTTGCTTCATTGCAAAAATTTCAATTTGTATTTCCTTTTTCCTCTCTAGACTGACACAGATAATGATCTGGTTGGTGACCAGTGTGACAACAATGAGGATATTGATGAAGATGGTCACCAGAACAACCAAGATAATTGTCCCTATATCCCTAATGCTAACCAGGCTGATCATGATAAGGATGGCAAAGGGGATGCTTGTGATTCTGATGATGACAATGATGGCGTTCCTGATGACAGGGACAATTGTCGTCTCAGGTTCAACCCTGACCAGGAGGACTCTGATGGTAAGAACCAGAAAGTATGGGTCTATTTCAGCTCCTTCAGTATTAATATCTGGGCATGTACAGACTTGTGTTCTGCAAAGGTTTTCTGAAGCTATGTCCCCCCACCCCCATCTGTCCAAGAAAGTATGCTTCCCAGGTCAAATCAAGCCTAACATTATTGCCCTCCACAGAACTGCATTTCCTTGCCATAGTGTTGATATTTGGTCATCATCTTTATTCCTGAAAAAGTCTAAAGTGATAGATGGTCAGAATATATATCATTTTATATTAAAGATACCTTTTTAGGAAAAAACCCAAAATGTTCAGGGAAAATGTTTCATTTGATATTTTCCATTCTTGTAGAAAAAAACAAAAAGCAAAACCTTTTAGCTGTCAAGTACTGGGTTTTTAAAGAGGTAAAAGATTGAAAAAACTAAGCTTTTGCTTCTGCTTTTTTATTGAAAAACAAGGTTTACCCATAAAAAAAATAAGAAATGCTTCTGAAATATTTTTTGTGGAAAATACAAGTTTGAGATTGCTTCTACTCAAATTTGTTACCCAATGTGTAATGCTAATACGCACTCTAGTTCTACAAATAGGTCTGACATTTTCCCTTGCTTGTTGTTCTAAATTGTTTTCTAGTATCCTAAGTCATTATTAAGCTACTTTTCAGTTCCTCTCTTGAGGTGTTTGATAATGAATGGTCAATAGGTTTTAAGAATGGCTTATAAAATACAAAATATTTTGTTATCTTTTAGGTTAATTTTTTCTCTATACATTTGATATATCTGACTGAAGACCCCCAAAATACAAAGATACTGATATTTTATGTTTTCACTTATTGGAATTCCTTCACATTTATCCTAGTGGAATTGAAAGCAAAATTTAACACACATTTTTGTATAACCTAGTGCACAGTTCCAGTGAATAAAATTATAGTTACTTTGTTCTGTAAAGTTGGCAAACCTAGCCCCTTGAGAACACTGCCAGCTCTAGGCTATGCACATTTGGTATAGAACAGCAGTAGAAACTCCTAAACCACCTCTCCTTCTAGTGCTCTAGTGTAAGGCAAAGCTAAAGCAAAGAGAGCATGACTGGGATGTCCCTGTATCCTGCCAGTATGTGGAATGACCCCTTGGCCCTCAGGCTCTTCTAAGTTGATATCAGGAACATGCTAGTTAAAGGCTAGCCCCAGGATGCGGGTACCATAGTGGATAGTTAAAGCCAGCTTTCATTCCTTCCAGGCTTGGGCTAAACCACAGAACTCCAAGTCAGAGTATTTGCAAATGTAATTATATAGTGAATGCCTTGTAGAATATTTTAATAGAGTTAGGCTTGCTCTTCGTTATCATCATCATCAGTGGCAGAATTATGAGGAATCTTGTTCAATTTCAGGAGAAGGTAAACCATAAATAAAACTGAAACATGTACATGTTGTCTTAAGGTTCTGAGCTACAGATGTTTAAGATAGAGACCTGGATAGAGTCTGTAGGTATGGCTGGTATTTAAAACAAGCTTTGTTTGGCAGCAGTCCGTACCATTTCATAGTGTATGCAGTGAATAGTTAAAATCTGCCTATGACTCCAAAATTACTTCTCTGAGATTAGCAAAATGGATAGAACTGAAAATGCATAGCTTTTCTCTTAAGTGTTAAGATAAACACGTAAGAGAATGCACAGCTGGACAGAATTTGGAGTTCTTCGTGGCTCACTGCCAGACAGCAGAATGTGAAACCATTTTCCCATCAGGCAGAACTGTAGAAAGTCTGTGAGCTGTTATTTCTTTCATTACCTCTCTTTGGTTGTTGCCTAAGGTCCATTCTTCTTTCCCACAGAACACTGTGGTGATCAGGCATACTATTTGGATTTTGCATCCGTCTCTGAAACCTTTCTTATAAGTCCCTGTCGATGGCAGGATAGTAGAAAAGGTGGATCTCTATTTTTTTTCCAGCGGGCTAATTCCTAGGTTCTTATAAATAAAAAGACTTAGTTGGATAAGAACACAAACAAATCAACAAATTCATCCTTGTTATAACCAGGGATCCTGGTTTTCTACAATAAACAACTGCCCAACCCAATTTTCGGGTTAAAAAAGTACCTTAAAATCCACACTTTTCCATGATTAAAATGAAATGCGACTAATATATAGATATATATATATGTAGTGGTGCTTCATTTTAATTATGGAAAAATACGGATTTTGGGTTACTTTTTGAATCCGAAAATGTGGGATTTTTTTTTAATCAGAAAAAAACAGGATCTCTGGTTATAATTAATTGACTACCATGGATTATACCAATAGTGATTTTGACTCTAGTATATTCAAGCACTTCTGGGGTGGAATCTGGCAACCATTTCTTACCAGCATTATTTTACACTATTTGTTGATAGTAAGGCTTATGAAACTGGTTGGAGCAATTAAAAGTGTAGATAAGAAATATGCAGGCTTCCTAGTCTTTATGTCTAACACCTCTTAACTTGTATAAAAAAGAAAGACAGAGGTATAAACTTCTAACAATTTGTGTCTGTGTATGCATTCTGCTTATAGGTGATGGCAGAGGTGATATCTGCAAAGATGACTTTGACAATGACAGCATTCCAGATATTTATGATGTGTGCCCTGAAAATTATGACATCAGTGAAACTGATTTCAGAAAGTTTCAAATGGTCCCCCTGGATCCCAAGGGTACAGCTCAGATTGACCCCAACTGGGTTATTCGCCACCAGGGCAAAGAACTGGTTCAGACCGCCAATTCTGATCCTGGCATAGCTGTAGGTAAGCGTTAACACACAAAAGAAGATTGAATTCTTTGAAAAAATGCTGGCTTTGACTTGTACAGATTTATTCAAGGTGCTAAAATTTGGCACAAATATGGTCCCTTTTATCTTCAAAGCACTTTACAGAAGTTAAGTAGCTCTTGCTACAATACCCTATGGGGTAGATAAGTAACTGTAATTTATTCCTCTTTGCAGAGAGGGAAACTGAAGTGGAGAGTTTAAGATGCACAGAGAAAGGTCCTTTATTAGAACTCAGTTTCTCACAGTAAAGCCTGCATTCAAGTTGCCACATGTGTAGAAGATCAAATAAGTGCATCGCCCTGCTTCTCCTTTGAATCCTTCTTCATACAAAAACTTAACATTGCAATGATTGTTGTTTGTTTGTTTATTCAAATGAGCACATATACATGAGAATGTGCCTATCTTATGAGAGGGGATTTATTGTGGATTGGCACTGCAATCCAGAGGTGTGATTACAGTCCATATAGTCTTACCCAATCTAGCTTTAAACTAACTAGCTCAGGTACTGAGAACAGCATAGGCACACCAGCCTGGGGTTCAGCATTAGCTTCAAAACCTGCGCAGGACCTTGAGTGGCTCACTTATGCTGAGCTTTGCGCTGTCATAACTATACTGCTATCTATATCTGAACTAGACAATTTCAAGCAGTTTGGGTCTGTCTGCATGAGCTACAATCATGTCCTTGGATTACAGTGTAGTCATATCCTAGAAGACCCTGCCTTGTTGAATCTAGAGTAACAAAAGCTGATAGGTGATGTGATTCCTCTCTCTTAAGGCTTAGTTGATTTTTAAGGTTATGATTGATGAATATATAAACAAGATTATCCAACATGGTTGACTGTGATACCAGGCAATTACAGAAGACCCTTTACTATCTTATGTTCCTAAGCCAATAAATGCATGTGTGGTTTTAATTACCTTTTTTCTAGATTCATTTCAGTTTATTGACTATTTTTTGTTAGGCCAGCTTTGAGTCATGCTTTTATAGACAGAATTATTTTAGCCAAAAGGGAGAGGAGTTGTTTGATTCAAGTAAACCAGGACTGAGGAAGACTTAATGTGTTACATTAGTTGTTTTCCCATCAAAGGCCTCCCCTCTCCACACTGGTATAGTGAGAGATACTAATATAGGAATTCTTACAGTCTTTTCTGAAGAAAATCATTAAATCATTTTGTTTGGTAGTAGTAGATCAACATATTTACTGACAGGAAGACACAGAGAAATGAGGATTATGCAGCAATAAAGCTAAAAAAAGAGGAGATATTTTCTAATCTTCAGATACATAAGTACCATATAAGCAGTCCGTCTGACTTCATTTTCCCCATCATGAAAAAGGACCACTAGAAATGTGCCACCCCAGCAGCAGAATTGTTGCAATCATCTAGTTAAGAAAGAGAGGATGATATTTCAAGCTTTCAAGCATTCTGAATTTGCACGCATCAAGAAACTGAACACCTTGTATTTCTGCCAGGTTATGATGAGTTCAGCTCCGTTGACTTCAGTGGCACCTTCTATGTTAATACAGACCGTGATGATGATTATGCTGGGTTTGTGTTTGGCTATCAGTCAAGCAGTCGATTTTATGTTTTGATGTGGAAGCAAGTCACCCAGACCTATTGGGAGGACAAGCCCACCAGGGCTTATGGTTATTCTGGTGTGTCACTGAAAGTAGTGAACTCCACGACTGGTGCTGGTGAGCACTTAAGAAATGCTCTCTGGCACACAGGAAATACACCTGGACAGGTAAGAGAATTAAGAGTTCAAACTGATGCTAGTGAACAAATGACAAAGTAAAAAGGAGCTCCCCAAAAATCTGTTATCAAAAAGCAGGCCTGGAGGGAACCTTTGCTATCTTATTTCATGGATAAATTGCAAATTGTTTTTATAATTATTTTATATACACATATGTATTTTATTGTGTTTCAAAGTAATGGGCAAGGTATATATATAAAATCAATCCATTGCTGTTGGTCAAGGGAACCTGAAAAATGACTGGAGGGTTGGTCTTCCAGTTTAGAAATCTGGTTAGTATTTCAGTACTTCTTCAAGCCCTTCATGGCCTTTTGTTCAGACCGGTATTTAAATACCCACATTTTATGCATCCTGTCTTACTGGAACGATAGGAATATATTTGTTTGAATCCACTGAGGCACGTATGCAGGGATTCAACAGAACTGCATTCACTGCAGGATCAGGGCTGTACCCTAAATGCCTTCTATTTTGACAGTTTTGGGAAAAGTATACTATATGTAATAATCCAATCCTGTAGAAGTACTTATTCAAAGATGAGTCCTGTTTTCTTCTGTGAAACTGTTCATGTAGGTCAGGGCGGTCCAACTAGTGGCCTGTGAGCTACACGTAGCCCCTGTGGGGTTAACCTGCGGCCCCTAGGCTCCCGGTCCAGGTGCTATTACCCCCATCACTCTCCTGCTGCTGCTGGGGTGTCCAGGTTTCCTTTCCCTCCTCCAACTTCTACTTCCTGCCTCATCCCCTGCCATTGGAAAGCCCTGACATTGAAGACAGTAACACAGTCAGATCTATATGAGGAGGGATGTATGTATTTGTGATCTCAGATAGGGGTTGGCAACCTATGGTCTATGGCTGAGATTTGGCTCATGAAAAGATGCGATTCAGCCTGTAGCAGCCCAGGCAATCAGCAGCACTCTCCAGCCAGAGCAGTAGGGGAGACATCCACAGGATCTTTCTGCTTGCCATGCTCAGTTTATTTCCTCTCCTGCCCTCTAAAGAGTGCTGATTCCTCCCTTTTTATATATATTTCCTCCACAGCATCTGCTGACTGATAGGGGTTTCAGAAATTTGCAGCCCACAGGAGGGGCTGGGTTGCAAGCAATGGCCCACAGTGGCAAAATTTGCCCAGCCCTTATCTAAGGTCCCTTCTGGAAAAAAAAAAGTCTCTGTACTATAAATGGATCCTGTTGCTTGAGGAACATATGTTGTATAATTGAAATTAGCATTTTTTTCTGAGACTTAAGATAGGTGATCAGGACTGAGGGAATGGGACATACCTCGTATTAGCAAATTGTAAAACTATGTTTATTCTGATGCCTTGAAGAAAATAGTCTGTGATTATTTGCCAATTCCTACAGTGCAATTTTTTTTCTAATGACATGTTTGTAATCCTGCTGTAGGTTCGTACATTGTGGCATGACCCCAAGAACATTGGCTGGAAAGATTATACTGCCTACAGGTGGCATTTGATTCACAGGCCTAAAACAGGTTTAATAAGGTGAGAGGTGTTTCTATGCTTAATAATATTCCTATTGCTTAAAATGACAATGGAATGTTTTTAATTTGTTTATTATCATTACTTCATATGCTGATAATTCCTTCATGACAATTTCTCTCTCTCTTTCTGGAAAAAAAATGTTAGATCTAAAGTAATGTGGCTCCTAGATCCCTTCAGATGTATTTAATTTAATCTGCACTCCTTAGTATTTCTATAAATGGAATATTATTAAATCAAGACTATCTCTGCATCTTGCTATATAACTTTTGTAAAATAAACAAGTAAAGGAAAATCCAAAACAATACTCAGGGTAAGATGAAAACTTGAGATTCCCTCTTCCCTGGCCAGTGGAATTTCAACGAAAGAAATTAATTGGGAGCATAAGAATTGCCATAGGGGAAGAGGCCAATGGCCTGTCTAGTTCAGCATCCTGTCTCTGATAGTCACTTATACCAGATTCCTTAGAAGATTCTGTAAACACATCTGCACTATACATAATGAGGCAATCTGATGTATTGCATTATGGGGGAAATATCTTCTTGTCTCCAGCTGTTTGTCTTTTGTTCTGAAGTCTGAGGATTGACCGTCCACATCATTTTTATCCTATAATAACTATTTCATTATGTAATACATTTTTACTGGGATACATATGGCTCTTTGCTAAATAGTTTTATATTCAGCAAGACCTGCTCATTTTTATTTTGTTGCTTGAGATGAGTAGTAGATGGGATTTGGAGAGCACACCAATCATTTGCTCTATTAGAAGGTATAATAGACAATTTGTGTGTGTGTTAAAATCTCTCATGCTTCAAGGTAGAAGCCAGCCATCACATCACAAGGGCTAGAAAGAAAATTCCTCTATTGTCAGGTTATTCTACAGTTGTTCATGCCCTCTGATGTTTCCTGCACCACCTTCTCAAGTGCCTGGCCACTGTGAGAGACACAACAGTACAGTCTCACAGGAACCGTCTGGGTAGTGTGCTCAGAGCCTGCCTAACATACATTGATGCTACTGAATTCAGCATCTATGATTTAACTGAAAACACAAGTGGTGGAAGGCCCATCTTTTGCATAACCGCCTAGTGGTTAGAGCACTTTTCCAAGACATGGGAGATGCAGTTAATAGGGCTCCCTTCTCCTGAGGTGGTTCTTACTCAGATTTTCCACCTCCCACTAGAGCTTCCTAATCACTGCACTAAAGGTTAGGCTGGGTTGAGGGTACTTTCCAATTCAATTGTTGAAGTTAGGCCATCCAACACTAAGTCAAAAGACATGCAGAAGTCATGGAGCCAAAGGGAGAAGCTATTATTCAAAATTTGAGCACCACCTGTATCTTAAAATAGTGAGTCAGTGGTCTGTGAGCAAAGGGTTGACAGAGGCACCTAAATCTAGGTGAGGATTGCTAGCTTTGGATTCCAGTCTCAGCTGCCAGCTGCCCTAAATTAGGTGACTTAGTTCAAAAGAAAGGCAGGATTGTAGAACTGTCCCTCCCCGCTTTCAGCATTTCCTGTTGGATGGAAACCTCTACATTTAAGGTATAGGGAACTGAGGAACTAAACTTGGGTTTGTGGATTCCATGCCCACAGCTACACACCTAAAAGTTAGTATCCTAGTGCCTGAGTGTGGTTTTTTGGATCTGATCCCTTCTGTGTGTGTAAATGCTCTATTCACTGGGCTATAAGACATGCTAAGGTGTAGTTCTGTCATTGTTTCCTGTTGAAGCAATTCCATTTCTGTAACTAATTAACTTTTATTAGGACAGAAACTAATTCCTGGGAGTTTCCTCCTTTCTCCCCTTAGCCCTTAGCTGAGTGTTGTAGCTGCAAGGCTGGAGTCATTCTCACGCAGTTTCTGACCCAAAGAATATTCAATTAGTTACACAAAGTGGACCGACTTCAACAGGAGACCAGGACAAACCAAGAGCCCAGTGAATCCCATATCCCAATGGTTAGGGTAGTATATAGATTGTAGGAGACCAAAGCACAATCACTGTTCTAAATCTCTCACAGGAAGAATATGAAACAGCCTCTCCCATCTGCTGCATGAATACCCCAAGTAATACAGTGAACTCTGTTTAATTGGCCTATGGGATAATTCATTACCATTGTTCCGATTGCCTAAGAGTGCTTCCCTTTCCCTTCCCCCTCACTCTCCTTCATCCCCACTAAATATCTACTCTTGATAATTGGTCATAGTAGGTATGTCTACACATGTATTTATGCATGTCTAAACTTAATGGGCCTTTGCTTAAGGTGCATTAAAGCAATTTAGGTGCGCATCTACATGTGGATGTGCTAATGCGTATTAAGGTGCGTTAAATTTAGGCGTGTATAGCTAAGTCACATTAGCACATGTGCAGACATGCTAATGCACATTAACAGTGTCTATACATTGACTCACACTGCGTTAATACGCATTAGCATGTCTACACATGTGCTAATGTGACTTAGCTATTTGCACCTAAATTTGATACCTGCATAAAGCTTACATATCCTTAAATTGCCATTTTTAAGGCACATTAAGTGCACGCATGTGTAGACATGCACCCTTAAAGTGCCTTCAAAATGGCAATTTTAGGCTAAGCCTGCTTAAAAGAGGCACATGTAGACATGCCCAGTTGGATACATTACAAATATTTGTATTGCCCTTAAAGTAGTGAATTAACCAGAGTTTGTTTTAACATATAGAGTGTGTTTCCAGGGAAGGGGATGGAGACTTCCTTTTTCATTTTGGGAATTGTTTTTAACTCCCTTTGTGAAACTCTAGGCCAGTTTCCAAAATTCTTTGCTTTTAGTAAATAAGCAATTTCATTTTAGTTCAAATTAACTATTCTGTTTGACCCATAATGAATTCCCATTTGTTCCTGCCTCCCCCCACCTCCTCCTTCCACTCCCAATTCATTTTAATTTGGGCACTGAACAAAAAAAATCAAGTTCTCTTACATCTCTAGTATGACTCCAGATGAGTCAACTAAATTATGTGCCCATGCCACTGGCTAATCTCTGAATGTAAAAAGACATGCAGTTTATCCACATTGAATGAGCAACCTTCCTTGACATAGTTAAAGCTAGAAGACTTGGCTGTACTAAATAAAGGACTAAGAAAATATTTGCAGATGATGTGTCACCAGGCAGGTACAAGATACCATAAAGGAATGACCCATATAATTAAATTGTAATATCTGGGGGTATCTGTGTTGAAACGTAACACCACATTGAGTCTTGAAAGCTGTTACTACAGCCTTAACCTTGAGATATGCTATTTAGTTACTATATTAATCTAAAATATATTCTTCTTTACAGAGTTTCTGTGTATGAGGGGAAACAGGTCATGGTTGACTCTGGACCAATCTATGATATGACCTTTGCTGGTGGAAGATTAGGCCTTTTTGTCTTCTCTCAAGAAATGGTCTACTTCTCTGACCTCAAATATGAATGCAAAGGTTAGTTACAGAATTGCCTGGAAAAGGCCAGTGTATGAATATGTATGCAGCAGGGCAGAAAGACAGTAATGAAATGCGTCCTCCAATTACTGAATAGAATCCTTAGTCTGCCAGTCATTTTGGAATAATCTAATCACTTCTTAATTTTCAATAAAAAAGGAAGGAGTTTATCTATTCATGTCTTGGAAAAAAGGAGGGCTTTAAAAAGGCCAGATTTAAAGCATAGAACTCCTTGAGGGCTACAGCTAGACCCAGCAGCAGTAGTGGGTTGAGTAGGATTACCATATATCTGGGTTTTCCTGGACATGTCCTCTTTTTTGGTCCATCTCCATCTGGGAGGCTTTCTGAAATATCTGAAAATGTCTGGGATTTTGCTGTGTCTCCGCTTTCCTGGAATTTACTGGCTTAACCCAGCAAGGAGCTGCTTGAGGCTGGGGAGAGCAGGGGAAGGCAATTGGAGGCATCACATGCCTCTGCATGGCCTGGCAGCTGCAGGCACATAACTCTGTGGGGAGCAGGGCTTGGAAGGCCAGGGCTGGGGACTGTCCATGTGTGTGTGCATGTGTGTGTCTGTGGATTGGTGTACAAGGGGGATGGGTGCCTGGCAGCACTGGGGCTGCAATAGGGCAAGAAGATGCAGGGGGCAGAGGGTCCTTTGAGGGCAACAGGGAGCTGGATGGGCAGCAAGGCTGGGGGACAAGGGGCTGCAGGTCAGAAGTGAGGGTCAGCAGCAGGCTGTGGCTTGGGAGTGAGGGGCAGGGGCAGGGGCAGGGGCAGGGCATGGGCATGGGCATATCCCTCCCCCTCCCACCCCACACACAGGTGTCCTCTTTTTTGAAACTGGAAATATGGTAACCCTAGGGTTGAGTGGCAGCAATGGTGGTGCATGGTACAGGGGTCAAAACAGCCATCACTTGCTTCTCTTGTCACTGGTGCTGTGGCTGGGATTTCTGCTAGCTCTGCCCCCAGATTCCTGACTTTTTTTTATATATCCTCACAGCGAAATGGCTCCTCCATCTGGATGTGGCCTACTGGCACCTTTGACCCACCTCATTTAAAATAATGTGTGGATATCCAGTATCTACCAGATATTAGATATTATATTAGGGTGTTACAGGCATATGCAGAGTTATGAATATCCCGTCTTTAAGGAGACATTACAGGTGCAGTAGATAGTTTGAATGATTATTTTTATGCATCATGCATCCTCCAGTAATTTAAGATATAAAAATCATTTATAGATTATCATTTTATTATATTTTCACATTTATAATTAAACAAACTCAAGACAGGAAAAGGCATATTGTAACACTAGGTTGCTTTCCCTTACTATTTCATATCTACTCTATTCCATATCAAATATGATAGAACACTAATTCATATTTATTTTTCTCTTCTATTTTAGATTTCTAAACAATGGGTGTTATGTTACCAGCAAAGTACTGTAGATGCTGTGCAACCTAGACACCTCAGCACATTCTGGTACTCCCAATTTCTGTCTTTGTATACCTCCTCTTCCTCTGGCCTTCTGTTCAACCAACCTTATACCTCCTGGCTGCCAGGCATGGCTCAGCCAATCCTAGACCAAAGTGCCTTCTCAGTACTAAGACTCATGGGACCTAAATGTGAGCGTCCAACCCATCACTGAAACAAAAGCAGATTGATACATTAGGACATTTTTGTAGGGTGAAAACTTAGCAAGACTTGTTTGTTTGTTTATTTTTTAAAAAAGGAATGACGTTTACATATAAATTGTAATTACTTGATGTATTTATATATATATGGAGGAAAGGGAGATAATGAATATCATCCATTGTCTTAAAATAAGGAAAAAAGTGTTAAGACCACTTTTTATATGTAGGGTTGACATTTTGCTTGCTCTGATCAGGGCTTGATTTCACTAACACACAGCCTCTGAGCCTAATTTCAGCAAAATAACAAAGGGACCAAACTAACAATCTATCCTAATAATGAAGGAGCCATTGGAGAATAAGATGAAGGCCATATATGAAGATGGCTTGATGTGAAAAGATGTTCTTCAGAGGATAAGGATGCCTTAAGTCAGTGGCATGCAACTCATACAGCCCACTGCACAGCGCCAGGTCCGCATCATCAGGCCCATGGAACTGCTCAGGGGTCTGGATATTTGGTGTTAGGATGAATGGTGGCAACATTAATTGCTGTGGCTCTGGGAGCCACAGCAATTAATTCTGCCACTGCTCCATACTGCCATATTTCTAGACTTTTAGGAAACCCCACAGGTCAGATGACACCAGATATGGCCTATGGGTAGTATCTTGGTCATCTCTGCTTTAACTAACATCTTTTAAGATTATAGATTGTAGAAACATCATATTTGTAGTTCAAAGTAATGTTGGCCCTGAATAACAATACATGTTTTATGCATGGGTTCAGTCAGAACAAACTTGAGCTAGAATTCAAATTCCAGTGTAACAAAGAAGAACAATTCAAATAAGCTCTTAAAGGCATCACCTCTGTCAACATGGCTTTCTCAAAACAGTTTCTAGTTGGCCAGTGCCATCTTGCTTTTCATAATAAAAATATGACCATCTGGAATAAATTGAACCTGAATAACTTTTCCACCTCTGCTGCAAAAAGCACTTTGACATCCTAAATCCTCATCTGGGTTTTTGAAAAGGTGGCAACATTAGTGTTACCAAATTTGGGAACATATGAAATTAAGGTTCCAGTTATACATATTTTGTTAATCCTTATTATAGGTATCACATGCAGCTGCCTTATCTGATAATTTATTTTAAAGCATGCCACGCAATGTGTTAGTAGTACTTTAGCGAATGATGCTAAAAGAAGCTGTTTAGAGCACATATCACCATATGTAGATATTGCAAAAGTAATGTATTCATTTTTAAATGCATCATTTTATGAGGTTATAATCAAGCATGATCTCCTGATTAAATGAATAATAATGAATAAATTATAAATGGAACCTTAATATGCATACTGTTACCTTAATTTACAGTGTTACATATTGTTACCCATGTCTGCTGTATATAGAACTTTTTAATAATACTGAAGGCGTACCAGTGTTTATTTTAAGCAGATACGACAGTTACTTATCTATACAATAGTATAAACATGTTTAACACTTTTGTTTGTTTAAGTTGTATGAGCTTTGTTCAAAAACAAACACTTGATGGTGTAATTTTATTCATACATGGGGTTTACTAAAAGCACCATACCATATTTCTGCCATTATTGTAAGGCACAGTGACATAAATGCTGACTCAGTTCTTAATTCCCTTTTGAATAGATTTTATTGCTATATTCATTAGAGAGAATCCACATTTTCTGGCTTTATTGCACATTTTATAGTGTTCATTTCAACAGTATTTTTAAAAATCCTCCCTGTGAGGCTTTTGAGTTTGTTGCAGTTCATATTTTTGGTGTTTCAAATTGTATCTCCAAATCCCAGTGAGAATGTTGGGGGGAGAATTCATTAAATGAAATGACTGTAATGGCTGTGTAGGGTTCTTTGTTTTTGTCTTGTTTTACCAAAGTGAGACATCAGTGTGGGGAAAAAGATGTTAATATTTAGATTGTACCATAAGTTTTCCAATTCTATGTAAATTATTTATGATGTTTTTCCTTTTTTCTTTTTCTCTTTTATTTTCCTTTGTGAGCACGTGTGAGAGAACCGGAGATCAATGCAATTCCACTTTGTGTTGCCAAAGATTGTAAATAATTATTTATTTGTTTACACAGACAAAATTTAACCAGTTAACATCCTGATTCATTTAGTCAGATATCCAGCTTTTATATACACACACACACACATATATATATTCACACACACACACACAATTATATATAATATATATTTTTTAACAACTAATGATAGGAAATAAACTGTAAAAAGGTTTTACATAAAAATCTCTCTTTACCTTTTTTATAGTTAAATGTTTCTTTTTTAAAAAGTACCATGCCCTGAAGCTCTTGGTTACCTATACAAGCCTGTTGTTTGGTTACAAATTATTTTAAACAAACCTGTTGCTTGGTTACAAATCATTTAATGTCTTTAAGGATATAAACAGTAGGTTTCCTGGTGTCATTGACATGAGACACAATTCCATGTAAACCTCTTCATCTCCTGTTACGCCACCCGATGTTGTTTTATTTATGTTACTATAATTGAGAAATTCACAACTGCTTCTTGTCATTGTCAAACAAATACATTTTTCTGCATTGGATTTTGGCTTACATGGTTGGACACACATGTAGCCTGATCCCATAATTGTAACTCTCCTGAGTCCCAATTAAGTCAGTGGGAGATAACCATGTGAATAAGGGCTGCTGTCTTCATGATTGAGGACCTGGACAATGAATGCTAAGTAGTGATTCAAGCAGAATGGGAAATGACAAAAGATTCTCAGAACAACGAGTCAGATCTTGCCAGCATTATGTGTTGCATTCATGTGTAGAAAGGGTAGCTGAAATTGCTTAGGAAAAACAAAATACAGATCAGGCTAAAACTCCTAGTTTTGCGAAATAAACTTGACCCCTCCTTTAAATTGCTGAATGAGGTCCAACATAGATCCATATTTCAGGGCTTCAATAGACTGGAAATGACAGGTTATTTTGATAGCCTATATTATATGGCATCCAGAACAAAAAACATTTACATAAGAAAGTCATTTACTCTTGTTATAAGACACAACCCATACTGATTCCAATCTTCAGTCATTTTGGGAGCTATGTACTGCAGGGACAAAGATGGTAAAGATTGTAATCCTGTGTCCAACAACTGATGGAAATAAATAAGTCTACAAACAACAACACAACACAAGTACTGGGGCTCAGAAGAGAAAAGAGAAGAAAATAGGCTGACAAGCATGCACTTAAAGGAATAAACCGGTCTGTATAATAAAACAATCACATTCTTTGGTTCTTGTTCATAATTCTAATCAGATGAGAACTAAAGGTTTTGAATGAATTGAAAACCACGTGGCTAACTTTTGAAAAAAAACCCAAACTTTTGCAGTTTTGGCTCTTCTAGCTTCCAGATGGAAATGCAAAAAGATGGGTTGAAATACCAAGAGTGAGGCCATTTGTTTTAGTGTGGGAAGCAGTGGGTGTGTCTACACATGCGCTTTAATGTGCTACTGCTTATCAAAGTGTCACGTCAAAAGCAGTGCTAACATGCTAATAAGCAGCAGAAATAGGCTACTGTGCATTAAGTGTCACTAAAAAGGCATGTGTTTTTGCTATTGTGCATTAGGGCAGCCTGATGTGCATTTATGCAGTACCTCATATTAGAGGGTGCCTGTACGCGAGCCTGGAGGCTGTTCCAGCATTCTGTAACTATATCATTAAGTCTGCTGGAGCATGATAATTTCCAAGCTCCAGCCAGCCTCCGCATCTTGTGTCTCAGCATCCCTGTTCAATGAACTTTAGATAAAGCTCCCCTGATGCCATTTGGAAGGGCAAGGATGTTGATACATGAAGACCCTCTGGGCGCTTTAATTAGAGCAGCTCTCAGAGCCGCTCTTATTAAAGTGCATCCCTCCCCACTCCCAGAGCATGTGTAAAAATGCTCAAAGGTACTATACTTCATGTGCAGAAGCAAAAGCATATTAATGCATGTGTAGACACACTCAATGAGTTCTGTTCAGATTTGGTTCAGATTCTGTTTCTGCCATTTATTTAAGATCGTTTGGTTCATCTGTAAAATGCTAAAATTGGTCCATTTTCTCCAAAGTGTTTTGAGATCCGTGAATGAACATTGCTGTACAAGTGCCACATATTATTACTGCTGAATCAATTAGAATTAGAATCAGAAAATCCCATGTAAACAAACTCTGAATTCTAGTGTTTACTTGAACATCACTATTGAAACCTGAAACGTTTGCCCATCACCAGAATAAGATACTTATATTCACAAGGTTGTTTTTTTTCAGTGAAGAAAAGTGTAACAGAAAAGGGTGTGTGTGGGGAAGGGTTATCTGTGAAATCTCATGTCAAACATCCTGAAAACTAGCATCGTTAATGTAACATCTATGCTTGCTGCTTTCTACTTTTGCTCTGGAGCAGGAGCTGAAGGGAGCAGAATAAAGATTGGGCCAAATCCTGATCTTTCTCAATGGGATTTTACCACTGACTTCATTGAGATCTGGATTAATTTCAATGTTCCATTTGTATCAAGCAGACTTCAGCAGAGGAAGAACTTTTGCTCACATGGGAAACTTAGTTGTTTATTTTTCAAATGGTTTTGTACAGCAATGTAATAATTTGGCAGTCTTGCTCACAATGAAGTAGACCACCCTTGGAGATCAGGAAAAGAAACTGAAGCAACCAGTTAAACCAAAGGTCCAACTAAACTTTCTAAACTTTTATCTTGCCTCTTGAGAGTAGCCAATAGGAAATGCTCCAGAGGAAGGTGTAAAATCTGATATAATTAAATATTTTAAATGATGCCTACTTATAAAGAAAGAAGTTTTTCCTAATCCCAGGGACTTAATGGTTGGCTTATGGCCTGTTGCATGAGTGTTGCTTACTTCATCTTTACTAATATAACTGCAGATAGTTTTCTTATTTATGTCTAAAGTTTTTTTTTTTTTTTTATTATTCTTGGCCTCAGTAAAATTTAATAGTGAATTCTATGGGTCAATGTATGCATGTTATAAGATCTTAATATCCTCTTACCATTTTAAAATAGCCTTTTAATTCTATTTACTGCCCTTTTTCAGAGAGGGTAAACACAACATATGCCTTTATAACATCATTTATTCCTTTTCAGACCAAATTGTGGTGTATAATTGTTATATATCTCAAAGGAGATAATTTCTCTGTTTTTCTGTGTGCAAGTATGTGTGGGCATGTGAGGATTGCTTTATAAATACTACATTTTGAAATGAAGGGGCGTTTCCCTATCTGCGAATGGTACAGATTTATGGCAGCTGCCATCTTGTATTTTAATACAAGTGCAGGATATTACAGAGAGTGCCACAGTGTGCTCTTTTCTTCTTAGAGACCATGTTTCTTCTTTTAATCTTTTGTATTTCTTAATCTCAAATAAATAATCAAAACTGAAAAAAAATCCATGTTTTGTTTTTTGTGCTTGGGAACATACAGACACCAAATGGATCAGGCCTGTAGTCTGTCAAATCCTTTGTACTATAGCTGAGTGACTAATGCCATGTCGTTCAGCGGAAGATGACCACCTCTCTCCCCAAACCCCACCAAACCAAACCAAAATGCCCCACATTAGGCTATTGTGGAATAGTCTGTCCCTTAAATCTGCACCCAAATTTCTTCCTAATAACTATCCTGCCATATTGGTAGATATTTTATGTTGGACCCATGCCTAAACATTACCTTTCAGTTTTCAGTGGACTGATTTGAAGCACTTTTTCTACTTCTGTGAGAAGAAGAAAGCAATTCAACTGTGCCATAGTTATAACTGTTCTCTTCAGATGCCTTTTTTTCTTGGGATTGTTCTCTGGGCTTCTTTGGAAACATTGGCTAGCTTGCTTAGGAAGAGAAACTGAGGTATTAATTGTATTAGGAGCATAATGTATATATTTCCCACATCACTGGACATATCTAAAGAGATGCTTTGTTTGAGATTAGAGCTACTTACTGTGCAGTGGGCACGTGTACTCAAGATGCTACATAGCCATAGTGATAAGCTACATTGCCGCAGCTTGTTGCTACAACAACATGGCATCACCAGGCATGAACTGTCATGCTGACGCTGCTGCATAGTAGCTGCTAAAAATAGTCACGTGGCATCAGGACTCCTCAGTAGTGCTGGTTATCACACAGTCATTTAGTACTTGCTTAAGCACAGTAACAACTGCACAGATGCTTACTGGACAATATTTTGCTCTAATTGAAAGTAAATTTTCTACCTGTAAATACAAGTAGCAAGTTTACTCTTGATTACTTACAGTGCAGTAGTACACATGTAGACACCTTACCAGGAACAAATGTGCTCCTGGTTAGCCAGGTAGCAGGGGGCGAGAGATTGCTCCATGCCTCTGGGAGCTGTCTGCTGCAACGGTGGGTTCCACCACTGGAGCCCAGATGGGGCTATGTCCCCCCAACCCGGCAGCAGGGACCTCCAAGCCCCTGCTTCATGACTGGGAAGTGGGGATTAGGAGAGCCTCATCTCCCAGCCAGGGCCCTGTGACCATGGGATTCAGGCTGTGAGACAAAGATTTCCCAGCCCCGGCCTTGTGATCATAGAGTGGGGTCTGGGTGCAAATTGTCCTTACCCAGCCTCTGGTGGCTGGCAGCTCCTGGGGGCAAGGAGCAATGTCCCAGCTCTCTCATCAGACAGCTGTCTTCTGGCCCTGTGCAACTTGCCAACCCCTGTGCCAGCACCCAGGTGGAGCCTAGAGCTCCCCCTGGCTGCTCCAGGGGCCTGGTGCAGGGCTGCAGGGGGTGGCAGCAGTCTAGTGCTACAAGCATCAGATCTGCTCCTGTGTTCTTGCTTGTACATGTGCCAAGGAGAGTTTACTCTAGAGTAAACTGATCCCAGATTATTTGAATGTGTAGATACCCACTGTGTTGGAATTACTACCAAAGCCAGGAAATATTTTCTAGATCTTTCAAAATGTGCTTTGGCTTTGAGTTATTCCTTTGTCTTTGACATGATAGTCTGTTGCCTGCTCTGAGACTGCTTAAATGACAATTGGAGTCTTTGTTGGCTCAAGTATAAGCAGGGAGTTGTATACACACCTGAAGAAGTGAGCATCAGCCCACAAAAGCTATATGGAGCAAATCTGCCCTGCTTTCTTCAAGTTTAAACTACGCTACACTTTTTAACCAACAAGCTATCACTCATAACTGTGCTATTCAGACACTTGTGTATTCCCTACCACTGTGATATCTATATACAGAGAAGACAAGTTTAGAAGCAAGCTGACCCTTTTCAAGCATATGCCAAGAATTCTTGGACTTTTGTCTCTATCACTGAACCCATCAGTGTTGGGAGACTGGGGGTACAAATTACTTTTTTAGTGGTGTCAAATTGACCCTTTGGGGCAGATACGGGTTTGTGGGCTGATCTGCTTTGTAGATGTGGACTAGCCTTGGAGCCAGTGTGCAAGGCCAGTCTGGCAGGGTACTGTGTGTAGCATCTGCCCCTTGCTGGCCTCCTGTGCCAGCCCTTGTGCCATGTGAGTCCAAGACCCGTGGACTAGATAATACAGCTGTACAGGCCAAATCTATGTTTGAAACCCTGATTTTAAGTCTTAGTAACAACTGTAACAAGATATCTTGGAAACTGTTTACAATAATTTAGAGTATGAAGTCATAGGGTGTACCTACATGTGTGCTTTACTGTGGAGCTGACTAATTAGCTTTGCAGTGAAGTGTCACAGTCTACATGTGTGCCAGTATTAGGGGGAATTAAATTAAGTAACTCAGTCATGGGATTATACTCTGCATGACAGCACTATCCTACAGTAGAGTAGTTACATGCATTGCAAAACACTTGTAAACTGTGACAGGGGATGGCTGGTGCATGAGGATGCTGGAGTTCAGGAGTGGCCTGCCAGATAACCCTGCACCATAGCACCCTCATGGTCCAGCCAGTCCTTCTGCTGCCTGACACTGTCCCCTGGAGCCCAGGCCAACCCCCCAGATCCTCTGCTAGCCCAGGACTATTCTGTCTTGGCTCAAATTGCTGCAGTCCTGGATGCATGTGTAAATGCTGAGCCTGGAAACAATTTTCTCCAACACAAATTGTTCCAGAGTTTATTGCTTCCAATTAATTGCTCATGTAGATGCACCCCTTGAATAGTCTTCAGTAGATTTAGTTTCAAAGCTCCCCTTGTGAGGCAGGGGATTATACTGAGAGAAAGAAAAAAAATGGCACAATGGCAGCCGGAATTAGAAGGCACAATCATATCCTGATATGGCCATACTGACCAAACATCTTTTTCAAGTATATGAAGAAAACAAAATATTGTCCTTATCTGAGAACTGGTGTTCTTTAAGATGCTTGTCTTGAAAGTACTTCCATTTCAGCTAAAAGTCAGAGCTAATCCCATCTCTTAGCAAAGTGCTGAATGTAATTGCCATTCCTGATTCTCTGCTTTAGCAGTTTTTAAACAGGTATTGGCATTAAAAGTGGCAGAGGCAGAAGAAAAATCTATCATGAATTAAATAATGGTTCTTACAAAGGAGCACGACAGACTCAGAATGGTTTGTCCAACTCAAAATGCAAAAAGGGAAGTATTCTAGAATGCAACATTCATCCATTTATTTAAAAAGGTAGGAATCAAATGTTGTATATTCTGACTGCAATTATTTATTTTAATAAAAATAGTATAAATATGCGGTAGGCAAATAGAAGGTCCAGGAAGGAATGCTGAAGAGACAGGAACGATACAGAAATAGAGGAAAAGTTTTTTTTCTTTCTTTTTTTTAAATGGCTAAAAGAAAAATCAGTCAGTTTTTATTCAAGATTTCTCATTTCTATATCAAAACAGGGTTCAGATCTACCTTATTGGAAACTTTTATCTATTATAAATGGTAGATATTTGAAGAGTGCTGATTACAGCAACCTAAATCTTTCAAGGGAGCTAGATTTTTTATCTTTATTTAGAGGGGTTATTTATACTTTTCCAGTTTGTCTTAAGTATATTAAACATTCTATTGTAATATTTTAATATACACTATCAGGCATGATTGCATATGCTTTCTTTACTGCAATAATGTCTGTAGTCTAATATTTACATCCTATCAGACTTTTTAATTAAGTAAAAAAAGAAGGCCTTCTGCATTTATGGCCAAGAGGGCTGAATTTATCTTTTCTCTCTAGATGTTATATACCACCTATCAATGAAGACTGGAACTTCTTTCAGTTGTTCATTTATTCATTTTTACAATGTCTGTGAGGTATGAAAATACTACTATCCCCATGGTATTAATGGGAATTGCAACATACTGGGCACGTCTACACATGCCCCCGACTGTGCAGTAACTGCTAGTACTGCATGTTTCTGGCACTGCATGAGTTGGTTCTGACCCTACTGCATGGTAGCATTTGTGACATGATGTACGAACTGGTTTGTGCCATGATGTAGCATCTCATGTAGCCACACGCACCGAGTCTAAATTATACAGGACTACAGTGATTGAGCAGTAACCAAACATGGATCTTCTGAACTTATGACTGGCAGTTTACCCCCAAACCATCCATTTCAAAGTAAATAGCTAAACATCACCCATTGGGGTGATATGAAAGCTTTATCCCCTGCCTTTTTTAAAAAAAATAATTTGCAGATAGATTTTTAATCTGAAAATGTATTTTATTTGAACATTTTTCTGTTTTGTAATTCCTACTTTTATAGTCCACATCTTCATTCAGAAACAGAGGCCTCTTATTCTATTACAAAAGAACAAAAATTGGCTCCATTCTTTCAACTACTACATTCACTTAAACAAAAGGAGGAGAATAATAATTATTATTACATATAATAATAAAAATAAAGTGTTACACTATATTATGAGATTATTAATATATATTCTATGAATGCAGAATAATTTATTTGGAAGAAATTTTAAAATCTATCAAAGTCTTTGGTAAATAATATTCATTCAGCTACAGTGATACCAATACTAATTAATTTATTCACATTTCTGGCAATAATCTCCACTTTTATACCATTGATTTAAAACATTCCCATAATTTTTATAATAGTAATGGATTTGATATGAGAAGCACTTTATTTTATCTGTTTTGAGAAATATCCTGTTCCTGCCTCAGTGGACATCAAGGGTTTCTTGACAATAAAGGAGATAATTTTTTGTGGTGAAGGGGGAAACATGGCACCATTCACATTATAAGTAGATCATTTTCATTAATGCTTCCTTGAGCTAGCTGCCTATATATGTGCTGGGTGGGGGTCATTTTAATTAGAGCAGCTCTTAGAAGTCACTTTAATTAAATGCCTGCAGTGTCTCTTGCTTTCAGCATCCCATGTTTCAAAATGGTGGCAGTGGCCCTTTAACTACAGCTTGTTCAATAAGCTTTAATTAAAATGTCCCTGCTGACATTTTGAAATGTGGGATGTTGAATACATGAGATGCTGCAGAACTTTGGAGCATCAGAGCATGTGTAAAAGTGCTCAGACAGAGCCAGAGGAATTTGTCCTGAGCTTGCTCCCTTGAAGAGGAGAAGAACCTAGTTCAGACACTACAATCTTCTGATCAGCTTTTTACCTGTACTGCTGCCTGGGGAAAGGAGTTCCCTCTGCCTTTGCCCAATGTGTTTGCCTACTGCCTAAGCGATACCTAAATGCTTTAGAATTAGAATTCATCTCCTAATAATATATAGGAAGCACTGGTCTTGCATATAAGGATTCTTAAATCCAACAGAATTGCACCTACTTATCCCAACCATTAAATTGGTTATGTTTTCCTCATCTGTTAAAGGTGGGGGAGGGTGGTAGAAATAATAATATTTGCCAGTTGCATGGGAGTGTTGCAAGAAGGAACTAATTAATGTTAATAAGTTTTGCGATTGTCAGATGGAAGGTGTTATATAAATGTGTATTGCTATTATTGTCACCGAATCTATCCCATCTCACAGGATATTTCTGATGTGGTGTTTTTCCTCTGTGATGGGCACTCAAACTCCAACCAGGATGCATTTTCCCCCCTTTCCCTGACTTGTCATATTTCTAGTTTACAATAGAAACATTTGAAATGTTTTTGAATGTAACTTTTTCAACTTCTGTTGCTAAGTCCTGTTCTTACTTTTTCCTTGTTGAATGATTATGCTTTTGTCTTACTTTCAAAACACCATGAATCATAATAGTTTTCACAACGCCTTATTTTGAGTAAAATCCTTTCTTTGCAGAAGAAACTAAAATTCCATCGACACATACGGTCTTCTTATAAACAGGAAATCCTCTTTCTTCCCAGTTTTGATTCAAGTTTAATCATTAATTTAAAATTGTTGACAAGTCCAGATGAGTATGGAAAGATTTTATCAATGCACATTTTTGTCTCCTTTTTTGGAATTTTTTTTTTTTTAGCTATGAAAGGGTGTTTGGAAAAAAGCATGGATTGCAGCTACTAAAAAGTCCAAGACATGGAACTGGTGTTTTTCAAGAATGAAGGATATATTTTTCTAGGGTAGATGGTAAAAGAAAAAAAATCATGGCATGGTGCTCTACTGAATAGCTAAGTAAAATGACAGGTATTTGAGATATCTTTTCCATACTAGTCCCATATCATAACATCATAGGATCATATCCTCATGTACAATACATTGTAACAACTCACTTCACTTCAGGGGAACTATGCTAATTTATGCCCACACCTCTCAAAACTAGTTCTGAGGCAAGTCCTTCATTTGAGTGCAAAAGTTACATTTCCACAAACATTGTGTCCCTTAATTGATATGGTTGAATGTTATTTATCAGAGAGAGAATGAAGCTATGGGAAGGGTTACTTGTACTGAAGAAAAGAAGCTCACATTATAAGCTTGTTTCATTAACCATACTTTTATGCATCACATTTTGGATTCTTGTCACTTCTACATATATACACAGGCTAAGTACATACAGTCAAAAAGCCCAAGGCTGAATTGATTCAGGCTTTGCAAGGTAGTCTAAACTGCACAGATTAAACTGACTAACAAATGAAACAACATTTGCTTTTTGCAGCCACATACCTTCAGTGACTGAGGCCTGGAACCAGGGGCAATAGAGCATGGCTCTCTGGCACATAGCCAGCATGGACCGTATACTCACTTCCTCTTCCTGCTGCCCCCTGAGGTCTCTGGGATTTGCAGTCCAGAATCACAACAACTGGACCCTGAAGGGTTGCTCCTCACTTCCTCTTCTTGCTTCCAGGGGCCTCTGGGATTTATAGTCCACAGTCAGAGCCAACAGTAAGTTTAGCAGGACAGGACAGCTCTGTACTTGGGGGGAAAGTGGGTTAAATTTGACTGTTAAATTTGTTAAATATGATACTATATTCAACCAGATTGCTCTTAAATCAGTTTTAGCCATTTTGAAACTGGTTTATGTGCACTGAACTTCTGTTCTGTTACAGGTTTAAACAAGTTTCTGATTACTTAAACCAGTTTATGTGTAACTTGTGTCCCCAGACTCATATATACACAAATAAACAATTACTTGAGTTGAAAGAGGGAGGAACTTGATGGCAATCAGCTGCTCAGTGGTAAGTATTTGGGTGTCCATTCCTATCCTATGGTAAATAGCAGCTAAACACAGTAATTTAGCCCTGTTTCATTTGGGAATAAGCTGGCCTAGTTTAGTTTTCAGTTACTGTAGGATAGGCATGGACACACAAGGAGTTAATGTACAACAGTCAGTACATGTTAAGTCTGTTAACACTGTATGCATTTAGGTTAAAAACAGACGTTGCCTTTGAGGCTGTTCTGAAACCTAGGACAGAACAAGTGGGTCAGCCCTTTAGCCGAATACTTGCCATTCTTTCCAGGGAAAACAAACTCTAATGAGCCGTGATTATCCCAGGAAAAGTGTCTGAACACTTTTTCTTCCATACGTCAGAGGTACAACACTTAAAGTGGGACAATGAGTTTCTAGGTCTATAGGATCCCAGGATAAAAGGATTTCTCCCAGGAAAATATGATATCTGTTTCTAGCTTTAGTTTTCTGTCTATATCTTTAAATTCACCAATTTAACCTGAGTAAAATTTCTTTGTATTTCTTTTACAGAATTTGTTCTATTTTCATCATAAAAAAACTTATTTTTTTGTTATTAGAAAGAGGGGCCAGTGTTGAATTGAGGAATTCAAAATGAAATGATAATTATTCCTGTTTTTGCAAAGGAAAGACCCCACTGCTAAATGTCCGGGAAAAAAGTAAATTTTCCAGGGCATAGATTCAATTTAACTTACATGGTTAAAATGTCAACAAATATGTTCACTACAGCCCTAGTTTGCATTCACATGACAGCTTTCCCAGTGAAGTCTCTGAAGGCAATTGTGTTCAGAGTTCTCACTTGATTTTTGCCCTGCTTCAGTAAAAACCTAATCATTGACACTTCCTTTCATTAAAAAACTCGGTCCACCCATATCAATCCATGTATGATACACTGTTGATCAGCTGATGTGGCTATCAGCCATCCATTTTTGTTATACAATGTAGAACAGAAACTATCAGCATTAGCATTATTTTGGTAGGGCCAGAGCTGACCTGAGCAGGGTGTGGGGCCCGGTGCACATCAGCCAATGTGAGGCCCTGAGCCAGTTCTGGTCCCATGGGCTCCAGACCTGAAGAAGCTGGCAGTGGTGGTGGAGGGATGGGAGGGGGTAGTGAGGGGCTGGATGTGGAGCCACTGCTCCACCTAGCTCTGCACCACCTAGCTCTGGCCCATTCCACAGGGCCCCCCAAAGTGTGGGACCTGGTGTAGTCACCCCGATTCATCTGGCCCCCCAGGGACAGCCCTGGGTAGGGCTACTGGAAAGCCAAACAGAAATCTGCGCAGACAGTCATGAAGTATACCATGTCTGGACTAATAAAACTATTAAAATGCAAAGTGTAAGAAAGCAATGAAAAAATAGTATAATTTTTACAGGAATTGTCAAACTGTATTAAAACAAGATTGCTCCAAGCTAGTTCTTAGGCTTGTTTGCACAAACTCAAAGCCTAATCAGATGCAGAAATCATCAACCACAATTTAAACCACCTAAGATGACTGGCATACTCCTCTAAAGAGCTTCTGTTCAATGTATCAGAATCCAGCTGTTATTGCTTCTCTGTTTCTGCATATTTATTCTTAATTTAAATGATAAAAACATAGAGCCAAGTTCTTGTTTCACTTGTGTAGAGGCACTAGTATCACGCTTCATGGGCTAGACACCCACATGAAATATACAAGTGAAAACCACAAAGCAATCCTTTCTAAATGGAATTCTCATTTTCCCTTGGTATGGCCAGTTGATTGGAAACAAAGAAAAGATGCTACTCTGCTTTCAAATACTTGACATATCATGTTGCCAACACATGCCTGTTCCTGTGGCACACTACTGGAAGGCCCTTTATCTACATTGCAGACGGGTGATCTGATTTTTTAACAATGGGAAAAAGTAGGTTTTGTGAACTCCTTGCTCCTTTGGCCTCTTGCTGTTAATGGATACTGCAGGTTTCTCTATTGATCTGCTTTCAGTTGCTTGCCACAGAATGAAATGTGGAGAGGAGGTAAGCATAGTGACTAATAACATCTTGTCTCCCTCTTTCACTGAGTAATGCTTCAGTCTGGGGCAGTTAAACAGATACGAAGGAAAGATTTCCTTAAATCCACTTAAAGTATGTAGGCTGTGAACTTTAACTAGGGAGGTTTTTGACACATGGTAATTACTCTGCACCTGCTGTGATGTAGGAAATTGTGACCAAAGATCTCATTATGATTGCTTCGACCTATTTCCAAACCCAGATGAAGATCAAATGCTGACTGTTGCCTTTCACATCCATTTCTATAACAAGACCAGCTGGAAACCTGCTGTCTTACACCCTAAAACTTTGAAGTGTTCAAAATCTACACATGGATTTTGTAGTTTAGGCATATGGATATGATGAAATAGTTTACTCATTGTTCATACCATGCAATTGATCTGCTAAACATCTACAACAAAATTTAGGATATGAAAGTATGACTTTGTTGTCAGGGTTATTTTTGTTTGTTTAATCTATCTACTATATAATGTCCTAGGGGTAGGGAACAGAACTCCACCAAACACACATTGGAGTGTCCTCACCTATGGGCCACAGAATTGTCATGTGGTCCCATCACTCTTGCATTTGTGGTTGCTCAGTGGTCTAGCTTCAGCAGCAACAGTAAAGAATAATTCATAGCCTGCTTAGCACGTTCTTATGTGTGAGGTAGGAGGAGTAGGTTTGAACCGTCCCTGTCTGAGGAGGGCCCAGAACCCAGGTGTCCCTCAGCCTGTGTTTTAGGGCACATGCCAAGTGTTCTAAGCAGTAGGCTATTATGTAAAAGGTGGTAGGCACCACCATCACCAGTTAATTAGGTACCTCATTTCTTGGTGTATTGGGTCTTTATTTTATAAATGTTTATCATGTGTAGCTCAAGTCAGGTGCCTGTAGAGGCCTAGGAGTTTGGATTAGACCCCTGTGTCTAGTATTTCCTACTGGCTAGCTTTTGGAGCCTGCATATTATGTACTTAGGTGCAGGGGACCACCCTTTGTAAAAGACTGACTTTCTCCATTCCCTGTATAAGGATTCTAGGCACTTAACACTATTTGAATTGCTCTCCTGGAGTAAGGCACCTAGTTTTCAGGTGGGCTGAAACCTAAACAGAGGCATCATTAAGGCTAATTTGGATGAGGACCCTAGAATTATTTTTACTAGTGGTGAATCCCTTTAAGCAAGAAATGCCAAACCATAATACCCAACTCAGATCACCCAAGCCATTATGCAAAAGTTAATGTAATATATGATGGCAACAAGATTAAATAAACAGTGCACTAAGGTCCATGATTCCAGATCTGGCACCAAATTCAGTCAACCTTTTGGCTGACCTATTTTTCCTTTGAAGAGTGTAGACACCAAAGAGGAAGTGAAGATATCAGGGTGATCCAAAGCAATATAAATGCAAGTAATGGATCAAAAATTTAGTACTCTTTTGATTGTTTCCAACAGGAGACGATGACAATCTCTCTGCCTGTGTCATATCAAATGAAATATGGCAATGCTCTTAAGAATATAAGAGAGGAAAAAGAAAAAGAAATCCTCATGTACAGTGAATGGATTAGATATTCTAGAAGAAGAAGAGATGAATAGAATCCTATATCCTGGAAGTTAGTCATAATCTGTGACTCACAATCAAACATTTTACAAAATAGCAAAATCATTAACAACATAGATGTGCTACATGAAAAGCCATAATATGTATTCAAGAAGCTCTGCTTTATTTGTGAAAAATATATTAAATTGAGTGTAAGAAAGCACTCTGTTAGTCCTGGAGAATTTGGAGTTTATTTAGAATCCAGGGGCTGCAAGTCTGCTCCATGCCTGCCCCACTCACTGATTATCTTTAGACTGACAAGAGATGGACTTAAATTAGAAAAGAAAAGAGAAACATCTTGTTGTGGTATCTATACCCATGTGGAAATTACTTCTTAGTGTCAGCAGCAGGTGCTAATTCTACAGCATGTTAATCTGTGTTAAGGTTAACTAGTGCCAGTGATCAATCATGTGTGGTTGATACTCTCTCAAAAGTTCACTGCTTACTCAGGCCTGCCACTAGAGAGCTGACAAACAGGGGCATGGCTAGGGGCTGCATGGCTACTCCATGCCTGCCCTACTCATTGTCTCTCTAGCCATAGCATAGGCCAGGGAGGAGGTGAGGAACAAGCCTACCATGCCATGCCACTTGGATCATTCCTTCCACCCCCCAAGTTACCCTGCTGCCCCCAACCCATCCCTGGATCCCCCCAGCCTCCCCTGAATTGGTCTCTCCAACCCGAATTGCTACCCTGACCCTCCAATCAGCATAAGAGCAGCAGGGGTGGGAGTTACCCCTCTCTGGATGCTCCAGAGCTCCCTGCAGACACTGCTACCCCTGCATACCTGCATCCAGTCCATACAGGGCCCTGTAGTTGCCTGGCAACTCCTTGCCTTCCTACTCCATGCTGCCTTCAGTTGCAGGGCCTGGTGGGGCCTGGATCTAAGTACACAGGGTTGCCATGGTCTTCGGGGATACCAGGAGCAGGTAGGGAGAGAGAACCTCCCACCAGTGCCTCTGCTACCCTTGGGTTGATTGGGGTGGCAAGGCAGTGATCCAATTGTGTAAGGACCAACAGAGAGGCAATTGGGGTGGCAGGGAAGTGATCCAGGGGTGGGAAAGATAATTAATTGGGCAGGGTGCAATTTGGAGAGCAGAGGGGTAGCAGCACCAGAGCCCCACATCTACTTACTCTCCCCTCCCTTTTCTTCCCTCAATCCTGCCCCTTTCACCCCTTTTACCTCCCCATTCCCACCCACTTGTCTGACTTCTCAGATGTCATTCCAGGGCCATAGAATCTTGAATGATAGTGAGTCCTCCTAGGAGCTGTGCCTCCTGGGATACTATAAGACTGCAAATTTTTGGTTTTATTTCAGGAAAATATTCAGAAGTTAAATGAACTCGAGTGAAGTAGTATAGCTTAAATATAATTGCCCAAAGAGGAATAACTTTAAAATGATTAGAGAGTGCTTAGCACTTGTTAACAAGTCTTAATATATCATCATTCAAGTTTTAAGTGTTCTTAAATTGTAATGTGTAATCTATATCTATATCTATATCACTTTCAGTCTGATTTAAGAAGATGAGCATTTGTAATCTGTGTAAAAATAATTTATAATAACCATGCCAAAAAAAGCATCAGATCTGGATGCTTTTAGCGAAGAGCACTGTTTGGTGAAGTTATGTATAGAAACCCAAGCAGCTGCTTTGCAGATGTCTGCAATACTGATGTTTTACAAGAAAGCAGCATAAGTTACTTTGCCCTAGTGAAACTGGCTCTGTGGTTATCTGGAGGATATAAGATAGCTAATTTGTAAGCGAGTCTAATGCACCCTGAAATCCAGTTTTGATTATCTTGGGCAGAATCTGTTTGGGCCTTCAGCCTCTCAGCAAATGATAGGAATAGTTTTGCAAAAAAGTTGAAGGATGACATTTTGTAAGTGAAAGGTAGGCCCCATGAACATCATGGGTATATAAT
The DNA here is from genome assembly GCA_030014935.1 of Caiman crocodilus. NCBI lineage: Eukaryota > Metazoa > Chordata > Crocodylia > Alligatoridae > Caiman > Caiman crocodilus. The sequence goes on along the minus strand of JAGPOW010003648.1, from coordinate 27,490,859 downwards.
CATGATTAGACTGTGGTTTGGGGGGAAAAAATTTGTTAGGAGAATGGCTTGTTTGAAATGGAAATCTCTCACTTACTATAGGAAATTGAGCTTGGCCTAAGAGACTTCTTATCAGTGTGGGAAACTGTATATGAAGGTCCTGCCACAAATGCTTATGTCTCCTTGGTTATCCTAAGTGAAATACTTGCTTCTAGAAAAGAGATTTTCATGGATTAATTTTAGAGAGAACATGCAGCTAGGAGTTCAAATAGTTCACCCATTAGATATGGAAAACCTTAAACAAAAATTCTAACAGCATGAATTGTGCTTATCAATAGAAAAAAAATGAAATATTTTCAGCCTTTAAAGAATATAGATATAGTGGAATGGGGGAAAAAACCTGAATACCCATCCATAGAAGCATATATGCATTGATGGTTGCTGGTTTTGTACTTCAGTGGAACTATTCAATAGCCCAGCTTCCTATAGAGAAATAAGATTATCTAAAGTAGTATGGGGCACATGTCATGTGCGCTTTAATGCACAGTAGCCTATTTTACTTTGCATTAGAATGTTGTGTCAAAAGCCATGCAAATATGCTAATATGCATTAAAATTATGTTACTGAGCATTAAGCACCACTAAAAAAAAGTGTGTTTTTGCTACTGTGCATTAGGGCAGCCTCATGTACATTCAGTCAGTAGAGGTACTAACCTTAATGAGCATTAGCAAAAGCTCATAAATGAACACATACACACACCAAGTAGACATGTCTACACGTGCATTAATGCTCCATGGTTTCTGCACATTAAATATAGTATCTGTAATAACAAGTACAAGCTACTTGTGTAATAACCAGACTGGCACACATCTTTAAGTAACCCTAATTAATCATTCTAATGCGTAGAAGAATGATTGTACTGTGCAGTAGAGCAATGGCATGGCGCTACTGATATCACTGATACTGATTTTGCCATGATATGCTAATACACAGTAGAATTAGTCTACTGCTCATTTAGCATCTTGTGTAGATGCACCCAATATGTGTCAAAATGATGCCATTTACAAAAGACTTCAAACTATTTATCAAGATATTCTATGCATCAGAGGCATGTGATTTCTCTGCTTCTGATATCCAATCAGTAACCATACTGCAAGATATGGTGGTGATGGACTTTTATAAAGTCCAAGATATGGTGGTGATGGATGCAAGAGTGGTGATGGACTTTTATAAAGACTGATCCCTTGGGATATCAAACTCATGATTACACATACATTTTTTGGAGGATGCATCGCTAACAAACTTAGTTCCAGGTAACATAAATGCCTTGGTATAATGGAAGCTATAAAGCATAATTTTGATAACATCCTACCTGATTTTTCTGAGTACCTGGAACCAGTGGAATTGGTAGATAAATGAGCACCAGTGGAGGGTACCAATGAACAAGGAAAACATCAGAAATGGATCTGGGTTCTGAGCTCATATGAAACAGAAAGCTTAACACTTCATTTTCTTCCTTGTTTTAAGTACGTCTAATGATAAATTACTCAGTTCCTTGAAAATTGTCTGAATTACTGAGCTCTTGATTTTCCATCCCCAATTTGATGAAAAGTGTCTACTCAAGTGGTCTACCAGAGTGTCCTGAAAATGTGGAAGGTAAATTGTGAGAGAGAATCTGATATGGTATGCATTATTTTCCTAATTGGAATCTCTCTCAGTCCTGAAGGAATGTCTCTCAGTCCTTCTCCATTTCTGTTTATAGAAAAACATGCCAGCTCTTTTGTGTTTGCAACTTGGACAGGTACTTTTTTAAACAAAGGTAAAAATTCAGTGCGTGCTTTATGAAGTAATCTGAACTCCAGTATACAAAGAGTGGACCTTTCCAATCTACTGCTTTGTACTTGATGCAAATCTCACTATCATTTTGTTTGCTCCAAGTGGTGAAAAAGTTACTACTCTGTGGGTGCATGTACATGAGATGTTGACTGTGGAGTAGACTAATTATCTCTGCAGTAATTGCCTCAGCATCTACATGTGCAGACCTATTAGGATAAACTAATAAACTATGCAGCAGGGTAGTTCTTGTAAATACATGTACTTGTAAATCCCGCTGTGCAGTTTTTTACTCTGCAATAGTGCAAGTGTAGATGCTGACAGGGCTGACTGGGGCATGAGGGTGCTTCAGTGTGGGGGCTGCCTGCAGGCTAGCCCCACACCAGAGCACCCTCGTGACCCCACTAGTTCCTCTGCAGCACGTTGATGCGGGTCGGAGCAGCCTGGGCCCCCTGCCAGCTGGGACTGCTTCGACCTGGCTCAATATCCTGCGGTCCTGGGTATGTGCATATGTAAATGCAGCATTTGGCAGCAATAAACTGTGGGGTGATAAGTGATGTAGTTTATTATGTCACATTATTATGCATGTGTAGATGCACCCTGTATATATTACTAAGGAGGGAACTGACAGAGGCATGACTAACTGTTTGTTTGGTGCACATACTGATGTTTGTCATCCCTGCATGAAGCGAATGTCACCCGGTAAAAATGGAGGCATAGGTACAAGTACAGTTAGACAACACCTTACCATATTCCCAGGATGTTACTGAAGTTGACTGAGGATGACTAGATGTGGTTTCAAACAAGTTCTGGGTTAGATAAGTTTTGGCTTTTGTGGCATACAAAACCACCTTTATCGATTTTGTTCATTGTATCATAGTATCATAGTATCATAGTGTCTAGAGTCGGAAGGGACCTGGGCAGATCATCTAGTCCGACCCCCCGCCTTGGCAGGAAAGAGCACCGGGGT
>JAGPOW010003648.1:27437670-27487977 GCA_030014935.1 Caiman crocodilus | reverse complement strand
GTCCTCAGCGCTTCCCCAACGATCCTCCTTAACTTGTTGAAGTCAGCCCTCCTAAAGTCTAGGGCTGTCGCCCTACTGTGACCCTTTGCCACCTTACGCAAAGAAGTGCTGAAGTCAAAATGGATTTTCTTGGTTGACTGCTCGGTCAGGGGTAATGAAGAACTGAACAAGTTATAGATGGAATTTTGCTTGTGATGTTGAGCCCTTTCCTTTCACAAGATAGTTATCCAGGTAGTGATGGGCTGCTATACCTTGACTTCTGAGATACTTCTAGGTAGCAGCTACTTCTAGGATTTGTGTGATTATTATCTGTTCTGTAGAAAGACGAAATTGAAGACTTCTGTACTGGAAATGATTTTGTCCCTTCAGGAACCTCAAATACTGCCTCCATCTTGCACATGTCAAAATATGGAAGTAGGAATAGAAAGCATGCTGCAGGTGGAAATCTTCAAGCCATTCTTCTTCATCTAGAGAAGATATGATGACCTCAACTTTGCTAAATGTGAATCAGTGAATAAAAATACTGAGTTCTCTCAAATTCATTGCCATACTCTTTTTTACCTTTCTTCTAATTACAAGGAAAGGAAAAAAGGAACTGAAACCTTGTTCCCTATGTCACAGTTGGATATCTTCTAGTGTTCTGAGACAGAACTGTTTTGAATTCCTGCTTTAATGGTTTATTGATAATTTAGCCTGATGATTTGAAATTCTGAGCTATAAACATGCAGAAGAGTAATATTTATGGCTGAAAAAAGTTATTTTGGTTCCTTTTTTGCTGGGATAATCTTTGCCTGGTGTTTTCTTTTTTTTTGTCACTAGCTATCACTGCCTCCAAACAACTCAATACAAAAAGTGAATCAAGGTATTTTTCTCCAACAATGCTACAGATATCTTTTGTCCGATTTCTTTGCATGTAAGATGACTATTGCAAGTATCTGCCAAATATTCCAAGCAAGATGTAATAAATCCTTATTAACAGGAAAAGCTGTATTCCTGGCATCCTTGTATGGATAATACCAGCAATTTATGTTGTGTCCCCTATATCTGTTTGTGGAATATGGACTGACACAACTACCTATCTCAGTACTGGAAACTCTTATGGATGTGAATGAGAAAGTGTAGAAGGAATTACCACCTCATTCAGTGACAAGAATGTACTAGCTACTTAAGATCTGTAAATTGTCAGTCTTAGGGTTTTCCTTTTGATCATAAATGTCTTCTGTTAAAAATTAGGTGATGACATTTGAAGATTTGCAGATTTTGCTTCTGAACAGAAGAGGAAGATCTCTCTCTAGGAGGTGGCATGTAGGAAGGATGTCTTTGATCAGGTTTTCCAATAAGACAATGTTGGCACATTACATGAATAAAAGCCAAGGACCCAAGGGAAAATATACAAGAGCACATGCCTACCTTCATAATTAATATGATATGTAGGTCTATGTGAAATCCTGGATTCCTTCTCTGTAACAGTAGAAGAGGCTGTTGGGGAAACAGGGAATCAAAACCTTCTGTATTCTGAGAGCTGGAGGATAAATAGAAGATTCTACCTTTAAAGGTGGTGCTGCGGTGGCTAGAGTGTTGGGCTGTAATGCAAGTCCACCAAGAACCTCCAAGGATGAGGTTGTTATTAGTGAAATCAGATAAAAGTAAGGGAGACCCCAGCTTCTTCAGATCCCAGAAGCCCTTTGCTACCACAGACTTCCCCAGTACTGAGACAGTACTATTAACCTCTTTGCATGACTATAGTGGTTACACTGATGTACTGGGTATTGCTGAAGCAATCATTGCCAAGAAGTTGTGTTATGAGAAACTTCCCCAAACCCTGAAGCTATTGCGTGATGCTGGCACTAGTTGATCTCTTATCTTGATGTGATGCCAAGGATTTGGAAAAGTGTTCTTTGAGCTTTTGCAGTTCTCAGCTCTGGCTGTGAATCGTGAATCTCTTTACAATAGGAGTGAAAAGCTGATTTAAATCACTTTTTGGCAGAAGTTCCCAAAGGAGATCTGCTTCTAGTCTTAGGGGTATGTCATCACTGTAATCACAGCTGCAACTGCCTTGCAGGGTAGAGTTACTCAAAATTACTTTAAACTGATTAGCTCTGGTACTGGTAGCAGGCTTACATCAACAGCATGGCGCTCTTGATGGGCTGCAAAATCTAAGCAAAAGCAGTGTCTGGGATGATTAGTCTGCATCAAGTCAGTGTTCTGTCATGGCTAGACTGCTGCTGGTACCTGAGTTATTGATGTAAACCCAGCTTAGATATCTCTTTAGGAAAGCTGAGTTTCCACTGCATCTGCAGTGCAAATCTATATTTAGAACACAAGTGATGTACCTATCCTTTTCTCAGAGTTAAGTGGAAAGCCTCAGGGTTCTTCAGAGTCATTTGCAGCAGAAGTCTTAGGAAATGGAGCCTAGGAACTAGTACACATGGAAATACCAAGGCCTTCTAGTCTGAATTGGGACGTGTTCCAAGGGTCAGCTGTGTCTGGAGCAGGGACAAGCCATGCAAAAGGCCTAATAAAAATATCTTTAGGCTCTAATTTCTGGCTTTTAATGATCTATGGGTGCATCTATACAAGACACTACAGCGCCATAGTGTTTTTGCTATGACACCATAGCATCACCTGGCACACACCGTGACAGCAATGCTACTGTACAGTAGTAATAAGCTACTGCACAGTAGTATCTAAAAATAACTGTGCAGCAATGGGACTGCTCAGTAATGCCAGTTACTGTGCAGTCATTTTATACTTGGTTAAGCAAGTACTAAATGGCTGTGCAGTAACAACTGTACAGTCTGCCGTATGTGTAGATTCACCCTCTAAGAAGTATTTGCATAATGGACATTTTTTGGGAATGTGAAATTCCCCTATATAAAAACGCCTTAAGCATATCCATAATTAATAGGGATTATTATCTCACAGGACCAGCAGTATTTATTTCCAAGTGATTTAGGATGTGACATCCTAAGAACCTGACATCAGAAGAAATTCTGCTTTAGAATATATTGCAAGGGAGGAAGCTAATTAAAGTTCCTAACTACAAACTAGATCTTATTATTTAAGTGCTAACAGGCAACTCTCCACCTGACTAACATTATTACATCCACTCTTAAAAGTTTTAGGGCAGAGAGTTATGCACCGGGTACTGGGACCACTGTCTCAGCCGCAAGTGATGAGAAGGAACATTGCTTTTAGAACTGCAGTGTCCTTTATTTCCTTGGTACAGAAGCCAAGATGCTCATCTCAGAAGATTCTTATTTCAAGTGCATGAAACACATGCTCACTGTGACTGGAACAGATAAGCAGTACAAGAAGAAACAGAGGTCTAGGTTGTAGCTGTGTTGGTCTAAGAACATAGACAAGGTTCTTTGGGTGAATTTGATATCTTTTATTAAACAAACTCAAATAGTTGGAAAAATTCTTCTTATCAAGCTTTCAGGTAAAAACACCTTTGTCAGGCTGAGGAAGCATCTGCAGATGTTTTGTCCTCTTCCTGGATGGACTGGTAAAGCAGCCAGAGGCCAGTATGTATACAAGAAACCCAGTCAGTGAAAATGTAAATTGAGATGGTCAGTAGGTGAGAGATTTGGTGGGGGGAGGGCAGGCCTGGTGTTAAAGGGAAGGGGGAACAACTGTAGCTGTAGTCAAAGGATGGGAGACAGAGGGTTGGGGGGGGAAGGGCATGAGAATAGCTGGTATAAAGTGGAGAGTTTACTTGAGGAGTCAGATGTCAGACAGGTTGTAATGTGTCATAAATCCAATGTCTATATTTAGTCCATGATTTTTTGTGTCCAGTAGATTGATGAAGTGGAGTTCATAGGCTCGTCTGTGAAAGGTGTTTTATAGATTCCCATTGAGGATTAGAACTGACAGATAGGAGAGAGAGTGGCTGTCTTTTGAGAAACGAGCCCCCATAAGTAACTGGGTATTCCTGTCTTTGATAGATTTGCAGTGTGTGTTCATTCTGGTACGCAGTTGTTGTTTGGTTTCTCCTACATATTTTCCATCAGGACATTCCGTGCAGTGGAGGTGCACTGATTATTACATTTCTGGAGGTGCAGGTGTAAGATCCACAAATGTTGCTGGTTCTATTGTGGGGTGTAGTGATTGAAATAAGTGTTTCAACAACCATATGCCATAGCATTACTGAGAATCAAAGCCTCATGTTTCTGACTTCTTCATCTGAAATACTTGAAATCTTTACTAGTTTTTCAGCCTAAGCATGAGGTGATGAGCACTGCTGCAAAGTGCTGTATGCTCTTATCTCTGACTGAAGGCACTGGTAGGTGGACTGCTTACTAGGACTCAGTACTGTGCAGTGCTCTTTTTCTACATTTTCAAATCCCAAATGATCTTCTTAAAGTTTTATTCACATATAATTGTTGTCATCAAGCAAATAATAACAACTCAAGCTGGAATTCCAGCTGTGGTGGGAATGACAGTGAGTATTCCCCAGTTTGGCATGTGAGAGATCTGTTTCTGAATCTTCCTGAAAAAAAATGTGTTTGATCTGTGACTGCACAGCTCCGCTCATTTCTCCCTTTTCCCTGTCCTCCAATTCCTTTCATGTCTCCCTGAATTGCTTTCATGTTTCCTACTGCTTGGTATATTGAGGAGGCCAGTTCTATCAGTAGGACTCCATAAAGCAACCTACATGTCATCAAGAATCTGTTCCTCAGAAGGAGACCTGGAACAAAGCCTAGAAAGAGTGTTTTCTGCCATCCTTGGAGAAACAGTCTTGTTATTGAAGTGGGTTGAGGGGCACTGACAGCTTGTCCTTCTTTTCATCAATCTTTTTAACAAGCAGTTTCAGCAAAATGATCCAAAATAAACATTATGATGCTAAGAGGGATAAAGGACACAAGAAGCCAAAGAAGTCCTTGAAGAAATGGAGCAGCAATATTTTTTTAGACCACCTACTGTAACAATTAAACAGCTGCATTATGTACAAGCTGAAGGTGATGATGTCATGAAGAGTAGGGTAGCCCAGCAGGAAAAATGACACCACATCCTAAACCAGTCTTGAACAAAAAATGAAGTGGAGGTTTGGAAATATTGGCCTAGACATGCAAAATAAAATTTCTTCAATAGAATTGAACATAAGGGGACTTTTTAGATGATTATTCTATCCTGATTTGTACTGAATTTGATCTATTTTCAACATATTGCAAATGACCTTTCCTTTATTAGATACAGAACTGAGATGTTTTATCTTTTTCATATTCTGTATGGAGGAAACCATATAAAAAGCATTGCTGGAACCTGATATTGAGCAAATTTATAACAAAATTGCACACTAATTTAGTTAGGTATTTAATTCTTCTTTTCTCCAAACCTATTGAGCTTCAGTGGATTCAGGAAACTTAGGTAGGCTTTTGGAGTTATGAGTCACCATGAAAAATTTATGACTCCCATCATCCTGTTCTCTAATGGGTTATGGAATAGAGAAAGATCCCACACTTATTACTGATTCGTTTGATGCACTGGCTGGGGGAGTTTTTAGTCAATTGCACAATTTCACAATGATTACACACTTAGTTCATACAACACAATTGTATTTTAAAATTCCTTACTGTACATATAACATTGCTTTGCCTTAAGAAACACCATAAACAACAAGAACACAATAATTATTTGTATAAGGAACAATATTCCAAATGGACTTCCTTCCCAAACAATGCTATAGGAATTGGTATTACAAGAACAATTACAATTAAAACTAACTATGAAATTTGAACCCAAAAAGATATTACTACTATTATTCATGTTATACTTACAATCCTAGGATTCCAAGAAGCCAAATACCCAGAAATGTTTTTGTCATGGCGGGGTCCTGTAGGAGGGCCGTGATCTCCTTAAGGCCCCCTCTTCCATGCCAAGTCGGCCCAAGGGCACCCTCATTTTCGCGCCCACCACGTCTTTGATGTTTAAATCAGTTGGCAGGCTCCTCTGTTATGACAGTTATGTCTCCTTGGACACGTCTCTATGTTGACTTGGACCCTGTGGTTTCCTGGACTTCTCGTAGGTGTTGTCTTACAAATGGGTGCTTTGGGGCACCCTAGCCTTATGGGCTATGCTTGACTCCAACCACACCCGATACCACGCCCCAAGCCTTGCAGATGGGATAGACATTGGTCTGTCTCTCTGTCTATATTCATGCCTGTCTCTCCGTCCTTCTCTGTTGTGCTGCCCCCTCCTGGGCTCTCCAAGCCCACTCGGGGCCTTCCCTGTAATGTCACCCCTTTCTGGGGCCTTCCCTATGAATCCGCCCCTTTCCTGGGGACTTCTGCACCCACTCTGGGACTTCCTGGTTGAGCCACCTGTCTCTCAAGCCCACCACACTGCCCCATTTCTCCAGGGCTCACCGCACCACTACCCCCTCTCACCAGAGCTTACAGCAGTACTGTGCCCTTTCCAGAATTTACCACAGTACTCTGCCTTCCACAGGGGATCGCCACGTCTGCCTTGGAGCTTCTCAGTAGCACACCTTCTATGGGGCTTGCCACACCCACACTGGGGCTTCTCAGAAGTGTGACCCCCCTTCTGGGGCTCTCCGTGCCCAACTTGGGCTACTCAATATGGTCCCCTCTCTGGGGCTTGCCATGCCCATGCCTGGGCTTCTCAAAAATTGCCCCTCTCTAGGGCTCGGGTCTATACACCCCGTATGCTGCGCCCTCCTGGGTGCTGGGGTCCTCATGCTCCTCTGTGAAGTCCCTTTAAGGATACTGCACTCTCACTGGTGCCGAGGTCCCCAAGCCGCTGTGGGATACCCCATGAGTACACTGCGCCCTCACTGGTGCTTGGGCCCCCATACCACTGTGGGTCCTCATGAGTATGCTGCGCCCATTTGGGCGCTGGGGTCCTCACACTCTGTTGTGAGTCCCCAGTGAGGCCTCCTCCAACCCCTATAGCCTCACCCAAACCAACGGTGTAATAACGAAACAAAAACACACGCCTCTAGGCTACAACATAACTTTAAGCCACTTGGCTATAACCACATTGCTCCGACATCTTAGAGCTGCCTTCTGTTATCTGGCTTAGGCAGTATCTGTGGTTGTCACTGCTTCTCGCTTCATGGCTGAAAGAGCTCCTGCCTCTCTGGCTGTTGGCAGGGAACTTCCAGCCTGGCTTCAGCCCTGGGTTTTATAAGGGCCAGGCCTTGCCCTTTACAGCCAGCTAACTACTGTCAAGTGTGGGTCATTCGCTGCCTCTAGTTGCCCTGGCAACCCGCAGGTGGGCTCTTATTCCCTGCTGGGGCTCTTTTCCCTGGCAGTTTCCCCTCTCTAGGAGCAGAGCACCGAGGTGCCCTGCGACAGTTTTCATTCACAGTAGTATGGTTTAATGGGGTGGCCTCAGTAGTGATAGGACTAAATCCCCTGCCTTAGGTCCCACTTGGGCACTCCGTGGCTTCAGCGTGAACTGAGAAATTCATGTTCATGGAGAGGCTGTTCGGATGATCAGTCTGATCTGGCCTACATTTACAATTTTTCCTTTGGTGTTCTGCAAGATAGGTTACCTCCAATTTGGGACAGTAGGTTACGGTTTATATATCAGGTGAGTTGCCATCATGGGCTCCTCCTTCCCAAACTCATCACTATTCCCATAATTGGGCTTGGATATTATGTCGTGGAAAATTTCTTGGTGGGAAAGTTCTGACCACTAAGTAGAATTTTCCCCTGAGGAGAACTTTTAGTGCCCTTAGTTTTTAGGACTTTCCCTACCACTGCAGTGAACCTTTAGTACCCTCAATTTTTCTGATTAGTTGTCTAAAATCCTTTAGGCTTCAATTTCTCAGAATTCTAGTTAAGTTTTAATTCTGGCCTAAACTAACTAATGGGCATTTATTACATACTCTGTAAACTACATAAAGTTATCATTAAGGTGACACATCTCATGCCTACAGTGGCTTCACACTGCTCTGAAGATAGTTGCTGAAAAGCTAAGGTATGCGTGGCTGCTCCTGCTCTGCATATCTCAAATCCTAAATCCAGATCCCAAATCCAGATCTATAGAAATGCTCTAGGGATGCTCCCAGGTGCTACTCCCACCCAGACCAGAAACAAAAGATCTCAACAGGAGTGTTGAGAGTCCTCCCCAATGTGTCATCTCTGCCTCTTTTGGGGGTTTGGATTTGGAGTAGATAGGTGGGTATTTTTCAGTGCCAGTCTTCAGAACAGTGCTGAAAGTATAGATAGACATGACCTATGTCTGAACTGTAAGTCTCATGGATCTCAAGAGATCTCTGGCTTCTTGTCTTTTTCTTTTATTTTTAAGAAAAATATACAACTAAGCAACTAACATATTTGTAATGGTTTTTTTTTCATTGCACACAAAATGATTTTATTTCAAAATAGCTCTTACTTTCGGAAGCACCCTTGTACTTTGGATTTCTCTTTGACATTTAATAATGAGTTGACAAAGTACTGAGGTTTAACTACATAGTGGGTGCATCTACACATGCATTAATGGGCTTTTTCTAAAGTACATAACATGTAGTACCTCCAGGCACTGTTACACGTGCTTGTGGGGGAGGTGGAAGGGGGTGATGCTTTAATTAGAGAGCTGCGAGAGCCACTCAAATTAAAGTGCTACAGCATCCTCACACTTCAAAATGGTGGCAAGGGCACTCGAAATAAAGGTTGTTTGTTAAGTTTTAGTTCAAGTGCCCCTGCTGCCATTTTTAAGCGCAGGTTCACTGATACATGAGACACAGGAGACTGCTGGAGTGTGGCAGTTGCCAAACTCCAGCTGACTCAATTAATCGAGTAATACAGCATGTCTGAGCAGCCTGTGTACTTGTGTACAGGTAGCCTTCAATGTGAGGTACTAAATTAATGTGCATTAGGCTGCACTGTATTTTAGTGACATTTAATATAAAGTAGACTATTTTATTTTGCATTAATGTAATGTCACAGTTTTTTATGTGATGTTTTAATGCACTGTAAAATATTCTACCATTGTAAATTGTAAATAAAGATACTCAAATAGCCAAAAAATCAAACAACCCAAAAGGCCTGAAAAGTTGACTGCTTAAATCAAATCGTGTCAAAGTTGATAAGTACCATGATACACTTATATGACATGATTAATTATCACTCATAAAAAAACCATGAACTCGAAAAAGTTTCAAGGCATGGTTCAGAATTTATCTAAATATTAGCCAAAAATATTTATTCAGAACTTCCTTGGTCTAGACATCTGGTAAGAAGTGACTGTGTCATCACATTTCTGGTATTTTGTGGTTTCTTCTAGGTAATAAATTTGGCGGTAGCTTAGTATAACTTAAGTATGGCATATGGAACAAAAACAGGATGTTCAGAGGTGCAACAATACATGAAACGTTTGAAAGACTCTGAAACCTCAGACATCATTTCAAAAATAGGTAAAATTCTGATAGGTACTTATTCAAATTTGATTTAAATCAGTTTGATAATCCTAAATATTATTTTAAGCCAAGAGAAGATGCCTATTTCCTTGAGTTCTTGTCTTTTACTATTTTGGTTCAATACTAACACTTGTCTTTTAGCTGGAGGGTATGTGATACTATCGGATGAGTAGATGCTGCTTCTTGGCTGGGAAGTAAATGGGATTATACTGTTGAGGTACAGCTTTTAAGCTTGTTGACAACCATTGGAAAGAACCTTAGGTCATTTAAGACAACCTGAACTAATAAAACATCATGGTTTCTCAAAGTACCATTACTTTTCTTATTCAGTACAATTCTTATATCTGAGGATGAGATTTTAATTTAAACACCTACTGTTACTGCTTTCTCCCCCAAACCCTTTGAACCTTCCTATTGTTTTTTAACTGCACAGCATTAGTTTCTAAGGCCATGATCCTTCAGCTACATCTGGATGGAGAGATCTTACCTGTCTGTGTCTGAGAACCACATTGAAGGTGTTATCCATGAAAATGTAGCAAAACCCCAAGTTTTTTTTTTTCATTTTAAAATGCATTCCCTCCCCTTCCCCAACCATTTCTGATATTCTCTGCCATCTTTATCTCTTATAAGTGATTATAAGTAGTACTAGATAAGTTCTTGTATGTTATTAATGTAATAAGCCCCTTTTTATATTGTAAATAGTGTTCTGTTATGTATGTATGGATTTTTACTGTTTTATATTGCATTATATTGTTTTCCTGTCATTTTTTGCATTGGTTTTTATTGTTTCATATTAATATTGTATGGTTTAGGCCTGTGTCTGTAAAATGATGTCAAGTTTCCATTTTCTATGTCAAGCCTCCATCTTGTGTCTCCTGCCCTATACAATGTGTTGCAACTGTGACTCATACCTACCCCTCCTATGTAAATTGGTTCCTGAACAAATGGGGATGAATGATGGTGCTTGAGATACAATGGTAGCAGGCCTCTACTGAATAATCAACTCAATGACTGGACTATCAGATTAGTAACTGAATTATTGCCTTCCGTTGACTCACTCAGGAATCAGGGACCTAGCATTTGAAAGACAAAGATCCCACAGAAATCAGTCAACGCACTATTGCAACACAGACACCTGGAACTCTGCATGCTTGCCTGGAGTGCACATGCTCAGTACACCAGGGCTGACCCTTGCCTGGGCATGCCCCTGCCACTAGGGTCACACGAGGTCTGCCCTTATAAGAAGGGGTAGTGAAGGCAAACCCAGTGGGATGCCCTCTCCATCTGGACCAGCACTATGCCACACCACCTATCCATCCAGAGGCCCTGCCAGTGACCCCTTCTGGACAACATCTTGCTGGAGAAAACCCTGACTGGCCAAGGAGGATCAACACACAATCCTGAATAGATAGCTATCACTTTCCTTCCTTCCTCAAGCAAAGACCTGTACTCTGTCCCTATACACCTTGACTTCAATCCCTCCACCAAGCCTTTTTCTCTCCTGCTACCATTGTGTGGGTGTGTATGTGACTGTGTGTGTGTGTAGGAACCAATAATTTTGTGGGGTTGTGTAATGTGTTGTCTGTTTAATAAACCTGTTATATTGAAACCCTGAGTTGGGTTTTTGTCTTATTGACCTCTCAACCCTCCTCCTTGATTTCCCAGCTATCTCCCAGCTTTCTGCCTCAGTTTCCTGGCTGTCTTCTCCTTACCACTGGGCTTTTTCCCTTGCTTCCACCCCAGCACCAGGTGACCCTGAGTAACCCTGGGGCACCTTAACCTCCAGTAACTCTAGCTCCCTTCCAGTCTGCTGGTTCTAATCCTGGCCCCAGCAACTTTCACTGTCTTATTTTTTCCCTCTCTCATCTTAACCTTCATTCATCTCCCTTCTTCCCACCCTTCTGGAAATCTTTCACCCTTGACTTCCCCTCCCATAGTTACCAAGAACCCTAGGTATCCCAAGTACCCATAGCACATACATACACACCACACCACCCAAGTTAGGTACTCATCTGTGTGTATGTGTATGATATATATCATCATATGTGAATTAGTGATCTGTGTATGTGTATTGGGTGTGTGGGTATTGATAGCTGATTTTGTCTAATTTTTGGTGTGTATAGTATGTGGGTGCTTGAATTGGTGATAGGTGTGCATGTGTTTACACAGGCAATCTTGGATGTGCATGTGCCTGAGCAGGTAGTGCGTGTATGTGCCTGCGGTGTGTATATGCACCTGGTGTGTGTATGCACCTAATTGATTTGTGTATATATCTATATGCAATTGTGTCACAGTCTCTCATCTAACAGTGCAATTTTGAGATTCTGAGAGTTGGCCTGGCCCCACAGGACAACAAAAACACTGTTGTGTAGAAGGATCATGGTCTAATTTAACTCTAATTTGTTTTCATAATGGGAAAACATTAATATATTTAACTTGGAATGTGGTTTTTTTACATTTTAAAATAAATCCTCTTGTAAATGTTTATATATGAGGCCTTTTACACCTCTATTTTCTGTCATTTCATTATTAGTTCTAAATGACATTTATTGTTTAACAAGGCTTTTGAACTTCAGTGCTTCCTCTTGATATTACAGTGAAAGCACAATGCTTTTCATTATTTCCATTGCAACAGACTAAGATTTGCAGAGGGTTGTGAGAACATTGCAGAATTAGGAAGAAGAAAAATCTAATCTGGTAAGGAGAAATGTCATTTTCAGTTGTTGCTCCTCAGCTCTGGAACTCCTTCTCACTTGAGGCCCATCAGAATCTGAGCCTGGGCATCTTTCAGAAGCAATGCAAAACCTTTCTATCCAGGCAGGCATTTAGCAAAGAAAGCTAGATTGAGATATTGTTAAGGGGGGCGGAGAGGGGCTATGTTTTACGTGGATATTCTAATTCCCTTTTAAACTGTTTTGTTCCTTAGTTCCATTCCTGTTTTATAAATTATTCTGTCCTCTTAAGTTTCTGTTAACTTATCTTAAGATACCCTAAGCCTTTGGGAAAGGAGACACATACATTGAATAAATCAATAACACATAGAAATAGGTGAATAATAAATATAAATATCTTTTGATGATATTCAGAAAAAAATCCATGAATAATCATTAGGAATTATTTAAATACATTTATCTAGGTTCCCAAAAAGCCATCTTGGCCACTATAGTTAACCAAAAAATCCTCAGTCCATGAAAGTAGCTATATATCTATACTTGTACATATATAATATCTACACATACACACACACACACACATCTTTTCCCCATTCGCTGTATGTATACAACAAGTTGGGAAAAGAAGAGGAATTTAACAAAAATGGATATAGATTAAAACTAGGAAATTAAAAAAATTAAGAAACAAAAGCCACAAAGTCAAAACTATAGGTGCATAAAGATAAAAAAGAGGCTTTTAAGTATACCTAGACAAAAAAATATCACCTGTATTGGTCAATAATTAAATGGGCATAGTAGAATTGTCAGTAGTCATGTGGAAAAAGCCAAAGTGTCCAATATATATTTCTGGTTCTGTATTTGAGAAGAGGAGAGATTGTTCAATAATATATGCTGATGATCTTAGGTACATACACATGTACTAAGTCAACTTAAAATCATAAGGAAACTTAACTATGTTGACTTAAGCCATGTCAGAACATACACACATATATGCCACCTTGACATGGTGGCAGCCATCTTGTGAGCTAAGTTGACTTAACTAATGCATCTCAAAGTTGTATTGTGCCACATTTAAGTTGACTCTTCTCCACATATATGTGTACACTCTGACAGTTCAATTGACTTTAAAAAGTTAAGTCAGCTTAATTGTCAGAAAGTTAGTATGTGTTTATGCACCCCTTGTTGCTCAGGGTGAGGATGGTAGAAAGGTTTAAGTACTTTCAAACCATAACTAACAACAGTGTTAAACCATAGCTATTAAAGTTAAACAGTTTTTATAGCAAGAGGCCCAGATATCTTGTTCAGAAGTCATCTGATGAGCTCTCTGGACTTCTAACATGCTTTTGAGAAAATCTGGAAACACCAGGGAAGTTTCCAGGGAGTAGAAGAAAGTTAATGTTATGTCAATATTTAACTTAGTCCCATATAACAATTTGATTAGTAAGATGAAATAATGTAACATCAGTATGCCACCCCTCTGTTCAGGGTTGGATTGATCACCCCATTTGTTACCCAGTAATTTCAGGCAGCTCCTGGAGCTCTTAACCCCTTGATTGTCTGTATATTAACAAGTGAACCTGACTTGAAGCACTCATTCAAAGGTATGCCACTCCAGGGCAGCATTATTTCTGATCTGTGGTACCCAGGTTGTGTTGTACTAAGGTGTATCCACCCTAGACGACACCTGCCCCTCCTCCCCAACTGGCCCAGATCAGGCCCACCACCCTCCCCATCCCTCCCCAGAACTCCAGATCTTTGCTTACTGCCCCTCTCTTCTCCTCCCCCCTCCCCTCTCTTATTAAGGACTGCCTGCACTGCCTGTCCTGGGGAATAGTCAGGGATGGGTTAATCTGCTTGCCTGGCCACAGCTAAAGCTCTCTGGGCAGGCTGAGGCCTGAGAAGAGCAGCTTCTCCAGGGGCTTTTTGGCAGGAAGGTTAACCTGCCTTGCCTGCTTCCTTCTCTGCTGGGACAGACAGCAGGGCAGCAATAAGTAAGGGGGTGCATTGGGTAAGGGGAAGCCCAAGGGACGGGAAGGAGCTGCCAGGGTTCAGGGGGGACTGGAAGAGGGAGGAAACCTGAAATAGTAAGGGAAGGATTCTTATTTTTTAGTCCTTCAGGCCCCTGCTGGCCTGAACACGTGAGTGCTCCAAACTTGAGCTAGCACTAACACCCAGCAATATTTGTGTGGCTCACAGTATATGTGAGTATATATTTGTGTGGCTCACAGTAATGCGTAACAAGGCTTTAAGTATCTTACCTGTGAAACAGAATTTTGCCTTCAATTCTTAGTCTTGTGGTCAGCAGAAGAAAAGATTACACTATATCTCTGTGTTAAAAGTTCAGTAATCAAATG
Organism: Caiman crocodilus; assembly: GCA_030014935.1. NCBI lineage: Eukaryota > Metazoa > Chordata > Crocodylia > Alligatoridae > Caiman > Caiman crocodilus. Next base: position 27,473,563 of record JAGPOW010003648.1, on the reverse strand, counting down.
CTTTTATTTTAGCTTATCTCTTGCAACAATCTAGGAGTTTACACAAAAATTAAAATTGTGCACAAATAAAAATCCAAAATACTGCCCCCACATCCCTTAAAGCCATAGTATTCCAAATATTACTTATAATGTCTTTTGTTCATACTGTTATATTATGATTAACTGTTTTAATAAAAAAATGTATAGTAAGATATCTTTGAAAAATGGACAGGGAACTATTAACACCTACTTATCAGGAGTTTGCACAAGTAGAACTGAGGTTTAATGCTGCGTGATGCTTATTGAAAAGTCCTGGAAAGAGAGAACTTTGACCAGTGTTTCCAGAAAGCATTAAGCTGAGTGCTGGGTAAACATAAGGTAAATAGAAATCTAATAATAATAATGTCACCTCAGCATCCTTCTATTCTATTGTATAAATTTATGCCAGTGATGAGTCTGTAGCTATTACCATTTTGTTCTGTGCTATGTCAGCTGTGCAGTTCTAACAATAGTAACCCGTAGTTTTATCACTGAAATAAGAAGAGGGGATGCAAAGACAGACCAATGACAGGTAACTTGTGTAAGAAAGTTATCATTATTACAAAATCACTCTTCAGCTTGTAAATGCACTTTAAATGCTCATCTTTACCAAAGATAAGAGCAAAATATGTCTTCTATAGTCTCCAATATAATTAAGAAAATGAGATAAAGTTTACAGATTGTTATGGCATTAAACAGGAACTACTTCATTTTACACTGATGTATTTTCAGCAAGGAATTAGGCAAAATTCTCTCCTATGTCAGAGCTGCAGTTGGCACAGAAAGGAGTTGTTCAGGCAGCCAGCCTCACCTCCTGCAATATTTAGAGAGGTGGGAGTTTCTCTCAAACAACATTCTCTGCTAGCTAATTTTTGGCCAGATTGTGAGTCCTTTGTAGCACCTCAGTGTCTCAAAGGACCTATTGCTGTGCAGAAAGAATCTTGACCATACATTTAATTGATGGGATGCTGCAGAAATGAACAGCAATTTTCTAAATCCATTCATTTAAAAACCAGGTTATGTAAAGGATTGAACAACATTCTCCATTACTTTATTTCAAAGCTGTATGCTCTCCCTTTGTGATCCTTGGAATTCTGCACACAGGAAATGACCTTTTTAAGGTTCCAAACCTGTCAGCTCACAACAAGCAAGGCTTGGAAAAAGCATACATCGTCTCTGTTATTGTATTTATCTCGTTTTAATTCCTTATTTTGTAATTCACTCCTTTTGAAGGTTTCAGAATGAAATAGCATTGTTTTTTTTAAAAAAAGCAAGCCAAAGGTAAAAAAAGGGATAGGAATATTTATAGCTCAGACATTTCCTTAATTATTTTGTCTGGGTCAAAATGATCCACTAAAGGGACAGAAAAATGCTTTGGCAATGAAAATCCTAAAGGAAGTTTTTAGTTAAGTGTTATTGTTTTTGTTGAGACAGAAGAGATGATGACAAAAAGCTTGATTTGGGGGAGCCTGGGAGGCAAGGGGAAGCTGGGGATGGAATGAGGGACAGAGGTACTACAGTCCTCCAAGATCCCATTGGCCTGAACATTTAACTGCTCAAAACTCAAGCTAGCACTAGCACCAATTACCATTTGAGCAGCTCACTGTGTAATGTGTAACAAGGGCCTAACTTACACTCCTAGAATTTTAGCTCTGATTCTTTCAAAGGTTGATTTAGGTAAAATAACTTCAGTTAAGGGATTTACTTCTTCTGTCTGCTACTCTTTTTCCACTTGTGTAATGCTGATTACAGTGGTATAACCTGCCCTCTATCAGGGCCTGGAGAAAGGTAGTAGAAAGAGACCGAAACTTGTACCACCTAAAAATTGGATCGTTTCATCATAGCAAATTCTTAGCCTTCAGCTGGTAGTGACGTCTCCTTACTCCCCAGGGTTAGCAAACAGTTATAGTTAAACAACTTACAACCCTTTTGTTGACTTTTGAAAAAACAAGAGTAATTTGTTGTGTTTTTTAATTTTTGGAAGAGATTTATTTTTTCATTTTAAACATCATCATCATCATTTTAAACATACCTTTTATTTTTTCCTGAGCTAGATCTTTATCTAGTGAAAGCTGCCATTTTTGTTTGTTTTCATTATAATCATGCTGATGTATATCCTGTGATAGTCTCTCCAACTCTTCATCCTCCATTTGGCCTTGTATCTTTATAATACTCCAGCTTTGGAAGTGAAAAGATATAAGTACTCTAACCTTTGTCACAATCATTATGTTTGTTGTATGTCCAATTTAGCTGGATCTGGAGCTAAGAATGGTCTTGTATTAAATTTCAAGTCCAGGCAAAAGAGATCTGAAATAAGCTTCAAGACTGAATCCAGGTCACAACCAAAGTCAACAGCAATGCCTTCAGTGAGGCGATTTCATGCCAAATGCTTCCTGAGTTGATGTTTCAAGAGTGTTGAAGTTTACTCATCTCTAGTCTCTAATGATCCAAGAATCTGTCTACTCTCTTTTCTATTCTAAGGTATGGCTATAACCCTGACTTTTCCCTTAAGGCAATAAACAGGATTTGGAACAAATGAGAATTGCCCCACATTCATAACTATAATTATCTGGTGTCAGAGAAATCCAGGAAAACTTTGAACATCAGGTGGAGAACCACCAAACAATCCTGAGCATCTTGACATACTGGAAAAACATACTTCCCTATAAATATCCATTTTAGCAAGGGAGTCACATGATTTCTTTTACGAGCTTTGAGAGATTTTTGTCCAAACTACAGTAGTAACTAAATATAACATGGATCATTGTTTTATCCTGGTGTGCCAAAATACTTTGGCTCAAACATTTGGAGCAAGGCTGAAATGGTACATATTTAACAAAAGAAATTTCCCTTATTTTCCTATTCTTCTTCCTCTACTCTCTGTTGGTCAGTGTGTGCATGTAGTGTACCTAAATCAAATTGTAGAAGCAAGGTATTTTTTTCAGGGCAATTCTTAAAATCTATGTATTTCTATTTGTGGTTAGATTAAAACCTGGGAAAGCATGGTAATTCTTTCAATTTTTTTTTAAAGAAAACCATTCAGAAGCACTTAATTGAAATTTATGTATTTATTGGAGCTCATGAGAATTAATTAGAACTATAAATTGAGTAGTTGGTTGTGGAATGTGCCGGCCTTACTAGTTTATTTAATATGTACTTCCAGGGAAGGTTGAGGACTTTAAAGAGGGTGAGGCACAGCAGACCTGGGAAAAGAAGTGAAATGAGTTGAAGCTGCTGAAGTCTGGATTTGCCCAGCTGCTCTTCTCACCTCCCCATACAATGCTGATCGTGGTCTGAGGAAGGCATGGGGAATCTTTCCCTGCTTCTGTACTCCTCCTGGTCCCCAGGAGCTGTCAAGCAGCCTCTGCTTCCTCAGTGTTCCCCAGACAGGGGTCAACCTGGGTAAAGTGGGGGAACATTTCTCCCTGCTTCATTTCTCCCATATCGCAGAAGCAGTGGAGCAATGGAAGGGTACACATGTTCATTCCTGTTCAAGTAACTTGAATGCCTGTGTGCCCGTGAATACAAGTAGCTTGAATGTCGTATGCTTAGAGGTGGATCTGCTTATGGAAGATTTTAGATACACTGGCTGTCTATTTATTTAGTATTAAGCATCTGCAGCACTCTGGGTTCTTGTGTAGCAGACAGCGACTTTTTTTCCAGTGTAATATATATATATCAGAAGAATATTCTGTCTTCAGTAATAAGTACTGCTGCATTTGATTAATGCAAAGACTTATCAGTTAGCTAATTTGGAGGCAGCGTAAATGAGATCTGCTAAATAATGTAGGAAGAGCACATTCCATGAGCAATCTTTTAAGTATAGTTTAGTACTGCAAGTTAAAATTGAATGGCTGGAAGTTTGACAGGCTAGGAAAGGTTTTAATATAGATTTATTATGGATTTTGGAAATACTTAGATAAGTTGCTTAGGTCCAGTTAGAACTGAAAAGGATGACCAGATTTTCCAGGCACCAAGCTGAAAACATTCGGAAATAATTCTTCCTTCAATTCCCAACTCTCACAGAAAGAAATTATGCTTGGGCCATTTTGTAATCCTTCAATAGAATACTGGCCATGTCCACAGTACTGTGCAGTAGTGTCACATGGCAGAAAGCATTCACGAAAAAGCTGTTCAGCGCAGCTACTGTGCAGGAACTCAGGTTACTGTGCAGTCATTTAGTACATATCTTGTGTAGATACAGTCATTGGGGATTACTTTTAAGTAACTGATATTAAATGATTGGGCTTACCACTTGTATATTAAATTGGGAAAATATATATTTTTTTTAGTCTTGAGAAAAAGCTTCAACATGGAAATTACAATGAAAAAGGTCAAGGATTTCACAACTGCTGAACTTGTTCTGTTCACAGGTTTCTTAAACTGAGTAAATGTTTACTCTTATGAGTTCCAGATGAAATGCACTTAGTTTGTAATTGTGTAAAGATATTCAGGGAGGTTAGGGGGAAGTTAGACCATATTAAAAATGGCCACCCAATCTAACTTAGTTTGCCCACTTGTGGACTTTGCACTTAGATCCCTAGTTAGGTTGATCTAACTGTGAACTGTACAGAAGCTCCAGGAAGGTTAAATCAACCAAAAAATGGCTGACCCAATCTAATTTAACTGTACCTGGAGGTGCACTAAATTAGAACAGGTATGGCTAACCTAGACCAATCTACTGAACCTCTTTACATGTTTCCAGTGCAGCCTTGTGTCTGTTTTTCCTACCCGCCTCCCCCAGCACCAGGCTATTTTTAGCCCTCTAGCCCCTCTCCCACCCTCAGATGGACAGCCTTCATCCCACAGACCAGCTAGCACCCCACTCCCTGAGCCAGCCAACCCCCTGAGCCTGCAAGCCACTCCCAGTACTGGTTTCACTGGCATTTGGTGGTGCTTGGAGTTGATGGAAGTATGTTGGGGTGGTGGGAGGAGCAGGCAGGATCAGAGGGGTTGGTTTATTGGAGGGGGTATTCTTTACTTGGTGTGGGGGAGTATGAGGGGCTTAAAATAAGTCCTTGTCCCTGGTGAAGGAGAGAGCCCTCCTGATCCCACCAACCCTCCTCTATGGAGCCATCAGCTTGCCCTGATCCTGCCAACCCATGCCACATGAAGCTACCCCCCTGATCCACCTTCCCTTCCCCCATCTCAATTTACTTCAGTTAGGCTCCTGGGAGTGGCAAAAGGTGGTAAAACCAACTCCAGGAGCAGTTTGTGGGATCAAGTGTAGTTCAGCAGCATCCTGGGGGGCTGAGGGGGTTTGGAGGTGTTTGGAAGGATCAAAAAGCTTCTCTGAGCCTGCCAATGCACCCTGATCGTCCAACTCTACTGCATACCTCATTAACCCACCAATCCCCCCACTGACCCTACTAACCCCTCCAATCCTGCCAAACTTTCCTGAACTCCACCCCTTATGGACACTACTAGACCCTTCCAAGCCCCCCTCACCAGGCCCCCACCCTGCCCATCCCTCTTGTTACCATTACTTACCTTACATTAGGGGCCATTTTTAAACCAATCTAACCCCCTAGTGTCTAGCTGTAAAGTCTATATGGAGCCTATAAATAAATACATGCTTTTTAGTCAGCTACCCACCTTGTAAAAGTCAGACAGAACCTGAAAGACCAGCTGGGTTCTTTCTAGCTCTTAGTTCTAGTATCAAAACTTAATTAAACATTGTATTGATGATGTGCAATGTGAACAGGCAAATAAGGAGATGATTTTCTTGTTTTTTAATCAATAAGTTAGGCGTTCTGACTCTCTTAACACAGAAAAATGGGCTATTAAGCTAGAAGATATCATTTTTACATAGTGACTCTTCAGACTAAAACTAAATTTAATGGTGGCCTGAAAAAACTTTTTTACCTGCCAAGAGTGAAATTTGACATTTCCTCTGAAAAGCAGTAGACATCACTGGTCCTTAAAGTAATATAGGAATTATTATTTCATGGAGCAGCTAGTATACACTGTCAGAGCTATATTGATTTTTGTTTATATCCTCTCTTTTAGGCATGACTGTCAGTGATGTGAACAACAGTTTCATGGGAAAAAATAAGAAAACTATGTTTGCAAGTCTTAAATGTGTGAGTCAAGGAAGAAATTATGTTTAATATTGTATTTATTTTACATTGCATAATCTATGCATCTGTTCTCACCAATAAACAGTTAACTATGTTAAAAAGTCTATTATTTTGCCTCAATACTGCTGCATTTGAAGGAAATCCTGCCCTAAATTTCTGAGTGGGAATTTCATTGTTTTCATTCACACAGATCAATTTGGGTAGTGATACTGGAAGACTGTAAACCTAAAATTAAAATACTGTGGTTCACAATAGGGTTTTCTACAATTCAAAGATGTAATGCACAGTCTTTCTTTCTGTGTCACTAATCCTTACATGGGAACTATTTAAGGATGCATCATCATATTTTTGAAGCGCTTGTTTTTTATGAATTAAATTAGTTGTGGGCTGTTATAAAACTTCCAACCAACCCTTCCAATAGTTCAACAATTCTTTGTCCTTCTCTATACCCCTTTCTCTTAGCTTTCTAGTCTGTACTAAACTGCAAGATAAACCTGGCCTTTAAACTAAAGATAATGACTTTATCAGAATGGACAACATTAAATGAAAGTAGTAAGCAAAGAAATCTGGATTGAAAATTTTAATACTGAAATGTGATATTGCTATATTTTGAGCTCTTTTATAAAACACACACATACACATAGATAATATAGTATGTAGCAGCTGCAAAGGCTCGTTTGGGTGCAAACTGAGGGGGTGAGCTCTACCTAAGAACTCTGCAAAAAAGGCAGCAAAAAGTTTGCAGAGGGTGCAGTAGCTTTTCCAGGCAGGAGGGCATGCTGTGCACAGTGCATGCTTTTTATTGGAACATTTGAATTGTGACCAGAGCCCCCATTGCAAACTGAGGGCTCTGATTGGCTGCTATTGAGCCATAAAAAGCTGAGGGAAGGACAAGATGAACAGAAAAAGCTGGATGAGAGCAACACAACCCTGGACAGAGACTCACCCCCCCATTCCCCATCTACCCCCATCCCTCAGGCAGAGGGAATGGAGCTGAAGCTTGCTGGGGAGCAGACATCACGTCAGGATGGAGGAGAGCCTGAGTCACCCCAGGCGAAGCTGACTTCCCACCCGGATTGGAGCGGTACAATCAGGCACACAGGTACCCAGGGAAAGAGTGTGGAGGGCCTGGTAAGCTGTCTGGGAGCTGGGAGAAGCTGCCTGGTAAAAAAGCTGGGGAGGAAAAACCTCTGTTTGAGCTACAACGGATTGTACTGCAGGAACAGAGACCTGCAGTGGGAATTCACTGTCTGCATGTGGAGGGAGAGAGACACTCTAGAGAGGGAGTGGGCTGTGAAATCCCAAACCTACATGGATATATGAGGGGACGCTAAATTCCAGTGTTTGCAGGAGGTGTTTTTTTCAGAAGGAAACTAAGGAAAAGAAGACTTTACCTGCAGTGGCTGACTGGAGACTTGTTTTGCTGAGTTACCAAGAAAGACCAAGGAGTCTACTTTTCCTGGAGCAGCAAAAGCCTCGTCTCTGCCATTTAGTGGTGGATCATAGTTAAAGCTGTGTTGCCATTTATTGTTATGAGAAGGGGATTATGACCAGGGGAAAATCAACCTGAGTTATTGGGCGGGGGGGAGAGAGGAACTGTTTTACAGGGTTATAACCAGGTGAATGTAATTGCTGAGGTTCTTTGATGCAAGCAGGACCACACAGTGTGGTGGAATTATTCACCTGATGGTGCAGTTTGTAAATTTTATTCAAATTGTTGGTTTTATTATTTACTATTCTTAATAATAGTCTTTTGCATATTCATTTATTTTCTGTATATAGTTGTACATAATAAAGAAATCAATGTGTTCATTGAGTTCAGAGTAAATTCCTAGGCAGTGAGGGTGAGGAACACGCCTCTCCATCACACACCTTAGTCAGCAGATCTGCCTGTTGGGGGGTTCCCAGAGCTACTGCCACCTTGAGGGTCTGAAATCTGGCACATCACTCAGCCTAGCATGCCAGCACAGGTTACAAGTATAACATGTGTGTGTGTGTGTGTGTAACAGATACAGAGAATATGGAACACCAGTTATTTGAACAAAAACTTAAGTTATTAAAAATGTGTAGTCTACATACATATTCGTTTTTTATTCATGACCGTAACCTATGCTCTAGATCAGAACTCTTTGTTATCAGTGTCTGTTGGGTATAAACATGAAGCATAATCATAATGACCCAACTCTCAGTTTCTTTTTCACTGTTGAATGCAAGCTGTAACAAAGAGGAAGGAGGGTGGGTCATGGAATATATATATGGACAACATAGCTCAAAGATCTTTAAAGTTAAATGATTTTTCTTTTCTCTTTGTATGCCAGTCCATATTCTACTTTTGGCATCTTACAAGTAGGTATCTAATCTAAGGTGCCCAGAGCACCAAGTGTAAGTAAAGAAAGCATGCAACATGTGTGCTGTGTTGCAATCTTGAGGCTTCTATGATGGAACAGTGCTCAGTAAAACTATGAATTAATTTGGTAATTGCTTGCATTACAGATGTATTTCTCAGTGATACTGCAGTAGCTTCCGTAGAAAATACCAGAAACAATACGGGTATTTTAAACTAGCTACATCATAACACAGAGCACAATGAAGTCCAATGTTTATTTCAGTTGTTTGGGGCTGTGTAACAGGGCAGTCTTTCTGTTCAAGAGGAACAGTGATCCTTCTTAAGGAAGCCCATCTTTGGAGCATTTGAGTAATGAAGGAATATCCCAGTGGGAATTTAAGAGCTCCCAGAAGACAAAGCAAGAGAGGAAAGGAAGTAAGGTATGATGGAAACAACTTTGTAGAAGGAGGGGCCTGATTGCTATGCTGGGGCCAGAGCAGAAAGGAACTCCCCTCCTAGTATCTGAGAGATGATAGGGGGATTTTATTTATTTAAAGCCTGAACTTTTCTTCAGAGCATTGGCTGAGGAGCTCATAAGGGAGCAAATTCTCTTGCAAAAGCTAGCAGGCTGAAAATTGGGTGACCCCCTTCTTGGTCAGTAATAGCTGTGAATAATCTTGGGGAAGCCTTAGTAGCAGTAATAAGGAAATAATTGCTAATAGCAAATAAAAAGCTAATGGTCACCATCCATAATATTTATTCTCCCTTCTTTGAATAAGGTCTAGGGGGAAATACAGGTAGGTAAACCTGTTAGTTCAGGCAAAACTTTATGACTTTATCTCAGTGGGAAATGTTGTGGGATTGATTTACCATGTGGCTGAATGCTTGAATTTTTTCAACCTTTTTTTTTACTGAAGTAATTCAATGCTGACAGAGGACTACGCTGCCCTATGTTTAAACAAAGGGCCTCAAAATGCAAGCAGATCCCCACTGAAGTTCCATGGAGCGTGTGGCACTAGAATTGGGGTAAGAAATCCGACAACGACCCTAAAGATTTTAGTTACAACTGAATGTGAAAAAGGAAGTCTTTCGATTGGCAGTTGGTGCCCAGAAATGGTAACTAAGTGTACCTTAATGGAACCAATGAAAAATATTGCCTTTTTCAGAAAATGTAAAGTAAGGATCTCAAAATGGCAGGAATGCAACTATCTTTTCTTTGGAATCAAGAAATAGTTGCAGCAGAAAAGCCTTCCCTTGAATTATCTGGAACCTCCACTAAGGAGCCTCTTATGTGTATATACTGTAGTGTTTATGGAAAATTTGTGCCTTGGTAGCTGCAACATAGTACAGTATTGCTTATTTACCTTTCCTAAAGTGGGGACATCAGTTACAGGTATCTACCTGCCTCAAAAATTAAGAATGCTAAGGACTGGGATTAGGAACTCTATAAAATAATTTAGAATGTGTAGATTTTTATGATAGATGAGAAGAGATTGAATGTAGCAATGGAGGATTTCCCTCTAAAGCACGCTCCAAACAAGTGGCTATCTGTTTACGTATGAATTATATACATTCTAAAAGGCCTGTACTGGAATATTACATTGGCAAGGGCCTGAAAGTGATAGGGTAGGGTGTGAAGGCGTATACTCACCCTGTTGTTCTCTATAGTATCTCATGTGGAATAATTCCTTAAAAATCTCTTCCTCATCTGAATAGATCATGAGCATATTATTTAGGGGAATTTCTTGGTGAACCCTGTGCATTCTTTTGTGAGTCAGGTAAAGAATAAACAGAACATTTAAAGCTCTAGTGCATGAAGTCGAAGTATATAGTGGCAATGATATAGCATGGGCACTTGAATGTGGGAAATACCAGCTGTGTCTACATGAGATGCTTTACTGTGCAGTAGACTAATCTACTGCACAGAAATGCATCGTTGTCTATATGCGCAGGTTCTTACTACACAGTAAATTAGTCTACTATACAGTACATTTACTACCTGTTAATGCAGTACATTTATGGAGGCAGTAAATTCTAATGTGCAGTAAAGCCAAATTGCATTAATTGCACATGTAGACACATCTACCTAGTACCAAAGGCAATGTAGGTCCTGGGAATGATGACTTGATGTTTGCAGAGCTAGATCAGAGAGGATATTTGGGTTTTATAGCACTTGTCTCTCCTTGCTGCCATACATTGCAAGTAATGGATGGTGCAGCACCACAAAATGGAGCTTGACCTTGCATGATTTCACTTCTTGAAATGTTTCTTATCTGCCCTACCAGAGAGAGAAATTGGAACCTTGGATGATGGGACCCTGGAGCAGGTAGACCCTGAAACGATAGGAACTCTCCAAGAGAGGTGATCTGAGGGTCTGAAATTGTTTTCAGAATGTGGTCATTTAAAAACATCTGCAACTGAGCTTCTTTTGGTTTTTAAGTCATAGTCAGCTGCATAATAGGCAATCCCATCTGCTCAGAGGATACTTTAGAGAAGTCCAATAACAAGTAAATGGCCTTAGCCCCCATAAGAATAATTTGGAATCAAGAGGGTTAGTTTAAGTTCTTTAAACTACTTTTTGGTGTAGTTACTTGCAAAGACTTTCAACTTGTCAGTAAAGACAAAAGGTGAATTCCAGCACCTAGTGAAGTCAATAGCAAATACTTACTACTTCCATTTTGGCTCCAATTCTACCCTTTCTAGGGGCGCATCTACATGTGCATTTACACATGACTAAATTTAATGTGTATTTAGCTAATGTGCAGTAAGTGATTTTTTTTTTTTGTCAGGTGTATACATATTCAGGGACTTGGCACTTAAGTTAATGCCAAGTCCCTGCAGCCCTGCCATGTGCCCCTAGTGGTTGGGCAGACCCGGCACTAAGGTTTGTGCTGGGTTGCATCTATATGTGTATTAATGTGCTTTAACTAATCACACCTTAATTTGATACCTGCATTTGCAGGTATCAAATTTAGGTGTAATTAGCCTAATTTTGCCCTTTTTAATGCACATTAAAGTTGCACATGTGTAGATGCATGCCCATAATGTGTATTAAATTAGGCTAGTATGCATTAATGTGCCTTGTGTAGATGCTCCATAAGTGTAATTTTTTTCTATCTCAGTGACAAAAGTGATATTTTGTTTTAAACTAAAATGAATATTTTCCCATCTGCAGGTCAGTTATATCATTTATTACTGTGGATGGAGGGACTCCTCTGAGAGCAGATCTCCTTTCTTCCTCTGGAAATGGGGCTCAGATGTGTCTGTGGTACCGTGATCTCCATGGGTGGTCCAGGTCCAGACTATAGGGATGGAGGAGGAGAAAAAACATGCCAGAGGGATAAGTAAGTGGGCTAGGTTCCACATTTGATGGGGGAGGGATAAATGCTGTCTCCCCTTTGTCCTCATAGCAATTAGTGATAAAAGATAATATATGCACATAACCATTTTGACTAACATATGATATGTTTTATTTCTATCTCTGTTCTAATGTTTAACTGTCAATGCCTCCTTTGCTCCTAAACTGGAAAGTCTCCACCTCAAACTTTGATGCTCTTATGCATCTTTCTGCTGCCACGCACTGTGCAGGATTTGGCAAGAAAGCTCCAAATCCCTTGTCTGCTGGCTCATATCCTACAGCTGCAGGAAGTCTCAGATTTTTAACACAGACAAGAATTTCTGACTGTGAAATGATTTCCAGGAGCCTCAGTATGGGAACTGTCTAAACAAGAGAAATTCAAGTGGGAAAAATTAAGCCAGTTACACAGCACATGGTCACAGTAAGTGTTCCAGTAGAAAACAACGAGTATTTTCCTCTCCAGCAATAGCAGTTACAGGTATAGAAACAGAATTCTTTCCCTTTTTTGTAAGCCCAAGGGCACATTTTATAGCATTCTCTTAAGTAAAGATTCTGCCTGCCAAAAAACTTCCACAGGGGCAACTTTAACCATAAGCAAGCTGCATGTAGCCTCACATTTTTGGGAACTCTGCAAGAAGAGAACTAGGCTAAGAGAGCAGGTTAATGGAACCACAGAGCATCAGCAAATCATGTCCTGATTCTTATTTTTTCCAGAGGTACAGCAGGCAAAGTAATTTATTGCACATGCATACTGTTTGCATACAAGGATATATTTTAGAACCTTGGGCCGTGTGTAGATGAAATGAGGGGCATGTGTGCATGACACTAAAGTAGGTTAAATGCTTTTGCACTACTTTAATGGTTGCTGTTTGCACACATCAGCGGCATATTGTGTGGTAATTCCAGCCACTGTAGCAAATTTGGTGGTGTAATGCATCTTAAATGATTTTGGGCCAAGCAAACTAAAACTCTTTCGCCCTACAGCCACAGAGCTCTGAGCAGCTCAGGGGCTCTTCAGAAAGCCCATGCAGGCAGCTTGACAGCAGCCCAGGAAGGCAGGCTCCGCCCAACAAAAAAAGAAGTGGTGATCCCCTGGAGCTTGCCTGCTAGCCTGAGCTGTGTGGGAGACTGGTGCTTCCCTCTGGAGCTGTTGTACCCCCTGGGACCACCTTAGGTGAGTGCCTGCAGGCAGGTACCACCTGGGGGAGGGGGGAGGGCGGCATGGCTGCTGCGGAGGAAAGCACCAGCCGCCCTGCCCTCCCCCGGCAGTCCAAGGAGCACTGCACCTGCTGGCAGCTCGCACTCCTCCTTGCTGCTGGAGAGGCAGGAAAGTTTGGGTGTGTGCACAACACGGGAGTGTAAAGGGTCCTAAATTATAGCAGTGTTTTTAAAAACCCACTGCTTCAATTTAGGGGCCCCATTTTGTCTACACATGTGCTTAGAGCACAGTTTTAACTTCTGATATGTATCTAGTTTTCTGAATTATCACTACTCTACTCAACCCAAAGTCTTTTTGGGCCACTCATTCATATGGGTAACTCTGAAGAGTGGAGACAGTGAAGCTAAGTACAGGTATTCAAGAAGCTCAACTTGGAGGCTATCTAACTTTTGAGCTTTACTCTAACTGCCCAAGGTTAGGTTGGGATCAAATAGAACAGATGTATGCCCTTCGGTGGGGTGGAGCTTCAAGCCTGCCTGCATAGCTGGGGGGCCTCTTGCACATCTCCCACCATGCCCCATGGGCTCCCTGGGCTGCTGAAGACTCACAAATAGAGCCAAACACACTGTGAGCACACATAGCACAGGGATAATGGAAGAAGGCAATCCCCCCTGACTGTTGTCTGTGACAGCCAAGGGGTGGGGCTGGCTTGGCACTTGAGCAAAAGAGGTGAACGCTGGCCAAGGCTAGAGCACTGCCCTGGAGAGTGGTGAGTGGGGTGCTAGAGACCTTCATGAATTGCTGGTCAAATGTGACGTAACATGAGTAGCATTGGGATGTGATACAGATGTTTATTACAGTGCTCTAACCTACAGTTCTGCAGTCTGCTACCATCCAGGGTTATCTTAGAATGAGATCGGCCATTTTTACAGTGTTCTACGTGCCCTAATCGTCTGTTTGGTTATAGCTGTAAAGTACTTCCTATGTGATTACCGTACAATAAGTGTAATGTCTCTTCTTGACCTGAGTTACAAGAAATCAGCAACCTCTGGAGTAATCATTACTGCCCTTACTACCATCTTTTTTTTTTTTTTTTTGATTGAAGCCTTAAAAAACTTTCACAATGTTTTTAAGACTATTGTGAAATTCATATCCTTTATCTAAGCCCATTTTTTCCCCCCTCATATACATCCTCTACATCCAGAGATAACTGGTCATTTTACTTGAGAGAAACCATGGATCACTCCTTATGGTAACCAGAAGAGTTTGCTACAGAGAACATGATGGCTTCCAGGACTACGTCAGGGACTTTAGGATAGTAACAAGTTGGTTGTGTGAAGAGATATTTTAGAGTAGAGTGGCAGGATGGAGGAAAAATAAGGAAATGGTCTGAATGTAGAGATATGACTTCCACAAGTAGGAGGGTTTTTTTGTTTGTTTGTTTTTTTATTCCAGTGCTCAATGTCTAAAGAATCTGTGGTTGTTATAGCAAGAGAAAAAGTAAAATAAAAGTACTGGAAGACAAATATAGGGTGTCCAGAAAAAATAATGGAATTGAATGCCAAAATCCCCCATGCTATGCACCATAGAAATGCTATTCCTTTATATATTTCCAGTACTTTCCTAGAACAATCAGACCCAATTTTGGCAACCTGCCTTTCTCTGGTATTCCTGTTGCAACATTTTTCAAAGGGTATGTGTATACTATAGTCACTGTTTTGACAGCAGCCCATAAACACATGCCGGAGGTGGCTTTGCACTAACTGACTTTGGTATTATTAATGGTGTAGCCTCAGTAGTGCAGAACTCAGAGGAGGTTGAAAAGTATGTCCAAGAAGCCAAAAGGTATGTCTAATACTCTGGTTATTAGCTACGCAGAAAACAACCACTGGGCTACTGCAGTTACACAGATATCAGTGTTCAAGCTAGGTTGTGTTCATCTACATAAGATCCAATCATGAAATTGTAGGGTTGGAAGGGACCTCACAGATATCTAGTCCAAATCCTGCACAACTGTACTATTCCTAAATTAGTTGAGGAAAAAATGCTTATCCGGCATCTATTTAAAAGCCTTCTATGGAAGAGATTCCAAAATGTTCCCAAGCAGTAAGTAGTGACTGAAGTGAAGATAACTATGAGATTTAAATCTCAAAATATGTAAATAAAAAATTGTTTCATTGGCTACTGAGAGAAGCAAAACTGGGATCCATCTTTGAGGAATAAATAACTAGAAATGATTTCTGAGATACAGCAAGATTGAGTCAGACTGAAACTCAGAATTTATACTTGAGAAGCAAATCAGACATTGTTTATACTGTTTCTTAATATTCATGCAGTTACAAATCCACACATACACAAGTAAATGGAGAAATGAGAAGTCATTGTAGAACATCATGAATGTGCATAAAGCATTTATAGCTAGATAGCAAACACACTACATTACTCCAGAAAGATAATGTGTTTGATTTTCTAATGCACAAATATAGTTTATGGTATTCCTTGCACTCCTCCATTGCTGTGATGATATTCTCAGGGATGCTGAAAAGCCACTGTGCACACAGATGGTTCCTTTAATTATACTTTGGAATAGAAACTAGCAAAGGAGTGTTGCCAATGCATAGGTGCCACAGCATTTTCTTTTTATGGATGGTCAGAGATAAAATATAGAGGTCTAAGCCACAGTCCTATTTCTGGGGAGAATTTCAAAGACAAGTTTAAAGAGGTAAAAATGTAAAAAAAAAGACTAAAATATATACAAATACAATGCCTATAGATTTTTTGGGGGATTGCTAGTGAGGCTGCTGAGAAAATAAAATGATCCTTCACCTCAATCCTCCCCTTCTGTTGTCAGTCTGCTCTTTTCCAACACATAAGTTCCCACTAAATGGTCTTCAAGAGATGGCTCTTTACCTTGGACAAGAGAAAACTGTGAAATAGAAGGTTCCTTTGTCTGTGGCTCATAAGGGCACAATCTGGTGCCGTAACAGTGTCCCTAAATACCCTATTGCATTAGCTCTTTTGAGGCTGGGAAACTGCTTATTTATTTCAGGTCAAATCCTGGTTTATGGAATAGTCACCTAAATGTAACTTTGGGATATTTTAGATGTCTGATTCTCAAATCATGTGCTTACATTGCTCCTCTGCTGCCTACATTGGAAGATGGGGAAATCCCTATACGCACGAATGAATGAACACCTCAAAGAACCCTACCTGTACGGCTTAGACCAACATGGCTACAACCAAAACCTGAACACCCACCTGACATCATTTCCAGAAAGACAAAAGCTTGTGACAGGACATTTTGGCCTCCCTGGCCATTCCATTGCTGACTCACAGTAGCTGTTCTTAGCAAAACTTTAAAAACTAACTTGAATGGGAAATTCCAGAATGAGAAATCATTCACAGACTGGATTGTATTAAGTGTGGTCTAAACAGGGACCGTAGATTCTAAGTCCATTATCCAGAATACTTTTGTGAACCCTTTGTTCCTGAAGGTTTATTGCGTGCTTGGTTTTCCCAGCATTGTTCCCCCTCTCCCTTTTTCTGTCTTCTGTATTCAAATCAGTCTTTAAGACAACCCTAAATTTGATACACTGATTTGATTTGCATATATCTTTTCACAGCATCAGACGGAATGAGCTCAGATTTATGAACGCTTACACACACACACACATATGTGTATATATTTGATCTAATTAGTCTATATGGTACAAATCTACTCTGCTTTCTAAGTCTTAAATGACAATCTAGGTCAACTTCACTGGAAGGCCTTGCACCTACCATCCACATGTTGCTTCTTGCATCTCTTTGATACAGTGATATCTCTTCACTCTTGTGAGCAACTAACGGATGTGGCACAAGTAATCTTAAAAATGCCACAAAGGCATTTAAAACAAGAGTAGTTATTAGTTAAGGGATATTAAACCTCCATAAGTGCCCTCTAAATGATTCAAAGCCATGCCATTACAGCTGAGGTTTATCTTTGATTCATTTTCCCCTCATCTTTCAAGAGTATTTTATGGATGCTCTGGGAAAATAAAATTCCTTAATTTTGTCCTCCAGCATCACAGGATGCACAGCTCTCAGCCACTTTACCCTGTCCCACTCTCCAAATCTCCAATGGTTTCCTTGCCCCACAGTCCTTCCATGCTAGCACCAGCCCTATTAGTGTTTAATTGCAGAGAGACCATGTAGTTGAGAGAAGCTTTTTTCCCCCAGTCTCATGGTCTCATTGCCTGGGATCTCCATGCTCAGCACAGAGCCCCTGGGGTTCTATTCAAGGGAGATGGCACATTGGGGAAGCCTGTTTTCTCTGGCCTGCCCAGGGCTCAGGGCTTAAGCATGGAGCTGCTGGGGCTCAATTAACCCGAGACCTTGTACCTAGGACGCTGGGACCCTCAGCTATTAAGTCTGGTGGAGAAACACTGGGCTGTGGGGCTGGGGAAAGCATACTTCCCCTGGCTCCAGGGTCTTGCTTTACTGCCTCTCAGTGGTTTGGTGTGGCCATTCTTCAGCTGCACTCCCAGGGACCAGGGATTATCCTATCTGACTCTATGGGGAAGCATACCTCCCATGTTTAACTCCTCTCAGCCTCCTGTTGCTTCTCTCATTTGGGACCAGACTGGGTGGGGCATAGGAGAAAAAATTGTAAAAGTTCTCCTAGGTAGAAATGAAAGTAAATATTTCATAGGAGAATTTAATTTTTACCACACTTTCAACTCTCCTATGAAATATGAACAAAACCAGTCCCAGTACTGACCCTTAGGGCACTCCACTAGAAACCAGCTGCCAACTAGATAGAGAGCCATAGATTACTAGTATTACAATGGCATTATATATTAGATGCTTGAAAGCTGACATAGTCTTTGTAGAAAGGTTGAAAAGGGTGAAGGCAACATAACTGGATGGAGGAGAGATCACATATGAGGAATATGGACATATTTTCTGTCTATGAATAGTGGGAAGTTGTTCAGCAAAGCAACAAGGGCCAATTTTTTATTATGCCCTGGGATGAAGTCCAATGGGAAGAGGCAGCACAGAAGCAGCACTTAAGATTTTTTCCTTTTTGTCAGGCATAGAGGTTAGGTAATTAGCTGCAGTTAACACAATGCCTAGCACTGAGTGACATTTTTTTTTTTTAGACTTGGTCAGATTATTGCATGTTTTAGAGTTGAGGAAAAAACTGGTTTTCCAAATCAGGTATTGATGTTCTCTTAATAGAAGCCTTAAGTTGTTCCAAATTTTCTTACCAACAGTCTTAGAAAATTGCTTTTGTTATACTTTATAATCAGAATAATCCTTAAAGTGCATTTTTATTCATATCTTAAAGAAGTTAAAACAAATCAGTAATACCACACATTATTGCTTTAGTGTCTCCTTAATAGTTGTTGCCTTTCTGCTTTGTGTCCTACTATAAAGGAAGGCAATCAGAAGTCAGTTACTAATAAAAATAATACTGCCTTCACCCTAAGCAACATCTGTCATTGACATTCAGCCACAAAAAACACGACTGTAATAGTTCTCCATCACACCTGGTATAAGCTAGGGGTATGTCTACCCTGGAATCCAACATAGGTGAAAATGGAATCAGAAAAGATGTATCTGAGCTATCTTTAAGCTAGCTGGCTCAGGTGTTGATGACAGTGTAACTGTGACAATACAGAGCTCAGTTGCACAACCTTCCCAAGTAGCTGGATAAATACCTATATATCATATTTAAGACAACCCTAAATATATGTGGCCCCCCCAATTAAATTCTCTCTATATAAAATGTATAAATTTGTTATAATTTTCCGGGTATAGGATCCAATTATTGGAGGTTTGCCTTGAATTTGTCCCTCTCTCACTGCAACAACAAGGAAAATCAATCTGGGGGGTTGCTAGCCCCCTTGCCTTCTGGCCCCATAATGTTCTACCCCTGCAGCCCCTTTTTTCCCTGACTGAGTGCAGTGGGCACTATCATATATATTATTCAGATGGCCTGCACTAACTTCTCTTTGTGGTAGGTTCCCATAAGTATGTTTGCCTAATATGGGCCTTGTGTTTTGCAGCCAACACTGAGCATGACTATTTATTCAGTTTTATGGTTGGTTTACATTACTGAGCACAGACTACTTTTAGCAGCAATTTAATGATAGACAATGTATTTAATAAGGTTTTCTTGTATGTGAATGTAAAATGAGAAGCTTTTTTTCCCCATGCTGACTGGGGCAGGGTGAGGGGGAACCTCATTTTGTATTTGAGTAAATATGGTAATCAACTCATGCTCAGGTCTATGCAGCTGTAGGTACTTTGCTGTCGGTGGCTGAGATAGCTGGTTTAAAGTTCTATCGGGTATGTCCTATACAAGCTGCTGTCACACCTTTCAATCCAGCATAGACCAGCAATTGGTTAAGTTTCTGTAATTCTTCAATTTTGTCCTTTTAGAGTACCTCCCTTGTGAGAAAGGATAGTAACAAACTAGGGATAAAAGGATAAAAGCTAGAGAACAGAGAAAACTCATTGCAATGCAATGGCTCAGCCTCATATTCCTTGTTTCTTGTTTACAAAGGAGTTTACAAAATCCCATCTTGCAGTCTCACTGTTATTGAGAGGAATGGAAACAAGAAGTTTCTCCCTAGACTTTGCATCACATAAAACACAGGAATTATAAATAAAATATCTGAATAGAATTACTGCTGCCACTTCTACTTTATTCATATCATACTCTTAATTACACAGTCCAGGGTCCACATGGCAGGTCTCGATCCTATTGTCTTTGTGTGCAAACCTCCCATTATAATTAATAGGTCTTTTCCATATGCATTGATTAGTCCCTTAAAGATACATCCCTTCTTCAAGTTGGATTTTTCAAAAATATATATGGAGTCATCACTCTGGCACTTAAGTTGCAATCATCTTTCTTTTTCTTAATGGTAATAGTGCCTTTGTATTACTCTAAGATCAAGGTCCCAACACTATGGCACACAGACCATGAGTTTTCCACAAGGCCATGAGAAATGATCCCTGATTTCACTGCTCTCTGCCCCATTTTTTAATTAAAGGCACAATAGTAGTTTGTGATGAGGGTTGACAGTGGTCTGGTCTGTTGGTCCAAAACCACTGGAAACCACTGCTTTGAAAAATAAGTTGAGATTTAAGATCTCTCAAAGTCCTTGTTTCTGAAATAAGGCATTAAAAAGTGGGTTTTTTTCAAACTTCTTTTAATGTTTTGTCATACTGTTAATCATAATGTGTTGGCAAAGGAAACTCAGAATTGTTTTATTCTAGAGTCTGCAAAAATTTTTCCTGTGTGGAGCTCATTTGGGGAGTGCAGAATATTTATTTTGATTCCTCAACATGTGAGGCACTGCTCCAAGAAGATGTACGGAAAGGAAAAAAGGAATGTTAGTGTATAGCCAAGGCAAATGTTACTCAGAGTTACTATTTCCTAGCAGGCCAAGCAACCGTGCAGCATCTCTTGAACTCCTGATGCACATATATTCTAGCCAAAACCTGGAGTAATATCTTATATGTTTTGATAAGAACCCTGCAAGTTCAAACCATTTTCTTACCAATGTGATATCCAGATGTAGAAAAGACAGTCAGTAAATCCTCCTCAGCTGTTTCTTTTTCACTCCATATCCAAACACCAAATCACTTCTAGAACATAGAAATGGAAGGGAATTTGATTCACTAAGTCCAATCTGCTAGCACAAAGCATCATATCATGTAATTCATTTCATGAAATGACTGAGTTCTGATTTAAAAGTAGCCACATGTTTTGTCCCCTCTTCTCTGCTTGTGATGCTGTTTCCAGAACACTGCTCTGCTGATAGTTAGGAACCTTTTAATTTCCAGTTTCTAATTTCCCTACACCTGTTTGAGTTGAAATTCATCTTTCTTGAAAGACAATGGTCAAAACTGTATCAATATAGATCTCACAAAATTCCACAGACTTATCCTGGTCCATGAGCTTACATCATCTGCATCATTGGCTGATAGATAGCATCACTTAGCATGAGCTAATGACATTAGCACAATTATTGAAGCGTTACCAATTATGCCATTAGCTACAGAACCTGCCTGGCAAATAAAAATAACCAGGATACTTGGAATACATCATTTCATGTCTCTTCTGTTTGTGTCCTGTTTAAGTCTTTACTATTTTATAACAGAAAAATAAAAAAAGCATCAATTGGAAAGGAAACCCAAAGGCATCAAGCATGGGTACTTAATATCAACATGATTTAAAGAACTGTGTGCAAAAAGCTGATGCATAACACAACTTTTGTAAACCTCTCTTTATGTCACAAAGCAGAACCTATCTCACTGGTCTTTGTTCAACAAATATCAGATGCAAAGTGGAGTACTAAACACTGGGGCCAAGACCAGAACCCAGGACAGCATCTCAGGTATCTATGCAGCCAAAGTTCAGCCCTCTGAAAATACCAGAAAGGAAGCATAGAGCAAACACAGCTACATAGCAGTCAAACTGCATGTAGATGCCAAGAATAGCAGTTATCCAACTACATAAGAGGCACTTCGGCATAGAATAGTATAGAGGTCCCTGTGCTTTCCAGCTTTATACAAAGCTTTGTGGGTAGTCCTCAGGCTTACAGAATCCAGGTTTTTATGAATTTCTCAGTGGCTTTCCCTTTTTTTTAGAAAAATCTTTAGATTTACCTGTAATTTGTTCCCAAGGAATCCATTTACCTGTAATTATCTTAGGAAATATAGGTCAGGAATTTGTCTCAGGAAAGATGGGTTTAATTGCCTAATCCTCAGCAGGAAAATAAGATGATTTAAGAACATGTTCCTTCTTTTGAGTGTAGCTAGCCAGCTAGCCCATTTTAACCTTTTTTCTAGCATGCAGAAAGAAGTTAATGAGTGCAGTATCTTTCCTGGTAGGCAATGCTTTCCTGAATGTTGTTTCACATAAAGGATTATGAAAGATAATCTAACACAGAATGGCAGTTAGTCATCTTCTTCATTAAAATGCCATCAAATCACATGGTCTGGAAGTGAATTGTGATGATCTCCACACACAGTTATGCATGTAATAAAAAGCTGTTGAGAATTTTATGGATCAGTTGATTAGGGCATGCGACTGGGCAAAGACATTTTTCCTTTAGTTTAGCTAGTTGATTTACAGTGGGCCTTGGAAGGTGGATATATTAGTATATACCTAGTTTATACGGATCTTTAACTTTGTTGGGGTTTGGATAATACCTGAGCTGCTGAGATTTAGTGCCCAATCCTAATCTGGGCCTTGACTTCTGGGCTTTGAAGGCAGCAGAATCAGGCCTGCAAAATTCAATTTCCCCCTGCCCCCAGTCCAATATGTAACTCTTCAATTGACCTACCTTCCAGTTTTTCATCTTCATGTTGCGCAGTTTCCATTCTCAACGTTTTATTTGCAAGCATAGAGATTATACATTTAACCTTTTTTTGTTCGTTTGTTTAAAAAAGACGACATTATCATAGTATCCTATGACTCCAGGAACTGAGGATGTCTGAAGCCTACCAACTTCAACAGTGTGTACCTGTTGGCTGGTATTGCTCTGCCTCACATCAGAAGAGCAGCAGTCAGCAGGACAGAACGATCAAGAAGATGTAAAACACCCACTGTTTGACTATCCTGCAGCACACAAATGTATGAACTCACACAGGAGTCTCCTCACCAGCACCCAGCCTCTTGATGCCACATTTAGAGGAGACTGGACAGTAACCTTGCTGGGGTCATCTGACTCTAGTTGTCTTTCCTGCCTGGTGCAGGGGGATGGACCCAATGATCTTCTAAGGTCCCTTCCAGCCTTACAATCTATGAATCCCAGGGGACATGGCTTCAGATGTGCAATGAGAGGCTGAAGAAAATACCTGACGGTGAAAAAATGGACATTCCAATGGCCTAGTCCTTACCACGAGGGGCTGACAAACCATGGCAAAGGTGGCATTGTCTCAACTGCCTATGTACTGCAGTTGGATGCTCCAAGGACTAATGAAGAAGTGGGGCTATTGGTTCAACCACCTGTGACTGGCACAGAGCCTCAGACTATGAAACACCTGCTGCAATGCCCACTGCTTGAAGTCACATGTACAATGAAAGCTCTTATAAAATACAATAAATGAGCACAAGCGTATGTAACAACACAGTCAAATGTGGTATAGAGACATGAGAAGAAGAAGAAGGAACTGAGTTTTGGAAGAAAAAGCAGAGAATATCATGCAATCTGAGACAACAGCACGAGACTTCAAGACACTTTTAAATCAGTATTTGTAAAATACACCAAGTTCCTTTGAAGAGAGGTTCTATATAATGGTTATGCCACATATTTTAGTAGATATAATTACTGACTCACTGAAACACTAGTAAGATTTTCAAAACCCTTTAAACTAGGGGTTCTTAACATCCAGCCAGCAGGCTAACCCTGGTTCATGGAGCCACAGCATTTGGCCTGCAGGGTTTTCCATGCGTAAGAAAATTTGGTGGCAGAGGAGCAGTGGCATTTAATACTGCCATCCCTACTCTGCTACCAAATTCCCAAGCCTCAAACAGCCAGATAGGGGTTGGGCCACACCCTCTTTCCCCTGTGCAGCTGAATTGGGCTGGACCACAACCTTTTCCCTTCTCTGTGTGGCCAGATCAGACCCTACATGCCAGATCTGGCCCATCAGTCAGATCTGGCTTGGGGATGAACCAGACAGTGACCATCTGGTCCAGGGGACAAAAAAGTTGAGCACTGCTGTTTTAAGCAAGTTAAGTACTAAGTTCCTGTTGGAAGTCAATGGAACTTGAATATCTAATTCTCTTAGGTACCCTTGAAAATCAAATTGAAATTTTTCTGTGGGAGAAATGGGATTCTTATACTGACACGTTATCAACAAGACAAAAATGACATACCAAGCCATTAAAAATATTAACAAATATAATGTTTCCAAGCTGTGCTTTGTTATGTATTTTTAAGGGGAACAAAAGTTGCACAGCTTATATACATTAAAGGTACTGTTGAGCAATATATAGTCACAATAATATGTATGCTTCTCTGAAAATGCTCTATGATGGGTGGAGGTAGGTCACTTTTTCTGCCTGCAAGCTGGAATAACACATCCCAGGTCAGAGGCAGGCAAGAGGGCAGGTGCAAGGACTTGGCCACCATCACCATGACTTGTCTCTGTGCTGGCATGGGGAGTGTGTCTGCAGCTGAATCCTCCTGCTACTGAATGCCACCAAAGCCCCACATCTGTGGGCTGGTCCCAACGTTTCCATGGGCTGTAAGTTGCCAAGCCCTGCTTGAGGATTCAATTAGTGAGGTTTACTGCATTTATAAAAACCAGTGGTCTTTTTAAAACTCCTCTGTCACTGTCTTGTCCTTTCTTTGTTTTTTTCTTAAGAAAAGAGTTCTTATCCCAGTATTTCATTGACAAATATAGAAAAAAATACAGTTCTTATAGGTCACATACCCAGCAAATTTGCATTTACAAGCTGTCGGCCTCATTGCTTGACGATTTCATTACATTTTTGTTACATAAGTACGTTCCTTTGTCTGTCTGCATAGGCTTTATGTTGAGGATTCTTTTGCACATATGTGTATCCATCTGCCCAACCACATCCTAAGGGACCCAGCAAGAGTGAGAGTGAGCAAGAAAAAAAGACTGTTTTATGTCTGTGTAAGCAGTTGTTCCACATCTACTTTTCTCTGCACAACAGTGTAACTAAAAACCTATTAATTTAAGTTTTAAACTATGTATTTCAAACCATACTCATTAGGAATGTATCTCCCCCCTCCTCTTTTGACCACATTTTTACAGGGCTATTGAAGCTTGAGCACTGAGTTCCATTTTTGGCAGGTCATCTTCCCTTCGAGGTCCGGCTAGTATACACATATGGGTTCTGTTTTGCTGATCCATGCAAATTCAGCAGGGATGTTCATGAAAGGACAGATGAGCCCTGATATTGTAGAGTCCAGCCTCCATTTAGAAGCTTAAAGGTGACAAAAATATGTAAAGATGAAATTGGTCCAAAAAGATTTTAAAGAGCAAGTCATAAATTGTTTTTTTCCCCTCCATTCTCCTCCTACCCCTCCCCCCAAAAAGAAGTTTCCAGTAAAAGCTAAATTTATCTCTACAAACTGGCTCTCTCCTTTTCATATTATAGTCCTGTTGAATGCTTCACTGCTAAGAAGGGCCCTTAGTGTTTGTTTCAGATGTAATCTATTTCTGGGTTGTGCATTTTGAATTAGCAGTATAAAGTCACTATAACAGGGCTTCTACCCTGTTACTAGAGGGGAAAGTGGTTAAGGGGCTCATGGTTCTCCCTTCCTCTGCCAGTTCATCCCTTCCCTTTGTAATGTTCCTTTCTCTAGTTTCTTTTTCCTTTGTCTCCACCCCCCCACCTTATTGTCTTATTTCTTTTACTTATACTTCCTGTATGTTGCCAAACTCATAGGCAGAGAAGCTTGAAACAAGAAGGTCACTGGGTCTAGGTGCAGATGGTGCCTGATGGCCCAGGGGGCAGAAATGGGGGGTCTGGTGACCCAGAACACTCTTTCTAAGCCCAAACCTCAGGCCAGAAAAGGGAGTCTGGCCATAGGAGCTACAGGGGAAGTGAGTGGGACCCCTGATGGAAGGACTCAGGGGCTAAACTCCAGACCATGAAGGGAGGACTCTGAGTGGCAGCCAAAATGGAGGAATCCCAAGAGTGTGCACTGAGAGCAAGCTAAGTACCTCAAGCCTTTTCTGTTTCTTTTTCTTGGAGCATGTCTGTGCAGGGTGAGGCAAACCCCAGGTAGAATATTTCTTTGAGCCGGGACTGGTGCTTATGTTTTGTGGCTTTCATTTACCCAGTGGCCTGGATTGTTCCTGTAAGGGAGGTGGAGACCACTGATAGGGGTGCTTGGGTGCTTGGAGACACTCTGATTTTCAGACGCTGTTGAGAGGACGTAAGGTAAAAACTGGGGGTATGTTCAGAGCCCAAGAGGGGCAAAGCCTGCCAGGGATTGAAAGGCAGGAGTGTAATGTGAGAAATAGGACCTGTGGCCCCAGCTGCCTGTGAAGGGGTCTCATGGGACCTAGGACCTGGAGCCTGAGGTCATGAAGGTGTGACCACAGTTGAACCAGAAACTTGTGGTTCTGAACAGTAGGCTCCAAGCTAGAAGGCACAGCCTGAGTAAAAGTGGGACAAGGCCAGGAGAACCATTGTCCACACAAGTGTCCCCTTTCCCAAAGCTCTCTTCACTCTTTGGGCAGCTTCCCCTATCTAGTTAATACATCAAGATGTGGCAGGTGAGACTATAGGAAGAGAGAACAAGGGCGCTAGTGGGAAGAGCTCTAATGGTACATGCAGTATTTTGGCACTGGTGGGCAGCCACATTTGCCACCACTGATGTAGTGACTTGCAGTCTGCATATACTCCTTACCTGTAGGAGTAGCAATATTGAAGGTGGTATTTATTACGCCTTTGAAAATAGGGAAGTATTCGATTTGGATTCCAATTCAGCTGATTTGGAGGACAGTGATTTGATTCAGAGGTTTGGATTATTGTCTTGAATTGATTTGACTGAATCAGCTTCAGAAGATTTGGTGCTGATTTGGCGAGATTCAGTGATTTGGATCACCTGAGGAGAAGCAGGCACAGCCAGGAGGCTGCAGGTTCTCCCATGGCTCCTCCAGCTCTGCTTTCCTCTCCCCGGGTAGGGGGAGCCATGAGAGAAGCCCCCATTGCTGCCTTGCCTGGTCCCAGCACTTAAAAAAAAAAGAGTCCGATACTCACTGGCTGCAGGAGTGGTGATTGGGGCCTCTGGGAACTTGTGGCAGAGCCCCCCCATGCAGTGCGGGGTAGTGGGGGGCAGTGGAGATGCCCCCCCTGCTTGGCACTCATGTGGTAGCTGCCCTAAAAGAGTAGCTGCAGCATGGGTTACATGCTTCCTGGGAGCTGGGGCCACTGGGGCTGAGTGGTGCTGGGCTCCAGCTGATATGTGGAGCTGACTCAGCTCCCAGACAGCATGCAGTGCTCTGCCGAGCCATACTGCACCTGCAAGATGTGACAGCTGCTGCACAGGTGCCAGGTGAAGGAGGTGATCCTCGCTGCTCCATGCTGCATGAGGGGGCTCTGCTATGAGTGCCCAGAGGTCCCAATTGCTGCTCCTGCAGCCAGTGACTGTGAAGCTTTAAAAAAAAAAAAAAGAAGTAGGAAAAAAGCCCCACACTCACCAGCTCTGGCAGCAGTGATCGGGGGCCTCTGAGGGCTTGTGGCAGAGGCCCCCCATGCAATGTGGGACAGCAGGGGGCAGCTGGGATCATCCCCACTGGCACTTGCGTGGCAGCTGCCTCATGGTGCATATGCAGTGCGGGTCATCGGGGCACTGCACACTGCCTGGGAGATGGGGCAGCTGGAGCACGGCACCACTCCACCCTAGTTGCCCCAGCTCCCAGGCAGCACTGCCATACCTGCATCCCACCCTCTTTCCCCCCTCCCCAAGTAACGCACCTCTTGTCCTGGATGGGCAGCTTGTCTCTGCCTCAGCCCCAATCCCTCCCTCCCCCATGCCTCTTCCCTCCCCCAACCCCAACTGACTTACCAGCTGGAAGCAGCTATTAGCTGCCTGTTCAGTCCATAGCTGAATCTCTGAATTGGCTGAAGCTTTTCTGAATTGATTTGGATTTTCTTAATCGATTCAGAGCTTTTACTTGGTCTTCTGATTTGATTCAGATTTGGAGAGTTGTTCACTGAATTAGGTCAAATTTCTTCCAAATCAAATCAGCTACCAAAGCTTTGCACAGCTCTAGTATTTATTTATGTGGAATTTAGCTTTAAAATCCAGTCATAACTGCATTAAAACAGTACCAATGAAAGTTGCCCAAGATTATACGATTATACAAAATGTAAATATGATGCAATTCCATTTGAGGGCCAAATATTTCTAACTGTACTCTGACTAAGTATTTTTGGTGAAGTCACAGTGATATGTCACCAGTCCCAAAGAATTCATAGTAAGGAGCCTATCCTTGGAACAGGCACATGAAAAAATCCTTAAGTATATTCAGTTCAATGGATGAGGGAGGGGAACTATTAATATGGGGACAATGACCAGGTACCATGTGAAAGCAGAGGGGAAGGGAAGGTGGTTTTGCAAAATAAGTAATGACAGGCATTTGGAACAGAAAAATAATGACAATTTAATTTTTTCCTTCCCTTAAAAGGCCAAGCAGTCCTGTTCAGCAATAGTATTTGGATCTGTTCAACAGTGGGTGTGTCTACATGTGCATTTATGCCATTTTAAATTTGCTGTGTAGTAAGTTACTGTGTGGTAAGCAGGAATAGGCTGGCATGTACACATGGAGGTGTTAAGGCACATTAACGCTGTGTGTAGACTGACTTGGGCCTGATGTTAGTCCTAAGTCAGTCCACACATGCAGTGTTACTGTGCAGTAAAGCATCTACATGTGCATTACTGTGCAGTAATTAATTGAGTGTAAATGTACACTTACGTCAGTATAAGTTGCCATATTTACTGCCCAATACAAGCATGCATGTGTAGATGTGTGCCCATACTGTACAGTAATTTCCATTACTGTGCAGTAAATGTGCATGTGTAGACGAACCTAGTCAGAACTATTATTTTCATAAAAGAAGGTAAGTTATAAATTCTATGGCATAAAGTCATGTTGAAAAGAAGCTTCCACAGAAGAAAAAAGACCTGGAAAAAATAACAGCTATACTTAAAACCTGTGTATGTATGGATACAACCTGTAATCCATGTAATATAACCTGTGGATGTATTATTATTGCCTTTCTGCTTATGATCTCTCTAATCCTTTCACTACAAAGTACTTTAAATAAAGGAATGATAGATAACATCAACAAAAAGGGTTTTTTAAATGAAAAAAAACTATTTGTGATAGTAACAAGCAGTTCCAGCCCTTTGGTGATCTATCATTTTACTACTAGAATGGGAAAGGGCCTGTCACTAGATATACCAATGGCATCTTGATCACGCAAACACTTATGTATAAGAATACAGATGAAGCCCTCCCTTATACTGCCCTAAGGGCACAGGACCGCATTAAGGAAACAGACAGTAAGAGCTCCAGGGCCAGGCTCCTTGAAGTTAAAAAAGAATTTTCTGACAGAACCTTTTCTTTATCAGGAAATGTCAGTTTGTCAAAATCAGTATGTTCATGGGAAAAGGGCTTGTTTTCAGCACATTTTTCAATGAAAAAATCCCCCTTCAGATACAAAGTTGATGACGTGGAAATGAAAAAAATTGTTTTCTAGGCCAAAATAGCTCTCTGTTTGGAAATGCAGGATTATTATAGTAACAATAGTATTAAACATGATTGAAATTAAAAGGAAATGAAGCCATTGACCCAAGCCATTTGTTCCATACTTCTGTTTGTTGAAATTGCTCATGTCCAACTCTCAGTTCTCATCTGAGATGGGAAAACTATATCCTACCCAGATTTTTGGTGCTCCCTTCACAGTTTAGAACCTTAAAATTATCTCAGTCAAGTTAAAATATGTACTATTTCAAGACACGTTTTCAGCATTTGAGGGCCTTTGTGTGCTAGTGAAACTCCATTGATATATCAGCATGCTCATACATTAACATTTTAGCTATTGTAGTATGTAGCTGGATCCATTTTTTTCATTAAGTGATGTTCAGTCCTAAAAAATGGTTTGGTAGTTTGGTTTATCCCTCAGTTAACCTCCTATAGTTACTACTACTATAGAAACAGAAGTGTGCAGTTGGAAGATGAAATACATAGTTAGGTGATCGGGGTGTACTTGGTAGCTGTGTTGGTTTGAGACAAAAAGACATACAAAAAACTAGAGCTCTTGGTTCCAAAATGATACCTTTTGTTAGACCAACTGGAAAATGACAAGAAATGGACCCAGAGGGATAGACTTCCATCTTCAGCTCCCTCTGTGGAAAAATGAAGTTTATTTTTTACCTATGGGGACTTTTTACCATCTTGTAACATCTACACTTTTCCCAGAGCCTGATGAAGAGACTTCGATCCCGAAAGCTTGCAGAAAAGGATAATTTTCTTGCCATTTTCCAGCTGGTCTAACAAAAGGTATCATTTTGGAACCAAGAGTTCTAGTTTTTTGTATATAGTTAGGTAGTAACATAGTCACTGGACTAAATTTAAAGTTCTACTAGAGTCCCATTTTTCATTCATCTTGAAAGAGTCATATTTTGGACTGCTGAAGAAGCCAGCCTTTATGTTCTAATCTAACATTGCCAAGTAGGGAAAATGCATCTTTTTTCTGCATTGTATATTTCATTAGCTCTATGGTAGTAGAAGACATCATTTGATAGGTCTGGATTGAGGAAAATAAGGCTAGACTTTCCCTGGTGTAAACTGGCAGATGGAAAAGTAAAGATTTTGGGCAAAATTCTAATTGACTTTATGTGCCAAATAGCATTTACCCAGCCATATAACTTCCATTTTAGCACTTGCACACAGTTATCAATACTGTTCTACATGAAACATTGACACAAAAGAGTCTATATGGCTACTGAGTATGCACAGTAGGCTGTGCTCTGGCCAGACAAGTCTACAGCTATGTATGCCCATAATTGAGAATAAGTCCTGAAATTCTAGCTGGGAGAGAAAAAGGGGATGATTTATCCCTTCACAACCTTTTAAAATGTTTTAGCCTAATAGTCTGGTGGTTTGGCACCTGCCCTAGGTGCCAGGCATCAGGGTTCTATCCTTTTCTTATACGGGGGGAGTTTCAAGCTGAATCTCTGATTGTTTCCAGAGTGCTGCTATAACTACCAGGCCACAAGTCAGATACCAAAGTTGGGCAAGTGCCATTTGGGTGAGCAGACTCAAATAGGATTCTGCACTTGCATTGCTTATCTGATGCATGACTATTTTCTTGTTGTGAAAATTAGAAGGATTTGCATAAATTTCTGGTTCATAATAGTAGCACCAAGATATGCCTAATTATTAAGCACTTTTAAGAAAGGACATGCTGAAGAAAGCATGAAAAAAATATGTGCTGATTGATCTTTATATCCTGATTACTGCTAATCTGTAGAAAGTTGTAGGATATACAGATGCAAAGCTACATGAACTTTCAGTGGCTGAACCAGAAGCTCCAAAAAAATAAAAAATAAAAAAAGGTTCAGATTTAACCAAATCAAAATAAAACAAACCCAGCCCCCACAAAAATCTGTTTGTTCAGCAAATTAAAAAAGGGCAGATCATTTGACATATTTAATTTGACCTGAAATAAAATTTATTGCTTCATTTTTTCAATATTTTTCCTTTAATATCAAGTCATTTAAAACATATAATGCCATTTCAAAATAAAAATTAGAAAGGTTTTGTTCTGAAAACATCAAACTGAAATATTTTAGCATTCTGAAAACAAAACATTGAATTCCAACATTATAGACATTTACCTTTCCTCAAAACTATTTGCCAAATTCATGTCAAATACATAATAATTTCAGTCAGATTCAGAAAAATTCTCTCTGTCCAAAAATAAATACATAAAGAAAGAAAGGCTAGGCCTGTATAGATTAATTGAATACCCAATACCAGCCTGAAGGAAACAAATGGATTATAGGAATTTTAGCTATTTCAATAGAATTCATCCTGGCTACTGACAGATGCTGGATTCCAGACTTCATTGATAAATTATCTGATCTAACATGGTAATAACATCTTCTGAACTATTTTCTTTTAGAGTGTTAAATCTGAGCTACCAGACTGTTCCATTTGAATACTCTGCAGCATTTAATTTTCCTTTTTATTTATTCAGAAATCTGCTCATCTAAGAATATGATCTGTTTTCCAGGCAACTTAACTTAGAGGAAGGCCTGCTTATTGGCATTAGTGAAGCTACATGGCAATGGAAATGATGGAACTGGAACTGCAGCTTTGCTAGCGGTACCTGAATCTCACCACTGAATTTGAAGATATATTTAATGAGTGAAGAAAACAGTATTTTGTGAAGTGCCATCATATGCAGCAATACTTTCAGCTGGCAGAAATAGACATAGCTTTATGAAAACAAACCACTCCATCAAACTACCCCAAACCACAAAAAGGATCGGCTTCAGACGGAAAAGCCTGAAACTTAAAACCTGAAACAGCAATATAAACGGTCTGAAAAAGACAGGGCACATAAAACAAACATCTTTCATTTTCAAAGAAGTTTATGGTTTTGGACAGCTTAACATGCCTCAGCTCTTTTCTGGAAGTCAAGGGTTAGAGGAGCCAATGAAGAGGGTGAAGAAGAACAGAAGCTATTATAAATATAATGAAGGTTCTTTGATCGAAACATTGTGTATTTTACAGAATTAAACTCATGTGGTTTTTGTCCTTTGCCTACTGTTTGCATTTTTCTCTCAGTGCAATTACTAAATTCCCATTTTTTAGACACCAAAATGCTTTCTCTGTTTTTCCCATTCTATCATGCAAAATTGTTTTACTTTCCACAGGCACTTTGTGTGTCCTATACATCATTTTCCACTGTGACTTCTTAATAAGCAACTTTTTGAAGTCCCTCTGACTTTTTGAAGCCCCTTTTAGGTTTGATTTCTTAGGACACTAACATTTCCAGATGTCAGAGGTTTTAAACCATATAGTGATCTGATTAATGTTTTCATAGCAATTTCAAAATGATGACATAGTATGTAGAGAAAAATACATGATGGCACATGGCTATATAAAGATTTTATTAGCATTAGATTGTGCTGGCTACAGTACACACATGTGGTGAAGTCATGAGTGTGTTGTTATCACTATTTCTTATGTAGATAGTGCCAAGAATGTGCTCAGTAGCACCTTGTTATAAGTACAGTAAAACCCTTTTACAACACACACAATCATGTATTTACATTATATCCTGTTTTAGAGACATTTCAGAGCACATGGTAAAGTTTTAAATTTGTATTGTTTTTATAATATTCTTCTTCCTCTATAGTTCTGTTTTTTCACCAAGTTCAAAGTTCAATTTTAACTTCAGTAGCCTGTAGCATGCCAGGGGTCTCCATGTCTCCTTCCTTGTCTCCTAGGCTGGGAATCCTAGACATCCAATGGGATGCCGTGAGCATTTCTAGCTCCTTCATCTATTGCTGGTTCATAACTGATGTTCTGGACCTCAGAGCAGAATGTAATTTTAATTCCCCACTTTTAGGTAAAACAATGCAAGCAGAAGCTGAGGTGTTTTGCTATGTCTCTAGAGACATGGCTGCAAATTTTGCTCTTCATTCATACTAAAGGCTGCTTCCAGGTAACTTTGCTATTGATAGCAGTAAATGTGCATGCTACCCACATCACACCTTTGTAGGATGTTAGCTTTATGATCCCTCTAGTCTCAGGAAGGCCATGACTGGCTTTCAGCTAATCTGGAAAAATGGGACACTTTCAGATGTACTTGTCCTTTGATATGCATAACAGAAAATAAATCTGTATTCCACTGCACAAGGTGATGCATATTCTTTCCTGAATGTCTGCTATTTATATGGCTAAATGGCTCTTAGAATCATGTTCAGGAACAGCCAGCATGGATTTGTGAAGAGCAGGTCGTGTCTAACCAATTTCATTTCCTTCTGTGATAAAGTGACAGACCCTATGAGGAGGAGGACAGAAATGGATGTGATGTACCTTGACTTTAGCAAGGTTTTTGACACTGCCTTCCACAACATGATCATTAAAAAGCTAAGGAACTACAGATTAGATGAAAGTATTGTAAAGTGGATACCTTTTGCTCAGTGAGTAATCATCAATAGCTCAATTTCATCCCACATCAAGTGGGGTTCCCCAGGGATCTGACTGGGGAGTGATATTGTTTAATATCTTTGTTAATAACATAGGTAATGGGATTGGATACATGCTTAGCAAATTTGCAGATGACACCAAATGGGGTGGAGTTGGAGACTCTGGACGGCAGGGCTAGGATCCAGAATGAACTGGGTATACTAGAAAAATAGTCTGCAATCAGCCAGAAGAAATTCAAGAAGCAAAAGCATGAAGTCCTGTACTTGGAACAGAATAATTGCATGCACAAATAGACTGGGGAATGACTGGCCAGGATACAGTATTACAGGGAAGGACCTGGGGGTAACAGTGGGCCATAAGCTGTTTATGAGTGACAAAAAACAAAACAAAAGACCTGAACAGCATACCAGATTGTATTAACAGTAGGGCTGCGCGAAGCTTTGGGTGGTAATTTGATTTGGAGGAGATTCAGCTCAATTCGACCGCCAAATCTCTGAACCTGAATTGAATCAGGGGATGAATTAAAAGGTCTGAATTGATTCAAAGCTCTCCAAATCTTCAGAAAAGATTCAGAGAGCATTGGTGATTTGGGCAGTCCCTGGTGGCTGCAGCAGGGAGCTGCAGCCGGATTTGGAGCTGGTGAGTAGGGGTGGGGGCTGGGGGGAGCTGGAGGAGGGGGCAGGAGACCATGGGGGGACCCCTGCCAACCCCCATCTCCTGCCTGCTCTCCCAGCCCCTCCTGACCCCTGCCTGCTCCCCCAGCCCCCTGCATGGCTGTCCTGCCTGCTCCAGCTGCCAGCATTTAAAAAAAAAGCCCCAGTGCTCACTGGGTGCTGCTGGGCAGGGGGGTGATACCTACTGCTCCCCCCATGGCCCCACGCTGCATGGGGAGCTCTGCATGAGCCCCTTGACCACCCCTTTACTCCCCCATTTGCACCATGGCTGCCTCACATGGGCCAGCTCTTGATCTTTAAGAAAAAAAATGGAGAAAACCCCCCAAACTCTCCACTCCTGCAAGGGCCTCGGGGCTTTGGGGAGATCATGCAGACCCCTCCACATGGTGCGGAGCAGCCAGGGTCAGTGGGGATCTCCCCCAACCTTGCAGGAATGGTCAGTGCAGGGTTTTTTCATTTTTTTTCCTTAAAGGGCCAGACCTGCAGCAGGTGGGGCAGCAATGGGGTGGGAGTTAGGACGGGGGGGTCAGGTGGCTCACAGCAGAGCCCCCCATGCAGTGTGGAGCAGTGGGGGCAGTGGGAGCAGCAGGGATCCCCCCCCTGCCCGGCAGCACCTGCTGAGTGTGGACTTTTTTTCCTCAAGAGCCAGGAGCTGGGGTGGGCAGGGAAGCCATTGCTGGGCTTGGTGGGGATGGGCCTGGCTGATTCAGAGATTCAGCCAAATTGATTCAGGATGGTGATTTGAATCACTGAATCAAATCACTGTCCCCCCAGTCAGCCAAATCAGAATCTGAAGCACATGCTAGCTGTTTTGCACAGGCCTAATTAACAGAAGTGTCACTTACAAGGAAAGTGACTCTTCAACTCTGTTCAGCATTAATGAGGCCTCACCTGTCCAGTTTTGGACTCTACATTTCAAGAAGGAAGTGGACAATTTGGAAAGAGTCAAGCAGTGTGACAAAAATTATTACAGACCTGGCGAGTTCTATTTACAAGGACATGATCGAAGAACCAGAGTTATTTAGGCTAGAGAAGAGAAGACTGAGTGGATATTTGATAACAGTCTTCAAAAACCTGGAGAACAAAACTGGCCCCAGCTTCACTGGCAGGGTGTGCAGCAGGGTAGGGCAGAGAGCTGTTCTACATTTGGACAGAAATGTCATTTTCTATAAGCATTCCTAATTTGCTAGATTAAAAATATCCTGTAAATGTAATAAATGCCTCAGAATTTATAACATAATCTGCATGAACTTCTCAATTTCTTTCTAAAGGAGATTAATTAAATTAGAAAACAGCTTGGCATGAAAACCATTTGAAGAGATAAATTTAACTCCTGTTGACTAAAGGACATAGAGGGTATGTTTATACGTGCAATTGTTGTGCTCCAGCCCAAGTCTGGATTTGTTGCCCGGTATACAAAGCCAATACAAATACCAGGAGGTGGAAGTTTGAAAGAAAAAAGTTTTTATTGCCAGCAATAAAGGTGCAAGGTAGCAAGCACACACATCACTACTCCTAAGAGTCTTTTATACAGAAATTTTCAAGGGTTAGTAA
>JAGPOW010003648.1:27426009-27437570 GCA_030014935.1 Caiman crocodilus | reverse complement strand
CTTGAAGACCTCCTTCTAAGCCTCCCGTTATCTTGCAGGTGTCAGGAAGATATTATTCTGCTGGTGCCAAGGAGACACTATCTTACTGGTACCAGGGAGACACTATCTTACAGATGTCAGGGAGGTGTTTCGGGACAGCTCATAAATCTTACATTGCAAATCCCATTTTGTCAAGTCCTCAAGTCTGTAGAGCCTCACACAATTAATGTGGAACAATAAATTACGGTGCTTATTGGTTCCCAGGTGCATCTTCACATGTGCCTGGGATCTCAGCATGTTGCACCAGGTTGGAGCAGGCAATGGGCTCTGGCAGTCACCCTGCTAGCCTGGGGCTGCTTGCCCAGCTCAGTGTGCTGCAGAAGGGCTGGCTGGGGCACAAGAGTGCTTCAGTGTGGGCCTAGATGGCAGGTAGCCTCTGCACTGAAGGACTCTTGTTCCTCAGCCAGGCAGGGCAGCATCTACACACGCTGCTGCAAAGTAAAAAACTCTGAAGCAGGATAATTATTTGGCACCCATGGGAAATGGGGGGTGCCAGAAAACAGAATATGCTGGTTAATTGAGAGGCCTGAACAGGCATCTTTGTCTGTTTGGACCGTCGCTTCTCCTACTGTGTCTGGGATGTCACTGCCCTTCCCGTTGCATCACCAACCCTCTCATGGGCCCCACAGGCCCCAAGGGACAGGGAAGCAGGCCCTGAGCAGCCTGCTATGTCCTGGGCTGTGGGGTCTCGGTGAAATCAGAATTGCCATGGTGGCCACTTCTGGTTTTGCTTTTACCTTACAAGCTGGGATGCCAGTTAATAGAGCATGCTGGCTTGTAAGGTGCCAGTTAAGGCAGCTCTTGCTGTGCTTGTATTTATGTTAAATAGTCCTTGTTTTTAAAAACTACCATCCTGTTGTGGAATAAATAATTTTATTTCAGCCTAATATGGGCACGTGTTTAGATGCCGAGACATTTACTGCACAGCTAATTAGTCTACTGTGTAGCAAACATCTCATACAGATGCACCCAATGTATGATAAATTAAAAATAACCTAACCATAAGGCCATGGGCTATGCTATCTTAAAACCATAGCTATATTGCAAAGGGGGTACCTTTTTTTAGATCAAATCTCCCTTTTCTTTTCATGAATATGTCAAAGTCATTTGAAGGCTGCTCTTTGTCAAAACTGGTCTGATAAAAAAGGATAGGGTGCCATAAATACATATGAAAATTACAAACTAGATATTAAAATTTATTTAAGAAGATTCCATTTTGCATTGGCCAAAGTATTTTGATTTTAATGAACAATGACTAATATCTTTAGTAAACATGCATCAAAGAAAAGTATATTCATGATCATGAGGCCACAAGGGATCACTGAGATTATCGTGCATTCCTAAATTAATTATTGTTTTAACTACCACATATTGTTCAAAAAGACACCCTATCTTTTTTTTTTAAATTTGTTATCTTCACTGATAAAAAATTGTATTTTATTTCTAGTATCATAATATCATAGTGTTTAGGGTCGGAAGGGATCTAACCAGATCATCAGTTTCAACCCTCTGCCCCGGGCAGAAATGGGCGCCACAGTCATATCACCCCAGCCAAATATCTGTCCAGCCTCCTCTAGAAGACCCCCAAGGTAGGAGAGAGTACCATCTCCCTTGGGGGCCCATTCCAGAGCCTGGCAGCCCTAATTGTAAAATAATGCCTGATGTCCAGCCTGAACTTTCTCTCTAGAAGAAGTCGATTATTCCTAGTAACCCCAGGTGGTGCCCAGGGGAACAGAGCCTCCCCCAATTCCTGCTGGTCCCCCCTGATGAGTTTGTAAATGGCCACCAAATCCCCTCTAAGTCTTCTTTTGTGGAGGCTGAATAGGTTCAAGCCCTTTAGCCTCTCTTCATAGGGCCTGCCCTGCTGCCCCTTGACTATGTGAGTGGCCCTCCTTTGGACCCTCTCAATGCTAGCCACATCCCTCTTGAAATGCGGCACCCAGAACTGGATGCAGTACTCCAACTGTGGCCTGACCAATGCCACATAGAGGGGAAGGATCACCTCCCTGGACATGCTTGTGATGCATCTGTAGATCCTGGAGTCAACAATGATTCCAAGATCCCTTTCTGCCACTGTGATGACAAGAAGGGTGTTCCCAGCCTATAGGTGTGTTGCAGGTTCCTTCTCCCTAGATGTAGCACCTTGCACTTGTCTGCATTGAATTCCATTCTATTCTCATCCGCCCATCCCTGTAACCTGTCTAGATCTAGCTGGATTCTGTCCCTCCCTGCAGCATGCCCAACTCGCCCCACAACTTCTAGTTTGAATTTGTCCTGTTTCAGCTCCTATCAAGTCTTTTTATTCTATTGGATTATGTATTTTAAAAAGACACAGCTTGACTTGCATGTGGAAAGTATACTTCTCTTGCTTGCTTCACATATTTGCTGTAACTGGCACTTACGTAGCTGATTTTTATGCCCATTTGCTTAAGTACTGTTTGCTTCTCAGATTTGCATAAGAATGTGCTTGTAAATTATGTTTTTTGTTAGGAGGGAATATCCTGCGTTGTATAACGCAGTGCATTTACTTTACCTTATGTGTGTTTATTCTTGAACTACAGTGCACAGCTGATGTGCTGAAAGATGCTATTTTTCAACTTCTTCCAATAGGAGGCCACCTCACTGAGGTCCAGAGTCAGGACTCAAGGGAGGTTCCTTTGCTTCTGCTGGCTCTGACTAAGTCTCAGGAAAAGAGAAGAAAAATAAAGGTAAGCATACCACTTCAACTAGAAAATTTGCATGGGCTGATAAATAGTACTTAAATAAGTTCTCTTAATTATAATATAGTAAATGGGGAATGCTAATGATTGATGAAATCATCTGGTCTTCATTAAACAGGTGTCCAACATGCTCATGGCTTCAAGAATCAACTTTGGAATTTCACTGAATTCAAGGCAATACATACACCACATTTCTGGAGAGATGTGTGTATGTTTTAGTGTTGGGATTCAATTTAGACTTCTACCAATGCATGTACTATTCTGTTCCAATTATACTTTTATTTCTTGAGATATAAGATAGAAATTTTCCAAAGATGTTTATAAAGTTTCAAAAACAACTTTGAATATCAGATAAAATGATTGAAGATGTGCATAAACTGAAATGTTAGATCTGAACAACTCCCAGCAAACTTTGAGGAAGCTTGGATATGGATCTATGTTAATTTGTTGTTAGTTTACTATTGTGTGTTTATTAGGCCTATTTCTAAAACAGGTGAAACTGGAATGCCCACCACCAGGGCAAATATCCTTACTTAACTGTGGCAAAAATCAAATTTTGATTCTATCAGGAAACAAACTTTGCAAATTGGGTCCATGGCTAATGAATGACCCATGCCTTTAACTTTCTTATAAATATAGACATAGTATGTGGGTATGAAAAATAGTATTATTTACTCTTACAATTCTTACTCTTATAAAAAATTTTATAGCATTTTTTAATAACCAATTAATGACTTCTGTGTATTTAATAGTTAGGGTGCACACACTCTGCCATCAGACCATTAATCAGAGATTTTCTGATTTGGAGCTGAAGGAGGTAAGTTCAGGGTTTTCTTTTGTAACCATCTCTAACATTAATATACTCATCAGAAATATTTTTATTTTGTTTTGTTTATGGTTATATTTTCTCTTATCTGGCTTTCCTGAACTTAATTATCTGGGCTCCTTCTGATTCATGCCTCTGGAATAAACATCATCATTACCTTTTTTAAAAAGTTTCATGGTTGAGGAACTAATTGAGTTGAAAGTACTAGAGCAACATTTTTTGGAAACACCAGATATTATAGTGATGACTGCAATGCAATACTCTATAAACTGTTTTGCCAATACATTCAGCTCTACGGAAACGTGCTGGGAAATCACTTATTGTTCACGTTCTGTCTGGAACATTCCCAGGAACTTAGCTAACTGCACACTCTAAATGATATCCAGTTCTTCTCTGTGTTAGTTTTTATTTTGTTGCCTCAGAAAAATCACCAGTACAAAACTATAGTTCTTTTTTAGGAGGCAGCAAGTTGTCTGTAAGTTTGCTTAGAGTTCATTCTTTTGGTACTTTGTGGCAAAGGTTGTCTTTGTCAGCAAAAAGAAGGAACAGTTTTATTTCAGAAATCTGGGAGACAGTCTAAGCAAGTACTATCACTTCTAGTGACCAAGACAATGCTGTGATTATGATGAAAGAGTGGGAACTGTTGTGAGAGAATGAAATGGACTATAAAAAGGAGGGTGAAATGGTATGCACAATCATTTCTATTTGTGGAATGGAGTGGAGATTATTCTGGATTTAAATATGTGGTTCTGTATCCAACTTCTCTTTAGGTAAGTAAGCAGCATTTACATGGGTCACCTGAGCCACAAAAGTAACATCTTGTGCCATTTACATGGTTTTTACATCCTTCATCCTTATGCAGTTCACCTTGCACTCTTGATTATACTCAGAAGGAATCTGTTCTAGCCATTTGTGCTCTGTTGTAAACCTGTTCAACCTGGGTAAGTTGCATAACTTTGTGTTAGCTAAAATGTTAGTTGAAGAAAACATACAACTACCAACCAACCATATGATGAAGGAGGAGAAACACCTTCCTATCTATTAGTCCAGGAGATGTGGGTCCTAACTCTTGTCACAGAAGAGAGAGTTTGAACTTCCTACTTCTCAATCAAATCACCAAGTTTTAGGATAAGAGTGCCATTCCCCTTTTCACTTGAAGCTGCCTCTCCAGGTAGCCAAAAGAGGGAGATACAGGGGGCCAGAAAGCCCAAGGGAGCATGACTCTATGGAGAGGAGGACACTATCCCAAAAGTGTGAGGGGCCCTGGCTCCTGGTTTCTCCCACTCCCATTGCTGTCTATTCATTTTATCTAGTGGCTCCTAAATGCAAAATCCAGAAACACCAGTGGGGACAGGAGTCAAAACCCAGCTCTCCTTCCCTTCCAAGGCAGTACCTGTTTTACTAAGCCAAACATCTCCTGGCTTTCTCCTTTTTTGGTCCCTTTATATATTATTTATATATAAAGATGTATATCCTGCCCTACCCAAAATGTTCAGAGTGGCTTACATAAACAGACAAACAACTCACAGACAGGACTTCACAAACAATACCCCCAAACTCAAAAACTCCAACTCTTCTCCTTCTCCCAACTACCAATTCCTTGCCAACCCCTCCCCACCACAAGCAAACCTCAGGCCAATTCCAATCATGCCTCTCAACCACCACTGACATACAGGTATAAGAAACCTATTCCTATTTCCTGCACTCCTTGCTCATTCAACCCCACTACCTTCCCTCACCCTCAGAGGAGATGTCTCTACCCTCCTACCGTGTCCCTTCTAAGCTCTCATCCCCTGTCCATCAGAGAGGCATCAGCTATTATCCCCCTCCTCCCCCAGCAAAGAAACCCCCAAAAACACATGTAACTCCTTGTCCTCTCCTCAACACACATAATATTAAATTTAAAAAGGATCTTAATGAAAAAAATCAAAGAAGAATCCATCATCACTACCTCAGTCACCACCAAAGGTCAATGCCAAAGGGCACCTTTTAGTAATGGAACCAGGAAGGCCTGTCAGTACTGAAGGGTCTGCATATAGCCAGGTCCTTCTCCCTCTATTTGGGCAGTCCAGGTGGCCAAGATATCCTGCTCTTGGCCTCCTAGTTTCAAGGGAGGGGTGCACATTGCCTACTAGTTAGGGCTTGTCACTGGAAAGTGGGAGAGAGATTCAAATCTCTCTGCTTTGTGGGTGGAATGACACAGTGGTTCTTTCATTGTGCACAAGGGTCCTTACTAATAGCATAATAGATGGAAAGATGGGAGGGGCTGCCCTCTTCCTCTCTACTTAGTTATCTAAAGTTGGAGTTGGATTTAGGCATTGAAGTTTAAATATACAGAGGCGCGTCTACACATGGATTTAATTCAAGCTCAGTTTACTCGGGTGGAGACTACACCACAGTAAGAATTCCTGAGCAAGCATCTACACATGCAGGGGCTAGGGAACAAATTTGGTGCTCTTAGCACCAAACTTTCTGCAGCTCTGCAATGGGCCCCTGCTATCACATGGAGGAGCTCCAGGCTCTGGCTGCAGGTGCCAGCAGCTAGCAGACCTCTTCAAAAGGCAGCCCCATTTACTGCTCTCTGGCCAGCCACTTCCCTCCCCAGGACCAGTGTGCCCAGTGCAGGAGAGATATTGCAGCTCTCTCCTTGCTCACTCTGTCTTCCCATGCTATGGCTGCTCCAGCCCCTGCCCCTGACAGTGAAGACTAGGGCATTGAGCTCCATTGGCCTCCATTCTGGCCCTGCTGGCCTGCTGCAACAACTGCCACCT
Source organism: Caiman crocodilus (assembly GCA_030014935.1). Classification (NCBI taxonomy): domain Eukaryota; kingdom Metazoa; phylum Chordata; order Crocodylia; family Alligatoridae; genus Caiman; species Caiman crocodilus. The sequence continues at coordinate 27,431,214 of JAGPOW010003648.1, read as the reverse complement.
GGCCCACAGCCATCTTGCCTGTCTGGCTCCCTGCGATGCAGCAACCAAATGCCTGCCCACAGCATGCTGACCCAGGGCTTGTGCCAACAGGGATGCTGATAAGAGGCTTCTGGACACCACCACCAGGGCTGATGTCACCTTTCTGGGCCTCCAGCCCTGCTGCCTCTCAGCCTGCTGGGCCAGTTAAGACTGGTGGCAGCATGTTGTTCAGCACACCTGGGCCAACAAGCAGTGGCTGGAGGCCTTTCACATAACCTGGGTCACCTTCCGGGACCTTGTGGAACTCCAGCCACGCAAGGAGTGGCAGGACATGGGCTCAAGTGGGGGGCTGCATAGTGCTGAGCCCAGGGTGGGGACCAGACCAGGGGCTCCTGGATGCTGGAGGTCGTGCATAACCTCCTCCCAGGCCAGGCAGGGGCTGGCTATGGGACAGCAGGTAGCTGTCAGGGGAGGGGACAGGTGGGGCTAGGGTTGAGGGCTAGGCAGCAGGTGGCACAAAGGCAACCGCCGGGGCCAGAGCAGTATCCAGCACCCAGCAGTCATCATCCATGATCTGAACAGCCTGGCCCTAGATGGCATTCTGCTTCCAGTGCAGTTGGAGCTATTTGTGCTCCAAGGGCCAGGAGCTCTGCCCAGGCCTCCTGGCAGCATCTGCTGCTACAGCTCTAGAACCCCACCCCCCTCCTGCAGACTAGCCACTCTGCTGTGTAGCCATTCAGCCCACAGCACATGGGCTTGGGGGACATGGGGCTCCCAGTTGATTGGGATAAAGTGCTGCCTGTGCCCTTGCCTTCCCCATGGGGGAGGGAGGAACTTAGGGTTAGGGGAGTGCAGGAGGGCCAGGCAGGGAGTGGGGGTGTAGTAGGTTGCTATTCCCAGAGACATTCTGGCAGCCTGTGAGGGGCACCCTTTAAGTCCTTTAATACTTTACTTCTGTATTTTGTCCTGTATCCTGCCTTTACTTACCTGCCATGTCTTGATGCAAATATTGTTTAGTTGTTCTTACAAGTGGGAGACTACTTATTGTATGCCCTGATGACTAGGGCTATCCTTGCATGCTCCGACCATCCCTATATGTGCCCCACACCTCTCAGATGTTGTTTGTACTTCTGTGTTGGGGTTCTCAGCCACCACAGGCTTCTCACACCCATCTTTCTTTAGCTAGGCCTACCAGCCTAAACCCACCAGGTAGTGTTTGACTCTGAGGCTCTAGCTGCTTAACACTCTCTGGACCTCCTTTTGTGCTTAATACAGCACTAAGTTGTCTGCCCCCCACTTCATGCTGTGCCCCTGGGTGCTGAGTTGTTGGGTCTTCTGCCTTTTCATGCTTGGCCCCTTTCTTATAGCTCGGGCTATTAGCCTATATTCACCCAATAGGACCCAGCTTCAAAGTCCCATATTCCTGCAGCCAGCTCTGGGCCCCTGACCCTGTAAAGCTGCACTCACTAGCATGCTGGGCACTTCAGTCTTTTATGACTGTGTTCCAAGGTGCTCCAAGGTGTTCCAAGGTGCCTCCTCCTCCCCTACAGCTTCAACCACAAACCACCGAATTACCAATCAAACACAAACAGTATGCCCATGGGCTATAACCAAAATAAAGTTAAGGAAGACAGTGTGTCAACTCACATTGTCCATGGCTTTGTGCTTCTGCTTCTCATCATGGAAAATTGGCTTAAGGGCTGCACCCAGAAAGCGGTGGTGGATGGGCTGGTTCCTACCTGGAGAAATGTGGGCAGTGGAGTCACCCAAGCCTCTGTTCTGGGACCAGTACTGGTCAATATCTTCATTAGTGATTTGGATGAGGGAGTAGAAACCACTCTGTTCAAGTTTGCAGATGACACCAATCTAAGGAGGGGGAGCTAAAAAAAACCTAGAGGACAAGGAGCAAACCCAGGCAGATTTGGACAGGTAAACAAACTAGAGGGCAAGGAGCAAATCCAGGCAGATTTGGAAAGGCTGGGAAAGTGGGCAGAACAAAATAGGATGTAGTTTAACAAAGAAAAGTGCCATGTTTTGCACCTAGGGAGGAACAGTCATCAACAAACCTATAGCCTGGGAGGTACCATTCTAGGTATTACAACTGTGAAAAGGGATCTTGGAGTCACAGTTGACTCCAAAATGAACATGAGTCGCCAATGTGATGAAGTAATAAGTAAAGCTAATCACACTCTTTCTAGCATAAGTAGGTGCATCACAAACAGGTATAGGGAGGTGATACTTCCCCTCTATGTGAATTGGTCAGGCCGGAGCTGGAGTACTGCATCCAGTTTTGGGTGCCACACTTCAGAAGTGATGTAGATAACTCAGAAAGGGTTCAGAGGAGGGCCATCCATCTGGTTAAGGACCTACAGGAAAAACCCTATGAGGACCAATTAAGGGACCTGAATCTCTTCAGCTTCTGCAAGAGAAGTCTAAGAGGTGATCTTATGGCCATCTACAAACTCATCAGTGGGGGACAGCAGGATATATGGGATACGACATTTACCAGGGCACCCACTGGGGTAACTAGAAACAATGGCCACAAACTGAAGGAGAGCAAATTGGACATCGGGAAAATATATTTACAGTGAGGGTTGCCAAAATATGGGTGGTACTGTTCCCTTCCATGGATTTTCATAGATTTCAAGATTATAGAGTTGGAAGGGACCCAATGAATTATTGTGTCCGACCCCTGCCCCTGGCAGGAAAGAGAACTGAAGTCAGATGACCCCATCCAGGTGACTGTCAAGCCTCCTCTTGAAAACCTCCAAGTTAGGTGATAGCAGCACCTCTTTTGGAAGCCCATTCCAGACTCTGGCCACCCTTATTGTAAAAAAATTCTTCCTAATGGCTAACCTAAATCTACTCTCCACAAGGCTGCACCCATTATTCCTAGTTGCTCCCTGGGGCGCTCTGGTAAAGAGCACATCCCCAATTCCCTGCTGTCCTCCCCTGATAAATTTATAGACAGCTACAAGGTCACCCATCAGCCATCTTTTGTATATGCTGAAGAGATCCAGATCTCTCAACCTCTCCTTGTAGGGTCATTCACAGAGACCACTAATCATGCAAGTGGCCCTCCTCTGAACAATCTCTAGATCCTCTGTGTCCCTCTTGAAGTGCGGCACGCAAAACTGGACACAGTAGTCCAGCTGCGGCCTGACTACTGCCGCATAGAGGGGGAGCATCACCTCCCTTGATCTGTTGGCCATGCATCTGCTAATACATGACAAGGTGTGATTGGCTTTGTTGATGGTCTTATTACACTGCTGGCTCATGTTCATCTTGGAGTCAACTATGACTCCAAGATCTCTCTCATCCTCTGAGCTGTTGAGGAGGACATCTCCCAACCAGTAGGTGTGCTGGGGATTCCTTCTTTCTGGGTGAAGTACCTTACATTTATCTTAGTTGAATTGCATCCTATTATGTTCTGCCCATTGATCTAACCTGTCCAGGTCATCCTGCATCTGCTCCCTGCCCTCTCATGTATTAACTTTGCCCCATAATTTGGTATCATCTGTGAACTTGGAGAGGGTGCTCTCCACACCTTCATCCAAATTGCTGATGAAGATATTAAATAACACTAGCCCAAGAACTGAACTGTGCAAGACCCCACTGCCCACCTCCTTCCGGTCCAAGAATGACCCAACAACCACCACCTTTCTGGAGGTATCCACTCCACAGCCTGTTAGCTTCTGTATGAGAATAGGATGCGAAACTATGTCAAAGGCCTTCCTAAAATCCAGTTAGATGACATTGGCCTCAGTTCCTGTGTCAAGGCAGTGTATGACCTGGTCATAAAAGGCTATAAGTTTTGTCGGGCAGGATATACCTGTGATGAACCTGTACTGGTTTCCCTTCAGCATCGTTTTCCCTGCTGAACCCTCACAAATATGCTCTTTGATAATTTTTTCTAGTATTTTCCCAGGGATAGAGGTAAGATTGACTGGCCTAAAGTTACCCAGATCATCCCTTCTCTCCTTCTTAAATAATGGGCACCACATTGGCCTTTTTCCAGTCCTCAGGGACCTAGCCAGAGCACCATGAGAGCTCAAACAGTCATGCCAGAAACTCAGCAATGACACTGACCAATTTCTTCAGCACCTGTAGATGGAGGTCATCCGAGCCAGCTGACTTGTACCCATCCAGGCCTTCCAAGTGCTCTTTAATTAAGTCAGCACTAACCTTTGGTGGTTTGGTTCCTTTTGGACATCTGTCTATGCTCAAGGTGGGGGGATTGTCTTGGTCAGTATTAAGGAATACTGAAGCAAATAACTCATTGAAAAGCTCTTCCTTTTTCACTGCATCAACCACCAACTGACCTGATTTGTCCTGCAGGGGCCCTATGTCACTCTGTGCTTTCTTTTTGCTCACTATGTATCTGTAGAAGAACTTTTTATTTTCCTTAATTGTTGTAGCCAGCCTAAGCTCCACTCCTGCCTTGGCCTGTCTAACTGACTCCCTGCAATAGCACGCCAGGGTGGCGTATGTCTCCTTGGTGGCTGCCCCCTGTTTCCACTGCCAATATATCTCTTTTTTTGCCCCCAGTCTTTCCTGAAGCTCCCTGTTCAGTCAAGGGGACTTTTTTTATCCCCTTAACCCCTATCCTGTGTAAGGGGATAGACTCCTTTCGTGCCCCAAGGATCACTCCCTTGAGAAACTTCCAACCCTCTTGGACCCCCATTAGTTTAATGATCTTGAGTTCCGAGCTAATGGGGAACCCAACTAGGTTTCTAAGTTTACTAAAGTTGGCCCTTCTGTAGTCTAAAACTTTAGCATCACTGGATATTTTTCTCACCCTTCTCTGGATAGTGAACTCTACCAAGTGGTGATCACTATCACCCAGGTTACTGTGTTCCCACAGGTCCCCCACGAGATCATCCCCTGTTGCTAAGACCAGGTCTAGCAAAATGCTACTTCTGGTGGGACTGGACACCATCTGGGTTAGGTGGAGGTCCTGCACACAGTGTAAGAACCTCCTTGAGTTGCTTTTTTGGCTGCCTGTTCTTTCCAGCTAATGGAGGTCTTTAAGAAGTGGAAACAGAAGTGGAAAAGTGGAAACAGGGAGAGATCACCAGAGATGAATATACCTCCTCTGCTTGTGCTTGTAGGGAGGCAGCTAGATGGGCCAAAGCTACCATGGAGCTGAGGATGGCATCCCAAGTAAAGGATAACAAGAAATTGTTTTTTAGATATATAGAGAGTAAGAGGAAGGCCCAGGGAGGA
>JAGPOW010003648.1:27361906-27425909 GCA_030014935.1 Caiman crocodilus | reverse complement strand
CAAGGGAGGTGGTGCTCTCCCCTACCCTGGGGGTCTTCAAGAGGAGGTTAGATAAGCATCTAGCTGGGGTCATCTAGACCCAGCACTCTTTCCTGCTTAATCAGGGGGTTGGACTTGATGATCTATTGAACATCTATGAATCTATAAATCTAAGAGGAGATTGGACAAGCACCTGGCTGGGGTCATCTGACTGCAGCACTCTTTCCTGCCCAGGGCAGGGGGTAGGGCTTGTTGATCTAATAGGTTCCTTCTGACCCTAAAATCTATGAAAATCTATTACATCTATTAATTTGTCTGCTGTGCTCCTTTCTGTGGGGATGCCACAGCTTTTCTGGGAGTCATAAGGAGTCATAAGCAGTCCCCTTTAGCCAGCTCAGCCCAGGGTTTTTATAGTTCTGGCTAGCCCCCCCTTCCAGTCACATGACTAGCCAGTAACGCTCAGCTTTTAACCCCTACCCTGCCTGCAGGCTTTGCCCAGAAAGTTCTAGTCTTAAAGGGGCCAGCCTGCTTTCTGGTAATAGATTTAGGGTTCTCTGTTATAGGGGGGCAAGAACAGGAGCAGGGGCCAGGACAGGGGCAAGGGCTGGGGTGGGGAGGGCCCTCCCATCAGTGCGGGCCTTACTACATGGCCAGGGCCAGTAGCTCTGCTTGGTTTCGGCTGATGGCAACAGTGTGCAGCTCTGGTCAGTGTCCTCCAGTGGTGGGATGCAGAGTACAGGGGCTGGGAACCCCCAATCCCTCCCCAGGGAGAAGCTGGTGCTGCTGGTGGCTGAGTGTGTCATGGCTCGCCATGCCTTGCGGCTGGGATTGTGGAGCTGGTGAAGCAGATGCTGGCCAGGGATTCCTGAGTTGCTGGTGAAGGTTGCAGCCAGGGAGCTCAGTGGGACAGGGGCTGGATGCCCAAGGGGCCCTTCTCTGATGATGTGTCACCAGAAGTGCCAGACTGGGGCAGGGGCTCAACCAGGCCACCTGTGCTACCATAGACAGTGCATCTGTAGCCTGGGTCCCAGGGTGCAAGGCTGGCTGTCAGTTGCATCACGTCACACTTTCTGCCACATGTGTTAGTGTGCAGTAGTCACAGGCTGCTGCGCTGTCAGTGTCTCGTGTAGATGTGGTCCCCATGTACTGTATAGACAGCAAAGAGTATCTCAGATACACTTTTGTGGCAGCTGTGGACAAACTCTAATTCTGTATAATTACTATTGTAACTGCATGTCATCAACTGCATCCTGAAGGCCTTATTCACTTTTCACAGTCTTTAATCAATGAGCTTCCTTTATGTGAGTTTAGAAGCAAAGACAAATTAAAAATCTAATTAAGAACTGGGACCTCTTAATTTACAAAACAGGGGTGTGTGTGTGTGTGTGTGTGTGCGCGCGCGCGCGCGCACTGTAAACATATCTTACTGTGTTTTAATGGAGAAAGTCACTTTTAATGTCCCTATGCATTAATAGCTAATCAGTATTTCCAGAAATCCCTGCTGTTTTGGCAATACCTCTGTGTTAGATAGTAAGTACTCTAATTAATTTGGCTTTTACAAAAACAATCTTTTTTATGGGATAATTTAATTTCTTTTATTGTTCAGAGGAATGAACACTGATGAATAAAAGTCTTGCCTATCTTTTCATACACTGATATTTACTATTGCTTGTTAAAATGTTTAAGGAGGTTAAAATATAGGATCCAATATCTTTGTTGTGGAATCCAATTTATTCCCTACACCATTACTTTTTGTGCATTTTTCTTTTACATTAACATATCCAGTGTAAGATTTTCACTGAAATTGTTTCTCAGTTCTGCTTTCAGGGCAATACAGTTATGAAAGACTGTGTGTTGTCCTGCAAATAGGTAAAGGTGAACAGCTACATCTTTATAGTCACTTTCTGGAATTCTCACACCAATTCTGCCTATTCTTTTGCCTTAGTTACTAAATGGATTTTCTCTGACCTGTCTTGGATTGCTCTTTCATCATCTCAGATAAAGGCCTGGCCAAAAAGTTCTTTTTACTGGGTTATATTTATGACATCTATTTTTCTCCTTTTCTTTGTATTCCATATGACAGGGCTGTCCAACTTCTGAGTGGCCTGGGGGCTGAAGCCCTTCCAGACATTGGGAGCATCTACATGAAATGCTTCAAGCGCAGTAGACTAATTCGTAACTGCAGCAGGCAAAACCTGTGCTAATGGCACATTTATGTGCAGTAGAATTAATGTACTGTGCAGTAGCATCCCACAAATATTGTTCAATTGTGCAGTAGCATTGATTATGGAGCATTTAGTACCTGTCATTACAGGTGATAAACTTAATGTGCCATAATTACAATGCATTAATGAACATATAGATGTGCCCACTGTGTAGGCTGCATGTTCCCTACGTTTCATTCTGTGTCACATGGGCCCCCACCAATGCATGACAGGCAATCACCCCCAGCCACCCTTTTGGACCACCCCTGCTCCCCTAGCTCCCACAAGCCCACTGTATTGCAGGCTCCCTCAGCCCTGTGGGCCATGCTGTGCTACCCAGCACAGAATGGGAAGGGAACCCTGGAAAATGCAGTGGCAGGAGCAGGAGAATAATGCGGGGAGCTGTGCTCAGACTGGGAGTCTGGGGGACACAAGTTAACTCCTTTGGGACTGCCAGTAGGACAACTCCACCATAGGGTATGTTGTATTATCCATTGTGCTTTCTGAATATGTTTTGAAAATCCCAACTTGGTGTTTTAGATTTGGCCTGCTGAGGGTACAGTTTTGTTTCCAGTAAAGGCTAGATTTTAAAAACAGCTCAATTACCATTTAGTTATCAAAATTAGTGACCATATATTCCATATAAATGTGCTGAACTCATTTGAAAATTTATCCTAATGTAATATGGAGCTGATGCATGATGAATTTTTTTGAATTTCTGACTCTAAGCCCATGGAAATTTAACCCTAGCTATTTTGAAAACCCAATCCAAGGGAATATAAAGATTCACAGTATTTTCAGTATCTGGAAACCATGTCTTTGACAGTTACATTATCTCTCTGCAGTTCAAAAATGTGCCCAATATAATTTGTCTCGCGTAATTACTTTCTCTAGAACTTGGTGCATAAATGATTACACCAAGTATATACAGTAACAGCAAATCTAGGCTATCAAATTTGTATGTGAATTGTATTTGGCAGAGCACAGAATAAAAATGAATTTATCATTTTGTCACTTAGTCCTTACTGACTTTGCCTGGTGATGAATACCATGCATAGTACATTTTTTTGGCCAGAAATTGTCATCCAAAATAATAAAGACTTTTACAAGGAAATCTTCCTCTTTGCCAGGCATTTTATAGGGAAATGAATCACAAAAACCTTTAACCTTCTCACCCATGTAGTATAGTAGAAATAAAACTTGTTGATCGGAACTAGCAATTCCAAATGCGTCCTACAGATTCCTGAATCTGCTTGTCTGTTTCTTCAATCACTGAGCAATTGCTGTCAACTCATGGATATTAAATGTTGAGAATTTAGACAATGTAAATGCCATGTTGCTGTTTTTTGTTAACCTTTTTCTTTTCAAACTCTTAAGTGCCAATTTCTTCCCAGGAAGTTGTATATAGTACCTTTGTTACAGAAGATTTTATGAGCTGTTTCCTTTTAAATGTTTCCAATGGTTTATAAGGCCAAAATGTATTCACAATTAAGTGTCTAGGCAATCTTACAGTACATGTCCATTGCTGCTTTGGGCATTGCTGCACACTTTTTTGTTGGCTTTTTGAAACACTCAGAGAGAGATCAGTTATAGTCTTGAATGCAGCACTAAGTACTTTTCCTTAGCTCTGTTCGTAAGGCAAGGACTTTCCTTCTCTCTCTTCTCTGTGTTATAACATTAAGTACTTGGCACATTGCAATAGGTTTATTTTCTTTTTAACTTTGTATTACGTTTTTCTTTATTTTTCAAGTGTAGCTTCCAGGTCTTCATCTATTCTGCTTTCTTTTAAGAGGTAAGTTCAGGAACATGCATGAACAAGCTTACTAATGTCCAATTAGGAACAGTAAAGGGGAATTGCTACTTTATAGTAGATTCCTTTTGATGTTATAACCCATCTGTATTCAAAGATGGGTTATAACCTGTCCAAACCATGGACATGAGAAGAAGAATGGTTATCTATTTACAGTAACTATCATTCTTGGAGTTGCACTGCACACATTGATTCCAGACTATGGAATTACCAAACAGTTACTTCTTTGCTTGGAAGAAGAGTCCTGCTTACCACTGGCTGCATGATGGTCTTTCAAAAGTAGGCATCTGATCTGGGAGATCTGGAAGATTCTACAATGTCTTGTAGAAACACAGATTAAATACTGTGTTGCTGCCCAAAAAACCTCTTAGATGAAGTGCCTGGGTGAGGAAAAGGGGTGATTAATTTATGCACAGAAAATGGTTTGTGTTCAATTCCATGTAAATGAAAGCAGTGACTTAAGGAATGGAGGATGGCTGTGAAGTTGTAGCCAGGAGAGGTAATCAGAAATAGTTGTAAGACAGTACCTTTGAAACTAATAACCTAATTTATGTAGAAGAACAAGACTGCTCAACAGGTTATTAGTACCTGTGGAATGCAGAGGGGTTAGCAGAAAGACTGCAGTGAGTCTTAAAGTCATTTTTTGTATTTAGCCAATTGTTTTAATATTCAGGAAGGTTATGAATTTTTGTTCACAGGCCCACATTTTGAAGGTGTCTTGTAGATTTCCCTTGAGTATGAGGCTTGTGAAGTCAGAACAGAAATGGGTGTTCTGCGATTATGTGGTGATGGTGTGTCTGTGTCCTTTATCTGTTTCCTGTGAACATTCATTCTGGAGCATGGACTTTGTCTGGATTCATCCTGATAGTTTCTATGAAGGCATGCAGTACATTGGATGAGCTCTTCTGTGTTTGGTGGTGGACACATGTAGGACCCATTAATTTGTTTTAAAACTTGAATATTCATAAGAGCAGGGAAGGGAACTTGGGTGTCTCACTTTCCAGGCTAGAGTCAGTCTCACTTGTCTGTTTCTCTGGCCACTGAACTGAGAAATCATTTACTCGTGTAATCCAACAGATTTTAAAATTTACTCTCTTCAAACAGGCTAAAAAGCCTGCCTTAGCTCTAGAAGATTAAGTGTAATGTGGCTGGGTGGATCTCACTTGTGTAGGTTGTAACATGCCCTTGTACATCTGGAAAGACACAAAAAGTTTAAATGCACTGGAGCTTGAAATATAGCTTCCCTTGGGGTTGGGTGAGGTTTGTTTGGTAAAGGAAACTGAAAGATAAATACATAAACTGATATGGACCTCTGATAAAACCTTAAGCCAGAACTGGGAAGCAAGCCTGACAATAACCCAACCCTTATGAATTCTGCATTACAAGACCTGCCATGGGAGCCTAAAACTCCTCCATCCATTGCACTTCTGTCATGACTAATAAAAAGGCACTGTTAGTGATACTGGGAATGAGCTGCCAAGGGCTCAAAAAGGGGACCCATCAATAATGTTAATACTATATTGATGGTCCCAGTGGGAATGGGCTTCCAGACAAAAGAAAACCGTGAATTGGGACCTTAAGAAAACCAGCCATTCTAGAATGGAAAAATACAGCATGGTCTTGACTACAACGGAGATACTCAGATATTGCTAATAGATGGATCCTTATGGAACTAATATGAAATCCAGATAATATCAGAAATAACAAATAGTTTAGTATTGCCAAAATGTACTTTTTTTCCTCAAGAAAGACACCTGGGGTGACACTTTCCTGGTCTTCTTTGCCATTCTTTGTACCCCTTAAGTAAACAGTCACTTGAAGAAAAAGAAGTATGGCTTTGTACTGAGCACATGTCTATGCATCTGGGAACAGTATGTAAGTAGTAGTGATGTCAGAGAGAAGAGCTAGCTTGTTGGGGGAACTGTAGCTTCTGTATCTCCCTCCTCAGATTTAACCCAAACCAGTTTCAGGCAAACTATCAATTTAATCAAATAAAGATTTGGGGCTTTGAACAAAGAAAGAAATAGATTAGAAAAGTATATTCCATATCTGTGCCCACTCATTTTTCTACCATCAAGGAAATAATTAAGTTAAAGTATCTGATTATTCTCATGTAAAACACAGCTCATCTCACTAATCTACTGGACTATATAAAACTACATTAGATCAGAATAAAGTTCAAGAAATTTTAGTTTTTTTGATAACTTTGAAACTGGAAGAGATTGCTACTCCATATTTAATATGCTTTAGGACTGTGGCATTATTTTGGCTTTAGCAATGCTTTCTTTAAACAAATTGAGTTGGTGACATTTAGGATGGTGTTGTAGGTTACCTATAAGCCTCCAAAAAGGCATTTAAAATAGCTGCATTCACCTGTAAAAGGCCCATGCTACATATCCTATAAACATTTTAAAGCTATGCTACTTCAGGTGAGAGTTATCTTTGATTCATTTTACCCAGAACATCCCAGAGTATTATTAGTCTGCTCCAAAGAAACAAAATGTTATATCTGCATTCCTCCAACACCATTCCCAGACCTTCCTACTCCTTTGCTCCATGGGTAAACGTTCAACCCTCCTGAACTCTACTGCCCAGGGGTGTTATGGTAGCCACCCCTCCTGCTCCCAGCACACCCTGACCATCCTGAGCACCCAGGTGCTACTTGCTAGTTTGTTGCTGGCTCTGGCACCCCTGTGCAAACAGCAACAGCAATCCTACTCCCTACCTCTGTGAACAGAATAAACTAGAGAATAAAAATCATTCTCAGCTGGCTCTGAGCTCTGCCCAGTCTGGCATACATGCAGTGAGTCTCAGCTCTGCTCCAGTATGCATGCAGTAAGCTTCTGAGTCTCAGTTCTGCTCTGGTGTGAATACTAATCGAATCCCTACAATCCCCAGATCCAATCACAATTCAGTGAAATACATGCAAGATTTTGATCCTTTATTCTTTTTTATTTTTCCCCACCTCTTTTTGTTTACTTCTTCCCCCTGCCCATTCACTTCAACCAGGGTTTCCCCCCTCCACTCCACCAAAACCTTTCCCTTCCCATGTGCAGCTCTGGTTGGCACCTTCTGGCTGTGGAATGAGGGAAGCCACAGCTCCCACAGTGGTTTTTCCACCTCTGGGATACATGCCAAGATGTCTCCTCCTCTTCCACCCCAGAGGAGAGATAGAAGCCTGGCCCCTGTCCTCACCTTTGCTCACAAGTCTGGTAGCAAATTACAGTTGTGCAGGTCTGAGACAGCATTAAGCCTTAACCTGTGACTGCTCTGAATGCTTTAAAGATAATCTGTACCAGTACCATGGAGCCCTTGGTGCTTGTGAGGGTGCACAGGGCTAGAAAGGACCCGGGACATGATGCAGGCAATGCTGCATGGAGGAGAGGGCTGAGCCCCAGTGCCTGCATGAGGTGGGCTGAACCTTCAACCACCAGCAGAACAGGAAGCTCTCAGTGCGTATGTTGGTGCATAGGGCCACCAGCAGCTGAAAGGGGAATCCAGGAGCCCTGTGGGCTCCCACATGTGGGAAGCATCTCAACCTGGAGTAGCGAGTGCCAGAGGAAATGGGTCCCATTGGAAGGGCGGGGGCAGTTCCCCCTTCCTAGCCAGGGAAACCTGCTGAGTTTACATATTCTCCTATGGGGTGGTGAGAGACCCCAAGGTGTCTTCAGGGTTTCCCCATTAGTTCCTTTAGTGCTGTAAGAGCTCCAGGGGCTAGCCTGGGCCTTGAGATCCTTTAATAAGTTCAGTGTATTGCTATTAATGTGAGCCTCAAATGTTGTGACAGTGCCTCATATTTTGTTGTTACTGTGAGATTGGTAATTGTTGGTTCATGTACATATGACTCCCTGAAATCCCCACTGAGACCTCTTCCCTGTCACCCTCTTGTTACTTACCTGTTCCTTTTTGAATCATGCTTACCTGTATTGATTGATTACTTACCTGTGTGTTATTTGTGCCTGTCTGTGTTAATTCATAACTTACCTGTTCCTGAATGGAACCCTGAGTTGTAGTATGTATATACATATATATGTATATGTATATGTATTCCTCTCATTCATCTCTCAGTATAGATAAGTTGTATATTTGTAAATATGTTCACTAGTTTATCTCTTCTGACCTGTATTTATTTTTGTGCCCTAACCTGACTCTATGGGGGAAAGAGGGAAATGATTGACAGCTGCAGCTCCTTTGCATAGCACTCCTGCCTAGCCACCTATCCTTTTATTTGGAAGAGGGGAGCACATACTTAAGTGCACCCGGGTTACACTGGCATTAATAATCATTAGATGAAATGGATAGAGAGCATAAGCCATTAGGCACAAGAAAGCTAGCTGGAACCCAGGCTACCCACCAACACAGGGCAGCATCTAGTTCACTGAGCCAAACATACTCTGACTTCTATCCTTGCTGGCCCCACATATTTCCCACAGATGGCTATCTACTGGAGCCAGCTTCAAGATACAAATGAGTGTACATAGTGCCTAGCCAAGTGGCCTGGTAGTTTGACCCTTTTGCTGGGAAGTAGATGGTATAGCTTTAAAACCTTTCTGGGTGAGGAGTTTTCAAGTTAAATAGATTCCCACCCTAGATAATTGGTAAATGAAATAGGATTTAGCCTTAAGTGAGCTGAATACTGAGATGATGGAGATAACTCCTGCGTTGCCATAAAAAACCCACTGCAAGTCAGAGAAGAATGCAGAGTTCAGGAACATGTGTGTGTCTACCACTTCCTATTGCTTGCTGTAGGCTCTTATTTGTTCATCAGTTAGGTGCTCTGGATTTCTCCTCAGAGGTGCCTAACTCTATCCATTGACTCTACAAGCAGAGTGCCTGCCGTTGTCCATTCAGTTTGTCCCCCTATGACAAAGCACCCACATTTGGGAACTACAATTTCTAAGTGGAGGTGACACTGAGAATTACTTGGATATGATCCACAGTCTTTGGAGAAAGGAGAAGCAAGAGATATTTGGGAAACAATAGCTAACAATTCCTAGGTTGCAGTCAAATGTTTGCTTTTTGCTATTTTCATTCTCATAATAATTAGGTACAGATAATGGTTTATTTTTCTCTCATGCTTCTTCTCTTCCAGTGGGTTAACTCACTTTTGTCCGTCACACTCTTTTCATTCTTTTCCCCCAGATCTTCAAATGCTGGTATGCCATTTTTTTTTATTGTGTTAAAAATATTTAGCAAAAGACACGTCAATTGTTTTTCCATTCTGTTTTTTTCCCCAAATTGTGGTTAGTCGCTAAAAACTTATTTATAAGCACTTTTGCAAGTCTTACTTGGAAGTAAAATGTATTATTTGAATTACAAGTATATTTTATTTGCCTGCCTGGGGGATTCAAATTAGATGGCAGAATCCAATTTGCTATGTTCACAGATGGGCACAATCCTTGGTCCAAACAGTTTATAATATAAGGGCAAACCCTGAGGAGTGTTCTTATTCATTTGCACTGAAATCAACAGGACTTTAGAAGGATCAGCCCATATATATGAATACATGCTTGCCTTCCCAGAAAATAACAGCTTTTTTATTTTATAGAAAGAGATTGTTGTCTTTTTTAATCTCTGGGCCATCAGGGAGGTTTAAATGTAAAAGAAAGTGGACTGCCCTTCTTCTGACCCAGTCGTAGCTGTGCAGTATGATTTAAATGATCCTAATACAAGTGGAAGCATTTATAATCTTTCAGTTGACATGGGAAAGTGTTTGGTTCTGATGCTGTGTGTGAATGTAGTCTCATTCTGTCTTGTAGCAGTGAGAAAAGCATAATATAATCAAGTTATTGCAAGCTGTATATTTTAAAATGATAGACTTGATGTTTATTTATTCAAGAAATGACTGCAGCATGGCTGAGTGAGACCACACTGCACATGTACTGATTTTGCGGCCTCATGAAAGATGCCGGATTAACTGCTCTGGAAAGTAAAATTATTTAGATGCAAGTGGAGGTCTATTTATATAGAGCATAGTCATGTAAAGTGGCCATTGTGTAAATGTGAATCAGGGCTATAAGTTCTAGCTTCTACGTTGGTGGGGGGAAAAGATCATTCAACGTGTAACGCAAAAGAAATCACTGCAGTAGTCTCTACCTGTGTTTGCAGAGAGTTAGAATCAGTACTACTGGAATATGAGCATCCATGTGTATGAGTATTTGTTCAGTTACCAATACAGGTATTTAAAACATAAGTATAATAATAAAAGAGAAAGTATGTTATGAAATATACAGGTGTCTTGTTTTGGAGTGCTGGGGTTAGATGGGCACAGAGAATGTATAAAATAGGCCTCGATTATTACATGGTAGAGTTGGTTGGAGGGAGCATGAGTGATTTTATTTACTTCAAAGGTTGCTTATGTATTAAAAATTTCAGAAATACTATTTTAAGCAACATTGCTAGTCATCTTCACCTTCAACTCAGTGGCTGCATCTACATGAGCTGCTGACAGATCAGTAGCTTGAGACTACTGCGGAGTAGCATCGTGTGGCAAGAACCATGAAAAGTAACTGAGGAGTGACAACTGCACAGTCAGCGCCTTGTGTAAACACAGACAGTGAATAACAAATTGCAGGCTTGGAGAGGAAGGTTTAACTGTTAGTTCCCTTTTATATGCTATTAGCTGACCATAGTAGAAGTAGCTAACTGTATTTTGTATATGTGGCATGTGGGCTACTTACAACCTCTCTGTTCCATCCAGTGCACTACCTTAACCAATGAAGGGATAGGTAGTTTTATTTTTGCACATCTATTATTATGTCTGGCAGATGACAATGTCACATTTTCAAATGAATGTGTCCTTTGGATGCATAAAGTTACGGGATCTTTTGTCATTTCTGTACCATAATGGACTCTGCCTTTGGATACAGTGACATGAATAATCAAGAGGAATTGAACCTACCTGTGGGCTGCAGCAAATATTGGTACCCTCAGCTTTGTTTGCTGGAGTACACTATTGTTCTTTGTTTCTTGCAAAGTGGTTGCGTATGCTTGCTTATTTTTGAATGATGAATGTGATAGGCTCTGTGCAATCTTAACTCACTATTACAGGAATCTGAACTTTGTTTTACCTCATACTTATCTTAAATTTCTGTGCCCCTTAGGATAAGATGCAGGAAATAATCTCTAACAAAGTTAGCATGAAGGCCAACTAGCATATTAGTTCAAAGCATCATAGTACATTTGTTTCAAAGTCTATCAATTAAAGTGCACAGTAAAATAAACATATAGAAGACACTAGAATCATTTCCTAACAGAAGTGGTGGAAGACCCATAACTTAGGTAAAATAACTATGTCTCAAGAATTCAGCAGTATTTTACAGGGAAGAGTCATGCATTGGCCAGGGAATGGACAAGATGACGTAAGAGATCTTTCATCTCTAATTATGTGTTTATGTTCCCAATGGTTTCTCACAGTGTAGTAACAAGAAAAACATGTTATTTGATTTGATGTCCATTATGACCTTTAAACCAATAAAATTATGTAGATTTGAGTACCACAAACTTATAGCATGTTATACGGTGACTAATACTTGTGTTATCCAGAAATGCAGTCATCTAAGAGATAGACATATTTTTGAAGTTAACCAGTTTGGCAAGTGCAAACAAAGATGCTTATCCCAAATTACAGTATGCATACATAGACTGCGCACAGTAGTATTCTTTTAGAGCCTTATTCTGTGAGGTACTAAACAATCCAATGTCTACATTTTTTTACCCAGATGTTTCTCCAGTACAACCCAAATGAAGCAAAGTGTTTTAGATTTAGACTATTTCTAATTACAAATATAAAACAAAGGACTATAGGACAGGACGGGGTCCCCTAGGTCACCCATTTTAATCCCATGATGTACAAACCAACCACACCACATAGTCCCATTAATAATAAGATCAGACTCCATTTTAAACATCTGAATTTGTCTTTCATGAAAAGGGATGACAACAACTGTAAGCAGTGGTCCTAATGAGGCTTTATCAGTGCCTTTACAGTGGCACTTATTCTTTTGTGTCTCTGTTGGAATAGCTTGCCTGGTACCTCCTAGGATCACATTTGCCATTTTCACAGCTGCACCACAATGGGAATGCACAGTCATCCTCTGATCAAACACAACATCCAGGTTCTTCTCTTCCACAGCCATTTTCAATTGGAAGGCTCCTAGGTTATAGCAGATGAGGTTCATGTCCCTGTTTTTTGTACTACTGAACTTCATCCCATTTCTATTCTTCCTGTCCTCAAGGTCATCCAGTTCTTCCTTCCTCATCTTTTGTATCAACAGAGCCTCCTAACTTTGCATCATCTGTGAATTTCCTTAGCATGCTTCTGCTTTTTGTCCAAAGTCATTAATGTAAAAATTAAGCAAGATTGGTCCCAGCAGGAAGCCTTGTGGGATTCCACTTGTGTCTTCTAGGGCTAGGCGAAATTTTGGGTGCTAATTTGATTCAGAGATTTGGTAGTTGAATCTCTGAATCCAAATCAAATCAGGAGACCAATTAAAAGGTCTGAATTGATTCAAAGCTCCCTGAATCAATCTGGAAAAGATTCAGGGAGCTTCAGAGATTTAGGTAGTCTCTGCTCACAAGGAGCTGGACCCCGACTCCATGCTGGTAAGTAGCGGATGGAGGAGGGGGGACTGGATAAGGTGGGAGGGGCCTGTGGGGGGACTCTTGCTAGGCCCCATCCTCTGCCTGTTCCCCCAACCCCTCTGAACACCTCCTGATCACTGCCTGCTCTCCCGCCCCACAGCCCCCCATGTCTGCCCCGCCTGGCCCTAGCTCTGGCTCTTTAAAAAAAAAAGGCCTGTCTTACTGGCTGCTGCAGCAGCCTTGGGGCTTCTGAGGGCTTATGGCAGAGCCCCACATGTAGCACGGGGCAGTGAGGGGCAGCAGGGATCACCTCCCCACCTGGCAGCAGCCAGTGAATTGGGGCTTTCTTTTTTTTCTTTTAAGAGCTGGGAGCTGGGCTGGGTGGGGCAGCCTTGGGGGAGGCTGGGAGAGTGGGCGGGGGGGTCAAGAGACTCATAGCAGAGTTCCCCATGCAGCGTGGGGCAGTAGGAGGCAGTGGGGATTGCCTCCTGCTTGACAGTAGCGAGTGGGGCTTTTTTTTTTTTTTAAAGAGCTAGGAGCTGGGGCCGGGAAAGTGGGCAGGGGATGGGGGCTCAAGACAGAGCCCCTCATGCAGTGCAGGGCAGTGGGGGGCAGTGGGGATTGCCCCCTGCCTGGCAGCAGCTGGCAAATGTCAGGCTTTTTTTTCAAAGAGCCAGGAGCTGGGGCAGGGCAGCCATTGATGGGGCTGGGAGAGTGGGATGAATCCAGATTGTATTTTATCTCTTTTTCCATTTACCTCCATACTGTGGGATGCTTTATCTAAAGCTTGTTAAATGCAGCACTTTGAAGTGGGGGGATGCTGATACACAAGATATGGAGGCTGGCTGAAGTGTGCTAATTAACATACTCCAGCAGATTCAATTGATTGAGTCTGCTCCAACACTCAGTAATTGCAGTGCATTGGAGCAGCCTCTGAGCGTGTCTGTAGTCACCCAGCAATTCCATATGTGCTGTCTCTGTTCACTTTTGGGCTTCTTTGGCAACATCCTCATTTGATCTTTCTGATACTCTTCCTTCTGAATTTTCGCATAGCACAGAACAAGATTTAACTTATTAAATTCAAGAAGTCTCTCAACAAAGGAAACTTCTACAAGAATAGTCAAATCATGAAGTGTAATATTCACATCCTGCACATGTGTGAAGAGGAGAGAGAAGCAGGAAGCAACTTTCAGCATTTTTACAACAGTGCAAAGGAGTCATGTAAATATCAAGACTTTAATGCAATTCTACCTTTAGGTGGGTAGGTAACACTTACACAAACTGACTTCAATTGCGTAAGTGTTATTTTGGGCCTTTAACATGGATTTTAGAGCTCACTATTCCCTAAAAAAGTGGATTAACACTGTGCAGGGTGCAAAAAAGGGAAAAGGAACCTTGTACCATTTAGCTCAATAACCTAGTGTCCTATGAGTGGAAGGCCCAAGTTATAAGCTCTAGTTCTAGGACCTTCAGCTTGAGAGGGTTCAAAACTTTATCTCCCTCTTCCCAGATATATGCCCTAATAATAAACTATGGATTACTAAACACACTGGTGTTGAAACTGGCCAGTTTGAGAGTAAAAATAAGATATTTGGGGCCAACAAAGAATAAGTGAAAAGGATATGTTGAGCAGTAGGGCTATGTGAAGCTTTGGTCCTTGATTCAATTTGGTGGAGATTTGGCTCAATCTGGTACTAAATTTCTGAATCCAAATCAAATCAGGAGACCCTTTAATTTCTCCAAATCAAATTGGAACCCTCCAAATTGATTTGGAGGGTTTCAGAAAGATTGGGTGATTCAGCCATAGACACAGCTTTAAATGTTTTTTCTATATACCTCTAGGTACCGGGGGCTCGTAAATGCTACAGTGCTGGGGCTTGTGGAGTGTCCCACAGGACTATGCAGGGCTCCCCAGTGCACTCAGAAGCAGACCTGGAAGTGGACCAGAAGCACTTTTGGTGCACTTCCAGGTTCCCCAGAGAGTGTGTGTGTGTGTGTGGGGGGGGGGGTTGGCTCAGCAACCAGTGCCTCCTGGGTCTGGGGAGGGCACCTGGGGCCCCCTGTGGCTGATCACTGAGCTGGAGCAGATATGCGGGGGTGAGGGGTGGTGCAGCGTGTTCTCTGGCAGACCTGGAAGTACTTCTGGTCCACTTCCAGGTTCACTGCCAAACACGTCCCCCCCACACTCCTGTGGAATGCTCCATCCAGCCCAGCATCACAGTATTCATGAGTTGCATCTGGTACCCAGAGGCATGTAGAAAAAACATTTAAAGCTGTGCCTATGGCTGAATCTCTGATTCTCCAAATCAGCACCGAATCTTCAGATTTGGATTTGGCTGAATTGAGTCGGGGACAGTGATCTGAATCAACCAATCCAATCGCTTTCCCTGATTCAGGCTGAATCCAAATCTGAATCAAATAAGGGTCCACTTTGCACACACCTACTGAGCAGTGATACAGACACTGCCCCTGACCCCAGTGGGACAGAAGACATACTATTGCTATATATACAATAGCAATTCAGTGCAAAAAAAATGCCACTGGGAGGAGGAGCAAGGGTGAGAATCTAAGGCCCCTGTTTCTTTTAGAGCAATGGCTATCTCTCTAAGCCATTCAGCCAGACTCCCTCCGGCCTGTTCTCCTTCTGGTCCCAGATACTCTCACTCATGAATGCAAAAGAAGCCAGTTTAAAAAGGAGAGGAGGTGGGTACTCTTGGCCCTGAATACCCATAGCCTGGTGAATAGGAAAGCCTGAAGAGAAGCAGAAGTTGTAGGCTTTAGCAAGTACTAAATGAATGTGCAGTAACAACTGCACAGTCGGGCACACACGTGGATGTGCCTATTGGGATTTGGGGCTAAAGAGAGAGGATAGTATGCCATCTACTTTAAAAAGTCACTGCTTTTCCATCAGCTAACATTTTTAGACTTATACCAAATGTGTATGACCCCCGATTTTGAAAAGAATCACAACACAGAGTAAGATTCTGGAATGGGTCCCTTCAGACCATGTTCAGCAGGGCAAAGTAGGTTACAGGAGGGTAGTAGGATCTGTAAATCTGCATTAATGATACAAAATGATACCTGCATGTCTAAGGTAAGTGCTAAACAGAAATTGAATTTAGGCCAACATTGGTCATCTAAGCACTATTTTATTTTCATGTAAAAAATTATACTCACCACAGCATCTGTTCTGTAGTTATTCTGCCTTGCCTTTTTACACTCCAGACAGATTTTCCAGATCATATGGTTTGTTCATACTGGGTCAAATTTTGGTTCTATTACGGTAAATGGGACATCTGCTATCAACTTTAGGAAAACCCTGATTTCATATGTAATACAAACCTATTCCAGTAATAAACAGTGCATTTTAAGTAAATGGCTAGCAATTTGCCTAAAGAGGTTGTCTTTATATATGCTGTTGCCATCTGGGAATGGCAACTGACTCTGTGTTTCATTATTTACATTGCCACAGAATGGAATACTGGAAATTTTAGGAGCAGTAGCACCGTTTTAGTATAGATTCATAGAATCAGAAGGGACCTCAGTGGGTCATCTAGTCCAACTCCCTGCCCCTGGCAGGCAAGAAAAGAAACACCAACCCTGGGGTCATGTGATCCCAGCCAGGTGCCTGTCCAGTCTCTTCTTGAAGACCCCTAAGGATGGGGAGAGCACCATCTCCCTTGGGAGCTGATTCCAGATTCTGGCAACCCTGTGAAGAACTTTCTCCTAATGTCCAGCCCAAACCTTCTTTCTAGTAGCTTATGGCCATTGTTCCTTGTCATACCAGGGGGTGCCCTGGTGAACAGATCATTGCCTACTTCATATTGCTCTCCCCTTATGAATTTTTATGCTACCACAAGATCCCCTCTCAGCCTTCTCTTGGAGAGTCTGCAGCAGTTAAGGTCCCTTAGCCTTTCCTTGTAGGGCCTTCCCTGCAGCCCTCTAATCAGGAGTGTGGTTCTTCTTTGGACCCTCTCCTGGTTGTCCTCATCCCTCTTGAACTGCAGTGTCCAGAACTGGACACAGTACTCCAGCTGCAGTCTGACCAGTGCTGCATAGAGGGTGAGAATCACTTCCCTGGACCTGTTTGTGAAGCACCTACAGATGCACAACAAGGTGCGATTGGCTCTGACAACTGCTTTATCACATTGGCAAATCATGTTCATTCTGGAGTTAACAGTGACTCTAAGATCTTTTTTTGCCTCAGTGGAGCTGAGACGGTAGCTCCCCAGCCTGTAGGTATGATGGCAGTTCTTCCTTCCCAGATGCAGCACCTCGCACTTGTCCTTTTTTAATTGTATCCTGTTGCTCTCTGCCCACTTCCCCAGCCTGTCTAGGTTAGCCTGGATCTGGTTCCAGTCTACCCAGTCTACTGTGTAATCATCCAAGGCAAATCCTATCAGTTTATTTATAAGGATGGTATGGGATACCTTGTCAAAGGCCTTCTTGAAGTCCAGATAGATAACATCCACCTCAACTACTGCATCTAAACAATTGGTGGCCTTGTCGTAAAAGGAAACTAGGCTAGTCAGGCAGGATATGCCTGTCAAAAGTATAACCAGCATTAACAAGTTCTTCCCAGATTTGCAGATATTTTGTGAAATAGACCTCACACCATCAGTGCTCTATCAGCATGAACATTTGCCTTAAGATTTATATGACTGCAACAATTACACTTGATTGAAAAGGTCAGATTGATTAGATTATTGCTGACATTTAGTTTCTCCTAAATGAGATAAGCTAATTTTTCAAATGAGAAGGAAGCATACACAAACAGCCTTGCTTTGCCTACTTTAAAACTTGCAGTTATTCGGTACTCGTTGCACTTTTTTACTATTAATATCCAAATGAGCTGAGTCAGAGTTATAACAAAAATCTTATATTTATGTACATCGGACAGAAACCAAGCCAGCCTTTCACTGTAAAAAATATATATCACAAGAATCAGACCTTTGAACATTTTCTTTCATGTCACTGCTTGCATCTCAGTGATATAAAGCTTCTAGCAGATATGGAAAAATGAGTTATTTAGATGTTCCTATAGCTATAAAAATGCTGTTAGTGTTGGACTGATGCTGTAGCCATGATGGTTCAGAAAATATGTAAAAGGCAGGGATTTTTTTGTGGATGATATCTCTCATTGGATCAACTATGTGGCTGGAATAGACTTAGACAAGCCTTCAAATGCAGTGCATTCCTCTTCTGTGCTGAGGAAAAAGCATGGTTTTTAATTTTTTGCTATGCCAATTTTTTCCTCAGACCTGAAAAAGACTGCCTTGCATTTGAAAGCTAGTCTAAATCTATTCCAGCCATGCAAGATATCATTCGGAAAAATCTTTGCGTCTTGCATTAATATATTCTAGGTTAAGGTTGTATAACTGGTGGCCTTAGGGGCTGCATATAGCCTGCAAGGGATTAAATTGCAGCCCTCCTGGCTCCCACCCAGCCACTGCTCCCTTCATTGCTCCAGCTGCAGAAGCAGCTGAAGTCTCCTGGCTCCTTTTGCCTCCAGCTTCCCCTTCACCACCCAGTGGGTGGGAGTGAGGAGCAAGCACAACCCTCAAAATTAAGTAAAGTAACAGAGAGGGGATGACTGGGAAAGCAGCCTAGGGTGCCAACTTTGGTGTTGGGGGGGAGGGAGAAAAATAGTCACAAGAGCCAGTGGTTGATTGTAGCACTGTGACTGACAGTGTAGCAGCTGGTGCAGCCCAGGGTGTTGCACAGCTGATCCAGGTGCTGAGCTGCTTTGTTATACCTCTGGATGGAGCAGCTTGTGGCCCAATGTGCCAAAGAGGTGCAATGCATTATGGAAGCTCATGACTGGGGAGCTTAGGGTGAAGTAGGACACCAGAGTGCACATGCAGTGCAGGGGTACCAAAGCATACAGTACAGCAGAAGGATGTAATATGTGTGGCTGTGAGGCACATAGTATGGCGTGGGGGAAATGTGCTCATCTCCTGGCCCCAGTGATATGGCTGTGCAACATGCAGCACCCCTTGCAGTTTAGAAATTGGACAGTCCTGTCTAGGTTATAGAATCTCTTTATATATAGTCTAATTTTTCCCTAATGTGTGTCTTGATAAAGAAAGTTTTTAATAAATAAATTGTTATAAGATAAGCTGACAAACTCTCTTTCACATGATCTTCAGCACCAAGTATCTAGATTTTTTCTTCCCAAAGCTAATGGATCACTGAGCACATGAAACCCATTCCTCATATGTATTTATATTAAACTGCTATCCCCTTTATTTCTACCACAACCAGGAGACGTTCCAGGGGTTTTGGAGCCTGAGCTTTCCATTCTCTTTGAAATCAAAGAAAGCCAAATCCTACAACCCTTTTATGCCCCCAAATGTCAGTTTTCCTGCCATGTAAGTCCTGTTATTGGCACTTACATACAGTTTGTAATTCCATTATCTGTGCATTGTGGAGGCATAAATGTCCACGTGGTTATGGAGTCTGTGCAGCAGATCATACATTCACTGGGTAGGTACATGGCAATATATATGTGTACCTGAGTATAAAACTTGACAGAGCCAGAAAGAGAAGGATCATATGTTTCGGCTCCAATAACTGAGTATTTAGACTTACCAAGGAAAAAGGAGAAACAGATTCTAGACCATATTTATCCAAGGTGGGTTTGGGCCTGTTTTTTCAGTTTTTCGATAGGGTGTTCTAACTACCAGGCCACTAGTCAGGCACAAACCAAAACCTTCACCAGCTTTCCTTTCAAAGCTGAGCCATTGTATCTTGTATTTATCAATCATTGGATAAAATGGGAGGATTTCTGCCCACTGGGGACAAGGGTCTAAACTAGAACCCAGAGCTTGCTTCCTTCTAGAACAGTTTCCATTTCACTGAGTCATGCACCCACTGCTTGCTCACATTATTCCTGGCCCTACATATTTCCATCTCTTGGCTGCCCAGAAGGCCAGCTTCAAAAGGACTGCTAGAGAAGAGACTGGTTAATGCTTCAGCCAGTGTTTCTCATCCAGGGTGCCATGGCATCCTGGGGTGCCTTGAATAGGCAACTGGTGTCGCCTTAGTCGGGGGGGGAAGGGCATGTGCCCCCCAGTGATCAATCAGTGACCGGGGGGGCATGGACAATCTCTCCAACTGGAGGTGGAGGGTGGCCCGTGGCTGCTCATGCTGACAAGGAAGTGGCTACAGCACTCCTGGAAGTGGCAGTGGCGCTTCATCTGGTGCTTCCACTCCCCAGCCAGTGCTCATGGGGGGGCACCAGTGCTCCCACCTGCCTCCCCTGCCCATCACCTAAGTGGGGAGTGCGGCCTGTCAGAGGGGTGCACCAGTGCTCTCAGGGGATGCATCTGCACCCCCATGCACCCCTATATGTCACCACTGGTGCCTTGCAATCCATTCAAGGATGCCACGAGGTGCCACAGAACGTCACATTGTTAGGTATGAAAGCATGATTCACAAGATGAAATCAGTTTTCACAAAGGAATCCATAATGTTAAAAACATTCTTACCTGTTGTGGTCTTTCAGAGTTCTTTGCAACAGAAGAATTGCTCTAGTATTATTCTGCAGTCTAAAAAAAAAAAGGAATAAAAACTAAGAGTTGGCATTTTCTGGCAAGTTTGGTGAGGGGTGCCTTGAGGACAAAACTGTGGAAAACCACTGGCTTAAGTTATTGCCTGTTGATTAGAGTATTGTACTGGCAAGTCAGAGTTATAGGTTTAAACCCTTTTTCTGTTTGTGCAGAGAGAGTGGGGGGAAGGGAGGGCACACTGAACCTGACTCCTGCTTCTTGGCCTTGTACTCTAACTGCTTAGCTCTTAGGGTTAAAACATGGTATGACCTTCCTCCTCTTCCATGCAGTAGTCCTGACTAGGAAATTGTGATTTATGCATATCCCAGTGAATATGCATACATAACTGCCAAGGTGCTCAGCCAGTACATAATCAACTGCACATCCTGTTATTTTGTATATGCTACTGAGAATCATTAAATGTATATACATGCCAAAAATACCACTTACCTGTGAAAAACTGCCACTCAGGCAGGTAAAGGGTAACAGAATGTGACCCTGAATGTCAGTTCCTTTAGGCATTCACTGAACACATCCAGCCTTTAGTTAGGTGCATGGTATGTTTGGTTGTCTTTGCTGTTTTTCTCCCTCAGTTTCCTCAGAGGGATAGGAAATTGTGTACTGCTTGAGGAAGCATGCTGGTATGCATGGATTGATAATGGATCTATGGCAAATTTTAAATTGATAAATGGAGTGTAAAATTTCACTAGAAAAAATCATTTTTTTTTAATTTAAAGAAATAATACAATATACCAAAACTACACACCCCATATGTGAGCAAAACATGGATTCATATTTGAACTGTTACCACTGCAATGTTGCTTTAGGGAATACGGATTGCTAACACAGCCCCAGCATCACAGGAAGAATAAGTTGGAGGCGTGGGGCCTATAATTCTATATATGACTTTTAGGATAGTCAATGGAGGCCAGGATCATTTAACTGCACTCTTCCAGGATGCCACATTCTTCAGCCTGGAACAGCACAATGTTGCTCTGGTGTTCCCATCATCTTATGTTCCCACAACATTTTCTTGGCAGGGATCATTTCACAAAGTAAAAAGCAAGCTTGGAAACATACAGACATTATTAGAGCTGGTCAGTCTATATTTTAACCACAATAATTTTTTTCTGCCTTCAACATGGGGAGATGACCATTTAGCTTGCAATAGCTAGTAAGAGGCAATCAATATTACCCTTTTTTTGCTATAAGTTTTGCACACAATATACCATAAAAAATGAAATGTATCACTGTACAGCAAACTCTGACTTAGAAAATGTATTTATTCATGCCATTCAATATTATTCAGAAACAAAATAATTGTAAAACATAATTTAAAAAGTAAAACTGTAAGAAAAAAATACTAGTAAAGTACACCAAACTAATCCTAAGGATTTACAATAACTTCAGACTTTTAGCTCTTAAAGCCAAATTGTTTTTTTGAGAGCGCAGTAAAAAAAAAAATCAAAAACACAAATGATAACAATCTCCATATCATAGATTATTTAAACTGTTCCTTCTCTCATTTGAAGAAATGCATCTGGGGTGACAGCATATATTCCAGCTTCAAGCTGTATGGAAATGAAAATAGCTGGAGTTGTAAACTCTTCAGAAAAAGGTGTTTATGATGGAAATTCTGACAGACTCGTCCTTTTTTGTGATACTGCCAGGTGCTGCTGTAAACCTGCTTTACATCATACTATATACCAAACATATTAGACAATGGGATTTCTCCATTGAGATTCCAACAGATGCTTAATATCATGAGTACTGGCTATCTTCTGTGTGTCATAGATCTTTTAGATATGATCATAATGCATTTTTGTCCTCCTTTTAGGGTTTTTATTTATTGAGTCTTTTCTAGTTGTGCTCTGATTCTGTAAGCTGTTACACTGAAGCCTAAATGAATACTGATGAGAGTTAGGATTTTTCCTTTGAGTAAAGCTTTACAGGATCTGGCTTTTACATTTGAAATGAGACCTATCAAGAAATTGCTTCTATGTCTGTAAAGGAAACAGATTCCATGTGGGGACTGAGAATATTTTGCAGCAGAGATGATATAGTTAGTTCTTTGTCTTCTTCTACAAGTCGTGCTCCTGACTACTTTTCCATATTTCTGTCTTCCCTGTTGCCTTCCACACTTGCTTTACCTTTTTTCAAGGAACCCAACTAACAGCCCTTCATGAAAGAAAGAAAACTAAGATATCAGTGTCAACTACACAGGGAATTCAGGATAATCCTTTTTAAGGTATACGTGCTGCACTGAATTACAGTGCTTATGCAGGCCTCAGTTCAGCTATCTGGAGAGAACTTAAGTACGTGCTTTAAGTCCACTAACCTCTATGAGATATAAACACATACTTAAAATTAAACACTGTATTTCTGAATAGAGTGTATGATCTAGGACCAACGTGCTTTATACTTTCATGAGATAAATTCCCTCAGCAACACAAAACCATTGTAAAATGTCTTTCATCCAAAGATCCCAATTTACATACTGAACAAACTAACCTTTCTTTCTGACACCCACCTGAAGCTCAACTGTAAGAAAACAGAAATACATTAGGACTTGATCCAAAGATCAGCTGAAGTCTAAGGGAGACTTCATTGATATAATGGGAAAGTAGGTCTTTAAGGGACACCATTAGGCCATACAGTCCAGCCCCTCACCTAAGGAACAATCATCCTCGACCATATCATCTCAATGAAGTGTCCATCCAGCCTGCTCCTGAAAACTTCCAGGGACGGAGGCTCCAAAACCTCTCTAGGCATCTTGCCCCGATGCCCAACCACTCTCACAGTCAAAGTTGCTTCCCAATTTCCAACCCAAACTTCCCCTGCCAGTCTAAGGCCATCACTTCCAGCCCTATGTCTCATCAAAGTACAGGGCAAAAACTGGACACAGGCCTCACCAGTGCTGAACAGAGTAGAAGAATCAACCCCCCCTCCCAACACACACACACACACACACACACACACACTCTCTCTCTCTCTCTCTCTCTCTTTGCAGGTGAAGTTCCTGCCAAAACAATCCAGAATTCCATTGGCCTTTCTTGCAACAAGAAGAGCACATTACTGGTTCACACTCAGGTCATAGTTTACTGTAACCTGCAGGTCCATCTCTGCACGACTACAGCCCAACCAGCCATTCCCCAGCCTTCACCTGTGCATGTAGGACTTGGCACTTGTCTTGGTTGAATTTCATCAGATCAGCTATTGACCACCTCTCCTGTATATCCAGGTGACTCCAGAGCCCAGCCCCACCCCCACAAAGTATCCAATGAAGATGCCAAACAACAATGGACTCAGGCCAGATCCCTGGGGAACCCTACCTGGTAAGCCCTCTTAACCAAATACTGAGCCATCAATTACCACCCGCTGTTTATGACAAATTAACCCACTATGAATCTACCCCACAGCATCCCAGTCCAGTCTGTATCTCTTGAGTTTTTCAACGGGAATGTTATAGGAAACAGCCTGAAAAGCCCTGCCAAAGTCAAGACACACAACATCCACTGCTCTGCCCCCCATCTATAGAGTCCAATACCCCAATAACAGAAGGAAATCAGGCTGGCAAGGCACAACCTGCTCCTGGTGAATCCATGCCAGCCCCACTGATCATCCCTCTCTCCTCCAGGTGCTTCAAAACCAACTCCCCGAGGAGCTGCTCCATGATCTTTCCTGACCAGCCCCACCCGCTCAGCCAAAACCCCAAGCATCCCAGGGCATGACTTATCCGGACCTACTGACCCCAAACATCCAGCCCCTCCAAGCAATCCCCAACTCATAATTCCATCACTCTGAATGTGCTGTCTCCTTTCCTACCTCTCTTTCCAACTACACCTGTCACCAGTAGATGACCCCACTTGTGAAGACTGATGTAAAAATGCATTGAATACTTCAACCTTCTTTGCATCATCCATAACTTAATTATCTCCTGCTGCTCTTTGCATTTTTGTACAATCCCTTTTTACTGTCTTTTACAATCCTGCCAGTTACACCTCAAATCATGAAATACAACCTTCACTAAGCTTTGGGTCAGGCCCTCAAATATGTCCTGAATATTACACAGTAAACCTATGGAAGGCAATGGGATTAGGAATCAGGATGAAATCTTTTCTGCTTGGAGTCAATGGGAGTTTTGCCTGGCTGCTTCTATCACCGCATCTCTACACTGTGCCTGCAGCTCCACACTCACAGCAGGGAAGCCCCATGCTGGACTCTGTAGGGAAGCAGGGGGCAGGGCTTCTTCCACTCTGGGCAGGGTGTGGGACTTGCATAGTGGGGAGCAGGGGAAGCAGTTGGTTCTGGTGTGAGGCTTCTCTGCTACAGGCTCAGGGAACAGAGCTGTGGGATTAAGGCAGGCTTCATTCCCTCCTCCTGCACAGTGCTGGCCAGAACCATGCCTGTGCCGGGCATGAGTACGTCGACCTTGCTGTCTCCTGCTGATGCCAGGCAGCAGGGGCTGCATGTCATAGGGGGGAGTGTGTGGGGGTCCCTACACCTCTCCCTCCCTCACACCCACACTCTGCCCAGCTGAGCTCCATGCTCCCACTGTCCCTCTGGGGGGAGGATGGGAAAGGGGAAGAGTTGCTCCCTGCATGGAACAGAGCCTCACCCTGCTCTAGAGGGGGAGGAAAGGGGGGGAGAGTCCTCTTCTGGTGCTGGGCAGCATCCCATAAAGCCTCCCTCCGTACCCTGCAGTGTTGGGGGAGAAGCAGGGAGAAGAGTCCTCCTCTGGGACCAGGCAGCCTTACAGAGCCCCCCTCCCCACCCGACGGTGACAGCAGGAGAGGAGGAAGGAAAAAAGCCCCCCTCCTGGCCCTGTGGTGCTGAGGGAGAGGGAGGAGGGGGACGAGTTCCCTTCGGGGGCTGGGCAGCCCTGTGTACTGGCTCGGTGGCTTGCTCCCGGCTATCAGGGAGCAGCTGGGACAGGCCTGCCCAGGGCCTGGCCATGCTCCCCATCCTCAGCTCAGCTTCCCTGTGGAAGGGAGGGCTGCTCTACAGCCCCCAGGCTTCTGGCTTGAGCTACTGCAGGCATGTGCTGAACATCTATCCATTTGCAAACTGGTTCGCTCCCTGCAGGTTAGATTATCCTGCAAAGATTGAATCAGTTCAGGCTCAGGCTTTTTGAATGTCTGTCCCTAGCTACAGAGTTTAAACTTTGTTTTAAATTTTGGAGACTGGAATGATATTATCTTAAATTTTCCACTAATCCTGTTTCTGTACTAATGATATGTAGATAAATAGATTGTCTACCAAGGTTTAGTCAGTCTAATATAATCCAACTGGAAAAATCTAAGGATTTCATTTTTTTAATACTAATTGATGACTGTGATGAATTTCCTTTGCACATTGGGATACTTGTTTACAGATATTTCTCCTTTGCATTTCTGCAAACTTCTCATTTTTTCTAATAACCTACTAGGATACAGACTGGACTTCTACATTCTAGTTTTACTAGACTCAAACAAGGCCTCACAATTATCTCTGCCTTTAAGCCCTTGTTTATGCAAAATCAGTACTGTCCAAGTCCTATGTAGTATGCCCTTAGATTTGTTACCACTTTTGCATGTGTGGTTTGGAGGGTACATTTAGATATATTCCATCAATTTTCAGCTTTATTAACATCAAGCAATTTCCAGATAAATATGTTTACAGATTTTATTTCTCCAACCTGTGTTTTTGCAGTCTGATCAAGCTGTAACTTATACAGAGGCATCTTTTACCATTACGTCTGGAACTGTAGTCTCCCCAACTCTTTTGGTTTAGAGTCTGTAATTTTGTTGTCTACAGCAGCAAGGAAGAAATAGTTTGACCCACTTATTATTTTCTCACTGTCACCAGCTTGTCTGGATGGATACATGCGTTCAGTAGCTTGTGTCTGATTATTTATAGCCCATAAAATTATGCTTCTGTATTGGGTTGCAGCATTGCTTGATATTGAATTTTGGAACTTAGTTATTTTTCTGGTTTGAAACTTAAAAAACATACACCATGATGGTAGTCTAACCACAGGAACTTCA
This sequence comes from Caiman crocodilus, assembly GCA_030014935.1. Classification (NCBI taxonomy): domain Eukaryota; kingdom Metazoa; phylum Chordata; order Crocodylia; family Alligatoridae; genus Caiman; species Caiman crocodilus. The sequence continues at coordinate 27,399,757 of JAGPOW010003648.1, read as the reverse complement.
GAGGTTGTAAATCTGTCCATTGGGCCAATATTTAATGTCCCTTTCCTGTCAGAAGGACTATAAATCTTTTTCATTTTTTTCAGATTGGATATTATATTTTTTAAAAGTTATTTGAAAAATATGCATCAACCAATAGTTCAGTGGCTCCTGTTTCCTAGCCCTGACTTAGTAAATACGTTTATGCCTTTCTGATCAATGTAATCTGACATGACAAAATTTTAGTCTAATCTGGGATAGAAAGCTTTGAAATAAAGATTCTTATAATTAAGATCACATTTCTAGTTTTCAAAATTGTATACTTTGGGTACATACATATATTGGACAAGTATTCTGAAAATATTTGAAACATGAATTAGTAAGCTGAAAGAGCACTGAATGAAGTAGATGTGGCTTATTCACATATTGACAGCAATGCATACTAAAAATGTAGGCAGGAGAGCTTTTTTGGGTAGATGTGATATCTTTCGTTAGATCAACTGAGTAGTTGGAAAAAAGTTCTTTGCAAGATTTTGGACACAAGAAACATTCAGAAGCACCTGTTCATTTAAATGGATCCAGCTTCTCAGTGACCTGTTCAGCAAACACTCCTTTAAGTATTAAGACTACTTTAAATGTAAATAATAATTAATATTTCATATATATAACATCAATTAGCCAAATGTAATAGGAGCTCCTGAATAATGTTATATAATTAGAATAATTTATCAATGTAATTAAAGATATCAGTATGCACAATCCTGTTTGGTGTATCAGAAAGTGTTGATTTACATTTCTGTAATCTTGATATCAGGAGTTATTACTTTATGGTTAGGGCTGCCAGGCTCTGCAATGGGATCCCAAGGGAGGTGCTGCTCTCCCCTACCTTGGAGGTCTTCAAGAGGAGGTTAGATAAATATCTGGGTGGGGTATTATGATCCTAGCATTCATTCCTGCCCAAGGCAGGGAGTCAAACATGAAGATATTTTCAGGTCCCTTCTGACCCTAGAAACTATGAAACTAAGAGGGGATAAATTTTTGGTAGTTTTTGGTTGTAGCCATGTTGTCTAAGGACATAGGCAGGCAAGCTTCATTGGTAGATGTGATTTCTTTTATTAAAGAAAAAAAGTAGTTGGGAATAAGTTGTTTTTGCAAGATTTTGGGCGCAAGTACCTTTCAAAAGAAAGCTTGCAGTGTGGCTCAATCAGGTGAACTTGCGCACCCACAGCCCAGTTCAGTCAGGCCCAGAGCCGTGGGCCCCATGGCCCTATCCTGTACTATGCCGACAGGCAGTCAGCAATCAAGATGACACCTGCCCGCTTGTCCCTCCTCCCCACACCAGGTCCTCTCCACCAATGAGCACCAAAGTGTAAGGCCTCATGAAGGGCAGCCAGTTATCAAGGTGGTGGCTGCTCTCTTGTCCCCTCCTTACTCCCAGACCTCTTTGCCAATCAGTGCTGAGGAGTAGGGCCTCTCCACCAATCAGTACTGAGGGGCCAGGACTGCTGCAAAATGCCCACAAAATTGGCTCTTTGTGCAATGACTGGGCCACAAAAAACCCTTTGTCTCTAGGTAGAGCTATACTTATTGTCCAACTAGCACAGTATTCTTTCTCTGACAGTGGCCAGTGCCAGATGCTTTCACACAAAAAATTAAGCAGATGATCTTTTTTAAAAAAAATACATTTCTGGTCTCTTTATAAAAGAAATCCTAATAAATTAAGGGCATAACAGGGCAGTCCAATGCCATAGGTGGTGGCAGTGCATAAGGCAACAGAAGTAGTTGAGGTGCCAATGGTGGTGGTGAGGGTTGGCAGGCAGCTGCAGTGATCCTATTTTTACACCCTTGCCCTCCCAAAGTCAGTTTCCAGGGCTGCTGCCATGGTCACCACACCCCTTTGTTTACACTACTGATATTAGAAATGATAATTAAGATTTAGGCAGAGAAAAGATATGTTAGAAAATAAACAAATTGTTTTTTCTTATGTTTTTTTCTTATGAAACCTTATCCTTTCTATAAAAGTTGCTTTGCGAAAAACATAAAACTAAAACTTGTCTTCAGGATGTTATGAAAGAGACCGAGCATTTTGAGTTCCAGCCTGTAGTTCTGGTGGGGAAGAATTTGTGGGGCTCAGTGGGAGCTTCTACACCTGCAATTAATGTGCCTGAATTTTCTGTGTAGGAAATTTAGGTGCATTAAACTGTGGCCCAACACATCTGAATATGTGCCCATTGGGAGCCAATTTGCTCCTGGTGGGAATAGCTCAGTCCAGTGCTGCTCCTGCCCTATTTGCCCCCTTGCAGCAGACAAAGGGAGTGCCAGGCTCCCGTGGCTACTAGTCCTGGGCTGGCAGGAAGCACAGGCACTTGTCCCGATTGCCACACAGCAAGAAATAGCTGACTCAGCTGCTGATACAGCTATTAAATAAAAGTGCCAAATACCCTCACTGAAGCACATAATCTATACCGACTCTGGGGAGCTGAGTCAAATGGATACTCTTCTTTTGGTAAAGCACTGGGGGTTTTTTCATGTTTGTCATAGTCATGAAAATTGCTGCTGTAAATAGTTTTTGAATCAACTATTAGATAAAAGCACAAAAGGCCCCACTGAAGTTCAAAAACTATACCGATGTTGGATAAGCTGGATCAAACTGATGCAATATCTCTTCTGGGTATGTGCTGTGCTCAGTGTGGGCATGATGCAATCTGAAAGTAAAGGGCTGTTGTTTTTTTTTTCTTTTCACATCTGTAAACAGCTGATATGCTAACATTGGGTGCATCTAAACAAGATGCTTTATTGCACATTTGACTAATCTAATGCTCAGTAAGGCATCACAGTCTACACGTAAGGATCTATTATTGCATAATATTTTAATTTAATGCACCGTCTAGTAAATACAGGAAATAGAAAAATGGCACATTAACTAATTTGTCATACTGTACATGTAGATGCTGACTGGGAGCAAATTGCTTTTAGATAAAAGTCCTGAAAAGCTCCACCGAAGTGCACAATCTATACAGATGTTGGGGATCCAGGTCTGCCTCTTCCGGTAAAGCTCTGTTTTTTGGGTTTTTTTTCCACATCTATCAGTAGCCATACTGATGGAAATACCAGCTGTAAATAGTTTGACAAGTAGGAAATATTTATAGCCTTTTCACCCCAGGGGCAGATGACAGTGTAGGCCTGACATCAGGCCACAGAGACTGCTCTCTGATTGGTTCCCCATGACTTGGTTTCATTAGTTGGGTGAATGTTCTCCCTAGGTTAATTTTAGAGTTTTGTAAAATGTTTTATGTCAGTCATTTCTGCTTTCCTTTTGAATTTTGGAATCTAATTTCAGTTAGCAGTTCAAGAGCAGAGTAGCAGAATTAGTTCAGTTCATCTGAATGCTAGTGCTTTGGGTAAATAAGTGAGACAATCCGGGTACAATGAAGAGGGCACAATTTTCAACCTGACAAATATCCAACTTTCATTTTGCCAAATATCTTTTTAGTCCAGGGAAGACCTTCCTGATGGAAAGATAATACTTCTTATATCTTTAACCTTAGTCCAGCATTAGCTTTAACCTTAGTCCAGCTGCATCATTTTCCCTTCCTTCCCTCATATAGATTTTATACTAGTATATTTCTGTATGTAAATATAGATAGGGCTTACAGTTTCTCAAGGGTACAGAAAAATTAATAGGAAGCAAAATATAAAAAAATGGACAGATTTGCCATGGGTTATTACTATCATATGGTTCCAGTTGAAAAGCATAGCTTACTGTATCAATTCAACTGAGTTTTACCACCAAAATTTGTAACAAGGAAGTGAGTCAATATCCAAACAAAAATTAATTTGTTGTCTAAAGTAATTAGTGGGTGGTAATTATTATGATTATTAGGCCATTGTTTGTATGACTCCATTCTGTCATATTTAACATAAAATAACGTTTGACTGGATTATGATCTGCTGCTCACAGGAACCCTTTTTTTCCATCTTTTTTTGGAAGAACTTGCACAAACCAATTTTTAAAATACACAAATGAATTCAAAACCTGTTGGTTCATGATATCATATCTAACTTGGAAATCATCATGTAGTCAATATAGAGTATCAACTAGTAAAAGAAACCATTCTTTTTCAAGAAGGCATTTTTAGTGTTTTGCTTGTTTCAGATTGATCTTATCAAATGATTTTGTAGGAAAAATGTATTGAAAAACAGAATTATGACCACTACACCTTTTTGTAAGAAGAAATCTTAAATGCACTATTAAGAAGCTTATCATTCTTGTCGCTACATAAAAATGCACAGAGAGGTACAAAAGTCCTTGGTCTTATAACATTTCTTTGAACCAAAAAAATAAAACTTTTTTCCAGATGAAACTTTTTCCCAAATTTGATAGATTTGATCATAATATCTGTAGCAATGAACTGCATATATATATATTTTCAAATACATTATTTTTCTGAAAAAATAACATCCAGCTTTCTCCTATTACACTGTGGCAGTATGCCAGCTTGCTTTGGTATGTTGATATTGGCTGATATTTCAGTGAATCAGCTGTAACTATTTCCTTGGCAATAAGTGAGAGAATCAGTAAACTAATCCCTCCAAGGCATGCTTGATTGATTATGGGGCGGGGAAGCTACATGCCACCCAATACAGAAGGCACAGAAAATGCACTTGTTAGCCCTTTTTAGGGCTTCTTCACAGCTTTTATTTTTCAGTTTAATGATTTAATTTTTTCTTTATCTATTTGCAAAGTCCCAATAATACAGGGTTTTTATGTACTTAGAAGCAGTTTCCAAACACCATGAAAAGTACTGTTTAGAATGTGACCTAAAAGTAAACCTTGTACAAAACTGGTTGAGGGAATAGTTTACTTTTTAAATAACATTGGATTTCCTGAACCTACATCACTATGGAACTGATTTTTCCCCTTTACTATATGAGTAGTCCCATTGAAATCATTGAGAGCACTTGCAGAGTAAAATACTGCTTACTGTGGGCAGTGTACCAGACTAGGACCCTCAATAAAAAGTGTTTATATTTTTGGGAAGTGATGTAATGGCTGTTTGAATTATGTTTATTAGCCTGTGAAAAACTTTAGCAATATATCTGTCTGCTTTCTATTAAAGTTTTGTATGCAACAACAAAAACATCCATGAATAACAGACTGGAAAATGTATGTATTCTTGGCTGGTTGTGGGTTTTTAAAAAATTTGTTACTTTCCAGCATACAAAAATGAGCAAATCTCACGAAGATACCATTTTTTGAGAGAGAGACATATAATATATGCAGCATTTATTCTATACAGGAGATAGATGGAGCCATTAAAACCATTAAAACCAAATCTCTCCTTCCCTTGAGCACTAGATTTCACACTTTGATCACTTTCTGGGTCCAAATTTCAACTCATGTTATTAGTTATGTATTTATTTGTACTGTAGTGGACTCTAGGAAATCTGGATGTAGTCGCAAAGTGCTTAGAGTATTTTTCTATGGCTTCAGCTGCATGAGTTCAAGTCAAGATTCAAAACCTTGTTAAAAGTTGTCCCCACTTGACCCAGCTTTAAATAGATACCTAAGCACTTGGGGCACCTACACACGTGCTGGACTTCTGCTCCAACATGTGCTAATTAGAACATGTTACAGCAGACTCTATTAATCTATTTCAGGCACCTCCACCTCCATTTTGAAGTGTAGGATGCTGAATACACATGGTACCGTGGGTCCTTTAATTAGAGCACCTCCAATTAAAGCAGTCCCCCGCTCCACCCCCTCTACCCAGGAACGTGTGTATAGATGCCTTTGCACTAAAAGAGTCAAAAGTGATGGGCTGCCATGATAGCTGCCACTGGTATGTCCCCACAAGAGGACACATTGCAGCAGGACACATTGTCCCATTGTGTCCTGCTCCACCCTATAATCAATCAGCCCATGAGGCAGGAACCTCAGGAACATAGATCAAACTCTCACACTCTCACCTGCTCAACACCTTTCTTACCCCAGCCCTCAGCACTATTCCCCAGTCCCATGGGATTGCATTTTAGACAAGTTTCATGTTATTTGAGGGTGTACCAGGGGGCGCGCAGGGGTGCATGTGCATCCCCTGAGAGCACTGGTTTACCCCCTGTCAGGCCACACTCCTTGTTTAGCTGGTGGGCAGGGGGGCAGGCAGCAGCACCAACGCTCCCCTTGCAAGTGCCGGCTGGGGAGTGGGACCGCAGCAAAAGTGGCCATGCCACTTCTGGAAGTGGCTGCAGCTCTGGAAGCATTGCGGCTGATTTTATTGTGAGTGAGATTGGCTGCGGGGGGACCCTCCCTCCCTGATTGCTCTTTGGGGGGGGGGGGGGGGCACCTTGACTCAAGATGCACCAGACGCCCATCGTGTGTACCACAGAGTAATGGAGTCCTGTTTCCATTCAATACTGAACTGTAGTACCAAAACTGAACATACTTGAAGCCTGGGAAGCTTGGATTCAGATCCCATTCTAAGGCATTGGAAAGGAGAGACTGTCTTTAAAAACATATGGACAACAGTAGTTTCATGGGGGTTTTTTGTTGTTGGGTTGGTTTTTCCCCTATTTTAGTCACTAAGGCTCTGTGAAAAATTCTTGGCACTGGTTGAAACTTGTCAAAGTTATAATTCTATATACTTGTCTATAGTTTTGGCAGTCTAAAATAAAGAACAGGATTTAATTTTACTTTATGTACCCAAATATAGTAGTAGTTTTCCAGCTGCATAAGTGGCATTTTTGGCATTTACACCATTTGGGATTCTATTAACCATGATGTGTGGATGTGTAAACATCCATGTGGCCACTGAGCATACTTAATAGGCAGTGCTCTGGCTGGGCAGGTACATGGCTCCATACACTTGTGTTCTGGGTCAATGTTAAGTCACAAAATGATGTCTTGATAAGAAAATAAACCAAAAAACAACCCCATTTCCCCCAACCCCCAAATATTTGACCAAAACATATTAAATGGAGGAGGAAAAAGTTTCCTTTAAGTTTAAACTTCAGTACCTGAGTAGTTAGGGCAAAAACAGGAAACGCAAGTTGTACCACCTTTTTTCCTTTGCCCAGAGAGGCCAGATCCAGACATGCAGCCACATGCGGCATCACAAATCACACAGGTTGCACAGTAAACTGTGCACAATGCTGCCAGTTGCTACTGGATTTCCTGGTAGCAACCACCTGCTCCCCCTTCCCCCAAAATAAAAAAGCAGTAGGAAGCACACCAGAGCTGTGTGCTGGGACAAATGAGATGGGGGAGCTGGCATCTCTGGGCTGGCTGCTCCCCTATCTCTGTATGTCTCAGCATGGGGGCTTCCAATGTGGAGTCCCCACACTGAGGTATGCGGAGGCCAGGCCTTCAGGCACACTATGCCCCAGTATGGGGGCTCAGTGAACAGAGACAGGGGAGCAGCTATCCTGGGCTGCTTGCTCCCTGGTCTCCAGGTGCCACTCCCTGGTTGGCTGGGGCAGAGGGTAACTCAGCATGGGAACTGCCTGCTGGCTAGCCCTCCACTGAGGCACCCTGCATCCCAGCTGCCCCTCCTGCAGCACATTGCAGCGGGACACATTGTCCCATTGTTCTGTGTGCACAAGCAGGGGCGTGCATTGCAACACAAACTTTTGCCACTACTGGTAGCAGCACAAACTTTTGCCACTATTATTTGTGCTGCTGCAAACACATGCCCCTGCTCATGTGGATGAGGTCAAAGGATCTAAATCTGCATTTCTTTCATTTGCTAGCAGAGTGCTCTTATTTTATTAAGTGCCTGAATAATGCCCAACAATAAGGGTTCTATTCAAAAACCTTAGATGAAAACAGGAAAAATGTAACAGAAAAACACATATAGCCTCAAATATTTTATTAAAAATGACTGGAATTCAGTCGGGACTAAAATCTATCATCTACAGAGGGCATCTCACAGGAGATTATGGAATTTAAGTAACTGTGGATAAATCTGAAGATAGGTTAATATACTATTCTTTCCCTTTCTAGCCCAATTGAAAATAGACAAAGACTACAGGCAATTTTCAAGAGTAGTTAGCAAGTGTAGCTGATTTTTTTTGTGAGCAATAGCTTTGTGTGAGGGTGAGAAATGCAATGGTGGCAGTGTCTCAAAATTGTTATTTTATGCAATTCTGTAACTTGTAAAATAATGTCTCTTACTTCTTTGAGAAAAATCCTGAAAATCTCTCTTGGAATGAGGTCAGAGGGCAGAAACTTCACCTAGGAAGTGTTTATAGAAAAAATGGTTTAGTGAAATAACAGTTTTAAAAAGTATCTTAATAAATTATTTGTATTGGTGTGATTTATAAACTAGTTGTTGTGCATCTAAGAGGAAGCTTGGAAAGGCTGGATGAAACAATTTAGGGGGAATTTAGATTTATGATGATTATACAGAATGCAAACAGAAATTGATGTTTGTATTATAATTCATCTGCAAATGCAGTCAACAGAAATTCTTGCTTTGCTTCTCTCTTTATAAAATGATTGGTAGTGAATCTCAAAAAAATGTTCCTGACAGTTAATACTGGTAAAACTTTGTATAGGGACAGGAAGACAGAAGGTGAATGAGTGAGTTAGCACATTAGCCCACTAATAAACAAAAGGAGTTCCCATTGCTCAAAATATATTTGGAAATATCCCTGCAGAAGTAGTGAAGGAAAGTCTGAACATCAACATTTGCAGATCATTCTTTAATTGCAGCTTTTCTGCTGCTTTATATCTGGATTAAATTCAGGTTTGGGGCACTGCATGTGATATATTTTTGCTTCCTGGAAAATCAGGAGGAAACAAACCATACATGGGGATGTTTATATATATATATATATATATATTTTTTTTTTAAGAAGTAAGAAATAAATGTGTCCTTATACACTGTATCTCACAATCTCCCACCTTTTTATTGATTTTTCTAAGGCCTATATGTGCAGATTATTTGGTATATCCTCAATATTACGGTAACAGGACAGAACAGACAGTAATTAATTTACTGAACCCTAATATAGGTGCTCATGTAGACAGTGACGCTTAACTGCAGACCTAGTCAACTCCACAGTAAAGTGCACATGTAGATGCACCCTGGATGATTATGCCAGACTTAAGGCATGATGTCTGGGACAGAAAATATAGTTAGAACATTGATCTCAGTTTTATTTTTCTTTTTTGCACTGAAGTGGCACTTACATGGCTGCACCATTGCAATTTTGGTACATACCCACAGTTTGGGTTCTGCATATCCACATTCACCCTGTACTACCCTTCTGAGCTCAGAAGGTTCCTCTTTGTTTGTATACACACGCAGGTGGAATAGATTTGCCCAGGCATGGATATAATGCTGGGTAAATCCTGAAACTTTAGTTCCAAAAAACCATGCCTAAAATGTTTCTGGGAAGGCAGACTGTCCCTCTTTTTAGCCCAGTGGTCATGAGTACTTGACCAGAAAGCAAGAGAATGGGATCTAGGCCTTTCTCACTCAAAGGGATATTTTCTCCCCTGCTGGGGGCAAGGCCAGTGCCAGCGCCAAAAAACAGAGACACCCTTCCATTCCAGAGCAAGAATCTTCCCTGCACAACACAGCAATCTGTTCCAACCGGCTTCTGTAAAAGCCATTTAAAGATACAATTTCCCACACCCAGGAACAGGGAGGGGGGCCCTGTGCAGCCTGTTGTGCCCCCAGACCATGGGGGCTCAGCAGTGCAGGCTGTCCCACCAGGTTTATGTGATACCAATCAGGTCGTAGTTCTTTTTATAGGCTGCAGCTTCCAGCCTATCTTACAGCAAAGTGCTGCAAAATGCAACCATTGGAAGCCCAGGAGTCCCATGATGACTGGGAAATCATAAGAAAAGCTCTGCAGCCCAGAGCAAGTGGAGAAGACCATTCTAAACAAAGGAGAATGAAGCAGTTCTCCACAACCAGTTTACTTATTAAAGAGGTCTACAGGGACTGGGATATATTTTGGGAGGGGAAGGGATTATGGAAAGGGGATTTCTGGTTCTGTAGCTAGGGGGTCTGATGTGTGAAGTTCTGTTTGTAGTTTATAGGCTGCATAGCAAAATGGAGCCTGGTTTTGCCTCATGTATCTTTACTTTGCTGGTTACCACATTGGGCCAGAAAGGAATTTTTTCCCTTTCCTGTTGGTGTAGGTACCAGGGATTTTTTTTTCACCTTCCTCAGAAGCAGAGAAGTGAGGCTGCACTTACTTTCTTCCAGCCAGGGCTGGGAGTTTTGACTGGGATGTGATGATATTTCTGTTGGAACTTAAAACCAGAGGTTCCTTGTTAGAATTAGGTTATCTGTGCTCAGGGTAAGACCAATTACCATATTTGGGATCTGGAAGGAATTTTACCTCACAGTCAGATTGGCATGGATTGCAGAAATTTTTGCCTTCCTTTATAGCAAGAGGCATGGCCCTCTTTCTGGCATTTCTTGAATATATTTAAACAACGTTTATAGTGACAAGACGCTGGCAGTGACCTCATTTCCCTGCTTTACCTGTGGCAGGTGAGAGTGTTCCTGGTGTTTGGGAGAAATATGCTTTGTAGTTTTACGATAGGGTTGTTTCATGGGCAGATCCAGTATTTTGTGAAAGGAGTGTGGGAGCACTGACTGGCACTGCACACCTCACTCTCCATCCCTCCCTGTAATCAAGATGGGAAGAGCAGGGAATTGTTTAAGTCTTCAAATTAGGCAAGAATCTTCATTCTCTGACACTGTGGGTGTAAGTGGAAAACCCATCTACCACCACCACTGCCATCCCCTGCTGAGCCTGGCTGCAGCAGCTCTGGAACCCCACTCTCTGTGAAATGATTTGGGAGGGTTGTGGTTTGGAAGGATTGTGGGACTGTGTACCCACCCACAACCCTTCCAGATTACAACCCTTTGAGGTCATTTCACAGAAAGAAGACATCCAGAGATTCTGCAGCTGGGCTCAGCAGGGGACTTAGTGGTGGTGGTGGGTGGGTCCCCCTACCCCACACTTGTTTCTGAGGATGGCAGGGAACACCAAAGGTTACCAGGCACAGAGGAAGAACCCACCTGCTGCTGTCACTGTTCCCAGATGGAGTGAAGCAGGATAAGGTCTGGAGCCTCCCCCTTCCCTCTGTCCCAAGCATCAGGCAGGGACAGTGGCAATGGCAGCAGTGGGAAGAGGGAGGGGGTAATGAGAAGGTAGGGAATGTGCTGCTGAAGATGTAAGGGAAGGGCGGAGGAGCTGAGGGCAGGGCTGGAAGGATGAGATTCTTACTGGCTTTGAGGACTTAAAAGAAGTCCTGTCTGCTTCTCCCATGGTGTGGTCCAAAAGAAGAGTGTCTCTACTCTACCGCACCCCCTCTGGATCCTCCTCTGGGTTGCTTGTGCAGTTTTAAGAATAGGTTAGACAGAGATGTATATGGGATGGTTTGGATAGGGGTGATTCTGCCTTGAGTAGAGGTTGGACTAGATAATCTGCTGAGGTTCTTTCTAGTACTCCTTTTCTATGAGCCTCTAGGTCTACGATAAATGAATTAGCTGAATAAATATTCAGTTAAGTCACCCATTCAACTTACTTTTCCTTTTGGATATTGCTTTCACAATATCATGTCCCATCATTTTTGAGTTCTAAAGGACATTTTCCACTATGTATATTTTTGCTCCAAAGTATCTCATTCTGTACTACATTTGCTTTATCAATCTAGTGTTACTTACTTTTTATAGTGATTGGTGAAACTAGAAGAATAACAAAGAAAAAGTCTGGAAACCTTCTTAGCTTTCCTCCACCTTTATCCACCCTGAGAAATGAAATATAGGGTTTTTTGTGGTGTTGGTGTAAGGAATTTTTTAGGGATGTTATTTTTTTTTAATGGATTGTTATGAACCAAAGAGAACGTCAGTTCTGATTAACACTTGTAGCCTGGCAAGTCAATCAAGTTAAAAAGGCAGTTGCTGACATCATGTCCTTCCACTAGGTCTGCAGGTGCAGACTCTGGAGAACTTTTGCTGGGTGGTTCTCATTAACCTCATGAATCAGCTTCTTCATAGGTAATTTTAGGTTCACACAGATTTTTTTAAATACTTCACTTTCTGCTGTTAAGGGCCATTGGGGACAATTATTTTGGACACTGAGTAATATCTTCTATGCTTGAGTTGAGTGTGAATGTCTTAGCTTTCAGATAGCTGCCCAAAATGTTCACTGCATTAGTTATGCTAACATCTGTTCAAAACTTAAACCGTTATCTAATCCATTAAATGGGACAAATGAACAAAATGGAATTGTTTTTATTAATTAAATTTAAGAATTGAATCGCTTTTCCACTTGAAAAAAAATGCTAGACCATTTTACATAACATCTGCTATGTATTAAATATATTTTTCATCCTCTTTTTCAAAATCCCTATACATCCATTTTTTAATAACAAACAAATACAAAATGTTCTGGAATTGTGGAAACTTACAACAGTTTATATTACAGAAAGAAACAAATGCGATTACTCTTTCTTATATAAAAAGGGGAAGGGGAAAGGCTTTAGAGTACTGACACATAAAAAGGGTCATATTCCAAGATATTGTGATTATACCATAACTATTCTCTTAAATACATCAGAGCATACCACAGAGGACAGTTGAACTAAGCTGGATGGAACAAGACTCAGGTTTTGTTGAATATAAGCTTTTACCACTTGAAGTTAAACTTCAACAAGACATAATATACCCACATATTGGCTACTTTATAAAATGGAACTCAACGTAGTGATGGAGGAGGGGAAAAAGAATCTGCAAATTAATTCAACAAAATGAAGTTTATATGTAATTGCTGTGACATGAGGAACAGTGCAAAGTACAAGTCCTTTGCTCAAAATAGAATTTCCATTTTTTGTAACCAGGATCAAAATATTTCATGATAGGGCTTGCTGAATGACATTCCACCTCCAGTAACTGACTTAGAGCTGTCCTAATGCTGCATTGATTGCCCTACAAAGAGGCATAACTGGATACTTGAGTGCCCTGGGCTATAGCCATGCATGAGGCAGCATCAGTTGCTGTGCTGTTGGAAATTCAGTGGCAGTTGGGCCCACAGTGTAACTGCTGCTGTTTTTACATCTTCCTCATGATTTGTGGCGCCCAGGGCTGGTGCCCCAGGTGCATCTCTTCATTATTTTACTGGACCTAAGCACTGTTTTGAAATAATGTACACTGTGATATATTGTCTTGGAGAATCCCTCAAAAGAACTTGATACCCAGGCCAGGAGAAAGATTAAGCCTTTTATTGTAAGTTATCGAGAAGTAGGGCTGGAAGGGACCTCCAGAGATCATCTAGCCCAATGGCCTTCCTGAGGCCCCTATCCAAACTATTCCATACAACCATAATATAAATTCTACATAAATCTACCCTCAGCTCTGACACAACATAGACCTAACACTCTAACTGGCCTCAGATAAAACAGGGGAACCACAACAGGGAATGCCTTCCTTGTATAAAATGTCTGTAGGACTAGATCCAAATCATTCCCATTGGTGCCCATCCTTGATTTGATCAGATTTTAGGTGCCTAAATAAAAAAAAAAAAAAATTCAGATAAACTGCCTTTCCATGGCTGCAGAGTTACCTAGGCATCTAGAAAAATTCAGTGTCTATTTTTGCCTAAAAAATTCTCTAGGCATTCATACTTTACTTCTGAGCATTCTCAGAAGGGATCCTGTATGAACAGATACAACCTAACTCCTTACTGAGCTCCACTAGATTCCAGAATAGAGGTAGCAGTCGCATAAACCAGCACAAATATTCCCACTATCATTTGGGAACACTGTTGGTGGCTGTGCTCCGTACTTTTTAGCCAAGAGCTTAGTGGCAAGGGAACTTGCCTATAAAATAGAGAACTTGGGTTCTAGGCCTACTTCAGCCTAAGAGGGTTCAAACTTATGTATTGCACATTCAAGGAAATAGCTCTAACCGCTTGACTTTAGAACAGATTGGGATGGGGACATCACCTACTGAAACTGCTCTCCCACTCCCACTGAAACTGCACCACTGGACCTACTGAAGCCAGAAACAGCCAAGAGTGAAAAATTCATGGGACCAATGGGAAGGCAAGTGAGAAGGAACGTAACTTCATTCTCTGAGTGCTTTTGGTTCCAAGACAAAGGAAAAGCATAATATGCAGTCCTGGCTCAGGTACCTAAGCCCTGAAGAGGGTCAGGATTTCAGATACACCTTTATGCCCATATTTCCTGTTGCTTAGCACCACATACTTCTATGTTTAGCAGACAGATGTTTTGGATTGCTCTTTGAAGGAGGCTAGGTTTCCCTACTGACTGTATGGGATTTTTAGGCACCTAAATACAGAATAATCCCATGCACCAATACATGCTGGGGGCTGATTGTCTGGGCAGCAGATCTGCTGAAAAGGGCCTGGGGTTTACAGTGCACAAAAGCTGAATATGAGCCAACAGTGTACCCTTGTTGCAAAAAGGCTAATGGCATATTGGACTGCTCTGGTATGTATGTTGCCAGCAGGTCAAGGGAGGTGATTAGTCCTCTCTATTCAGCACTGGTGAAGCCATATCTGGAGTACTGCGTTCAGTTTTGGCCCCAACACTACAGAAAGAATTTGGACAAATTGCAGAGCATCCACCAAAGGGCAACAAAAATGGTGAGGGGACTGGGGCATGTGACTTATGAGGAGAGGCTGAGGGAACTGGTTTTATTTAGTTTAGAGAAGAGAAAAGTGAGAGGGGATTTAATAGCAGCCTTCAACTACCTGAAGTAGGATTTCAAAGAGGACTGAGTTAGACTGTTCTCAGTGGTGGCAGATGGCAGAACAAGGAGCAATGGATATAAGGAAGAATTTTTCACTAGAGGGTAGTAAAGCGCTGGAATAGGTTACCCAGAGAGGTGGTGGTAACTCCATCCTTGGTGGTCTTTAAGACCTGGCCAGACAAAACTTCGTCTGGGATGATCTAGTTGGGGATGTTCTTGCTTTGAGCAGGGGGTTAGACTAGATGACCTCCTGAGGTCCCTTCCAACCCTAATTTTCTATGAGTCTAACCCAGGTGATTTGGATGACCTTCCCAAAAAACCCCCACCCATTACATTTGTTAGCAATAACCAAAGTTTTCAGCCATGAGGACTGAATGTACGATGCAGGGTCAGTCTGAAAGTTGGATCTTGTGCAGAGGATTTGTCCACAGGCCAGATCCATTGTGGGGTTGGCACACATGTGCAACCTAGAAAATGGACCTGCATGCTGGATGTGGTTCTGCCTCACATGTACCAGACTACGCCTGCCACCTTGGCCTTGCACTTGCCTGAGAAGGCCTCCTGCTCCAGCCCTGCATACAACAGCTTGTGCTTGACACTCTGGGCCCAGCCCCAGCCCAAGCCCTGCATGCCAACCCCATCCAGCATATGGAATTAATGAATCTGGTTCATGAGGTTTGGAAATATGGTTCGGGGGGGAACAGTGGCAAGATTAATTGCCACTCCCCTGCCACCAAATTTGTAGACCTGTTGGAAGCCTGATAGTCCAGATGACATGGCTCGGACCACAGGTTGAGCACACCTGATTTAGGTGTTACAAAACCTAGGTTGAGGTCCTTATTGAGAATTTTTGGATTGGGCTTTTAGGACCCAATCTTGTTCTCACTGTTCTTGCATCTACATGTGCATCAATGAGCCTTTTGTAATGCACTTTAAATATAGTACCATTATGTTAGGTACTAAATTAATGAGCATTAGGCTGTGCTAATGTGCGGTAGCAGGTTTTCATGCTTTTTTAGTGATGCTTAATATACAGTAAACTATTTTACTTTGCATTAGCATAATGAAACAGATTTTTATGTGACTCTAATGGGCAGTAAATAGTCTACTGCACATTAAAGCACATGTGTAGACATGCCCACTGAAGCCAATGGAAGTTTAAACATTGACTTAATGGGATAAGCATTTTGTTCTCAAACTATAATCTATACTGTCCACAATATACTTGGAAACTGTATTATTTACTTATTTATTTGCTTTAAGGTATTATTTAAATCTGTATATATGCTGAAGTAAAAGAAAACTGGAATTACAGTGCATGACTGAGGCAATAATTAAGATGATAGGAAAGGGCCATGATAGGACACCACCCATACATTGTGTTCCACTGAAGAGGTCCAAAATCTGTAAGTGAGTCTATATCTCCAGATACAGTAATTTAGATTACGACATGTTAGCTAATGAATTTACAGAAAAATATAATAACAGTTTAAAGGTCGCAGAAGATTCAGCATGATTTTGCTGTAACTATATCTATATAAGCATTAAACCTATGTTTAAAATAATTAAGCGCTGACATAGATTTATGGATAATTTCCAAGATGTATATCAGGAATTACTAAAAAGAAAAGCTTCAGGGCTCCATATGAAGAGTAAGAAAGATTTATAGATATATTTATGTAATCCATAAAAGCCACAAGCTCATTAAAAGACTGATGAATGCCTGATAAATTCAGAAGACAGAAATGGCTTCCTGTTGTCTTTCAAACACAGGAATTCTTAGGAATCCAGAGGCATGTTAGAAAAATAATTTGTAAAAAGCTCTTTATATTTTTCACATGGCAGAGAGAATTTTTTAGGATCATGAACAAAAACCTCCATTCAAAACATTTCAGTAGGGTATCAGGTGACAACAAAGCCATGGAAAATTAAGTTGGTTCATGACATCATTTAAACTCTGAGGGAATGACACTGTTTCTATTAGCTTATAAATGGTATTTAAAAGATATCACATTTTCCATAAGCTCTACAATGATGAACACTAACCTCTCATTGTTTCTGAAATTCATTTAAAAGCAAGTCAAGCAAATACATAACCAGTTTGATGACTCTGTGGATTAAAGTTCATTACTTTCCTTTTCCCTGATCTAAACATTTTAAGCATGAGTTTATTCACAGCTGAATAAGCAAACTCTGTTTGATTTTGCACAAAAGGTTTAGATTCAAATGAACAATATTCACAAGTAATGCAAGCACTACTATCAAGAGAACAAAAGTTTCACCTCTTGTATTTAAGATTACTTCCACCCTACAGTACATTCTAACCTTTTTGATTCTAACCCTTTACAAGATTTTTTTTCTTACTGCTCATAACTTCCTCAGAAAAGTTCCTCCTTGAGCAATATTATTCTTGACTTGCCTCACTCTATAGGTGCATTTTTGTTGCTGTTATTCAATGATTGAGCAAAGCTTTTTCTGTGTTTATGAGTTACAGCACACTTATATTCCCACAAGAACATTTTACAAGACAATGCAAATGAAATAATATAAACACAGTTGTGATTCTTTTTTGTGAAAAAGTTGCCAGCTTTCTTTGATCTTAAAATTCATTTTCTTTGAAGAGATACAGTGTATTACATAACTTGTTGTCTATCAAAAATGAGTAAGACTGACCATACTTAAACATAGCTATCCAAGTGGAAACTTTTAATTAAAATGAATTTCAGCCTTCTTTTAAAATATACGATTTCTGATTCCTTAATTTCTCACCTAAGTTCCAAAGACTGATCTATTTGGCCTTGTTCCACAAATCACAACATTCAGTTGGTGCCTAAATTAGGGCAACGACTCCAGTTTGGATTGAAAATTTCCTACATGACTACTGTTAAGCTTCTGGGTATGCTCAGAAGCAATCCAGTTTGATAACTTTCTAACAGGTTGTGTTCTCACTGCCATAGCCAAAACTGCATCTTAGGAAATATAGTTAGGTTAGTTTCTTACAATGGTTAAACTAATTCAGTATTCATTCAGTTTAAAAGTTTATTCTTAAGTAGGAAAATGGAAGAAAGCAAGCCTGGGTTAAATTACAGCTGCATAATAAAGAAAGGCCAGTACAGCAAGAGTTCCTGTTGAGATAAATATGGGCAGCATAAAAGCCACTGAAGAATTTTCAAGGAAAAGGAAACTTCAGCAGGCAATAAGTACTCTGCATCAGAAATGTACAAAAATATATTAATTACTTTTATTTAAGCAGAATATAGGTAAAAGCAGCAAAGCAAAAGTTTGCACAAAAACTGCAACCCTTTACCTGCTTTTCTCCTTTTTTTATAGATAATAGGAAACAACAGTTTATATAGCAAACAAGGTCTGTGAAAAAAGAATGGTTCAAAAAAGTCCTGAGGTGATCAGGAAAACAAGTCAAAATTTAATTTATCTGAAAATACTCTCCCTGTAGTTTGAAGGCTCGTATTAAAGGGGAACTAGGTCTTATGGAATTTTCCACCAACACTGCAAAACCAAAATCAAAGTCAATTTTAGGACATCTGTTATGGGGAGATGAGATCTTTCCATAGATAGACCAAAGCTTGAGCCATTTATCCATAACCACTTCATTCTATACTTTGGAGGTTCAGATAAAATGTGAACTGAATCTGACTTATCTTAGTTTTCAGTTTTGCAAAACTGTTGAAAATGGCAACGTTAAAACTATGCAAGCTTTGGCCTATTTCTAGGCAGAATGCCTCTCCAGTACAACATCTTTTTTAAATTCTTGAGATTTCTCTCTGTCTTTACTGGAAAAGCCTCATATTCACAATTGTAAATGAGTGCAAGCAATGCAGTTAGTGGTATTGGTATATTGTTCTCACTTCAGTTGCTTCTATCAGATGCTGGCCACCAAAAACAGCCAAAGATCTTTTGATTCCTAGAGAGAAATACTATGTCTAACTGCTGTATTTACTGGAGCCTTTATTAATAGGGAGCTTCATTAATTATTGGTTTGTATCTTATTTAAAGGTTTTTCCTTCTGATGGGCACTGTTTAAAGTCACTCTCACTTCCAGTTAAAATGGAGAATCCCTTAGTAACATAGAGGGGTCAACTTCTGCTTATTTTATTACTGGGTAGTAGAGGGATAGTTTAATGGGTTATAGGGGTTTGCACCTACTGGATATAAAAAACCATGCACTAAGTGCAGACATTGGGTTTAAGACATATTATAACCTGCCTACCTAACATCCAATACCTCAGGTGACCTCTCAACTATTTACCAGCTACATTCTTATCACCAGAGCTACATTTCCCCCCTCCCCCTGCAGACCTCCCCCCCCCACCTACCTCTCACCTGTTGACTGTTTCAATTATTTTCACTGACTGGCTTTACTGCGTGCATACTGGCCTCTGGCTTCTTTGTATTCCATCCAGGAAGAGCACAAACCAATTGAAGATGCTTCCTCAGCCTGATGAAGGGAGTTTGTAGCTGAAAGCTTGTAAAGAAGAATTTGTCCGCCTATTTGAATTGGTCTAATAAAATATATCAGATTTACACAAAAAAACTTTGTCTGCTTACAGGACCGCCCCAGGGATGGGGGGTTGCGCAAATCAGGGTGACTGCTCTGGGCTCCATGCTTAGGGAGGCCCTTGGGGTGGGGTGGGGTGGGGTGGAGCAGCAGCAGTGTGGAGCTGGATGGAGCAGTGGCTCCGCATCCAGCTGCTCACTACCCCCTACCTGCTGACAGTGCCACTGCTGGCATTGGCGGTGGCAGCTTTTTTGGGTCTAGGGCCTGGATCAGATCGGGGGCAGGGCCCTGCATGGGCTGATTTGCCCTGGGTCCCACACCCTGCTCGGGTCAGCTCTGTCTGCTTATGTCCTTAGACCCACATGGCTGCAGCCTATACCACTAGTCTAGTCATAGACATTTGCTTCTTATTGTGATATTAGACTTTTCCTGCACATTCATTATTTACTGAAGAAACTCTTTATCTTGAAGCTGTAAAACATGAAGATCTAAAGTATACCCTTGTTTAATACTTCAGAGGTAAGATGTGCCTTTGAACTCACAGTTTCCCTGTGAGCAATTCTTCCAAATGACAAGCCTACACCAGGATTTTACTCAGAGTGGAATCCTGCACTTCACCTACTTTTGGGTAGGTCCCCAGGTGACAGCATACTGGGTGCATCTACACAAGATACTAACTGTGCGGTAGCCAACTTAGACTGCACAATAACGCATCACAGTACAAACAGTGTTAATGCACTACTGCACAGAATTATTAAGCTACAGCACAGTATCGTCTCTTAAAAGGCATTTGTTAGTGCTGCTGCATAGTAACTCCAGTTGCTGCACTTTTATGTAGTATATGATTATACAAGTACTAAATAAATGTGTAGAAACCACTAGGACTATGTGGAGCTACAGTTGCTGATTTGATTTCATGGAGATTCAGCCCAATTTGGTGGCTGAATCTCTGAATCCGAATCAAATCAGGAGACCCTTTAATCTCCCTGAATCAAATCAGAACCCTCTGAATCAATTTGGAGAGATTTGGAAAGATTTGGTGATTCGAACATAGATACAGGAAAGCTACTGCATGGTAGTAATAAGCTCCTGTGCAGACAGCATCACCAAAAATCTGTTTGGAGACATTATTGCACCATAACTCTGGTTACTGAGCAGTCATTTAATACTTGTGTATGCAAGTAACAACTACACAGTCAGTGTCTTGAGCAGATGTAACCAGTAAGACATATTTCTAACAGGACTTCATAATTTGGCTAATTTTGTTTGAAGAAAACCTCTAATGACTTTAGAGGCTGATTTTCTTGTATAAAAAATTCAGGGAATGTTATTTTGAAAAGACAACTGGGGGAAGTTATATCACATGTAGATCGTGTCACCCTTAATGTAAGTCTATTGTGTTCATTGTAGTTTATCAAGAACTATTTTAGACAGTTATAAAAAGCAAATATGCATAACACACTAAAATACTTAAATACACTGAAAAATACTCTTCTAATCAGTTTTACTAAGGAAATCCTTCCACTCACTGGCAGGAAAAATTGGCTAGGAAGATTACTGCTTTTTATTTAGCTCTGTTTAAAGGATCAAGGACATGAGGTGATGTCTTTGCACATGTGTACAGGGTTTGCTGAGAATACTGGCTACCTATAGTCCACAAAATTAGGTGCAGCTGTAGCAGCAAAGGGAGTGAATATCATTAGCCGATCCATTCACAGTTTATTAAAATTCTATTGGAAACTCAGAAAAGATGTCACAAGAGAGCTGCTGAAGGTTAAAAGGCACTAATATATTTTCCAGACCTATTGGCTTGCTTAATTATATTTTTCCTGGGAAGGAATTATGTAAATGCTTAATGGACTGAGCAATGAAAAACATAAATATAAGGAGAGACATTTATTAAAGAGTGGGGAAATTTTTGTTAAGCAGATGTGCCTGTGGTGATAAAAATTCACTCTGGGATTTACTTTCAACTGACACACATAAATGTGCTCATAGGGTGTGTCTACACATGCTATTAGCATGCAGCAATAAACTCCGGCACACATTGTGCCAGAGTTTATTGCTCCCAGGCACGCCACTTGAATGTGTGCCTGGGACCACAGTATGTTGAGCTGGGTCAGAGCAGCCACACCTGTCAGAGGGCCTGAGGGGTCAGTCTGCCAGCCCAGGGATGCTTCAAACTGGCTCAATGGGATGTGGAAGGGCTGGCTGGGGCATGAGGATGCTTCACTTTGGGGCTTGCTGGTAGGCAGCCACTGCAATGAAGCATCTTGGTATACCAGTCAGCTGCATCAGGATTTACATGCATTTTTCCTGAGGAGTAAAAAAACTCCAGAGAAGGATAGTACTTGCATTGACAAGTACTAACCTGCTGTGGATCTTCTTAGTTTTCTGAAACCTAATAGGGCTGGATGTGTAGATGCGAGAGATTAAGTATAGAGCTAATTAGTCTAGTCTGCAGTAAATGTCTTGTATAGACATGCCCAGAAAGTATTCCATTTGACTTCTATGATTAGGGGAGTAATCTTTCCTCATCAGATAGTTAAATATTTTACTTTAATAATACGCAAACAACCCATGGGACTTTATTATGTATCTATGAAGGTTAATACTTCAATTGGGATGGTTTAAAAACCAGTTTGACCTCCACAGTTAATAAGACATGAAACTCAAACTTGGATCCCAATTCAGATTTTATAAGAACAAGATTTTAGAAAATTGAAGACCAAAGATCAAGGGATTGGCTCATTTTAAAATTCCGGTGAGTGCAAGTATTAATAAACAAATGAATGCTCCCATTCAGTATCTGCAACTCAGTCACTGGAGCACAGAGGACTAGAACCCTGGAATACAACCAAGAAAGCCACTACTGTGTTATTCGTTGGAGGATGATATATCTTGAATTTAAAGAGCTGAAGAGATATTACAGTTCTTTTTATATTTTGTGTACATGAGAAGGATGGAAAGTGGTCTAGCAAGCTACTAGTTTGGCTGGTAACTCACTCATACATAATAACCCTTCTCAGCAGTAAGGTCAGTCCCACCATTTTCCATGAATAGCCCAGAGTAACTAAATAAGATACAGGTTTGCTTTTTTAGTGTCCCACTGCAGCTAGGAAAAAAACTGTATACTCCATGTCCCCAGGACTATTGCACAGAACACTCAACAATACCCAACATTTAGTACACACTGTTGAAAAAATATTATCACATATTTTATTCTCTTTTTGTCTTTTGTTGTACACTGTCCTAAGCCTTTTGGGGGGAAAGGAAGCAGATAGAGAAAGAGTGAGAGTGAGAAAGAGAGACTCTGGACTAAAGGCTGGTTCTTGGGAACATTCCCAGAGGTGGGCATGGGACTCTATGTGCTGAATGTATAACCCTAACCCCTAAGACACTTGATATAAAGTAAGTCCCTCGCTGGCTGTTGTGATTATGCCTGACACTGCAGGGGCTTGGTACAGTAGTTTATCTATTATTTTCCTCACATAGTTTTCAGAAAAAGACCCCAGGGGGGAAGTCTGAGTCCAAAAAAATTTTAGAGAGTACATACTGGTCTCCCTCTCAAAGAATGTATTTGTATTCTTCTACTGATTTTCTTCCCTTTCATTCTTCTCCACTTCAGAAATTAAGCACTGGTGATCTTACAAAGAGTTAGCTTTTAGTCTCCTCCCTATCTTTAATGCCCGATTTTCTTAAAGTGACCTAGACATCAGCAGGCTAGGTTCTTTGTAGCATATAGTGCAGCCACTTCCTAGACATTTGCTCAGAATGCCTGGGATTGACAGCACTGCCTTTAACAACTAACCTGTTGATACAGATGGGACAGTCTATTTAGTTTTAAAGTTTCAGGTAGGCCCAACAGCAAACTTGCATTTATTCAGTTTACAGGTAGTGTTAGAAAATTGGTACCACACAGATCTTTGTCTTCAGCCACTTCCTATTTGCAGTTGCTTTTGTAGTATGGATTGTAATGGTAATATGGATTGTAAATTAATGTGATGTGTGTAATGACTAATAAGAACTTGGTTGTTTTTACATGCCTATTACTTTTATTCCCTTTGCTGGAATTTCTAAATGCTTTCTTTGATTTTCTACATGTCCGTGACAACCCTTTATGATTTTCTGAGGAGAGTGTATGGCTTTTGGCAAATCAATAAGTGTCCTCATTTAATCTCAGGAAGAATTGTTTTATCCACGTGTGGCATACAGTAGGGTAGCAAAAGAGAAGTCAGGTCCAAAGAACATCCTGTAGCAAATCCCTTATACCAAACTGTATCAGGGCCTTGTCACATGGGACACTTAGCACATGTTTTGCCTGAGAACATAATAAGCATTACCATGTCATATTAAACATTTAAACATATTGTGAGAAGTAACATGGTAATACTACAATCTCAGTTTACTCTGTACAGGACTGCAGCTGGTTGTGAAAATTCCTTTTCTACCCCCTGACACTGAGCCTGGCACCACAGGCACCTTGCTGTGGCATGCTGGGTGAGCCAAGTCTCTGTTGCTAGCAACAGGTGGAGGGAGGCACAGACAGTTCAGTGGAGAAGGTGCCACTCCTACAGCTGGAGCCGCACTTGCAATTGGTGTGTTTCCTGCTAGCAGCCTTATACCAGGTTCATTGTGATGCTAGGGTTGGGACTGACAATCAGCTGATTGTTGGTCCCAGCCCTAGCATGGCACTTGTATCTTGAATTCTTATTATATCCATAGAGCAATCGAACCATAGCTTAACATGTATTACTTAATTGATCTGCAGATACTCTTCCCACAAGAAGTTGTAACTAGCCTTTTAAGTGCAGTTAACACATCCAGATGTAAATGGCCTTCAATCTTTCCAAGCTAAAAACCTACCAATTCACAAAACTTGCTATTGCAAACTCTTCTAGACAGTCTGTTCAGCTCCCAGACAGAAGTTCCTCTTTTGGATTAACATACATAAGATGTTGTTATTTCTTTGTATAATGTGTAGAGGCAAGGTTGATCCAGCCCCATTTATAGCTTTCATCTGATGCATCTGCCAATCAACATTCACCAGCATAAAAGACTAACAAAGAATCGATCATCTTAGTTTTCATTTCCAGGATCTTTAAAATTGGCTTCTCTTTGTTGTGTAGTCCTGAATCCTAGAGGAAGTTGACAATTATATTCAGCTTCCTTCTCAGTGTCCTTCCCAGAAGAGGCAGAAGCTGAAAAGCACCAGCATTTCTCTTTCTGAATCCTTAGAAGCACATGGGACACAAACTGAGAAGCTGGGACAAAGGAAGATGTAACATGAGACATCCACAGAGCAAGTAAGAGGATGTGAGAAGAGTACTATCCAAGGAAGGGGGAATCTTGGATTCTGCCCCTTGCTTTTGGGGCAGTGTGGCTGCATTTTATATTGCAAAGTCATTGGTAAAAAGACAGAAATAATGCCAGCACTAGAGATGCAGGAATCTCCTTTTCTGGGGAGAGTTATACCCACAAAGAGTATAAAGCCATTTTCCAGCTTTCTGACTCAAAGAATAGTTAATTTATAGAAAATGGGAAAGCATGAGATACAGTCATCCTCCCCAACACCCCAATGTGTCCTTGTAGCATGATAGTTAGGGCTCTCTGCCAGAAGGCAGATAATGTGTTTTCAAATCCTCTCAAAGGAAAGAGGGGACCTGGATCTCCCCCCATGGCTGAAGGGTAAAAGAGAAACCACATCAACTGAACCATTGTGTCATTTCCTTAGCTTTTATTACAGCCAAATTGTTTAAAAATCAAGGAGCAGTTTTTTTACATTTCTGAAACATTATACATTCCCTGAAATGAACTGTTTAAATTAGGGAGTCTCACTTAGGGTGCCATTGAAGTTTGGTGTGCTATGAGATCTTCATAAGGATGCTGTGAGGTGGCATATAATATAAAGACACTTAACACATGATTTATAAAATAAACCCCAACATTTCTAATAGGTACACAGAGTGTCAAAACCATTCTGACCTGCTATGCTCTATGTTCTTTGCAGCAGAAGAATTGCACTGTTGTTTTTCCATAGTTAAAAGTGGGTGAAAACTAAGATCTGGCATTTTCTGAAGGTTGCCATGAGTCTAACAAGGGGCATCTTATGCTTTAAAAGACTGAGCAACATCTAGGTTTAGATGCTTCTGCAATATTTCCTTTTCATTTGTTTGGTTTGTTTTAACAACAAACGTTTTGGCAAAATCTACAAAATCTTTGCCTTTCCTGAGACCTTATTAAATGAACTGACAAAAATGCCTAGCTCTAAGCCTTTGAAAATATTTATATTAAAATCTATTTTGACATGTTTTTTAAAAAAAACCTGTATTGGATTAAACCTCACTTTTGATAACTCTTTAAAAAAAGGCTTATATATGTCTTTTCAATACTTCACTTTTTCTCTCTACTATGTAGAAATAACTAATTCTGAACAATGTTTTATTTACATAGTTAAAGTCTATTTTACTCCTATTGGATTTTATGGCAAAAGTCCTATTAACTTCAGTGAAAACACAACTAAAGCCTTTGTGGGATATCCCATGTTAAATTTTTTGGCAAAAACATAAAAAACCCTACTAAATATCTGCCCCCAAAGTCTTTAATAGGTGTAATGGTAATCAAAGATAGTACAAACCTTGCATTCATCTCAAGGGCTCAACATTTTTCTTTCCTGGCACATCAATTTTGTATCCATTGACCTTCTTCAAGTCAGCATTGGGGTCACCAACATTGAGAATGTAGCACCAGAAACAAAATCTCATTTTTCAACCACCCACAAAGAGAAAGAAATCCCAGCTGAAAGAAATCCTAGTAAAAACATTCTAGGCTAACTTTGAGAGCCTTGGCAGAGACTCATTCTAGCTCTGACTATGCTTGTAGCCTTTAACAATTTTTAAATGTGCAGGTTTTTTTTCTTTGTCTTTAAAGAAAATTAAAGACCTTGATTAAAGTCAAGGTGCTATGTGTTTTAGCATATGCCTCCAGTAAAAAAACCCAAACATATCGTTTGACAAGCTAATTGAGGTGGCTTAGAAAATAACTTCCCACTCCCATTCTATCAAATTGTTGTGCTATGGGTAACAGTTGCCATAAAGCCTTTTAGGATGCTACTACTATACTTGCAATGATCCACAATGGATTGGAAGACTATTACAGAAAGCTATAGTACATATTTCTAAACAAAGCATTTGCAATTTAGGTTTGGAAAAGAACAAAATATTATGATTAAATGGTATACAAATGTACAGAAATAACAACAAGAAAAAAATGTGCTTTGATTTTTATACAGAAAGTTGTTTTCTATTCTGTACTGAAAGACAAACTTGGCACTGTCATCCCCTACTACATCTAACACCTGGGCAGCAGAAGCAAACTATTTGAGCTGTGTGCTGGGCCAAGGCTATTAAAGAGTCTGTACTGTCCTTCAGCAGATAAATTTCAGTGCTTAAGACTATCAGTGTAAGTGGGAAGTTGATCTGTTAATTTACCAAGCATGTATCTGAGTTACAGTGACTCTCTTCAAGAAAGCTTCATATTTAATGGAAGGTCAAGTAGTGAGATGTGGACAACTTTGTTCTTTTCTGATAATTTCTAATTTTTAAATTGATTTTCATTGGCCAACATATGATTACTTGAATGTATTAGGAATATTCATTTAAAGAAGGGTGGCTAGATCAGGTCAATCATTTTCATTATAACAACATGTAAGAACTCAAGATATGAATGTAATTGAGGTTATACTGAGAACATCTACACGAGATGCTTAACTTCGCATTAGTATAGTTTACTGTGAAGTTAGCATATGAGTCTACACATGCACATGCTTGCTTCACAGTAAACTTCCCTAATTCTGAGGAAATTTGCTACCTGTAAATGCAAGTAGCAAATTAACTCAGGATTAGTCACAGCATCATAGCACTTAGGTAAATGCCTGTGTAAATGCACTGCCTTAGTGCATCTATATGAGACATTTAGTGTGCAGTTGACTAATTAGCTCTGTAGTAGAATCATAGAATAGTACTTGTGTTTACTTGTAAAAAAACTCTGCAGCAGCACACACATAAATGCTAGAGAGGCTGGCTGGGGCATGATGGTGTTTTAGTGCTGGAGGTGCCTGCTGGCTTGCCCCATGTTGCAGCTCCTCCTGCCCTAGCCAGGTCTTCTACAGCACATTGAACTGGTAGAAGCCCCAAGCTGGCTGACTGACCCCCCCTGGGGTCCTGTGCCAGCCAGGGCTGCTCCAACCCAGCTCTACGTGCTGCACGTGAATAAATTCTGGAGCTTATTGCTCCAGAGGTAATTGCTCCAAGGTGCACCATTTGAATGTGCTTCTGGGAGCAATTATTTCAGAGCAATAAGCTCTAGAGTTTATTCAGGTGCAGTAATAGCACGTGTAGACATGCCCACTATATTATGAATAGAATCCAGCTATAACCATTTCCATTCTAAGACATGTCTAGATAATCAATCTAGCTAGAAAAATGTTTTTAAATGATTAACTTTTGCCCACTTCTGGCTTTGACATATGAACTGTAGATTTTAGAGGTGAAAAAAGGTGAAAAAGTAGATATAAACAGAAGGCAAAGTTAATTTACAAATATTGTTTGTGTGAGTGAAAATTTCCTATTTTCCATTAAATACCATGCAAAATTTGCAGAGCTAGTCAGCTCATTTATTTAATACAGGTGTTGCCATAACTGTGATTTACTGGTAAGACTGAAATACCTAAAACCCTCAGACTCATAGTTATGCATGCTTAATGTTATGGTATAGTGTTAATATATAAGATGTTGGAATGTTAGCAGACTAGGGAATAGCCAAAGCTTTCTTATCCTTCTACACTCTGGTTGCCTCTGTTTAGCCATATTTCTTTATTTCAGCATTTTTATTTAACATAGTAATGAAATGGGGTGAAATAGATTTTAGAGTTGCTCCAGCTATAAATTAATACAAAAAATAAAGAAATGTTATTAAGTTACAAAGAACAAACCTCAAAAAGTATGAAAAGGGTGGCTTCATTCTCTCTATTCTCACACAGTAGATCAGTGGTAACTCTACTGAATCAGTGGGTTCAAGTCCCTTCAATCTCAAAAGAAACTTTAACCTGGTTCTCTCTCATACTCAGTGAATGTCCCAAGCATAGGCGATGCACAGGGACGGCATGGATGGGGCATGGGCCCCTCCTGAAATTGGCCCTTGCTGACCAGGGAGTGGGGAGCTCTGGCCAGTGTCCCCCGTGAGAAGACCTGGTGGCACTTCCTGTTTTGCCACCGGCATTTCTGGGGTAGACAATCGGCTGCTGAGGGACACATCCCCCTGGTCAGCAATCAGCCGCTGGGAGACACACCCACGCCAGTTGGCAATTGGCTGCTGGTACCTATCCAGAGTCTGGAGGCACCAGTTGTTGATGGTCCCAATCACTGTGATATTGAATACAATGGTGGCACCACTATGTCCTTACTGTCTTTGTTCCAGATGGCTAAAGATGAGCCTACATGGAAGTCAATGGTGTGAATGCATCTTGTGTAGACATACTTAAACTAGTGAGCTCATGTCGCAATAATGGTATGATTATGGCAGTATGGAGCCAAACGTGTTATAAAAAAAGATACCAAAGTGTGGGGGCCGAGAAACTCTGGCGAAATGGGGCTGCTGATGGAGTGGAATTGAGGAGCTAGACACGCAGGTTGTTGGAAGCCAAAAAAACCTTTACTTACAGCCCTTAGGCTGTAGGCACATTCCTTGAAGTTACAAACTCAAAACAGGGACTCAGGCACACAGAAGCTCACACTCACGCGGGGTATGGGGTGTCGGATGAATCCGGTGGGGAGTCGTTGTCGGTTGATCAGGCCTCCTTCGTGGCTTGGAAATGCACGTGGGATCTCTCCTCATGCGTGTCCAAGCTCTCCTCCGGTTTGGGCGGGCATCGCTCAAGCCTCTTATTTGGTCAGCAATCCAATTACCAACCGATACGTATGCATGAATTAACGTAAGCCAATTGCAAGCATGCACTTGCTGGTGCAGCTGCAAGGTTTTGGCAGGCTCTGACCGTGCACTAAAACTTTTCCTACGCTACAGGGGAAAATCCCTGCATCCGTGCTCATAATGTGCTCAACACAGCTGTGCCGAGGCATCTCTTAACTGTTTTGCACAGACACGAAGAAGGTGGGCAAATTCTTGAGTGGCTAGCCTGCCCTGAACTCTGTGCTGGTATTGGTAACAAAATAAAACTAGCTCTGATAGTTACACATGAACTGTAGTCATAGAAAACTTAGAAAAATAAGATTGAAAGGGACCTCCATAGGTCATCTCCTCTCATCCCCTGCCTGAGGTAGGATCATTCTTATCCAAAACATTCGAAACAAATCCATTATCTAACTGATTAGCAAAACTATGCCGTCATCCCTGACTCAATCACACAACATAACATTCTAATTTACCACAGGTACAGCAGAGAGATCACAGTAGTCAACATCTGCAACTGCAAAGGTTTTTAAATATCCAAGATAGAGGGCCACACCTCACCCCAGAAAAAGACAAACATCCCCATTGTTCACACCAAACTGATCATGGTATGAAATTCCTTCCTGACCCCAAATATAGTGAATGGCCTTACCCTGAGCAGGGGGGAAAGATCCTCTAGCCAGAAATCTTTACATTTCAGTCCCAGAAGGAGCACTGTAACACCCTGGTCAAAATCCTCGGCCTTGGCTATAGCCAACACCCAATGCTCCTGAGGAAGGTGGACCCTCCTCTCCAACACATGTAGCAGAAAAAGGGGAAAAAACCCTTTCCTGGCCCCATGTGGCAGCCAGAGAAGCCCCCAAACATGGGAAATACCTCTAATAGAACAAAGGCATAACTACTCCTAGGTCATCCTTGACCAATGCTTATCCAACCTCTTGAACACCTCCAATGATGGAGATTCCATAGCTTCCAAAGACAGTCTATTCCACTGCCTTACTGCGCTAACATTTAACCAACACTTTAACTGCAGCTATAGGCAAACCCAAAGTCTAGCTAGAGACATAGCAAGCTCCTTTGGTTCCTTGGACAGAGTTATCAGGGGAGGGAGGGAATATTATGCCAACCACTGGAGAGTTGCGTAGGGAAGGGGGTGATGTTTTACTTGCCATGGCCCAGGTTCTCTGGCTATGGCTGCTACTGTGGCAGTGTGCACTTATGCTGCTATGATTGGAGACAGGCTCACTGCACACCATCTACAGTGGCCCAACAGTACAGCGTCTCCAGGGGCTGCCAGTCTTGTGTCCCCTCTAAATCAGTGCCTGGGGCTAGTGCCCTGATCATTACCCTTTTCCTCTCCCCCCACCTCCAACACACTACTGAGTCTATCTTTTATTTCTGCTGCTTTGATGTTGCTAAACATATAATTAATAACAATTTAACGTCTTAGTTTTGGGTGGTTAAAATGTTTTGTTTTTTCCCCCAAAATGATTATTAGGATTTTTTTAAAACTTGTTCTTCTGGGGAGCTGATCTTTCATCCTCTTTTTTTTCCTTTGACAAACAAAACTGGAAAAAAATCCCTTTGAGCTGGCTTGAAATTTTGGAAGAATTTTCAGCCACTGAATTAAAAATAATTATCAAAACACCTGCAAAAACTCCAAAAAGGATAAAAAAATTGCTCCTTTTTTGTAAGGCATGTATTGGATATAGCACCAGAAATGTATGTACTGCTGAGTAGAAAGATGAAAGATGAAGACTTTTCCTCAGGTTTACAAAGTTTACACTGTTCTAATTTCTTCCAAATCATAAATTAAACGCATACACATTAAGAATCACAACAAGATTCAGTTTGATTTTACATACCATTTGGGTAATAACTATTCACCATGAGCTCAATCCTGCAACCTTTGTTCAGAGAAAACTCCCATAGACTTCCAGGAGAATGGGAACTGCCCAATAATTTTGATGAGTTATTTTTAATAACTGAAAATGACTTTCTTTTTGCTATATGTATACATAGTTCTTACATCTGATTTTCATATTCATTCACTAGTTTTTACCTAAATGGCTCTTTAACAAGTCAGTCATGTGTTCAGCTTCCAACAACAACTAATGCCTAATGCTTCAAAAGAAAGTGAAAATATCAGAACATATATGGTCAAATGAATAATTCTGGCCTGTGGATGTGGTGAAGGAAATACACCTAACCCCAGCAGGTGATGAATTAATGCCCCGATGCATGAAGTTTGATTTTATTTTAAGTTGCATGTGGTTCAGAACAATCTCACAATTACCTACATCCTAGTGCCAGTATGCTTTAAGAAACAGCTGTTACAATAGCATCATACTCTTTATGCTGCCATGCTTGCATAAACAGTAGCTCCAGTAAAGTCTACTTGGCAGACGGTGAAAAACTGACTTAATTCCCTACAGGCCAGACCGACAGAGACTAATTTGACATTTGCCTGCTGACATGTGCAATGAGCAGGGCTGCTGAGGTATAATCACAACAAGGCAGCAGACTGTGAATGGACTGGAAAGTATTTAAAAAGCTGAGCTACATGATGTGATTTTCATTATGATCAGGACAGGAAAAGGGAAAACCTCTCATTGATTTTCTAGAAATGCAAAAGCAGGAGGCACAACTGACATCTCTCCCAGCGCTTTTCGTGGCAAAAGACCTCCAAACAAGATGCTTCTGGGTTGAGCCTCCCTCCTTTGCAGAACTTAAAAATTGCCTCACAGACCCCTATGTTTCTGCATTAGGACCTTTTAATGTAGACCTCTATATCCAGGCAACAAAGGAGTTGTATTCCTGACAGAACACAAGCCCTTTTACTTCCCCTATAATAGCACCCATCCACTCCTTGGCTCTCATGTACCTTTCACATGGTGTATTGGGGGAAATAAAGAGTGAGGGAGAACAAGCAGTGATGTTGGGACATGAAGGAGTGATATGGATGCTGGGAGCCAGGAACTGACTGAGAATAAGGGTTCAGAGAAAAGATAGGTTTAGGTTCAGGGAAGTGAGGCTGCATGGTCTGCCTTATGTGTGGAAGCCAAGCACATCCATATTCAGGTACTAGTTTTGGTGCATCCTCCCTCAGCCAGACCATGCTGATACACCTGTTCCCTGACTTAGCAAGGAAGCAATATGGTAGGCAGTAGGGCTGTACGAAGCTTCAGGCTCTGATTCAATTTGGAGGAGATTCGGCCTGATTCAGCGGCTGAATCTCTAACTACAAATGGAATCAGGAGACCCATTAATCTCTCTGAATTGAATTGGAACCCTTAGATACATTTTGGAGAGATTTGAAAATTCAGACATAGACACAGCTTTATATGTTTTTTCTACATACCTCAAGGTACCAGGCAGCTTGTGAACACTGAGATGCTGGGGCTGATGGAGCATCCCACAGGAGCATATGATGGAGCCTACTGCTGAGCATGCGGGGGCTTCCCCCACACTCCTGTGGGACACTCCATGTGTCCCAGCACCTCAGTGTTCATGAGCTATGCCTGGTACCTCAAGGTATGTAGAAAAACATTTAAAGCTGTGTCTATGTCCAAATTGCCGATTCTCTGAATCAAAATTGAATCTACAGATTTGGATTCAGCCGAATCAAATCAGGACAGTGATCCGAATCAGCAAATCAAACCACTGTCCCCTGAATCAGGCCAGATCCAAACCCAAATCTAATACGGCCTGCTTCTCACACTCTTAGTAGGCAGCCCCAAGGACCTCACGGCAGTTCCAGGAACATTTGCCTCCCCAGCGCTGCTGTCTTAGTTACCTGGCAGACCTGTGCATCATGGAACTGAAGCAGCTGTACTAGGAAAGACCTTCATTTCCCAATGTGTCTATGCAGAGACACTATTCTTTCCATCATTTCTAGCCTCCATACAACAGAACACCTTCCTTTTGTTTCAGTCCTTCCTTGACTGCTGTTTCCAAAGCACACACCTACCTCAACTCCTCACCATCCCAAACCTAGCTCTCCACAGTTCCACTTTCTGCCCCCCAATCCTTGGCTAAAAAAAAAGTCTCTTCTATCCTGCTGTCTAATCTGTATCTAAGGCGCCTCACAATAGAGATAAAATACTTGTGATTTGGAAGTCATAGTCAGGATTGGTCAGAGAACATGGGTAAGCAACAAACACACAATTTTTTTTCTCTTCAGAAATGGCAGAAATTGATGGTCTGACAAGTTGTGTAATAAAGAGAATGACTTTTAATGCATTTAATTTTACAAGGTCAAAACTGGCCTATGTCTGAGATAGTATCAGAACATCTTGCTTGAAGTCAGTGGGGACTGGAGTATTTTTTTTAATATGGAGGAACTTAAAGAAACAGAAGGAAAACAGAGAAACATTTATTGAAAGGGAGGATACTTAAATGTTTCCTCAGCAAAAGTCAGAAAATATTTTAATAAACAGCAATTACAGAAAATCCTGTTGTCCTGAGAGAGGTTATTGTGCCAGATTTGCAAACATCATTTAGTTATTAGATGAAACAGAAATGAAATGAAATGAAATAGAATGAATTAAATGAAACAGAAATGTTACCTGTCTTTCTTAACAAGACTTCAATGTATTAAGTTATGACTAATGCTGCCAGAAAACCAACATAATGAAATATAACAGTTTCATGTTGAAATTAATTTCATGTCTAGTCTACAACAAAACTATGGATTATTATCCACTATGCCAGTTTTGAAAGGCAGAAGCACAGGGGCTTGCAACATAATTAGAAGGGAATTTTTATCAACTGACTTTACAATAGGGCAAAAAAAAGTAAATTTAGAGATCACGCGTCAAGAACAAGAGAAAGAAAAATAATATATTTAGCATTCTGTTCTCCAAGGGGCTTCTTGTGTTTGCTTACTTAAGTTGCCTTTTGGCCCTTAGGATTTTTCATTATAAAATGTCTGCTTTCAAAGTTGCATTCCTTTTCCTCATCTATCCACATATCCAAGCCACAAGGACAACCAAAGATGATGGAATTACTGTGTTCATGCAGCTTATCCTTTCTGTAGCTCTTTTTCCAATTAAACAAAACATCTGTTTGAATCTGTGGACAGCAGAACTGGCTGCAATATTTCTGTATAGGTCTTCCTACTGCTTTATACAATGACAATGGCACCTTCATAGTACTTCTGCTTCCTAACCTTGTTCTTATGTATGTAAGGATCACATTAATTCTCAGCCACAACATCATATTAGGAGCTCATGAGCAGCTAGTTACTTTCCATGACTCCAAACAACTTTTCAAGGGTAAGTGCTTTCTAAGACAGCCCTTCATCATGTGAATATGACCATGGTCTTAGGGGTTTGCTTTTGGTTATACTAAATTAATGGTCTTCAAACAAGCCCAGCTTTCCACATGTTCACTTTCTGGTACTGCCATCTTTCTCATTATTTATCCCACTACTTTTGTCATCAGAAAATGTATTGGTATTGAGTTTATATTTTCTTAGTGATTATGGACAAAAATATGGAATAGTATTGGACCAAGAACAGAACCCTGTTCATACTCCCTATAAATGTTCCACTGTATGCTGATTTTCCAATTAAAATAATAAATATGGAGCACTTTAAATTCCAGCAACAAACCCTGCAACAAACATTTCAAGTTTGTAAAAAGAAGATAACAAAACTCTACATTTTCCCGAGGTTGCCCCACAACCACCTAGTGTAAGGAAGATGTTTCTGTCATCTCCAGATATAGACTGCTCAGGGGAGAGGTAGCTAGCTGAGCCAAGATCCCTAACTGGCAGCCTCATTGACTTCATCATGAAGCACACTACTTCCTATTTACTCTTGAACGATAGTAGTAGTCATGCTAACCTTTTCCTCAATATCTTAGTGGTTAAAGCACTCAGCCAGACAGTAGGAATCCTGGACAATAGGTCCATCTCAGTCTAAGATAGCTCAAATCCACATTTCTCCATTTTCCAAGATAGTGCCCAACCCACTACTCTGTGGGGTGGTCTGGGTGGAGCCCACTACACTTTACTTGGTGAAGCTAGACCATGATATAGCTGAAACTACAAGATTATCTAAGCCAGGACAGCAAGCAAAAGGAAATATAACTGTGGCCCAGAGAGGTAAGACTGTTGGGAATGAGGAAAGTTATGGTTCATCATCAAAGTTTATGTAGTATTTAGTTACCTAGGTGAATGATCTAGATCACTTGTGAACATGAGTGGTATCCCAAGTCTAGGCACCTCAGGATCATCTAAAGCCAAAATGGAGGCAATGTGTGCATCTAAGAATGAATGTAAGTTTTGTGGCTGATGGAATAGCATGGATCTGGCTTCCTTTTTTGTGACTTAGACATATACAAGTTGAGTTGAATCTGGCCCTATATCCCTATTCACTAAAACACCATTTGGATAGATGGAGAGGCTGGATAGAGGGAAAATATGGAGAGGGTTTCCATTAGGAAGCCTCTGCCAAGGAAAAAACTTTCTGAATATTATGGAAAAACCCACATTGGGTCAAAATAAGCTATTTTTTTAAGTCAAGTTAATGCTTATGAAACGTTCCAGATTGACAGCTGAAATTCATTATGTATCCACAGAAAAAATTGTATGTGGCTAACAGCAATGCAAGCCTCATATTTCCCTACCCATGTGCCTTGAATGCAACCTAGAGGGACTACTCTAGGACAGATCGGGTAATTACTTTCCCATGTCACTTTAATTCGTCAACATAACTGCCAAATAATACCAAGTGTGCGCTGGTGAATAGTTTGTAACTCTGCCCACTAGGAACCAACTATGCCGCAAATGCCACTGAGCAGCAATCCTGAAAGATGATCATAGATCAAAGGCTCTGGTCTCATACACACAAAGATAAAACAACAACTGATAGGGGTGTAAACAGTCAATTTGAAGGACTATGAATACTTATCTTTTCATTGTGTCAAAAGATATATATGCCCAGATGTACTGGGACAAATGTATGGAAAATGTATGGAGAGTTTGTCCTGGCTTTGTTTAAAAAAAAAAACTTCTGGTCTTAAAGCGTTTTGTTTGCTATCAGGGAAAAAAAAAATAATTATAACATTAATCCTGTTTCAATCTGTGTGTGTGTGTGTGTGTGTGTGTGTGTGTGTGTGTGTGTGTGTGTGTGTGTGTGTGTGTGTGTGTGTGTGTGTGTGTGTGTGTGTGTGTGTGTCTAAGGCCTCTCTAAAAATCACAAGTCAAATTATAAAAACATCAGCCATCTAGTATCAGGAAGTCCTGTAGGTGAAGCAGATACATTAGAATGGTGGAATGATCTGAGTATAAATATATGATGGAAAAATGGAAGACTGCTTGATGTGTTCAGATAAAAGCATTTTTCAAACACAGGAGCTGCATAAGGTCAGCCAGGAGGCAATGTAAGACCTGAAGAAAATGAAAGGTAACTTTATGACTTTAACTAACGTAGCTTAGAAAACAGGACAAAGTCCTAGGAATATTGCTTTCTTTAGGGTTAAGGGAGTGATGAGCATGGGACTAAATTGCCTTACAAATTGTAGGAAAAGCACTTTAGGGAAATAAATATGGATTATGCAAGGTACAAGGAAATATGAATATTGTAAATCTCCATGATAAAACCAGATAATCTGACCAGATGTTGAAGAAATTGTGGAGAGCTGCAAAATTTTAGACCAGCTATATTTTAAAACTCTTTGGAAAGACATAACTATGGATGGACAGAGACTAATTAATGTAAAGGAACATAATGTTTATATTAACAAAAAGATCTAGGAGAGATCTGGTATACTACAGGTAGGCTTTATCACTGAAGAAGATCCTAGAAGCATTTTCTAGGGAATGTATAGGGCAACCTTTCCAAACATTTTATCAGTGCAGATATAGGTGCCCATAGGTAGATGTATATTAATTTTAGTGTTAATATAGAATACCGAAAGTAATGAGTTAAAAGTGTGATGTGATAACAAATTGATGAGTAGGTTGGGAGTTCTGTAAAATTGTTGAATAGAAGCAGGCTGCATGATTGAAAAAGCTTTGAAGCTTTTTTTTTTAAATGGATTTTTTTTTAACACACCATCTAGTATACAAGTCAATAACTAACAGATGAGAATAGGATGGGGTTCAACGTAAATAAATGCAGGGTGCTGCAGCTTGGGAGAAGGAATCCACAGCATACGTACAGGCTGGGGAGTTCCTCTCTTGAAAGCACAGAGGCAGAAAGGGATCTTGGAGTCATTATTGACTCCAAGACGACCATGAGCCACCAATGCCAGCCAGCAAGGCCAGTCATACCTTGTCATTTATCCAAAGATGTATCTCAAGCTGGTCCAGAGAGGTGATACCCCCCCTCTATGTGACATTGGTCAGGCCGCAGTTGGAGTACTGCTTCTAATACTGGGGGCCGCACTTAAAAAAGGATGTGTCCAGCCTGGAGAAAGTTCACAGGAGGGTCACCCGTTTGGTGGGAGGGCAGCAGGACAGGCCCTACAAGGAGAGAAAGAGGGTCCAGCAAGGTGAGGCTGAGGGAGGACCTGGTGGCTGCCTACAAGTTCATCAGGGGAGATCATCAGCAAATAGGTAGAGCCCTTTTCTCCCCAGCACCACCTGGGGTGATGAGGAACAATGGTAATAAGCTGATGGAGAATAGGTTTAGGTTAGAGATCAGA
>JAGPOW010003648.1:27338893-27361297 GCA_030014935.1 Caiman crocodilus | reverse complement strand
CTGGGGTGATGAGGAACAATGGTAATAAGCTGATGGAGAATAGGTTTAGGTTAGAGATCAGAAGGCAATATTTTACAGTTAGGGTGGCCAGAATCTGGAGCCAACTTCCCAGGGAAATGGTCCTCACCCCTACCTTGGGCAAATTAAAAAAGAGGTTAGATGATCGCCTGTCTGGGGTCTTGTGAACCCAGCATTCATTCCTGCCTGTGGCAGGGGGTCATGATAGATGGTCTGTTCAGGTCCCTCCTGACCCTAGCTACTATGAAACTTGTGCCAGATACTGCTCAGAGATTCTGGCAGCAAAACACAAAAGGTATTAAAACCTAGTGCACATCCCTTTCAAATTGTATTTACCAACTAAACAGTGACTGCTAAGAGAGTTATTAAGATTATTCTGATCACTTCATGGGGAATAGAGTAATGGTTGTTATAGTGCTGTCCTGCCCCATGAAGAGGTTG
Source organism: Caiman crocodilus (assembly GCA_030014935.1). NCBI lineage: Eukaryota > Metazoa > Chordata > Crocodylia > Alligatoridae > Caiman > Caiman crocodilus. The sequence goes on along the minus strand of JAGPOW010003648.1, from coordinate 27,360,838 downwards.
GAAAAGAACTGTGTAACCCTAAGGAAACCCACTTTCTTCATGTGTTACTTACTGATGAAGGTACTGCATAAATTACACTATTAATATAGTACAGCTGAGCCATCACCTTCTCTAGGTTCATAGGTACAAGGGCAGGATCTTGCATGGACAAAATGAAGAGAGGAGGTAATTGGAGCATTCCTTCTTCCTGTGAATCCATTGATTAGTTTTGGCATAATCTAGTCCAGGGAGCAGCCCATTTTTCCTTTTTCCCAAAGTCGCTGCTTATAGTTGTTACTAACACTTACATGCAAGAATGAAATATGTCTTAGAGTCCCAACCCTGCTATTAAAGGTGCATGGGAGGTTTTTATGTTGGCATGGCAACAAGTACTGTGTCACTCATCAACTTTATATCCAACACCTGCTGTACATTGTTTGGCTCTAAAACATCTCCCTCTTTACATTTGTCTGTTTAGAAGACAGCCAGATAAGTCATTTGTGTTTAATATATTATGTTGTGATCCATGTTTTTGCAAGGCTAACAACCAGCAGGATCAAATTTTTTCTCACACATTTGTACATGTGTTGTGTATAAGTTTGCTGGACAATGAACAGTGCTACAGTGGGTGAGTGTACACAAGAAGCTGACTGTGCAGTAGCCTGATACTACTGCAGGGTAGTGTCATGTGGCAAAAACCTTGATGTGACATTATTGTGCAGTAGTATTAGGCTAGTGTGCAGTAGCATCACATAAAAGGCATTCACTGGTGTTACTATGCAGTAACTCAGCTTACTGAATATTTATTTAGTACTTGTTTATACAATTACTAAAAAAATGCACAGTAATGACTGAGCAGTAACTTCTCGTGTAGACACAGCCAGTATGTTCTATAGCAATAGCAACGAAAGTGCAGAAGAACTGTTAGAGTAACTACCTCATGTCTTGTCCACCTTTGGTCCTGTGGGGCTCATAGTATAAGTATCTTTTCACATTGCTTTTTGTGCTTAAGATTTTATTTCAGATGAGTAATCTATTTTACCAGAGGAAACCTGGTTTTATGGAGTGTAAAGCACACAAAGAAAAACAAATGTCAGGAGATTTTTATCTACTGACAGGTCTAGTTCATTGTGCCCTATCTCTAGAATATATAGTTACCATACTATTGGACTGGATATGCACCACTGAATAATATACTTTGGGGTACCTAAAGTGAGCAAAAATGCTTAATTCTCCATTGCCCTGTGCTCTGTGTAGTCTACTCTACAAGTAAATCAAAATGATGGGCTTGTATATCTGCTTTGCACTGCTTTGAGTAACACATCAGGATGCAAGGCAATAAAAAATAAACCCAAAGTTCTTTAATCAAAGACTCATATTTTAAAGGGAAATGACTGCTAAAAATAGTCTGAAGAAGAAAAACAGCCTTTTCATTTTACTAAGAGAAATATGAGAACTTTAAGTTCTTATATAAAACAGTGATAATAGCTTTTTAGTGGAATGTACATTTGTTTCTACAGCTGTAGACCAGCTCTAAATGTGTTATGTTTTAAGCTACTTCAGTAGCACCTTTCAGAACTAGACCAAAAATATGAAAATAATTCAAGGTATTTATTTACCCACAATTCTGTCTTGGGTGAATTCTTGGTTCCAGATTTAAAGGAGCTCATGTACACATGCTTCATATAAATACAGAATAAAGTCTTGACTATCATCTCCATGTAGATTATTCACAAATCTACCTGTTTACCTCTGATCTGTCTCTTTTCATACAGTACCACATTTCACCCCATCCCTCTAACACCATCAACTTGACTTTAACTTGACTCCTTGCTTAACTTCCTACTTCCTTCATCATTGCCAAAATGAACATTGTCCTCAATATCACTTACAAACTTAATCTATGAATTGTCTTACACTCTTCTTTCTTTAGGATCACAGATTCATGCTGCATCCAATTCCTGTAGCTTCTTCTGGCCTCTTTTCTCTGTCCACACTGCTGAAGATGACCCTCTCTTGATTTCTCATCTTGACTTCTGCATTCTCCTCTACTTTGAGCTTCCTGGTAGGTACCTTGTTCCCTTTAAAGAGCACACAATATACTGATGCTAAGATCATCTACTTGTTTCTTACTCTGCCCATGGCATTCCTTATCTGAACTTGATCTTACGCTCCCTGAAGCCAATAAGAAAACTCAGACTTCAGCTGTGTTGAAACAGATTTTTTAACTCTGGTTCTCACTTCTGCTCTGCATCAAACACAAATTTCTGATCCCTCCTTGGAAAGCTGCCCACAACTTAACTGACCCCTGCTCAGTCACTATTATATGTTCTCACATTTCCTTTTGTCCCCCCTGCTCAAACAATGATTACACCTTCCATCAGCATTTTCTATATTTCTTCTGCAAGCATCTTCATGCTTTCTTCCATGTTGTTTCCTGTACAGAGAATAACCTCTCCAAAAACTAGTAGGTAAAACCTTTCCCTTTATAACCAGGAATACTGTTATACTGTCCATGGGCTTATGACTATCCAGAAGAACTTTGATTTTTATCTTACTAGTGGAAATACCCGTTCTTCAGCTGGGTTGTTATTTTTGTAATTGCAGTGTTTATTTTCAAAAAACTTAGTACACAGAACTGTAAGTAAAAAATATTGTTTATTTTTGAAGAACATAGTACAACATATTTAACATTTAATATTTAATGTGGAGTGAAGTAGTATAGTTACAAGTATTAGTCCATTCTGAAAGAGTGAAAAAAAACACTAAAAGATTTTTTGGATGGGGCATGGGAAAAATAAGTTACTTTCAACCAATAGTTTTATTTATATAGAGGGTATAGAATTAGTTAGATACACACAAAGGTGAAGGAAGTATTAGGGAATGTGCCCAGAATGAAGCAATTGACAAAAAAAGAAACCTCAGCTAATGGAGTGAATATACCACCTTAAAATTCTTTCCTCCTCAAACAGAAAAATTAAGTGGAATTCTTTATAATACTTCTCCAAATGCAACAAACCTATACAAAGTAATATGGGGTGACAATTCCAATTCTAGCGATAAATTAATGATCTTTTTTGTAGAGCTTCTTTGTAAACAATATTCTCAGTGTTTCCTGTTGGCGCCAGTGTGTACAATCCTCTTCAACTTTCAACTCTGAAGCAAGTCACTTATAACTATCTGTGTGAAAAGCATTGTTCCCTTAAATTAATACCAATGACTTTTAAAGATTGTTCTTTGGACTTGTTTACTGTCATAGTGAAGCATAACTTTACTGAAAATTGCAGGTGTTTGAATTCAGAGGGATAATTGGTGGGAATTATTGGCATTCTGGGAATAAAAACCATCTCTCTTTTTGCACATCCAGTTCAAAAGGTGGCCTTTATTATATGATTTTTAAAAAAATTAATGACTTGAAGCCTTGTACTGTTGCATAATTTCAGGCCATCTAAATTTCTTAGTAATATAACTGGCTCTCCAACTTTAAGTATCAAATTATGGGATGGCATTCCTTGGGGTTCAAATGAATTAAGGAACTCTACCAGATAGTGAATAACGTGATCTGAATCTATCATACTGTCAATAGATTTATAGATCATTTCAGGAATACATTTTTCGTAATAGCAAAGAATTTATTTGGGAAACAGTTTTGTTCTTCTGTGCAAAGATAGCTTACTTGTACAATCATGCAAAGGCCTGGAACTTACGTTTTGAGATGGTTAAACTTTTTCTATTAAAACAAAAGCAACACTTCTGTACGTGACACTGGTCAGGCCACAGCTGGAGTACTGAGTCCAGTTCTGGGCACCCCACTTCAAGAGGGATGTGGACAACATTGAGAGGGTGCAGAGGAGGGGCACCTGCATGATCCAGGGACAGCAGGGCAGACCCTACAATGAGAGGCTACGGGACATGAGCCCGTTCAGCCTTCACAAGAGAAGGCTGAGGGTGGGCCTTGTGACCATCTATAAACTCACTAAGGGGGACCAGAAGGGTTTGGAGGAGACCTTGTTTCCCCTAGTGCCCCCTGGAATAACAAGGAATAACGGCCACAAGTTGTTGGAGAGTAGGTTCAGATTAGATATCCGTAGGAACTACTTCACAGTCAGGGCGGCTAGGATCTGGAACCAACTTCCAAAGGAAGTGGTGCTGGCTCCTACCCTGGGGGTCTTTAAGAAGGAGCTCGATGCCTACCTGGCTGGGGTCATTTGAGCCCAGTTTTCCTCCTGCCCAGGCAGGGGGTCGGACTTGAAGATCTACAAGGTCCTTCCGATCCTACTTCTATGATTCTATGCTTCTATGAACATTTTCTAAGTTACCTATTTCTTGAGGTACATTAATTTTCTCACACTTGTTAACTGGTAGCTCTCCATTACCTATCAGCAGGAGCAACTAAGTGAAATTCTCGGTTTGATTATCTCCTCTTAACAGCACTCTTATGTTAGTGGTTAAAGCTAGCTTTTCAATTTTTCACCATAACAACGATGATTTAAGGCAAGTGTTTAGTGCATCTGCCTTTGTTCCATGCAGAATTACCAGGAGGGTTTGTCAAAAATCACCAGATAGAATGACAGTAACATTACCCATAACTAAATTGTTCTGCCTAACATCTTGTAAAGTTTGATTTAAAGCTTCAGTTGCTGCTTTCATTTCATTTCATTTCAGTTGTGCATTCATTCCAAACAATCAGAACACAAGATTGTAGGACCTTCGCCATTGCAGTTCCTCTTTTAATGTTGTACATTGTAATGTTGGTAGTGTTGCAGGGCATTAAGGTGCCTCCTCCTTTAAGGGCTGAAACTGCCTAGAGAGAGAGCCTTAGCAGTCAGGCAGGAATCCTACAGGTACAGGTTACTGTGGCAGCAGGCCTAAGGAAGGAATTAGCCTGCACCTGCAGCCGGTCAGCTGACCAGAACAGGCAGGGCCCTGGGCCCGTACAAACCCCAGGGCTGGGTCTAGAGAGTCAGTTCCCTGCCAGCAGCCAAAGAGGAAGTAGCTTCCAGGAAGGAATTGCTCAGAGATGCTGCGGCTGCCTGGTATGCAGCACTTAGGTCTAATGGGGATGCAGGAGCTCACCAGGTACCCTTGACTACTAGGCACTTAGTACCAGAGAAGAAGTTTGACTCTTTTAAAAGGGCAGAGAATACCCAGAGCACTCCGGTGTTATAGTATAGCCCAGGAGCTCATATTTTGGTTGCTATCTGATAACACTGGAGGATTGGGCTGAGAATATTGGGGAAGGAGGAGGCCTCACTGGGGGCCCAATACAGTATGGGAACCCCAGCACCAGTGTGAGCATAATATGAGCAGACCCCAGCACCAGTTTGGGTGCAGTATTCAGGGATGAGTGTTTAGCTTCTAAAACAAATAACACTCAGTTGTAAGCATTGTAATTCAATGCAATTTGAATGTCTGATTGCTGACTTTGAGTATGATGGAGAATATTTTATGAAAGGCAGTCTCTGAGATGAAGCTATAACTGATGATGGTTGGGGACTTGGCAAACTACTAACAAAATAGTGAAAAAGAAATGGTTCTGTAAGTCTTTGTTGAATATTATCAGGAGTGAAATAAACATGCTTCCCATTTTCAAGATGAACAGCCAAATGAACTATAGTAGGGTGTTTGTCATATATGGGGAAGGTTAATATTCTCCAGATAGCCGCTGATGTATCTACCCATTTGGTACTGTCCAATTGCATCTCCATCTTTTGTCAGTGCAAACATGGCTTGATCGCTGCCTTTATTAACATATTTACAAATGCATTTAATAGATTTGATGGAATTACAAAATTCTACACTGATATGTTCATTAAAAGTCTTTGCTAGTAGTGGGCATTATGGTATAACCCATTGATTATCGATTGTAATAGTATCTGACCACAATATCATTTCTGCTTGGGATCTGCCATCCTGTGGACATCTGTAGGAAGGGTAGCCATCGGGCCCAGTTTTTGTTTCTTGCTAAATGGCTTAAGGTATCTCTTAGTACATATATTGTCCTTCATATAGGGAGATTCACAGTTAATATGATCACATGGCCTATGAATCATATTATGCTTTATCATTTCAAATAGACCCAGATCTTCTCACTCTTCTGGTAGGTCAGCACTGATTAAAGAATCAGTTTGCTTAGGTTTAATCTTTTCTTTAAGACACACCAAAATATGAACATGTGGCAAACCTCTCTTTTGCCACTCCACAGACTACATGTGACATTGAGTTTCTCCAAAAATACTTTCTTTTATAATGAGGTCCGTAAGGTTGACAGTTTTTTGACAGAAGAGTCTTGCAACAATTTTATGCTGGTCTTCATGTTTTTGACCCAGAAGAAGTGCTTGTGTTATTTCAATCCATTTTGGGTTGCAAGTGAAGGTGATAAACAAATCCAGGCACCCATAATGACAGATGTATGTCATAGTGTCCTGTGTTCTCTTGTGCATGTATTTCTGTCCTCCAGTGAAAGATGATGGAAGTATAACCAACTGTCCAACATTATCTGCATTTCCATCTTTGTTTATTGTCTCTCTAAGATGGATATAGTTTTCAATTCTTAGCTTCTTTTGATTTTAATAATAAAACTTAATCATTCTATCTCAATATTGGCATATACATCTACCCAATATTGGTTAAGAAGTTCACGATAGTAAATCAGGTGATTATACTGGTCAACAGGAATTTTAAAAATTCTAACATATGAATTCTTTGAATGTAACATATCATGCAAGGATAATACTTTATTGCGTCTGATGTACAAATTATACTTACAATGTAATTTACTCTGGGCTTGCAGATCATTTACAAAGTAAATTTGTAAAAACTCTGATTCTTTGTCCAGAGATGGTATAAGGGGTCCTGCCGCATTTGTCCTTGAATCTTAAATGTTGGCATCAAGTTTCCTTCTGAAACCTACTTGGATGCACCAAAAGATGTCATCTGAAAAGCATTATTATATTTGTGTACATTTTGCAGGAAGTGCTTTGAATCCTCCATGCTGGGAAGTCAAAGAGTACTAAATTCAAACCCACCCAGCTGCCCAGTTGAGTATCTTAGACAATGAACTATCAGGGGAATATATGCAGGGCACATATATTTAGTCTGAACATGCATACCATGCATGCAGAGGTATGTTATGAGGCAAGAACTAGAATTTCAAGCCATACATAAGTGACATTGTTCGTGCTTAGGAGACAATATGGATATCCAAGTCTGGACACTTAGACGACAAGGAAATAATAGACGGTTATCCTCAAGCTAGATAGTCAGTGGAGTTTCTCATCCCCTCTGCAATAGTAACTGCTGTATAGCAATTGTGTTAAGCTGCCTTAAATGATAAAGACCTTCAAATCCAAATATCATGAGTTGGGTGCTGCAAGAATCATGAAACTGACTTGAAGATCATAATGTGCTTTCTTCAAAAAAAAGTGTCAAATTATTATTACTTGCTTTCGAGATGCAGAGCCTTTGGGTTACATTTGGGATCCATTACAAACTTTGCTGGACACCATGAGGGCTAAAAAGTCCTGATTTGTCTTAAATGAAAGGATTGCAATTCTGTCTGGTTCTACTGTAGGAGGTGCAAAAGGGGTAAAAGTGCCAAGGGGTAAAAAAGTTTCCTTTGGCACCCCTTTCATATTATCATGTACCTGTGTAAAATCCAGCAAGACTGGGTCTTCAGAAAATGTTTTATGTATGTCACTTTTTTTCAGCTGAAAGAGTCACATATGGTGAACTAGAGTAACACAATGATATTCAGACTACTTAGTGACAAAAAGAATGCAGAGAACTAAACTTCCAAATATTTTTCTGATTTCCCATGGAATTGTTTTTCCTTTCATTCCGAGTAAAAAAAAAAAAAAAAGATTTCCATATGTAAATGCCAGCTTGAGATACATCTGGATTACATCATGGAGTCTCCATATAGTGGACTTGGCTCATTTGAGAAAGTCTTACCTTCATTTTGTGAAACATTTCCAAACAGCATCTTTCACTCCCTCTCAACAGTTCCAGTTAATTATATCAACGTGAATGTTTGTTAAGTTTCTTTGAACACTGTTACCCTGTAACCTTAGCAAAAACAGATTTCTGCCAGTTATATATACTATATGCTATGGAAAAGGAGGACAATACTTTTTCAGATAAAACATAAACCCGAATTCCTGGACACTAGAATGATTCTGTTTCCCAGCCACAGGCCTTTGTGAGGTCAGTTTATCTTCCTTGTAGCCAGTGACTACATAATCACAGCAGATGAGATTGCAAGAGACTGGCTTTTACTATTTTCAAGAAAAAAAATTGCCCATCGAAACCTGAAATTTTCCCATCAACTTCCATGTAAGTTCACTTCACTCAGCCAATGAAATTTTAAAAGCTATTTAATTAGGGATCCTTTGGCCTTCCTGTTACATCTCTTACATGGGGGATACACTAGTGTAAAACTGAGCTTTTGAAAAATTTAGAAATCTATAGTTAGAATGATGATCTGGGAACAAACAGATTTCCCCTGTTATGCTCCTCTTTTAAACTAGTTAAATGTGGAGGTATTCTTGATTTACATTATAAAACATGAAAAGGTAAATAGACTCAAATTTCATACAAAAGGTAACATCATCATTTTACCGTTTAGAAGCCTATTTCTGCCTACTCCTCATTGTCTGTGGATGGCCAATCAGTAATAGCTACCTTGCAACCGCTAGAGGACAAATCTCCACAAAGAAACCTGATTTCTGAATTTGATTTTGATAAGGCTGTTTAAACTATTTACTTTGGATTCTGTGGAAGTCAGGAATGCCTTAATCCAACATAAACATCCAGTTCAATCACTGAACTAACAAAGTATTAGAAAAAAGAGAAAGTGAGTAAGAGTATCTCCTCTGAGTATCTCCTTTGTGGGCTTATTTTTCTATTCCTTTGATTCTGGAGTTTTTTGAAATTTCATCCAGAGTATGCTGTATTTGTTGGTGTTGATGGTTTTATGTCAGATTCATTTGTCTTTCATTTAATTCTGGTTTTTAACAGGGCTTTATTAAAACCAATTTGAATATGGTGCCTTTCAAAATCTGTATTTAAATACTTATAACAGCAACCTCTTTTGGGAATGAATACCTTCCCATTAAAGCAACAAAAAACCCTACCACTGCTTTATTATAGTACTTCCTAGCTGTAATGATGGGTCTTGCCTTTTTATTTTAATACTTATTTTTCAGAGACTTACAACAGCGCACTTGACATATTCAGATGCTCACTTACACCTAGACAAACATATAATGAAGTTGTTTACAAATTGTATATTTGATGACTATCACCACAAAGTCTAAGGGGAAAAATCAATATAAAGAAGTTATGGTTTAAGATACATTTTTGTGTTCAAAGGGGATTTTAGTTCTTTACAATAAAAATTGTAAGCGATGTGTCTGTAATAGAGCTTATTTCCTTTGAATATTTTTATTGAAAAGATGGAGTTATTTTATTGAAAAATAACCTATTTGTGTGCTATGGACCAAATACTCAGCTGTGTTGAATGGTTTATCCCCAGTTTATATTTTGCCTAATTACAAAAAAAAAATAATTATACAAATTTTGTGTTTGATTCTTGTTTCTTTAACACCAGTTTTACAATAGAGTAACTCTATTACCTTCAGTTAGTAACTCCAGCAGTTAGCCATTTTCTTCATTATGAGGGTGATACGAAAAGCTAAATCCATTATAAAAGTGAACATTAGAAAGGCATAAAAAATAATGGCATGTGCTCTAAGTTTTCCACTTTATACACATGGCATAGCTATTAGAACAAATAAATGTAATGGAATTTGCATATCTTAGAAAACTTTACGTGACTGGTTTAGGATGGTAAGTTTTCATCAAGCCCATTTTCCCCAATGGAAACATCATAATTACATTCTTTACCAGTCCTTATTATCATTTAACATGGAATTCCTTCTGGTCTGTTCAGGCCAACTTATCATACATTAACTTTTTGAGCATCTCATTCCATTTGGCCTGGCTCTGCAGTTCTCCTTTTAATCAACTTGTCATCAATTTTTAAATATTGTTTATAGACATGTTTTCTATTTCTTGCCTTTGTATATCATTTTCCTTCTGCTTTCATTTTTCACTTTTATTATGCAGCCACTTTGTTTTACCCTACATAGCAGGTGTGGCTGACATGTTGCACGAGCACTACCAGTGACAGAGGACACTTGTGTGTGTGGCACCCAGCAGATTTGGGAGCAGGCAGGCAGCACAGTGGCAGATAGGGCAGGGAGCAGAAAATGGAGTAGCAGCTTGGGTAGGAAGCACAGGCCAGAAAGCAAAGCAGAAGATCAGGCAGTAGGAAAAGGTTGGAGTGGCACTCAGGGATGGGGCAGGGCTGAATTTGTATTGTACCTGTAAAATGCCTTGAGCTATAGATTGGCGAATGCTCAATAAAATATGGCAAAGCTGTGCTTCCACTTCTAATAGTTTAAACTAGATCAAAGAAAAAAGTAACAGACATCAAAACATAGGGAGATAGAAAGGTAATAACAGCATAACAATCAACTTGCAAAGTTTCTGAGACTGACCAGTAGCATTTATGGTAGATACAAACTAGAAATCTACCCTTTCAGTCTTAGTTACACCAAGTGCATGTACACATGAATATTAATGCGCTGCAATAAATTCCAGTGCAGTTTGCACTGGAGCTTATTGCTCCCAGGTGCAGTGTTTATACAAGCACCCAGAACCACAGGACAGGGGTGGCACAGCCCCGGTTGGCAGGGGTTCTGGGGGTCAGCCTCCCAGCTAGGGCTGTGCTGACTTGGCTCAATGTGCTGCAGAGGGCCTGGCTGGGGCACAAGGGTGTGGGGCTAGCCACAGGCAACCCCTGAACTAAAGCACCATTGTGCCTTAGCCAGCCCCATCAGCATCTATATGTGCATTGTGGCAGGGTAAATAAATCTACCATAAGATAGTACTGTATCAGGCAGTACTAACCTCGGAAAGACTTGACTAATTAACTCTGGCCTAATAACTCTACATGTGTAAACAAGTGATGCTTTAGTGTGGACGTAATTAGACATCTTCACAGTAAGCAATCTGCGTACATGTGCCCACTGTTTCTGATCTCACATTAATTTAAAAGCAGTCTTGTTCTCTTTGTATAACCTGTTTCTTCACCAGTCATTACTCACGTAACTCTTTAATAGTAATCAGAACTAGTTGAAATATTTGCTTTGTGGCATAAAAGGAAATCTGCCAAAAAACAGAAATTTCAGTATTTTGACTTCTGTGTTTTATAAAAGAGAAGAACATTTCAATAAAAAGCAGTAACTTTATGTGGGACAAAATGTTTAGTCAAAAACCAATTGTTCATCAGTAAAAAGGTTTGATGGAAAGAATTTGACAAACTCTGAAAGAAGTGTTGACACCTATAAAGATAGCTATGTAGTGATGGAAAGAAATGTAATATAAATCTTTAAGTCAGATGATAGCAATATCCAAGATTAGAGTATGAAGTAGGAGAGACCCCTGATCAGCAGTTGTGGGGGCATCTGCAAAGATGGTTGTTGAATTAAACTGATAGGAAATGGATGCTATAGACTACGTACACTGAGGTTCAGGTTTTTAATTTGGCATTCAATTGGCTTTAGATTTAATTGGCAAGTGAATTTGGAGTGTTATTACAATTTTTAAAATTGAGCACAGATTTTTTTTCTTCTCCAATGAAAAAAGAGAGCTTCCTTTTCTGTCTTTGGATATGGGAGGGTTTGGAAGACAAGGTAGCACTCTTCCCACCCTCATATTTGTCTCTTTTTGGCTGGTGTTGTGAAAAATCTTCCACTTCTTTTTCAGTCTGCCTGCCCCATTAGATAGTGTAGTACTTAGCAACATATTGGGTGCATCTACAAATTAATTAATGGAAAGTAATTACTGTGGATTTATTTAGAACTTGTATAATCGACACATTTTTGTATAGCCATTAACCAACACTGCTGAACACTTTTCTGGTGACGCTACAGCACAATACCCTAATAATACTGCACAGTAGTGCTGGTTACTGTGCAGTTAGTTAGTTAGTTATGCTCATGTAGACATGCCCAGTGTTTCTGAATCTACTGAAATCCCTTTAACTGCAGCATTATAAGCAAGATGTACTTATGAACCTGTTTACCATATATAAAAAGATGATCCCAAAACGATATCAATTTGCTGTTGTTTGTTGAATATTTATTTACTGTATTACATAATGAAAAAATATTCTGGAACAATGTCATCAAGAAATAAGTATCACTCTTTAAAACAATCACACTAACTAGTTCTTTGGACAGCATAACATTTACATTTTTTTTTTTAAATGGAAAAAAATATCCACCCTCAATTTTAGTGCTAGTGAAATGTTTTATGTTGACAATCCTAGAAATAGAAATCTGTATGTTCCAGAAATTCTTTGGTTAAAAATTTACTACTATGGAGAAAGCCAGCGCATATGTACAACTTTCATCCACCATTAGCTCTTTGGAGGGTTCAGTGGGACTTATGCAACCATATGTCTTGCGCTAACAATCTATATGGTTGAATTTTGAACCTGAAATGTAGGTAAAGATCAAAAAATAGCAACACCATACTCTTTAGACCACCATATTAGTGGGTCCTAATTTTAACAAAGTTAAAATTTATATGTGAAAGGCAAGGTAATTTTCAATAGCAATTCAATCCTTAACCTTCCTGGTAAGAGTGTCTCATTCAATTAATTCAGGACAATAATGTATAAACACTTTTGCCAAAGAGTAGACTGAAAACATTTGTGAAACCAAATGACTGACAAGTGGTAATGACTTTCCACTGGAAAGTGGACTGAGATTGTGGATAAATTTCTGATGCTACTGAAGTCAATGACAAAACACCGCTTCGCTTTAGTGGATGAGTCTATCACCCCTTAAATATAATGAATATAGTGCAAAGTTAAATATAGTGCAATGTCAAAACACAGCTAAACTTTCTAACAGTAAAGGCCAATACTCTTGTAGTAAATGCTGACTGATATAGATTGTCCCTAATGTAACGGAATATCCAGTTTAAGATATAATGTAAATGTTGCTCAATTATAGAAATAAATTTTAAGGGATGTTCTAGATATTTCCTGGATGTGCAATTAGTTTTAATATGCCAAATTGTCACCTATTTTAAATACTCTGCACTTACCTGAAGAGGTTTTAGCTTGATATGCTTTTCAAGGAATCAGAGATGATAAAATAAAGTACTGAATTGTACTCTAGATATATATTGTGTAGTTCTTTGTAGCTTGAAAATAAAATGCAAGTTGTACAGAAAAGATTATTTTATGCTATAAGCATTGGCAGTTTATACAAGGACTATATCCACACAATGGGCTGTGATTTGGAGTGATCCCTAAAGGGAATGATTAGAGCAGTTATCAGCTATAGAAATCAGCTATATGTTGCAAGAGAGTGGAGTACAGTAGGGATACAGACCTAGCATGAAAGCCCAGGATGTCTACCTAGATGGCTTTGGTTATTTAAGGCCTTATTACACATTAATTTTAAGTAGCTCCTGGAGCTCTTAACCTCTGATTATTAACACCTGAATCTAGTTTTAAGCACGCTTTAGGAGACTTAAAAGGCAGGTTTATCTCTGATCTATGTTACCTATCTCTATTAATGTGTAGCCACTCCTTACAGATGAGCCACCTAAGTGGCAGTCCTCCAGCATCCCAGGATACAGTGTCCCCTCTCCTACCCTCCTGTTCTGTGTGGACAGACTTTTCACCCCCTAAACTCTAGTGCTCAGGGGACAGTTCTGGCAACAAGCAAAAATCCCCTCTGATTCCAGGGATGTGACCTTCTGAACCCAGGGGTGCAAACAATCTGAAAACAGTTTGTAGAGCATATGCCAGTTAGCCAGGTTACAGGGAATACACAGGTGCAGGAGTGGGGTCTAGTGGAGTAGGAGGGGAAAAGGGTAGGAGGCTGGATTCCTTATGAGTCCTTATGAGCTTGGGCTTCCTTCCACTCCTCCAAAAGTGCCTCCCCACACTGCTCCCACCTCCCAGCTATTCTGGGAGGCATGACCAGAACCCCTTGTACCCAAATCCCAATTTATTAAAACATGAGACCTTCTTTAATTTACTCTTTTGGTTGACACAGAAGCAAAGTACAAATGCTAGAATTATGCGCTGGGCACTAGCTTTACAACCTTTTAAATTCACGGTAATACACCAACCGGGTAGAGATAACTTTGTAGCTGATTTTTTATCTAGATGGGAAGAACCGGACCACTAGGGAAAGACGGACCATCATCACGGCAACAAGAACCATGGCACACAAAGTGTTTGGGGCATTGCGCAAACACCACAAGGCAACTCAAGGGGGGAGGTCTGTGACGGCAGTGTGCCGCCATCATGGGCACCGGAAAAGCAGGAGGGGGGTCACAGGGGACCAGCAGACCCTCTAGGGGACCCCGGGGTGACCTGCTTACTTCCTGGAGGGTCGACAGTGCCAGAGCTGGGAACGCGGCGGCAGCAGTGGCTGCCACCATTACAGCCGCGCGAGCCGCTGCTCCGCCGGGTATTCAAACAGCTGTTCCCGGCAAGGGAAATGGTGGAGCCAATTGCAGCAGCTGGTGTGGCTGCCACGGGAAAGTTTAAAAGCCCCGGCAAGCCTTGCGGCAGGGGAGAGAGGGAAGGAAAGGGAGCAGGCAGGCAGCATGATCAGGGTGCTGTGGCTCCACTGGAGGCTGCCTCACAGGCAGGCAGCACTCTCTCTGCCCAGTGACCGAGTCGGGCACCCGGAGCCTGGGAGTTCGCAGAGGGCTTGGTCTCTGGGGATTGCCTGGAACAATACTCTGCCCCAGAAAGCCTCTCAGGGGCTGAAGAGTATTACTTCTAGAGTCAAAGGAAAAGGGAAGAGGTCCCACGATAGTGGGGAAGACAGTCAGGTTTGAGGGCGCTGGCTGGGAGCCAGTATACGCTTAAGTCCAGGAAGTGGCAAGCACTGACCAGCTTATAGACCTGCCTCTATCATCGAGGCCCTGGCAAACCCTCAAAGTGACTGGTTGGCGAGTGGACGGGGTGTAGGGGTGGCGGAGCCCTGTGGAACATCGGACATCGCAACCGTGAGTACCCCTCAGTGGGAAGATCCCTCCAGTAGTAAGATCTCCACTGAACCCCTCCGTTAAGTAACTCGTTTCCATCAAAGTGGTGGCAGGAGAGACGAGGGGGAGGGGCTACCCATGAGGGGCATCATCCAGTGCGGTCCACGAACGTCACACTTTCTTTCTTCTTTCTTCCTTCCTTTCTTTCTAATGTCTTTTTATTTGATAATTCCGAATCTGACTTTCTTCATTTCACTATACTCCCTCCACCCCCATTTCATTACCCACCCCCATCATAGGTGGAGAGGAAAATATCATTGAGGGGGGCTGAATGCTTGCATACTTGCGTGCACATGTATGCACGCCTCCAGCAGGTAAGTCATCATGGGGAAGGGTCATGGGGACAGGGTGCAGATCAAGGTCCTCACAGTGAGGAAGGGAGTGGGGCAGGGGCAGGGGCTAGAGTGAATGAGGCCCTAGGGTCGGTCGTGGGATGCTCAGAGCCCAGGCAGCTCATCCAGGGGCACAGGGGGCTCTGGCAGCTGTGCAGACCCTGGCAGAGGCCTGGGGGGCATGTGCCCCCCCCCAAATCTATGCATGGGACAGGGGCAAGCTGGGCTCTGTGCTCCACTGCCTCTGCCCCAAGAGGTATGTGATGCCATGTGTCTGCCGCCACTGGGCAGGCAGGTGATGGGGCTCAGCTCAGTGGTGGTGGCTGTCATGGCTCACCAATCCTATAGTGGTGGGTCACAACTATAGCTCCTAGTTGGGCTCCTGCTTTCCAGCCCAAGTCACTGATGTGCTGGTGGGGGACAGTCAGAGGTGGTTTTGGCCTGAAGCATACTCCAGCTACAACTTGTAAACTCAGAACTGTTAAGGTTCATGCGTATTAATAAAAATACATACATAGAGGTAAATTTTCCAATCAATGTTCACTTTAGTAGTAGTAAAAGTAAAATAATTATTTTTCTATAAAACTTAAAAACCTTTTACACAAATAGTTTGTAGCTAAGAGTGAAAATATAACTGTCCTCTACTGTTAGTAAGAGATGGGGGCAGGGGGCATTGAGCTAGGTGCTAAGGAGTGCTGTTGACAGCTCAGAACTTACAAGTTTGAGGCCACAACACAAGTTCTCATGGCATGGCCATGTCAGATCCCAATGAAACAACAAGTTCTGCTACATACCTTGTCATAAGGACATGAAAAAGGAAAGGAAGGTTAACAATGGATCTAATTCCTTGACTATAAATTATAAATACATTCTTGTATTATATCAGCTTAAGTTTGGTTAATAGATATAGTATGTGTGCGGGGGGGGGAATATTTTTTAAGCACAAAGATATTAAACATGAAGAAATCTAACTTGTGTTTTCAGAGCAACCAAAACTGATGCACAATATTAAGATCTATGTTTAACCGTATTACTGTAAAAGCCTGAGGGCTACATGATTTGGGGAGCATCCTATCAGTTGCATTATACTTTTCCATATATGTATATAGTTTAAATTCAGCAGGGCCAAGAAATCATCTAATTCAGTGTTGTTCAAACTTCAGCCTAGTGGCAGGGGGTGGCTGTCAGAGCCCCAACATTTAATGCTACCACCACTCTGCTACCACCAAATACTTAGACCCAGTGGGAGCCCAGAGTGTGGATGATATGGTCCTAGATCTGATGCGTAGGCCTGGGTCAGATCATGGGGTCATGCCAGCGCACTGGACTGCACCTGTGAACCAATCCCATATGCTGACCTCGTGCTCCCTTTAAAGAAAAGGGCATTTGCAAATGCTGGATTTTCATGTGAATGTTCAGAATGCTGAGTTGAGAAAAATAGGGTGAGACTCTCTTTGAAGTATGAGGGAAACCAGGGGAAGCTGGGCTGCAAGACAAGAAAAGACGACATACTAAGTTAAAAAGAGAGTATTTTAATGTTCTGAAGGGGATAAAAGTAAACTGATGCAGAGAAACGAGGATATGATTTTAAAAAGGATGAAATTGAAAGCAAGGACACAGTTCATGCAAAGATTTTTCAAGTAAATAGCATTAAACATATGGAATATATTACCAAAGGCATAAATATGTTTAACAGAGAAATAGCTGAGTGTCTTAAAATCTTACAATAAAAAGATGATATAGACAAGGAGAAAAGAAAACAGAAATGTGACCTGATTTTTCAGATTCTTCATAATCTTTTTTCTTGCTCTTTATAGTCATCTACTTTATAGCTATCTGTGTATCCATCATCTAATATAAAATGATTGTTTGTGAAAGGAAACCTTTTAAGGCCATGTAACAGAACCCCCATTTCTTGAAAAATGGTTCCTAAACAAAACTTGAGTGCAAAAAAATTCCACAGATTAATTTTTCTTACTGAAACAGTAAAGGGATCAGAAGTGAAACACCTTGTTCAGTAGTTGCTTTTTTAAAATGGATTAAACATTAAATGGATTCTGTAGGTGCTGGATTGGAAAATTGAAACTGAATTTATTTTTACACAGTAGCTTCATCTGAAGAAGAGAAAGATGCTCTCTACATAGGTTGACATAATACTCTTTTGTAGTGATCCCTACCAAAAACTAGACAACACTAAGGTTGCTTTTGTGCTGGAAGCACTGCCTATCATGTAAACCTACTTAGTCAACCTCTATTTCTCTGTTTGTACATACCTCTTAATCCTTGAGGTCATCTTTTTGTTCTAAATTTGTGCAGTGCCTAGCACACTAGGGTTCTAGTTCATGTGTAACACTCCTAGGCACTACTCTAATTTAAATAATAATAAATAATAGACAGGGAATCCTAGTTAGGCGACTGGTTCTCTAAAGCAGTCTGAGTAATGACTCATGTTGTCTTTTGTGGCACCCCTAAATCACAGATAAAATGCAACAGCACAATGAACTGTATTTTGGGGTCAACACTATTTAATTCCCACGTACAGTGGAAACCATCTTCACTGTAAACATTATTTTAACCTGGGAGGGAAAAAAACCTGTGATAGTCTTCTGCTGTGAAACTAAAAGCAGTGCCAATAGCTACCAACTAAGCAAAAGCATAGATGAAAGAAATATTTTATATTTTTCTGATTCCTTTGCTAGAACAAATGTAACAAGCATCTTAATACAGGCTTGGCTCCAGAGCTGTGGATGCCTTGACTCTCCTAACATACCACTGTAGTGCCACCTAGTGCTCAACAAGAATTGCCTTATATTGTTCAGAAAGTAGTTCAGTAAAATTTCAGTTTCAGCTCTTAAAAGTGTAAATGAATTAGATTCCATTATTACTCTGGAAATTAATATTTTATTTTTAAAATACTTGAGATGTCTGACAGTGGAAATCAAGTTCCCTCTGCTTATACACAAGCCTCATACAGGATGTATGAATGATGTTGACTGAATGAATGAATGGTGTCAGTTGAATGAGAGGAAATATACCACAAGAATACTGGTAAGAAAAGACCGCTTAAATAAAATATCCAGAAAAAAAATAAAAAATCTATTAGATAAACAATTTTGGACTGCATGAACCTATAACTGCAGAAACAAACAACCAGCAACTATAGTGCATTTGACTGATGCCTCTTAAACATCAACTAGTATGACAGAGCTCCAACTCCTCTAATAGTTTTTCCACTTGGCCCACTGAGACTGTCAACTTTAATTTTAGCTGGAATAAACTGGGGAAAGACTTTAAGATGATTATCAGAAACAGCATAATAAAAACAGTGAATAAAAAGTTTAAAAATGCACGCATAATATTTTATTTACTCAAATCCAAGACAAGGTTTCTACCCCTCACCATTTAACATGGGACAAAGGCCTTGCACCCTGATTAAAGTTAGAGGCAGTGTGTGTGTATGTGTGTTGGGGGTGGGGGGGGACAGGCAGCTGCTGCAGCAGCCACCACCCGCTCACTACCTCTGCCTTCCTGCCTGCCTCCCCCAGACACTTACCCTTGCTCAGGTTCTAGCTTGGTTATGGCTTCACTCCAGCTTATGGCATAGAGCACATGCTTGCTCCAGTCTAGCACAGTAACAGCTATTGCATGGGCAGCAGCTCTGGCCAGGCCCCAGAACCTGGTCTGGAGTTTCCACGTTTTCTGCTGCTAAACCCACTGTCTGCCTCCCCTACCTGCTGCTTGCCACTGCTTTCTCCGCTACAGCAGTGAGGGGCATGAATTTAACACAACACTCCAATAATTAGATTTTATAAATTGAAAATTATAAATATTTTGTAAGTTTTTCAAGTATAGAATATAATTATTGGGAGGGTTGTCTTAAATTCAGACTCATCTTGGATATGGATAAATACGGTACCTGTAACTTAACAGATTGTATGATATTCTTGTATATTTAGACTAACATTTCAAAATAAATAGATACTATTTCAGGTTGATAAAATGTTATGAAGATTCCTTGGTTTTCTAGGATTTACTAAACATAGAAGAATATAAATATGATGTGTAAAGGAAAATCTCCTAAGCTTCTGAAGATGTTGAATGAGCCTTAGACTCGTATTACTCATTGTCAAGGACTCGAGACTAATTAGATTAATTTGGCTTCCCAAATGATAGGAGTATACGAGAGAAAATCTGCATATTAGATACTCATCTGGCTTGTTATCCAGCTGTTTAACCACATTCAGAAATTGTGTTAGTTATCAGAAAATAATTCAAAATGCTTTGTTCCATGGCTCTGAGCACGTGTGCGTGCATGCGTGCGTGTGTGTGTGTGTCGGGAGGGCGGGAAGTAAGGGGATGGGGACATTTATCTACCCATTTCCCTATGAGTTAGCTTTGTCCTCTTCAGGGAGACCACCCTCTCAGTGAAATCATATTATCCAAAGCAGAAAGATGTGGTTGATTTCTGATTATGTTTATTCAGAATAGACTTCAATATATTTAGTTGACTTCAATGTTTCCTTACAGGGAAAAGTAGAATAATCACTTATCAATGATGCAAGGTTATATGTCAAGATCTTGACTAGATAAAGACAAATCCCATGTATGGTTGTTTAATTTTGTCATGCTTCATGAGGGGTTTATTTTTTTTTCCTAGAATGAGATTACCTTCAATGGTGAAAAGGATAAACAAAACAAGTATATTTATAAGAATGAATGTCTTAATAAAGTACTTTGGTGACTTTCCACCATTTTTGGACTGGTATCCCTTGTAATGAAAACTATCCTAAATGAAGCCAAAACAAAAGCAGATGGGGTTTAAGTTATTGAAACTGCAAATTGTGAGGACAGTCTGTATTGTGGTTCAATAACAAATATTAATATGTTTCAGGTAGCTAACTTAGTTTCTAATATAAATTAATCACTCTCTAATTTGGAAATACCAGATACTTTCACCTTTTCCCCCATTCTTAAATGCAGTTTTAAACACTTGTGGAATAGGATAATTGACTGAAATGTACTATTTTGCCAAAGATACAAATCAAACAAAGAAGACAGATTAAGTGTAAATTTTAAAGAGCTGGCAGAATTAACTAGTTTTCTGTTTAACAACTCAATTCTCAAATTATTAATGAATCATCCCTGCCAACCTGAAAAGATTTTGTAAGTCTAGATGTCTTCTAAAATCATATATCATATTAATTTTTAATATATTTAAATGTAATCAGTCATAATACAATGGAAAATTCATTGAATATAAATTAATCCATGTGAAGTTCATTTCTTAAGAGAAAGATTCACGAGGAGGCTGCACTCTAAATTTAACAGTACCTTAAGGATGAAATAATCAATTCTGCATATGGACAAAAATCAAAGTATTTCATACTTTACAGACATAGTAACTTGGAACCTGATCTTACTTCTTCTGAAGTTATGAGACTTTTGTCACTGACTTCAGTGGGAAAGGAAGCAAGTCCTTAATTCTGATATTCAGTTTTATAGTTTGGAGAATAAAATTCACTATTCTAATATACTGTACCAAAAAAAGTCCATGCTTCGAGCTTGATCTTGTATTCCTTGAGGGTAAAAACTCTTTGACTTAAAAGAGGCCAACTAGCTATGCACGTAGTTCAGGATCTGGTCACTATAGCTGTTATATAGCTAATAGTGGCCAGATATTTATGAGCGTAACAATTCTTGAATCATTTAAACCAAGACATAGTCATGTGTCATTCATATGCAATATTGCTATTTCATAGATTCATAGATTCATAGATATTAGGGTCGGAAGGGACCTCAATAGATCACTGAGTCCGACCCCCTGCATAGGCAGGAAAGAGTGCTGGGTCTAGATGACCCCAGCTAAATGCTTATCTAACCTCCTCTTGAAGACCCCCAGGGTAGGGAAGAGCATCACCTCCCTTGGGAGCCTGTTCCAGACCTTGGCCACTTTAACTGTGAAGTTCTTCCTAATGTCCAGTCTAAATCTGCTCTCTCCTAGCTTGTGGCCATTATTTCTTGTAACCCCCGGGGGTGCCTTGGTGAATAAAAACTCACCAATTCCCTTCTGTGCCCCCATGATGAACTTATAGGCAGCCACAAGGTCGCCTCTCGACATTCTCTTGCGGAGGCTGAAAAGGTCCAGTTTCTCTAGTCTCTTGTCATAGGGCTTGGTCTGCAAGCCCTTAATCATACAAGTGGCCCTTCTCTGGACCCTCTCCAGGTTATCCGCACCCCTCTTGAAGTGCGGTGCCCAGAATTGCACGCAGTACTCCAACTGTGGTCTGACCAGCACCCAATAGAGGGGAAGTATCACCTCCTTGGATCTATATGTCATGCATCTGCTGATGCACGATAAAGTGCCATTGGCTTTTCTGATAGCTTCGTCACACTGCCGACTCATGTTCATCTTGGAGTCCACTAGGATTCCAAGATCCCTTTCCACTTCTGTGCCACCCAGCAGGTCATTCCCTAGGCAGTAGGT
>JAGPOW010003648.1:27318303-27338793 GCA_030014935.1 Caiman crocodilus | reverse complement strand
TTTAGCAGGGGTCCTATTCCTCCCTGGGCCTTCCTTTTACTCCCTATATATCTAAAAAAACAATTTCTTGTTGTCCTTTACTTGGGATGCCATCCTCAGATCCATGGTAGCTTTGGCCGGTCTAACTGCCTCCCTACAAGCACAAGCAGAGGAGGTATATTTGTCTTTGGTGATCTCTCCCTGTTTCCACTTTTTATGTGCTCCCCTTTTGGCCCTTAGGCTGCCCTGGATTTCTCTGGTCAACCAGCTAAAAGTTCATTTAAGTTTCTGGGAATACACCATTAAAGAGGCAGCCTTATACAACCAATGTCTCAATACAGACTCCACATCTAGAACACACCCAAGGTTGGGTATATCACATTACAAACACTGAGAAAGAGAGAGGACTTTTTTTACTCCAGTCTTTTCCTTTTAGCACTAGATTAATTTATGTGAGTCTTGTCCAATACAATTTGTTGAACCAAGTTTCATCTTGTACCATAGGATCTAGAATGTTAATTCTATATAGCTTCTCAAAAAGCTGTATATTATATACATTTGCAATCATACAATGCGTCTGGGATACACAATTTAATAATGTTGGACTTCAGAATAGTAGTTTTTCCAAGTTTAAATGGTAGTTTACTTATGTTCAAGCTTCTCCCCAAGAATTGCATAATGCAGTGGGTTTCAAACTTCCTAAAGTTATGGAACTCTTTCACATCACTTCTGCTGGTGCAAAGCCCCTACCCCTACCCTGAAGTCTGACCTCCAATCTCTCTGTGGAACCGCTAATGACATAACATGGAACCCCAGCATTTTATGGAACTCGGTTTGAAAACCACTGGCGTCATGAACAAAATAAAGATGCAAAATGGTTCTTTAGTTCAAATTGCATTTAATTTGTCTCATAAATCTCCATGAGCAGGCAGAACTGTATTTTCAAACTGAAAAAGAGCACAGAAGCCACTGGAATGTTCATACATTTTCTCTTTCCAAAAATTCTAAGGTGGGAAACTTAATATATTAAGTGTGTGCTTTTTCCAAAGATTTCAAGAGTATTTAATTCATTATTCCTTCTTTATTCTGCTATATGTAATCCTTCTTCCTAAAAATGGACACTATAACATTTTTTAGAATACTTACTAAAAGCATTTTACCACTGATATTTATGGAGGCTAGGGCTTTTTTCCCTTTCCAGTGGCGTTCAATGAAGGCTTACTATGAAACATTTTTATTGTCATAATATAATACTGTTGGGCAGAAGAAGTTTCAACACCATTTAGGCCAAAGTTGGCAAGACATGGGAGTTTCAGCCACAAAATCATCATTGGTTTCTAGGGAACTATGAAAAACTATAAAATTAAGAAGCTTTACTTTCAAAGAAAAGCATAAAAAAGGAAGAGATGGGATTCCATTTTTATAAGACAATTAGATAAGCACTATATATTAAGTTACTGTGTTATATGTGGTTTCTCAACATCAGCACCCTAAGACAATTATCCAGTAAGCTTCTGTTGATGCTCCTTATTCACATAAGTACTCTCATGGAATGAAAGATTAAAACTGCTTGAAAATGTTTTCCAAGGAAAACGAGTTTCAACAACAAAAAGTCTTTCTTTTCCATACTTTACAAGTTTCAACATCTTTGGGTGTGTACAGAAGTTGCTTTTTACCATTTAAAGTGCTTTATTGGCACAACTTAACAGAAGTGCATAGCTTTACCATTACAGCACTTGAAAAATGGGTATGACGCTTTAAATTAACATGTGTTAAAGGAGGTATTAAAATTGAAGCAATGTATTTTACAGCACTTTAGCAACTTACAGTTCTTCAAATAACTTGTGTATCCTGGTCAAATTTCTGACCAGTGGAAAAGCCCCAGGAAGCTATAGAGTACATCCTGCCTCCTAGCCTGGAAAGTGCAGGGAGGCTCAGACGCCCCTCCCACCACACCAAACACTGCACTTCTGTTATGTTTAAGACTAATGTAATTTTATGGTGCTATAAAAAGTGCTTTAAATTACAGTACTGTAAAACCTGCATGGACCACTTCTGTACACCCCTTTTGAAAACCAAAACTGTTGTATTAACTTCATTAGATGAGGGTTTTTTCCTGATTTAACATGGGGAAAAATGCCCCTTATCTTACAATGATGTATGAGGAGAGAGGGAGCAGAGAGCTGCTGCAGCTCTGGTCCCAACCAGGAGTTGGAACCTGAGCCACGACTGCCACCCACTGTCTCTGGAAACTCCGCCACTCTTCCCTCTAGCTCCTGGTCTCCCCTCTGCCCTTCTTGTCCCCCTCTCCTCCCTCTGCCACACTCCTCCTTATTTTTGCTCCATGCTGGCATGCTCTGTCCTTGTTGCAGCCTAGACCATGGAGCATGTGTTTCAGCCTGGCTCTGTAACACTAGTGCCGGTTCTGTGGTGCTGTGTGCCTCAAGCTGCAGCAGGGATGGAGCCTGCCTATGTAGAGCAAATGTAAGTGGAAGGGGTGAAGGAGCAGGTGGGTGGGTGTGGAGACTTTAGGGAGGGGGAGACAGGAGAAAGTGAGGCTGCAGGGGCCAGAAGCAGTGTGGAGGGGGGGAAGATGGAGGGCAGGGGAAAGGGGATCAGGGCAGCTTGAGCCCTTACTGCTCCAACTGCCTACCCTATCATGTGCTCCTGTCACCTGTCCCCCTCCTCCTTGTTCCCTACTGCCCTTCTCCACCACTACTCAGGTTATTTTTTTCACTTTTTTTTGGTCATATTTTTTATTTTATGATGCCGCTACCTTGTGCTTGACCTACAACTAACATGGCTAACAAACTCAGAGAATATATAGAGAAAATAATGAAACCAGGTAAGAGAAAGGATGAGAATATGCACACAAAAAAAAGAACTAAATACAAAAGATACAAAAGCAAAAGGGCTGCTTTGACTCTAAATAGGCATCCCATTTGATGGGAGATTTAGTATCCCAGGATTTGACTTAGGATGTTTGTCCTGAATATATCACCCTTCCAAGCTGCATTGCTGCTTCTTTGCCAGTAGGAAGCCAGAAGAAGCGCACAGCCTGACTGGCTTGTCCCTGGAATGAATTGAAGTAACCATCCAGACATATAACACAACATCCTGGGAAAAGGTATTAGTGTATTTTATCCAGCATACCTCAGAAGGACATGAAGCAGGATAATGGATGTAGACATCTGAATGATGAGCTGTATGATCCCGGGACAAAAGGCTTGCTCCTGAGACAAATGCAATGTCTGTTCATAGCCTCAGTGTTGGCTTTGTTTCAATCTTCACAAAAAAAAATCCAGCAACCAAAACAAATGACGACCAAAACTAATATAAATAACAAGGAAGTGATGAAACTCATGATAAACAAAGAGTGTTTCAGAAAGCTTTTGACAAACTTGAATAAATTGAAGTCAGTTAGGCCTGATGGAAGTCAGGCAGACTGTGGAAGGAACTAGCTAATGAAATCTCAGAGCTATTGTCAAAAATGTCTGCAAGCTCATGAATGACAAGCAAGTCCAAGAGTATCCATCTTTGAGGAGGACCCTGGGAACTATAGCCTGGTCCACTTTACTTGGAGCTGGCCTTGCCTGTGAAGGCTGAGGTGAAAAAGGAGTACTTCAGCCTTTTTTTGTGCCCCCTGTCACTTAGTTGCCTCCCCCATTCAGTAAAGGATCCACACTTTCCCTGATCTTCCTTTTGCTACTGTCATCCTTGTAGAAACCCTTCTTGTTACCCTTCACATACCTTGTTAGCTGCAACTCCATTTGCACTTTGGCCTTCCTGACTTCATTCCTGCATGCCTGAGCAATACTCTTTATACTCCTCCCTAATTATTTGTCCAAGTTTCCACTTCTTATAAGCTTCCTTTTTGTGATGTAGTTTACTGAAGAGTTCCTTGCTAAGCCAAGCTGGTCTTCTGCCATACTTGCTAGTCTTTGTGTACATTAGGATGGTTTGTTCCTAAACCCTCAGTAAGGCTTCTTTAAAGTACAGCCAGCTCTCCTGGACTCCTCTACCCCTCAGACAGGCTTCCCAGGGGATCTTGCCCATAAGTAGGATGAATTCCATGCTGGAAAAAGATGAATGTAAGGTTCCACACACAAGAGGAAAAACTATATGCACAAATATAGAATGGAGAATAAAGTTGCAGCAAGGGAAGTTTAGGTTGGATATTAGGAAAAACTATTTCACTAGGAGGGTAATGAAGCACTAGAATGGGTTACCTAGAGATATGGTGAAATCTCCATCCTTGGAGGTTTTTAAAGCCTGGCTTGACAAAGCCCTGACTGGGATGATCTAGTTGGGGCTGGTCCTGCTTTGAGAAGGGGGTTGGACTAGATGACCTCCTGAGGTCTCTTCTGATCCTCATTTTCTATGATTCTATAAAAGGCCTGGTAACAGTACTGATATGGATTTGGGGGTTATGGTGAATCGTAACTCAGCATGGGTCTGCAATATATTGCTGTTACAAGTAAAGTAACTCCAATTTTGGTCTGCATGACCAGAAACACTGCAGGACTGCAGGCAAGACATATAAAGTGATCCAGATAGTTTGCTGAGTTAGTTTGAAGTCAAGTTGAAGTCAGGGTAGAGATGTAATGGTAGCATCTGATGAAGTGAGCTCTTGCCCATAAAAGTTTATGCATCTGTGATTCAATGGACACATCTACATGTACATATTAATGTGAAGCAATAAACTCTGGTGCATATCATGCTGGTGTTTATTGCTGCTAGGTGCTACATTTACATGTGACCCCAGGACCCCAGCATGTTGACAACACACTCTACCAGGGTGTGGGTCTGGCCCAGACACCTGTTGAAATATGCCTGGTGGTGGGTCCCACTGAACATTTCAACAGCTGTCTGGGCCAGACCCACACCCTAGTAAACTGTGCCTTCAGCTACCTCAAGGGATGCTTGCACACTTTCACTGCCCACCTTGAGATCATGGAAGCCAACATCCCCTGGGTCATCATTGCAGCCTGTGTGCTGCATAACATCTTTGAGGCCCAGGGGTAGTACTGTGAGGCAGGGGCAGAGGAAGTGCAGCAGACAGAAGATACTTGGCAGTAAGAGATGTTTACTGTGTGACAGCAACAAGTCCCGCCCCCCACCACCAAAGGTTCGCATGAGACTCACACCCAGCAGTGGGGACCAGGGCATTATGTGTGAGAGTCACTGGTGAACCATCTGCTCCTGCACCCCGATTGTAGGCTACCTCCCTGACTTGCTATGCACCCCAGGTCCACCATACATCCCCAGCACCATGCTAAGTGTGGACAGTTTTCTGTAAAACACCAGGCCAGGATGGTGTCCAGCACCTGGCAGTCCTCCACTGTGGCCTCCTTTGCCCTGGCCACCATGATGGCCTGCTGCTCCTGGGCCTCCAACATCTTTTCAAGGAAGATAATGTGCCTCTCCTTGAGGGCCAAGAGCCTCTTCCAGAACACTGAGTCCTCCAGGTCCCTCTCCTGGTCCCTCTTCAACATGCACGCAACCTTCTCCTGCTCACGTGTGATGTCCTCAGCATGCCAGGACCATGAGTCCAGCAACCGCTCTTCTGCCATGGTGACCAGAAGCAGGGTCCAGTCTTGGGTCTGTCTCTGCCAGAGTCAGAGCATAAGGAGGGCCCCAGATGAGGGTGGCAGTGACCCTGAAGGTACATCCCCAGTGGCAGCTGGTACCTATCCCCCTCATGCAGCTGTTGAGCCTGCAGAGCCAGGAGAAAGAGGTTGTTTGTGAGAGTTTGCAAAATTTCTGAGATAACATGCACTATACCAGAGGGTTGTTTGCTGCTCAGCCTCAGACCAGGGGTCGTGCATGTACACGTGCCCAGGGACCATGGTAAGCTGGCCAGGGAGGTCCTAGTATAGGCAGCCACCAGCCGAACCCTCCATCCCCACTCATTGTGCAGAGATACGCAGCCCACTTGGTGCTTGCAGTAGGCAGTCTGACTTCCCACCCCCCTTCCCATGTCTGGGCCAGCACTTGCTGCAGCTGCTCCAGGCCTACCTCCCTGCTTCTGCAAGCCAGACAATAAACTCCCATGCAACCTATGCTGCCTGGGCTTGGGGAGTAAGGGGCTCCCACCTGACTGGGATGCAGAGCTCATGGCACCCCTGCCTTCTTCCCAGGGGGCATCTCTGGAGAGGCGGACCTGGGCAGGCCCCTGCACCATCCATGCCCTGTGCCCCAAGTGTTCTCCTACTGAGAGTGCCCTAGGTGCACTACAACAAACTGTTTGTGTGCACCAAACAGTGCCTGACCCATTGTATCCTGCTGCTACTGATTGCCATTGTGCCCCAGGCACATCTGAGAACCTGGTATGAGTACATGTCAGGTTCAACATGCCATTGTACAACCTGGGTACAAGTCAGCAGGCCTGGATGACCTCCATCCACAGCTGCTAAAAGAATTGGCCAGTGTGATAGCTGAGCCACTGGCACAGCTGTTCGAGCACTCATGGTACTTCGGCCAGGTCCCTAAGGACTGGAGAAGGGCCAATGTGGTGCCTATTTTCAAGAAAGGGAGACGGGATGATCTGGGTAACTTTAGACCAGTCAGTCTTACCTCTATTCCTGGAAAAATGCCAGAGAAAATAATTAAAGAACACATTTGTGCAGGCCCAGCAGCGGAAACAATGCTGAGGGGAAACCAGCACGGGTTTGTCACAGGTAGATCCTGCCTGACAAACCTTGTAGCCTTCTATGACCAGGTCACACACTGCTTGGATGCGGGAGCTGAGGCTGATGTCATCTTCCTGGACTTTAGGAAGGTCTTTGACATAGTTTCACACCCTATCCTCATTGGAAAGCTAGCAGACTGTGGAATGGATGTCTACACAGTCAGGTGGGTCGCCAACTGGCTTAGAGACCACACCCAGAGAGCGGTGGATGGTTCCTTCTTGGCCTAGCGGGAGGTGGGCAGTGGTGTCCTGTACGGTTTGGTCCTCAGACCAATATTATTTAATATCTTCATCAGCGATTTGGACGAGGGCGTGGACAGCACCCTCTCTAAGTTCTCTGATGATACCAAGTTATGGGGAAAGTTAGTACACTGGAGGGCAGGGAGCAGATTCAGGCTGACCTGGATAGGTTGGAACAATGGGCAGAGAGAAATAGGATGCAATTTAATAAGGATAAATGTAAGGTACTCCACCTGGGAAGGAGGAACCCTCAGCACACCTACAGGTTGGGGAGTGTCCTTCTCAGCAGCTTGGAGGTAGAGAGGGATCTTGGAGTCATAACTGACTCCAAGATGAACATAACATGAGCTGGCAGTAAAATGAGGCCATCAACAAGGCCAATTGCACCTTGTTATGCATGAGCAGGTGCATGACTAATAGATCAAAGGAGGTGATGCTCCCCCTCTATGCGGCACTGGTCAAGCTGCAGTTGGAGTACTGTGTCCAGTTTTGGGCGCCACATTTCAAGAGGGATGCAGGGAATCTTGCGAGGGTCCAGAGGACCCTCACAAGATTAGTGGCCTTTGTGATAGACCCTACGGGGGGAGGATGAGAGAGCTGAATCTCTTCAGCCTTCACAAGAGATGGCTGAAGGAAGAACTTGTGGCCACCTACAAATTTATTAGGGGAGGTCAACAGGGAATAGGGGAAGTGCTGTTTACTAAGGCATCCCAGGGAGTGACTAGGAATAATGGGTGTAAACTAGTTGAGAGTGGATTTAGGTTAGATATTAGGGAGACATTTTTCATAGTAAGGGTGGCCAGGATCTGGAATGGGCTTCCAAGAGAGGTGGTGCTATTATCTAGCTTGGATGTCTTCAAGAGGAGGCTAGATAGTCACCTGGCTGGGGTCATCTGACCTCGGTCCTCTTTCCTGCCAGGAGGAGGGGGTCAGACACGATGATCTAATGCAGTCCCTTCTGACTCTACAATCTATGAATCTATAAATGTATGAGACTGTGAGTTTTGACAGTGCCTCGGGTGAGCTCGTGCTTCCCTGTAATTTGTGGTGCTACCTGGAGGGGTATCTGTGTCTATGCTATGCATCCCTTCCCCCTGGAGCAAAAGATGACATCACTGCAGGCACAAACAAGTTTCTCTGCATTTGAGAGACCCCTGGCTGACCCTATCTGAGAGGGCACTGGCTGCTCTATAAAGTTTTGCACTGCGTCTAACCTCCCTGTGTGCTGTTGGAGGGAACTCTGGGGCCATGGGGGAGCTCAGCCAAGCAGGACAAGGAGGGGGTGCATGGGAAGGGGCAAGGAGAGGCAGAGAGTGCCCTCCTCCCAGTGTGAGGCTTACTGGATGGGTGTGACAGGTATCCCCGGTGGTCTGAGTCTGTCTCTGCTGGTGCTGATGATGTGCAGCTCCTGCTGGCATCTTGGGGTGCTGGGGTACATTCCCTGGCTTCTTTGGTAGTGGCCCCCTCTAGGGAGTAGCTTAAGCTTGTCAGGGCAGGTGATGCCATCCCTGGGCTGTTCTTTTGGGCAGTGCTGCACACTTGAGCTAGTGTGGCAGCTACTGGTGGAGCTGCTGGATGAGGCCAGGGAAGAGGAATGATCTAGGATATACTCCTGGTACCCTGACAGGCCCTCCCCCACAGAAGAGTCATCACTGCTAGGCTGCAGTGAAGCTCTGGCAACAGGCTGTGGTGGGGAACACGATGCAGTTTTGCCCAGTGTTTGGGGAGTGAGGATGTGGTTAAGCCACTGCATAAAGGGCATGGTCCTGTGGGCAGCCCTCAAACAGTGGCTGTGGTTGGTGGTGGTGCAGCCCCACTGTGCCATGCCAAGCACGTGTGCCCATGCTCCCACATGTGACCCAACAGGGCTTCATAGATGTGGGCATCGGAGTGTCATCCCTGGGCAAACTGGCTCTGGGCCTCAGAGTCACCCCACAATGACACAAGGTCTATGGTGTCATCCTGGGACCAGTTGGGGTCCTGTGATATGGTGTACAGCCCATCCATCAATCAGGAGGCAACAAGAGAAATAACATCATGCCCCTTTCCTGAAGGGAGGAGGAGAAGAGCTCCCTCAGACCTGAGTGAAGACTGTAAACTGTCAGGTCCAGAAGACTTGAGGGTCAGAACCATGGAACATGTAAAAGGAGCTGTGTGTCCAGCACGAGGGGCAGATGCATCAGGGACAGAGAAGAAAGAAGAGCTGATGATAGCTGCTCAGCAGAGCAAAGAAGTAGCCCAGGAAGAGCCCCTGAAGACCTCTATCAGTGGGGAGCGTGGCATGGCTCCAGCGGTTAGGCGCAGCACAGTGCACGGCATCCAGACCCTGGGAACTGTGTGAGGCAGCTTGGTTTGCAACCTCTTCCTGTGGCCAGAGACACGGTGCACAGGCCAGTGCCTGGAGCAGGATCTTTGGAGCCCCTGGGGTGGCTTAGGTCCTCAACTCCCAGAATGAGGCTGGGAGCTCAGTGGTGCAGGAGGCTGGAGGGTGAGAGACCCTGGGAGCCGTTTGAGGTGGCTCGGGTCTGCAGATGCTGATACAGGGCAGAAGCTCAGTGCAGACAATCCTGCCCAGAGAGTCTGGGAACAGACTGAACCCTGGTGCTGTCCACAAGCTGTCCAGGCCTCCAACCCCCCTCACGAGGCGACGGGCCCACTACACATAGTGGTACATGTGGCCCTAAGCCAGGATGGCAGCAGCAGAGCCAGGCAGCAGGAAAACCCGGCAGGGAACAGAGCTTGACCTGGAGAACAAGAGGCAAAGCTCTGGGACTGTGGAGTAGTAAGCTACCCTGGTCACCATAAGGGAGGGACCCCCCCCGTGGGTTGTTAAAGGGTACCACGTGAGCTGTTCTTGGTGACAGCAGGGGAGTTTAGAAGTCTTTGGGGTCTTCCTCTCCTTTTTTCTTTCCCCCAACCTCCTTTCCTATAGTGGTCCCTTGGGAGTGGGGCCCCTGCCCTGAAGGGCACCCAGGTAGTCTAAGAACTGCTAACTATATTTGTGGACTGTGCTTAACAGTTTATGTGAACAATTTGAAGTGATAGTTTGTATATGAATAGAGTTATAAAGTTGCCCAATCAATATCCTTTGGTCTGATTTGTTCTATTGTTCATCTGTATTTTAAATGATAACTGGGTGTGTGTATATCTGTATCTCTCTCTCTCTCTGTCTATATATATATATTTTATATATATATATTTTATAGGGTTTATTGTTTTGTAAATTTGTACATATGTATATAATCTAAGTCCTTACCTTTTAATGGCTTTGTTGTAATAATATATCTGTATATAGTTAAGTAACTGATTGACAGGAGCTGACTCTATAGGGGATAAAGGCAAATGCTGGGCTGTTGTGTCCCTCCACAGCACACTGCCCTGCCAATAATTCCCTCAATTGGAGAAGGAAGTACAAATGCATGAACATTTGGGCTACAATAGGTTCAAACCCGCAGCCAGATTTGGTAGAATAGATTGAATCTGATGCCATCCTAAGGCTTCAAAATCTTTGATCAATTATTTTAAAAAAAAAGTCACCTCTGTTTTCTTGGTTTAGATTGAAACTAAATGTGGAATTATGGATATAACTTGTGAGCAGTGCCAAATTTGCTTAGGATATAGCTAATTTGAGATGTCACTATTCTATGTAATAGTTGATAATATTTAAGATATGTGAATAATAGTTTGTGGTGACTGTGCTTTAGAGAAAATATCTGTTTAAGCCACCATACTTATCTCCTTGGACATTCAAGCATGTCATGAAGCATGCCTTCAAGGCATTGGTGCTCAACATTTTAGCCCCACAGTGTGGAGGGGTGGTTCTAGATCCATCTGTGGACTGGATTTGCCTGGCAAGCCCAATCTGGTATGGGTTCAGCAGAGGACCTAATCCAGCTGCAGAGGGTGTATCTGGCCTAGGCTTGATTTAGCTAAATGTTAATGACCCCACCCAATCCAGCCATATGGCATCAGCCTGGGCCTGATTAGGCCACATAGAGCAGGCAAGTCCCAGCCATGTTCCAGCTGCATTGCAGCAGCCTGGCCTGGGCCTGATCTGGCCATGTAGCAACAACCAAGGTTAGCCTGGGAAGAGCTTAGAAGAATAGTATTTTGTAAGTTGATGTGGGTTGGATTCAAGTTGTCTCCTAGAAAGCCATCATTATTCAAGAACTTTCAGCAAGTATGGAATATAGCAGCACATATAGCTATTGATAATCTCTACTCTCACTTTCCAAGTGTATCTGATGCAGGACCAGTTTACTTGTCAATAAACTACTCATGAGTAAACACTGATAGGCAGGAATCTATACATGAAGGGAAGCAGGAGCAGATTTGCTGCTCATGGCAGCAAATTGTTCCCACTTCCTGGGGCCCTGCAATGGGCCCCTGCCACCACCATGGGGAACTAGAGGCTTGGCTACAGGTGCCTGTAGCTGGGGACCATCCTGAAAAAGCAACTCCACTCCCTGGTGAGCTGTGTTTCTGGTCAACAGTAGGTGCAGAGCATGGAAGCAGCATGCAGAAGCTGTCTCACCACAACCTCTGCCTTTCCATGGTATGGTTGCTCCAGCCCCCACCCCTGGCAGCTATGCTCAGTGCCCTGTGCTCCTTTTGCCACCGTTCTGACCCTGCTGTCCTGCTGTGCTAACCACCTTCTGGCCCACATCCATGTGGACCCTATTGGCTTCCCCACGTGCAGTGACTGTCTTCCCAACTGCATTGCACTGTCCCAGCAGCAGCCTGGACCCTGTCCTGCTGGTTGGACCGTGGCAGGGATACCAATGACATGTTCCTGGATGTCACTGTTGGTACCATTCATGTACTTCTGGGCCTCCAGCCTCAGCACCTCTGGGCCTGCTGGGCCATCCAGGACTGGTGACTGCATATTGTCCAGCACACCTGGGGTAATGAACAGTGGCTGGAGACATCTCACATGACCCGGGCCATCTTCCAGGACATCCTGGAGAAGCTCTGCCTGAATGTGGAGCAGCAGAACATCACCATGGTGTAGCACCTCCCTGTGGATATCCAGTTGGTCATTGCACTACTGAAGATGGCTGCACCTGCCATCATCCACTACATGGGCAACATCTTTGGTGTGGGCAAGGCCACCACCAGGGAGGCTCTCCTGAAGGTGTGTGGTGCCCTCTAGTATGTGCTGGAGAACACAAAGATCTGGGTGCATGACCCTTGGTGGTGATGGCAGGATTCTGTGTCTTGGAATTTTCCCATTGCATCAGGGCCCTGGACCTATATTTCTGTCACCTGCCCACCCCATAGGGACGATCTCTACTATAGCTAGTAGGGCTTTCACTCCATGGTGCTTAAGGCTGTTGTCAACTACTGCAGTGCTTTCTCCAACTTGAGCACTGGATGGATGGGCAGTGCCCATGACACCCATGTCTTCTGGAACTGCACCCTGCCAACCTTGGTGTAGAGTGAGTGCCTTGCACCAGGGTGCTGGACCTTCAGCTGAGCACCATGGTGGTCCTGCCCTTCCTAATTGGGGACCCTACCTACCAGTTTCTCCCCTGGCTTATGTGGCTCTACACCAGCTAGCTGGACCCCTGTTTAACAAGTGTGTGTCCTGGGGCCAGTCTAGTTATTAGCCTACTCACTTGTCTCAGGGCTAACAGCCCACCTACCTCTCCTGCCATGCCTTTGATGAAACCAATGTAAAGTCATTAACCTGGCAGGAGGCTACCCATTTAATTGCCCTAATGCCAAGGGTATACAAGGCTCCAAACTTTCCCTTGCCTCAAACTGTGTACTGTGCCATGCAGATGGCATCCATGGCCTAACATCCGGCCCAAGCTTATTTGACCTAACACCTAGCCTATAGTGTATCCTGCAATGGGACCCACAATCCCATTTCCTTACACTGGGACCCTCACTCCAGTGCTTCACGTCTGCACTCTCAATCCTGTGCCCTCACAATGAGGCTCACAATCCCTATGCCCACAGGGTGGGACTTTCAATTCCTGTCCCTCACACTGGACTCACCCACTCAGACTCCCAGACTCTCCCTCTTGCCTCAGGCTTCCTGCAGGCCTTGGGCTGTCTTAATTATCATGCCCCACACTGGGCGCTCATCCCCTGCCCAAAACTGGGCCTCAATCCCCTTGTCCAAACTGAGCTTCAATGCCCTTTGTCCCTGGAGCTTCACACCAAGCTCCTTCTTGGAGTTCAGAATTCCACCCCCCTGGAGCCTCACACCCAGCTCCTTCATAAGCCTCAGGCCTTGCTGTGGACCTGGGCTATCTTAGGCCCCTTCATGACCTGAACCCCACCTCAGGTTCCACACAGCAAGCCTGGGCACTTGTTTTGTCTTTTGGGGTTTTCTCCCCTAGATTTTCCCCTCCATGGGGTAACCTTCAAGGCATTGGGACCTGAGAGTTTCTGGTGTCCCTTACCCGCCCTTCACTGGGGAGGCACAGGTGTGGCATTTCCTGGAGATTACCCTGCCACTGGCAGCCCCACCACACCATCCAACGCCAGCAGGGTGTAGTTTTAGGTCATGCCCCAGGACCAGGAACCTCTTGCCATCCTCATAGTTCCTTCCCTGTACCTCCAAGTTGTTACATGAACAGCAGCTCCAGCCAGGTGATGCTCTTTCTCCAGCTGCTTGCAGCAAGCTGCTGGCTCCACTGCTTAAAGTCTATTCTTATAACAGCTGGTCCCTGTTCCCAATCAGGCAGTTGTGGCTGATTGGGAGTACAGCCACCTGCAGGTTGCTCTGCTGCTTGCCCATGCACCTTTGAGTAACAGAGTATGAGCTGTTCTCTGCCAAATCCACTGACCCATGCATGCCCTGGTGGAGTGCGCCTTTGGCCACCCTCACTGCCTGCCTCGAGTTCACTAAGAACATCATTCCCTGGGTCACTATCACAGGATGCATGCTATATAACATCTGTGAGGCTGGGGGAGCTGTTTTGCAAGGCTCAGGTGGAGGAGGCACAGTAGGTAGAGGACTCCCAGCAGTGGGAGCAGGAGTTTCAGTGCCAGTGACAATGACAGCCACCCCCTACCCCTAAGGCCCAGGTAAACAACATACCTGCCAGCAGGGGCCAGGATACTGGATGCAAGAGGCTCTGACTGATTACCTCCTCATTCACTCCCTGCTGTAACCCACCTAGACAGCTGCCCATGGACCCCACACTCTACCACCCAACCCCAGCACCACACTCACTGCAGACAACTCTCAGAAAAACACTTAATTGCCCTCAAAACAAAGAGACCCTCCTTCCCCCTCCCTCCACAACAACAGAACCCCTCCACCACCCACCCCACCCACAAACCATAAAACACCCTCTTCTTTATGCATTCTATTTACAATGCGGTTTGTCTGTGTCCCGTCATGGAGTAGGGTGACTGTGGGTCGGGGGTGCATAGGCAAAGGGGGCCAGAACCCCAGCCTCTAGCCATTCCCTCATGCTGTGGCTGTAGGTGTGCAAACTGAGGCAACTGTTGGTCCCCTAGTGTGGGTGGCTCCCCTGCCAGCAGCAAGTGGCCAGGGCCATCAGGTCTGGCACATGTTTCTGGCCCTGCTGCAGGCAGCTCTGGCTCTGCATCTGCATGGAGCAGGGGCGAGCAGCAAGGTTGGGCCCAGGTGGTGGTGGTGGGGGGGGCTGCATGCCAGAGGACCGAGGGCAGGAGCTAAGGTAGGGGCTTCTGGCTGTTGGAGGTGGCACTGGATCTCTTTCCAGGCCCATGAGAGGGCCTGCTCCTGGGCAGTGGGCAGCTGCCAGAGGCCAGGTGGGACAAGGGTCAGGAATAAGGCAGCAGGTGACATGAAAGTGACCAACAGGGCCTGAACAGTATCCAGCAGCTGGCAGTCATCCTCCATGGCCTGCACTGCCCTGGCATGACCATGCTCCCATGGGGTCTCAGGGCTTCAATGCACTCCCACTCCAGGGCCAGGAGCTACAGCCTGAACTCCAGTCTGCTTGGTCCTGCATCATCTCACATTGGTCCCTTACATTTTCATGTGCCATGTCCTCCACCTGCTACCTGTCCTGCTGGGCAACATCCTTCACCCACTACATTTGTGCATCCAGCAACTGTCCTCTGATGCCATCATGGTGACAGCAACAGTGAGGCTTAAACCTGGCTGCCAAATGTGGCCTTTTCCCATAGCCACAAGGCCTGCAGAGCCATGAGAAAGAAGCTGTTTGTGAAAGTTTGAAATGTTTTTTAGATAAGATGCTCTGTGTCAGGGCCCCATGCAGTGCCTGGCCTCAGATCAGGGGTTGGACATACATAGGTGCCCAGGAACCATGGTAAGTCAGCTGGGCAGGAGTGGATCCAGGTGGCTATTGGCTGAGCCTCCCTTCCTCACTGGCTCCCTGGGAGCTGGCAGACTGCTGGGCACTGTTCACAGGCAGCCTGCCTCCCCAACCCCATTCTCAAACTGGGATAGGCCAGGCTTCTGGAAGCAACTGCTGCTGTGGCTCCAGACCCTGCTGCCCCCACTTCTCCTTCTGCAAGCCATCTGGTCTTCTGTGCTGCCACCAAACCCATGGTGCCCAGCTTGGGGGGTGCAGGGCTCCTAGATGACTGGAACAAGGAGCTGTCTGCACCCCCATGTTCCTCACAAGGGGCCTCTCTAGGGAGAGGCCCCAGGGCCAGGCCCCTCTCCATGCCAGTGCTGCGCCCCAAGCATGCCCCTGTTTCATGTGTTCCAGGTACTGCACAAGGAGCAATTTGTGTGGACTCAGGGGTGCTTGACTTACTATGCCCTGCTGCTGTAGATTGCCATGGTGCTCTGGGCACACCTGCATACCTGGCATGGGACCCTGAGCTTCAGTTGAGGTGCAGGCAGGCTGGCACAGGTTTCCTACTGCTTATGCAAGGGCATCAGAGGCCAAAAGCACCTCCCCCCAGGCTCCTGCTTTTGTGGCCCAGGGCCCAAAATACCTGCAGGCTTTTAAAGGGCCTGTGGCTATGGCTACCCAGTCCCGGGGCTCTGGAGCTAAGCTCAGGCTGTGGGGGAGGGGTGACTGAGAGCAAATCTGCTCCCAGTTACCATCTACATGTGCATTATTATGCAGTAATTACTAGTGAGGAAATTTGCTACTTGCATTTGTAGGTAGCAAATTTACTCATAAGTAGTGACATTACCATGCTGTAAGAATGGATACATGTAGACATGTATGCTTATTGCACAGTAAACTACAATACTTCACAGTAAAGCGTCTTGTATAGATGCACCCATTGAATATCAAATTTAGTTTAAGACCTCATTCTTCATCTTCAATGTATTCAAGTGCCTGGACCAAAGGCAACTCCAAGATCCCTTTAAATTCTGATACAAGGACCATCATCATTCTTCAGGCATAATGAAACTGCTCCCAGACAGGATAAAGCCCATCTTTGTATGAAACAGAACATCTGGAGGAAGTTCAGATACAAGGCAGAGGGAGGCTACATAATTACTTGAGTGGACTTGAATAGACCTAGTAGATGCTGGATCAGCAAGCATCTGAAAATATAGTAAAAACAGATCATCTTGTGGCACTTTTTGTTACACTGCTGCCTGGAACCAGGAAGATAATAATGCTTATGCAAACATTCTGGTGTCACAAGGCAAAGTTTGTTTCAAATGTGGTAATAAATTTGAGCTCCTGTTTCATTCAAATTGCCTTGTCCTTCCTTACAAATTGGGTATCAATTGTCAAGTAGCTACTTGCTCAGACTGTGATGGCTAACTTTTCTCCCAAAGGCAGCTCAGTGAAGAAGTGTCAGAAAATGGTGACCTCTTTGTAGTATTAATCTGAGATCTAGTTGAATCAGTGCCTTCGAGATGAAAACCAGTAAATTCAGTTAGCGGGCTGGTGAGCCTTTTAAGGCTCTATTGATGAGTCTTTTAAGGCTCTACTGTAGCTTTCTTTCTTCAAAAATCACTGATAATCCTCTATTTACCCAATAAAAAAAGGCTAATAAATCTTTGGTAGCCAGGTTGTAGCCATATTGGTCTAGGGGCAAAAGGAATCAGAATTCAAGCTATACCAACAGGATTTTTGCAAAAAAATAAAAATAAAATGATTTGCAAGCTTTTGTGCACAAGCATCATTCTTCAGGCATAGGAGAAAAGAGTAAAAGTTCTCCTAGGTAGAAATGAAACTTCATATTTCATTGGAGAGTTGAAGGTGTGGTAAAATTTCCTGTTTGGAACAGTTCATTCTATGTAGATTAGACACAGAGAAAGGTTGGAATAGTTTGTTTACCTTAAAGTTGTTTGGTGGCAAGCAGGATGTAGTTATATTTCCTTCTGGTTATGATGTTTCATGTTTCACAGAAGAGTAAAAAGATGCTCTTCTGGGCAGGACTTTCTTATGTGATGAAGTATCCCTAGGCTCTGTGATAATGCAAATTACGGCAAACAAAGTCAGGAATAGGGTCTTAGGTTTCAGGTAGTAAAACTAGCTTCCTCCTAGTAAAATTATGAAAATTTAATTTTAAAAATCAGCTAAAATTTGATATCTTCCATGCGTCAGGTATTCAGGTTGTAGCCATATTGGTCTAGAGGCAAAAGGAATCAGAATCTGTGGTAGAGGGGATATCTTTTATTAGACTAATTATATTTTTGCAAGAAAAAAATCTTTATTTGCAAGCTCTTGAACACAAGCACCCTTCTTCAGGCATAGGAGAAAAGATTCCAGTGAGTCTTTGGGACGCTCACCCAGAGATGTAAGACTTCAGTATCTTGCATGTGAGTTTGACTTCATTAGTCAAGGAGTCCTAGCAATGCAGACAGTGATTGATAAAGGTGTATTATAACTCTTCTTGCGTAGAGTATGGTGCACCATACCAGAAATTAGTGAGCATCTTTGTACCCATAGCAGATGCCATGTGTATGCTCTTTTCTAATTGGTGTTCAATGTGATAAAACCTAGAAGCTGCTACTAGTAAAATATCCTTTTCCCCTTTGAGTGTTTTTATGAACTGTCTCTTTCCTGGGTAAGATCAATTAATACGGAAAGCAAACCCTTTTGGTATGTGTGGCTTTCTGTCTGAGCACAAGACATGATATTTATTGGCTTTGACATCTGTACCATTGTAAGTTTTGGAGCAAATTACATTTTCTTCATCAAAATATTTCAAAAGAACAGTTATAAATCAAAGTAAATGACAGTTTAAAATAGAAGTGGATGACATAGGTGTTTCGTCTTATCTTGGGCATAGCCTATAATCATTTTCTTTTCATAAAGCTAGCTAAGTTGCTGGTTTAAATATTTATTTTTCATTTTTCCTTAAAGAGTGAACTCCATTAGAACAAATGGGGTTAGTCAAGCAACTTGTCTTCAAAGCTAATCGAATGAAGTAGTTATTTTCTAATGGATACATGACAATGTAGTTTTAATGCAGGGTGTTTAAAAAGGTGAAGAAAAATTAAAAAAATCCCTCAAAATTACTATGGGCTCCTTCCATTTTATTCTTAGTAGTCTAAAAATAATGCAATAGCATTTCAGTCTATTTTAAGTCTCCCTTTTGATGCATTTTTATTAATTTGGAGGCAGCCACTATAGATACAATACACTTTGCCATGCAATTTCATTTACAGTTTAATTATCAGCACCCAGACTGATTTGAAGTTTTTTCATTCTGTGTTTTGATTTTAGCATGATCCTTTACGTGGCCACTCAGCTGTCATGGAGATGATCATCCTATAAAACCACAGAAGATAAGTAAGTCAGTGGGTAGTAGTTAGGTAGATTAATAGAATAACAGATCAACAGATTGATAGATGCATCATGCAAAAGAATATATGCTGCAGTGAAAAAGGAGAGCTTTTGTCCAGAAATGGTTGGAAAATGTTTTGTCTTAGGATTGATGGCCTAGCCAGTTTGTTATGGCTCAGTGACTACTTGCCTCTACAAAATTCTGTGCAACACTTAAGTAAAAAGCTACAAACAGGGTTAAGAGTCTTACAGCTTTCTCCAGAGATCAGTATTTTGACAGGTCACACCCTATGTCTGGCACCATCACTCCCCACTTTCATTAAGTCTTCTTTTCCATTTTTTCTGTCCTTACTTGAGCCAAAAGAAACAAGAGGGCAGCACAGCACAGTTTTAGCAGAATATGATTTTTTATCATTTTAACACACTACATTACACCACTTACCAAATATTTAGGTTCTGTTCTTCTAGGGAAAAAGTGCATGTCAGGATTTAGAAGAAGGCTGCTTTAGACTTAGGAACATAGACTGTAAAATGTACATATGAATTACTATT
The DNA here is from genome assembly GCA_030014935.1 of Caiman crocodilus. Taxonomy (NCBI): domain Eukaryota; kingdom Metazoa; phylum Chordata; order Crocodylia; family Alligatoridae; genus Caiman; species Caiman crocodilus. The sequence continues at coordinate 27,319,650 of JAGPOW010003648.1, read as the reverse complement.
CTTGTATTATAAGCAAATCCATATGGCATTGTGGTTTATAAAATCTTCACAAATCTCCCACACAACTGTCAGATGAAAACATTTTTTTCAAACAATTCCTTCCCTCATCACTTTATCCCATGTGTTCAAGAAAATGTCTTCTAATAAACAAACATAACAAATACCACACTGCAAAACAAAGAAAGAAATACCTTGCCAACTAGCAAAATAGAAAGGCTAGATTGAGAGTTAGGGCCAGCTCATAAACTGGTGTAAATTGGTTTAACTCCTTAGATCTCCATGGAGCAATGCTGATTTACTTCATCTAAAGATTTGGCCTTTTATACCTGGCTTGGTTCATGGGTGGATCTAGTGAGGGGAAGCTGTGGCCACACTACTTCAGCTGTGTGGCGCATGCATACATAGGGAGCTCTCTGAGCTTACTGGCATGTCACCACAGCTCCTTCTGGAGTCCTGCATGTGCTGTAAGTGCTGATCTCATCAGCTGGTTAATGAAGACTCTGACCAGGGTCCCTGCTTTTTGCACAGATGTTGTGCCCAGAAGTGAACACTGATACCATTTGCCCTTCCTTCCTTCCTTCTGGCCGGTGGGCCGGGCACCCTGTTGCGGCTCCCCATGCCTCCCGACAGTGACACGGGTTATCCTTTTGCTTCTCTGCCACGCAGAAGCTTGTATGCCTGGGTGGTTTGTGCCCGCCACGCTTAGGTATTGGCGGGCCGCCCCGATACACCGTGGCAATGGTGCTTGGGGCCACTGGCTTCCCCACTGGCCCGCCCGGCGTGGTGCACATTGTACAAGCCGCCGGCCGCCAAGAAGACTGGCGACCTCCAGTGGCGGTTGCTGCCCGGTGTCCTAGCCACTGGTATGTTTGCAGCCCACTTGGACCCAGCCGCCTTGACGGCCTGCCCCTTCTGCCCGGGCAGCGTGCAAGAGGATCTCTTTCACGCCTTCCTGGACTGTCCCCGCCTGCGGCCGCTCTTTGTCACCCTCGAGCCGCCTCTGCGAGCGCTGGGCAGGAGCTTCTCGGAGACCACCTATGTGTGCTCCTACCCGTATGGGGCAGCCGAGTGGGGCGCCATCTGCCTGGCCAACTTCTTGCTGGGCCAGGCTAAGGTGGCCGTCCTCAAGAGCCACCGCAACCGGCTTACCGGCACCGGCTCGGACGATGCCCTGCGGCTCTTCGGCCTCCTGGTGTGGGTGCGCCTCTCGCTGGAGTTTGAAAACACTGTGCTCCGGCAGGGGGTGCTCGCCTTCGAAGCCCTCTGGGCCCTTGAGGGAGCGCTGTGCCACGTGGAGGACGGCCGTCTCAAATACGCACTCTGATAGGTTTTTGCACGTGAACCATG
>JAGPOW010003648.1:27304932-27318203 GCA_030014935.1 Caiman crocodilus | reverse complement strand
CGAAGCCCTCTGGGCCCTTGAGGGAGCGCTGTGCCACGTGGAGGACGGCCGTCTCAAATACGCACTCTGATAGGTTTTTGCACGTGAACCATGGGACAGAGAAGGGTGGAACTGTTTTTATACATATGTGGGAGTCTGTGACTTTGGCATGTTAAACATGATGTGTACTACTGCAAAGGTGTTTGTCACGGCGTGATGTTCTGCATGTCTTGGAATGGTTTCTCTTTGGTGTGGTTTGATGGTTTTTTTGCTTTCTGTACCTGACCCTTTGTGAAATAATGTTGTTAAAAAGTCAAAGTGCTTCTTTCTTCAAGTCCCCTTCCACCTGTTGATTTCAGCAGCAGGGGAAGAGAGTGGATGAGTGTCAGCAGTGGTGCTTACCTCCCAGGCTCTGAAGCTTCATGATAGTAGGGGCTGCAGCCAAATATCCCTCTGATCTGGTGGCGAGCTCAGAGCTCATGGCACAGTCAATGGTTCTTCAGGAGCTGCATTCTGGTGAGCTCAGAGAGCTTAATGTACAGGCACCACACAAGAGGGGTGTGACTGCACTGATGCATCCTTTTGGATCTGCCTCTGGATTGGTTTAAGGGGCAACACATAGCTGAACAGCTCCAGGCACATATTGGCTTCCTTTGCTCTGTACTAGCTCTTTATAGAGTACATTTCACTTCCTTGTGCTCCTGCTCAGCTCCACTGTGCACATGGCAGGGGATGGCAATTAGGGTCCAGTTAGTCTTTGTCCCTGGCTCCTCCAACTGGCCAGGGAGGTGGCAGCCTGTGGCAGGGCACTGTTGTTGCCTGCCACTTTAAGGGCCAAAAGGCAGCAGCCAGCAGGTACCTGATTAGGGCAGCCATTTTAGATTCAGGGCTGCCCATATAAACACAGCAGTTCTAATGCTGGGGGCTAGGCAACAATAGCACCTGGCTGGAGAGTTGCTGATATCATCTGGAAGTAAGGGAGGAGCTATAGGGGATGCTAAGGAGGCTCCTGGTCCTGGTATGACCTGAAACTGCACCCTGCCAGGAGTGGTTGGCTTGGTGGGGCTCTCAGTGGTGCAGGAGCCCCCAGGAAATGCGAAGTCAGTTACCACCACAATGAAAGGCGGGTCAGGGTGCCTTAACTCCTAGTCCCCACAACCTGGTGGGTCCTCCCTTTGTTGGAGGGCCCAGAGGGTGGACCCTCAGAGAGAGAAAAAGGGCCATAGACTCAAAACCTGTCTGAACTCCCCCTAACTGGTCTATGCTAGGCCAGGACCAGAAGGGTTAAAGGGCCCACCATGAGGAATGCCCAAGAGCTAAGGGCCTGGGGTTCTTACTGGCCTGGAGGTGGGTCAGGGCTAGAGAGCCCAGTGGGGGATCACACCCGAAAGGAGATCAGTTCAGGGAGCTATGTTGCCCGGTATGATGGTGGAAGAGTTTGCCTGAAGGGAGGAATCCAGGTGGGGTTCAGTAGTAGGATTCTGGGGTCCAGAGCAAGGGGCTGGTGATTATGAGAGCATAGATGCCATCTGCGAGGCTTGGGCTGTGATGTAGGGGAGGCAAGGAGACTCAGATAGTGCCCCCTGGCATTGGGGCAGGAAATGGGCAGTTTCCCGCTTATTAATATCTACTAATGAATTATAGCAACAAGGCATGGTGGGCGAGAACGTGGACAGTTGGCCCAGGAACAGGTGGGCGGACCACGACAAGATTAGCCCCAAGCAGGCCCCCTGTTACAGAGCCCCTTGGACCTGGCTCTCCCTCTTCCTCCATGTCAGTGTGACTTAACTCTCATTCCAGGTAAGTCCTGTGTAGGAATACATAAAAATGGAAAGTTAGAATGTGAAGGAGGGCGTCTGGTGTTCAAAAGCTGGTCTAACAGCTCTTCTAACCATGCAGTAGGTCCAAAAAATGTATAACCAAAAATCCTTTCCTCTCAAAAATGGGAAGGCCTTCTGCAACTCCTCAATGATGTGTTCAGCAACATATGGCTATGATAAAATCTAGCTCACAGTAATGAATAGCAGACAACTATTGCATTATATACATTTTGGTAGTCCCAAGGAAAGGGGTAAAAGTAGGAATAAGTCGATCTCTCTGAAGGACCTATCTCACTCATGTTTCTCATTACTGCCACTCCCTCAATGCAGGAATGGGGTGGATGAATAGACCATGGTGTAGTCCTTCATGTATAGTAGTATCAGTCAGGTGAATAGCCCAAAATGAACAAATGAGTACAAAAAACAGAGCACCAACTGACAAGTCAGAAATCTCTGTGTTCAGGAACCTAAAGTAAACCTCTTAGAAAGAGAAAAGAATGAAAAAGCCTAACTTACAATCAAATTTCCTTCAAGCTGTAGGAGAAAATGAAGTCTGGCAGTCAGTAAGCCTTGTCTTATAAATTCTGTGTGTTGCTGTGGTGGGAGAAAGTTGGTAATTTTTTCTCTATCTGAACTGGCATAGAAAGATGATAGGAAACTAAATGGCCTGATCATTACATTTTTGGGATTGTGTCATCTGTGGTCAACAGAGGCACGTAGGTTCTCTGTGTGTATTTAGGGAATTAATTAGTAGTATTTCCTGGATGTTTCAAGGACTAATAGGAGAAAGTAATAGCATAGAATGAGTGTTTTCACTTGAAGAAAAAGAGAAAAAAATTAAAAACCATATAGTGTTTGGCCAAGTAGGATGGAGAATCAGTACTGATGGAGAAAGAAGCTCAGTGCATAGGCTAGATGAGAGGAAGAGGGCAAGGAAAATATTTGACAAATACATGCAATGGAAAAGCAGAAACAGTTCTTATGACAAGACCTTATTTTAAATATTTTAACCACTTACATATTAAGGCCCAGTAATGATCTGTAATAACATGGCATGAAGTACAGACAGCCACTCCTGCCACAAAGCAATATAACAAGAATAATAAATTGGCAAAAATACAGAAGAAAGTAGCAGTAACAGAGCAGTAACTCTGAAACTATACATTAGAAGTGAAAAAACAAAACAAGACAAAACCCTTTTAGACCATCTGTGCACCACTATTTGCATACTCAGACCAGAGCTGGCAGGAAAATGATTTCCCTGTCATGAATAATCTTTGAGGCTAAGTACAAGCATTCAAGAAACCCATGGTAGAAGTGCTCTAACTTTTTAGCTTTACTCTAAGCACCCCTGTTTAGGTCAGGAGAAAGCAGAACACATTAGCCCTTTTGGGTTAGCAGGTAGAGGGTCCTCTTACATACCTCCTAGAATGTGTTCTGTGTTCTGTGTCCATGTGTGTGTGTGAGAGTATTCAAGGTGGTGTGTGTGTGTGTGTGTGTGTGTGTGTGTGTGCACGTACACACATACACCCCCCCCCCCCGGTTTCTGGGATGCAACTGGAGCACCAACTTTCATGCAATTGATGAGTATGGTGCTTGCCTCTTACACAATTCCCTGTTCCCCAAGCTGATGGAGGGTGCATGCTGCACTCCTAGGGTCCCTGATCTCATCACCAGTGACATCATCAGTCCCCCAGTCCTCTTCATGAAGTCCTATACGAAGCAGATCGACCACCAGAAGGAGCACTTCAAGCATGGAACCAATCCTGGTACTGCAGGCTTATGTGGCATGGGGATGGGGGAGAGAGTGAGCTCCTTGCCAATGTGTGTGGCCCCAGCCCTGCACCATGGCAGGCTATCCAGAACTGTGAAATCCTGGCTGATTGCTTCTTCACCTGCATGGATCAGGAGCCCTCCCTGGATGAGTATTGCTGGAAGACTTCATGTGCACTCTTTAGGCCATGGGTCTCCTGCCATGGGCTCCTTTGACCCTGAATCATGGGCAGCACTGCCCACAACCCAGGCTGCCTGGGCACTATCCCCCCTCCCCTCTCTCTCAACCCCACAGGGACACATACTGGGGGAATGTGGCATAAGGAAGAGATGTGCCTAATTTTAATCAAATGTTGAATCTGCTAATCTTTTAGTGCATTTTAAAAGGCAAAAACTGTGCAACGCTGCCTGCTCTGGAACTTGGAACCACCTTCTCGGTTAACATTAAGAGAGTGGGAGTAGACCCTGCCTGCACTGGGTGTTTATGCCATTGAGTGTGGGGAGAGGGTTAGCAGCCACAGGGGGCTCAGCATGAAACTTTGGGGTAGCAGGGGAAATGATGCATGAGAAACTGCTGCCCCTCAGTTTAACTAAACTTGGCAGCTCCCAAACTTCTTGTGAGCAAAATTTAAAACAAGCGATGTGGCCAGGGACTTGGCTCTCTCTCCTTTGCCATCCTGATCCAAGGCTGAGTCCTGGCTGCATCGTGCCCAGCCTGGTGGGTCTGAGCTGTGCAGAGTCCCTAGGAGCTGATGTAGCCCCTCCTATGGGCATGTCTATCACAGAGGCCAGGCAGCCACTCAGGATAGAGGTGGGTGGAGCTGGGAAAGCCAGGCTGCGTCCTGGGGAAGACACAGTTCCCACCCACCTGCTTTCCTGGGAGGGAGCCCCTGCACAGGCTTCTAAGGGCACTTGAATCCCAGGCATGCAGTGAAGCATCCTGCCCCACAGGGCTGCATTGCCAGCCAGCAAACCTGCCAAGGACTGCTGCTGCAAGAACTGCCACTCCTGCATCTGTACTCGCAGAACAGCACACACCACTTCTTCTTGGCAGCACTGAGTAGCAGCACAGGGCCCTGTGGGCTTAGTTCCAGCCCATTTTTGTCTGACACTGGGGAGGCAGGAATGTGGGGAGGAGGTTAGAGCTGGAGCTGGGGCCAGGCTAACTACATCCAGGGGGGCTGGAGGCTCCCACCACTTCAGCTGGTGCTGGGCTGCACTGCCCAGCTACACTGCAGCGGGCTTCTGGGGGCTGTCTAGAGTGCTGACCAGGGAAGGCAGCCCAGTGATCTGTGTTAAAGCACCTTAAGGCATCCACATATAAACACATGCCTAAATTGCTTTAATGTGCCTTAGGCCTACACCCACACAGGTGTATTCCCTGCACTTTATGACATCAAACCAAGTGACATAAGAAAACAAACCCTAACCATTCCCCTGCTGCCAGGTTTCTGGGTCTGTGGAGAGCTTGGCAGGCTGGGTCTGTGGCCTTGTGTGTTTTACTGACTTTAAATAAGGGGTGGGGTGAATGGGAAAGAAATGATCATTCAGAGTAATCTAGTATGAAATCTGTTCCTACATCATTTTATACCAACATCAAATGTGTCCCCCATTGGGTACAATCTTGATAAAGAAACATGGGTCAAGCTGAATAGACTGAGATCTGGATATGGACACTGCAAAACAACACTATACAAGAAGAACATCTTGGACAGCCCCCTATGAGAATGCAGTTCCCAGTAAACAGCACTTAATTGAAAGCTGCAATCTTTACAAATACCCAGGCAGGGTGCATGGAATCCACACACTAAATGATAATAAAAGACAATGGTTTATAGCTGACTGGAGGGAACAAGGGCAGTGGTTGGAAACAGACACTTTGCTGACTTGTCAGTGACAGCCCAAGGAGTGGGGCTGGCCCACTACTTGGGCAGACCATGTGAACTCTGGCCAAAGCTAACCTCTTGCCCCTTGATTGGGGTGCCACAAAGCAATCTGGGTTGCCAGAGGAATGCAACCTAACATGAGGCGCAATGGGATCTGTTACATATTTGTTATGGCACTCTTACAGTGCTGAAGTCTGATACCACGTCCATACAGGGTTATCTTAGAGTGGGATCCACCATTTTTACAGTGCTCTATGTGTTTTGACCATCTGTTTGGTTATGACTGTAAAAGCACTTTCTGCTCGCCTACTGTGCAATAAGTGTAACTTCTGTATATGGCCTGAGATTTCAAAGCTGTTTCTATTCTGTATAAAGAACAAACAGAAACCTTTAAAAAATTTTCATGAATAAAAAAGAGAGTGGTTATAAGGCAAATTCACTTCAGAATTGCTAATAGGCCAATGGTCAGAACATTCAACTCTGCCAGCTACTGGCCTAATGTCTAGTCCAGGGATTTTGACTAAACAATCCATTCTGGAGTGCCACTTAAAGTGTTAATATTTTCAAAACTATTAGGTGTCTACAAAAAAACTGAGGTTTTGATGAATTGATATCTTCTGAAAAAAACTCACTCTTTTCAGAAGCTCTTGATTTTTTTGGTTTTGGAATGATGAAATTACAAAAAAGTTTGGAAGTCTCATTCCAAAAACAAAACAAAACAAAAAAACCTCACAGTAATAGTAAGGATTATTTGTATTTAAGTATCTGAATTGTGAAATCTGTACATTTGGATTGACAATTTCATAACAGACTTTTTGTTCCAAGTCTTCCAGAAATTCTGCTTCCAGTTGTTCAGTTATACTCCAAGAACTGACTTTTTCTTTTATTTTTTTTCACACTTATATTTTCCTTCACAGTTCAAAATTGGGAGTGAATAAAACCCAGGAAAATAAGTTGTCCAACCTATTTTAAATATCAATATTTGATCAAAATTTTGAAACAAGTTTTTGGTTAATTGCTCATTTTCACCAGCTATGTCACTTATGTAGTAATAATATTTTGTATTTTCATAGCTCTTTTCATCTCAAGGGCTCAATACTCATTGCTGAATCGAGTCAGACAACACTCTGTGAGATAATTAATCATGAATGGCAAGTTTACAAATGGATCAGGAGGAAAATATCAGCCTTGTTTGACACCAATTCCACTGTAGGTTAGCACTTGGCTCTGAGCACGTGAGTGAGTTCTCCAAAATGAAGGTGGTAATGGAAACCAGATCTTCTGTCTCTTTGGCTTGTGTTTTATCCACAGGACTGTCCCACAGGAATAAGGAAACAATTCTGATCTGATACTCAAGTAATCCCAACTCTTAAAAAGATTTACCTAAAAATGACTAAAAATGACCCCTTTGAACATTGTGATTTTTTTCCTCCTTCATCTTGTCTGATAGATTATATTGATTTAGAAAAATATAGCATGTCTTCATTTTTTACCATTCACTTAGAGTAAGAACACTAATGCATCCAAGTACATTATCTTAATATTTAACAGAAATAAGTAAATGGGTTATTTTTGGAGAACAATTTTCTGCATATGCTTATTTGTTTCACATGAATTATAGCATCTGGAAAAATCTGCTATGTATTACCTAATTCCTACACACAAGGGTAAAATGAGGAGAAATACTTTTTGTGCAAACAAGCCTGAAAGGGGTTCATATAAGTTTGGATAGTGGACATAAGGCTATGTGTTATGCATTTTTCAGCTAGTTTGTGAGTTATTCTGATATTTGTCTGTAGAACAGCTAAAGAAAACTAAGTAATCCCATCCAGAGCCTGTTAGAAATGAGAAGGAGAGTGTTAGGGTGACAATATTTGGATCCTAGGGAGCACTGGATTCATAGCAGAATCCAAGGCATGACCTGTGGCCTAGCAAAACTGCTAACCCAATGACAGAATGATATCTAAGCCAGCCATCTGCTTATGCTAAGTAACCATCTTAACTGTGTCAACCATTTTCTTAGGGAAAAGTAGCAAGTGAATCTGTATGAGTCTCTGTGCTGTGAATCAGCTATAGTAAGGAACGAGATAAGATAAAGGGGCCCAAAAAGGTAGAAGATGGTACAACCTAAGACAGAAAAAAAGACTGAAATGTGGAAAACAACATGTAATTGGTAACAGAATGCAAAATGGACATATGCAAAAGGGCGAATGGTGATTGGTGAAGAAGACTCCAGAGGCTTCCAGGTTTTATTCAAAGTCCTCCCATTGACCGAAGAAAAGGAATCAAGGTCTTAGACATGTGCTAATAGCAAGAAGTCATGTAAATGAATGAAATGCATAGGTGATTCCTTGCTAATGAAACAAACAGTAAACAGAGGTGGAGCTTGAGATGGGACTAGAAATGGGTGGAACAAAAGGTGGGACGGAAGTATAGTAAATGTTAATAAGTATAAACCAAAGTATATAAATATGGAAAAAAACCTATCGTTCATGGTGGCTCCCTGTATTCCATCAATGTGGGAGCTAGTCCGAAGCTGTCTCCATTCTGAATAAAGCTGCTTCAAGCAATGTGTGCTGGTGTCTGCTCCCTGCTCTGCTCTGGCTAATGAGTAATAGGATCCATGGGTAATTGGACCATTGTCTCCCTAGTCATTGGTCATCGCATGGAGTCATGGTCTAACAGAGGTGTATACCTTTGGAGAGCTTATCATCGAAGGCACATCTAAACATTGCAATGTTGTTACTGTGCTATGCTTTAGAACTTCCTTTTGAAAGTACTAAAGCATGGTGCTGTAACTGCCCACGCTGCACTGTTCGAGTGGTGCATGGTTTGTTCAGCAGCTACTTTGTTGTAGAGGTGCGATATAATGTGGGAGTGCACTGCTGCGGCAAAATAACTGCTTGTCATGTGTAGACGGCTGCTACATCACTGTAGCATGTTGCTAAGGGAATATAGTGTCATGTGTAGATGAGCCCCATATGAATTATGAAATAACTGTTGTCCTTGAAAATTTAAAAGTACAAAGAATCATTTCTATTTGAAGTTAAGTTAATCATCATTGGCCCCCTTCAAATACATATGAAATCATTGGACACTTTTACATGTGATGGGGATTTGGTCCCCTAAATTGAAATGGTGGGTTTTTAATTGTGATGATTAAATTTAGGGGCTTCTGTCACTGTTACAGTGAGGGGCCTGATCCTTTTTCTTTGGGGGGTGGGGTTGCGGAGCCTGCCCCCATCTCTCTCAGCTGGGGGGTGAGCTGCTGACAGGCTGAGTGGCTTCTGATCTGTGGGAGGCCTAGTCCTTCCTTCACAGTGGCAGCCGCCCAGGGCCACCTGAGTGGGCTTCTAGCAGGTTGGATGCTGCCCCAGCTTGGGCTTGGGGAAAAGTTGGATTGGGCTGGGTGATGCCTAGGGCAGCACCCAATCTTCTAGTAGCCCACCCAGGTAGTGCTGTGCTAGAAAGGGAAGGACCAGGGCCTCCACAGCCCAGGGGCTGCTCATCCTCCCAACAGCTTGCCCCGTGGCTGCAGGAGATGCAGGTAGGTTCCACAAAAAAAAAAAAAAATGAGTCTCTTGCCACTTCTGCCTTCAGCTCACCTCGCCTGTGGTTGTGGGGCGGGGAATGGGCTGATTCATTAAAAGGCTGCAATGTTACAAGTAGCTGTGTTGCGAACTAAACTACATGTGGATGTGGTTTAGTTTGCAATGTAAAAAATTATTTTAAATCATAAAAAAAAACCTCTGCATGTGTACAGCATGGCACAATTAAACTGCAAAAACAGGCAATTTTCATCCTGTGTACAAGCATCCATTATAGCAATAAGAACACAGATCTATCAAAAGGCCATATCAATAGTAAACATTCACTGAAATCAATGGACATTTTTCATATTTATTTTAGAGGGTGTTCAATCTGTTATATGAGTCTAGGAACATACATTCAGAAAGCCTGAGGGGGAATTAATCAAACCTTCATGGGTTTCTCTAAACTGTGAAGAACAGATCAGGAATGAATAGAACATTCATTTTTCCACTGCTGGGGGCCACAGGTATGCCTGCACTGGCCAAGGCCAGCAGGATGGTGGTGCTCCTGCATGGATCCCAGCATGATGGAAACTGCCAAAGGCAGGAGAATGCATCCAATAAGCAGGTCATGCATGATTGGGAACATGTCCCCAACCCCCTGCTGTCCTCAGCCCTATCCTCAATCTGCTGGCGGTGGTAGATGGGGAAGGCAGGAAATGGAAGCCTGTTCTCCCATCCTGGCCTCCCCCAACACAGGCAGGACACAGGGCTGGAGAGCAGAGGTTTTGCTGCCCTGGTTCTGTGACAGTCCAGGAGTGGGGCTCACTAGGTGCTTGGCCAAAGCAGATGAGTGCAAGATGAGGCTAGCTTGCCTGCTTTTGCAGGGGGATGGTTAACAGGAGAACCACAAAGCATCCTGGGATGTCAGGGGACTGCAACATTCATGTTTAATTTATATGCAAATTGCTATAGCCACGTTTAATTTCAAGGTTATTGTTTTAAAATTTGCTCCTCACTTCCATTTTCACAGGGAGAGCAGGATGTGACAGTAAGGGCCAAGGGAAGAGGCTATCAAAGGAAAAAGGTGGGGAGAGGCAGAGAGAAAAGTGTTACTTGATCCTCCAGACTTATTTTCCCTGCTGTGCAAGTGGGAGGGGGATAAATTGAAGGCTAATCTCTAATAATTAGATCATATACCTGGGAAATGATAACAAAATTATAATTTTTCCATATAAAGAATCTGATTATTTGGGGGTCGTCTTATAATCAGGATCGTCTTCTATAGGAGCAAATATGGTAGTTGGTCCAATAAAAGAGGTCACCCTAAGAAATCCTTCCTTCTCAGCTCAAGATAGGAACATTTTGAAAAGTGAGCATCAAGAAAATATTGAGTGCACAATAATTTTGAATCTCAACTTATAAATGTTGTATCAGACATCACAAAAATATTCTGGAATAAATTGCAGAATGGAAAAATGTAGAAAAAAATTCTTTTGTAGGAGAATTGGAAGTTATCTTCATCTGTAATGATGAAATGGATGTCACTGGCCCTATGGATCAACAGCAAAACAATTAGAAAATAAATCTTAATATGTAATGGCCTTCCTGATGTACAGAACCATAATTCAACAAGAACCAGGAGTATAATGCACAAAATGTGAGCTTAAATTCATTCCTGTGGCAGTGCACTTGTAGTGCCTGCCACTTTAAGGGCTGAGGAAGGCAGCCAGCAGGTGCCTGATTGCAGTGGCCATTTTAAAACACAGGCCAGCTATATAAACACAGTGACAGCCAGGCAGTGGCATTGGTTGACTGAATTGTTGTATGAAATGTCTGGCAGGTAGGAGCAGGGGGCTCTTGGTCCTGGGCATGACCTAAAACTGCACCGTGCCAGGGCTGGGAGGCCTGGTGGGACTGCTGGTGGTGCAGCAGCCCCACTCAAATGCCAGAACTGCAAACTTCCCTGGTGAAAGGTGGGTTGGGGCACCTTAATAACCCCAGCCATCACAACTGGGTAGGTAACCCTGTAGTAGGGTCTGAGAAAGTAGACTCATGGAGTATGGGATAGCTGCTCAGAAGCTTGGCTTGGGGTACCCTTGACTGGTCAGTGCTGGGGCCAGGACCAGAAAGGTCAAAAGGGACAGGGACCCACTGTGATGGATGCCCAGAGTTGGGGGTCTGGGGTTCTGGCTGGCCTTGGTTCTTGTGTGGCCAAAAGTTGGGGGGGAAATGCCTGAGAAGGCAAAGAGGGCAGGGAGCTTGGCTGCCTAGAATGAGGATGGGGAGGGATCTATTTGGAGTCCAGAATAGAGTGTTATGGGGGCAAGTGTGGGGCTGGAGATATTAAGAACTTAGATGCCATCTGTGAAGAATGGGCCACCATGTAGGAGATATTTGGAGCAGTGGATAGCACCCCCTGGCATTGGGGAATGTAATGGGTATTCTCTTACTTTTTCCACCAGTTATAGAAATAGCAAAGTAATGGCAGAAAAGACTGGGTGGACTGCCCTATAGAGACAGGTGTGTGGGCTGAATTGAGACTCAGCCGCAAGTTTTTCCCCTGTCACAACTCCTTATATTTGAAACACTGTTTATATAACTCTTCATTGTTATTCCATGTATTGGATTACTTCGTTTTTAAATTGAGGTTCATAGTTGATCTTCATTCCTTTGTCAGTTAAAAGTATCAACTCTTAATATAATGCTGGCTATTAAATTTAGTTTGTTAACATCAAAAGTCAAGAGTGATTTTGTTAAGATCAAAAAGGCAAAAGTGATTCTATCAGGGTAAAATGACTGAGGCATACCAATTTTGGTAAATGCTTATGACGAATATCATTTCTGTCTGCCTTTGCTTTCCAAGTCTAAATAAACATGTATTTTAACAGCCATACCATTGTGTCCCAATGGGCACATGTACATGTGTGCTAGGGCTATGCAAAACTTCAGATTGTGCTTTAGATCCGGAGAAGCTTTGGATGCTTTGGCATCCAAAGCAGCATGTCTAGATTGAAGTTCTGGTTTTGTTAGCCTTTCCTAAGTGGCTCAGAGCTTTAAAACTACTTCAGAAAAGCATCAGAGATCTGGCCATAGGGTATAAATGGGAATCAATGAAATATCTATAACTTTGTTGGGGTTTTTTTTGTCCAATTTAGATGAAACTTGCAGAGGTGGTAGCCACTGCTGAGAGCATGAAGCCTGCCAAGTTTCAAGAAGATCAGTGCAGGGGTTTGAGGGAACTGTACCCCAAATTCTTGAAAGCAAAACTCATGTCATGCCTATGTGTTACACCACAGGGGGATGAAAACAGCAGGGATGGCAGCCCCTGGTGAAGCTGCAAATCCTGCCAGGTTTCAAGAAGATCAGTGCCAGTGTTTGGGGGGAACTGCACCTCAAGCTGCTAACAGGCAAAACTCGTGATATAGATGAACCTGTGTGTGTTAGGGCACAGTGAGCTGAAAACTGCAGGGGTGGTGGCCCCTGCTGAGGCCACAAATCCTACCAGCGGTCAAGGAGATACGTGCAGGGGCGTTCTGGGGCCCTGCACTCCTAGCTGCTGACAGGCAAAACTCGTGATATGGGTGCTTGTGCAGTTGACTGTGTCCTGGGGCAGTTGATTCTCTGTATTGATTATTTCCTCTCCTTAGTCTGTGATTTTGTAGATGTTAATTTGTGCTCATTTACTTGTTATGTAGTGGCTAGGTACTGTGTATTGAGTTGGTCCCTGCATGAATCATGATTAGATTAATTGATAACTAGTAACACAGTAGTTATGCAGCCAGGCCTGCAGTATTTCCTCCCCACCCCACCCAGTGCCTGAAGACAGACATAGTTGCACAAGCAACCATGTCACAAGTTGTTTTTTTTTCTTGTCTGTACCTTGAGGTGCAGTTTCCCCCAAATCCCTGTGCTTACCTCCTTGAAACTTGGCAGTCTTTATGGCCTCAGTGGGGGCTACCACCCCTGTAGTTTTGACCCCACTGTGGCTTAACACATACATGTGATATGAGTTTTCCCTTCAAGAATTTGGGGTGCAGTTCCCCCCAAACTCCTGCACTGATCTCCTTGAAGCTTGGCAGGCTTTATGCTGTCAGCAGAGGCTACCATTCCTGCAAGTTTAATCCAAATCAGACAAGAAACAACAAAGTTATAGATCATAGTATCTAGGGTCAGAAGGGGCATAGAGCAGGCCATCTAGTCTGACCCCCTGCCAATGGCAGAAACGAGTGCCAGGGTCACAGGACCCCAGCCAAGTACCTATCTAATCTACTCTTAAAGAT
>JAGPOW010003648.1:27291095-27304832 GCA_030014935.1 Caiman crocodilus | reverse complement strand
CTCCACTGTGCTAGCAAGAGGGGAGCTTCCCAACCAGTATGTGTGCTGGGGGTTGCTTCTTCCCAGATGCATCACCCTGCACTTGTCCACGTTGAATCCTGTCCTGTTCCTGTCCGCCCACTCCTGCAGTCGGCCCAGATCCCGCTGCAGCCTCGCCCTCTCCTCTGGTGTCCCCACCTCAGCCCACAGTTTGGTGTCATCAGCAAACTTGGATAGCTCGCTTTCCACCCCCTCGTCCAAGTCAGTGACAAAGATGTTGAACAGCGCGGGCCCAAGGACCGTGGCCTGGGGAACCCCCTGCTGACATCTCTCCAGGTCAAGTATGACCCATCCACCACCACTCTCTGGGAGTGCCCCAGATATTGCATTGATTTCCCCTTTGTACCCTGTGGCCAGATGTTTGAGATGGCTCTGAAGCTTGAGGGCCACTTCAGCCAGATCAAAGTGGAAACCCAGTCTGGAGTTCCAGATTGGATCACTGGAATCTGAAGTGGCTGGATCTGAAGGCAGACCGAATCACTGCCTACTTGCACAGGCCTAATGTGTGCCTTATTATACATTAACTGCCTGGTGCTGGGACAACTCCCCTCTGCCCCAGAGCACAGGCCTGACCCGCTATACCAGCCTGAGGCTGCCTCCAGACCTGAGACCACTCCCACACGCTCCCCAGAACTTGGGTCTGGCCCTAAGCTTTGTGCAGCCAGGAGCTGCTCTACAGCCAGGACAGTTTCCCCCATGCCCTAGAACCCAAGCATGATCCCCTCCCCCACCTCTCTGCCTCCTGTCAGTCCAGGGCTGCCCCAGTGCCCCAGCCAAACTGGGGTTGCCACCTGGGGGAGTCTGGATCTCTCCCTAGCTGCCACAAGAGGGCAGAGCAGGGCAGGAGCAGCCCTGCATTAAGCTATTCCTATTAGGCTTATTTTGGTCCCAACCTGGGTGCGTGTGTATATGTGCACCTGGGAGCAGTTTAATGCACCTGAATTTACTGTGCAATAAATTCAGGCACATTAATTGCACATGTAGATATTCCCTTTACTTATTAACATGGTGCTTGTGTAACTAGTTCTTCCAACTCTTCCCTTTTAACGGAATGGTTCTGATCAGCATTCAGAGTGCCATTATATGTCCATACATAAGATAAATGATACTCTGCAGCTATACATTTGTTCTCTGGGATTTGAGGGATTTTTTTTTTAAATGGGTTTCTAGTGGTTATAGCTATTAGCAAAATTTTAATAACAATTTGCTTGAGTGTAACAAAGAATCATTCATTGGTGGCAATCAAGAACAGCCAACATAGGTTTATAAAGAGCAACTCCTTGGATCATTGTGCTCAAAGTAGTCATCAATAGCACCATGTCTAACCAGAAGGAGGTATTAACCACAATTCTCCATGGATCTGTCCTGGGTACTATATATGTTCATTATTCATTTGGAGAATGGGACTGAGTGCACATTAGCAACTGTATAGATGACTACAAATTGGGAAGAGCTGCAAATATTTTGGAGGATAGGATTAGGATTCAGAAAGGACTTGACAAACTGGAAAAAATGATTTTAAATTAATCAAACAGAAAATTGAGGGTAGCAAGCAGAGAGGAAGTTTACCTAGAAAGTTCACCTTAGGGGCATGTGTGTATGGTGATCATGTTTCTCCCAGAAAGTCAAAACCATATTATCTTCACTAAATGTAAGCTGGTTTATACCCAGGAGGAAAAGATTTAAAGGTTGGAAGCATGATTGTCCACACTGCATTGCATCAAGAAAAAAGAACAGTACTTGAACAAAAGTTATGAGGGGCTGATACTGGAGAGGCCAAATGGAAATGAGGAAAAGTAGCACCATGTGACTACTCAAAGAAGGAAGGCACCCAGAACTGAAGAGGAGTGCACTGAGTTCAGCAACCACTTTTAAGCAGGTTGCAGTAGAACTAGAGAGCAGGAAGTGCAGGACCCCAGGGACAGGGGAGAAGGTGATCAGTCTGATAGAAATCAGGATCCTGAGATGGGGAAAGCACAAAGTCAGCAGATTTAAGACATTAGATTTCAAAAAGGCAGATTTCATCCAACTCAAGGAGTCAATAAGCATGATGCCATGGGAACACAATGAAGCATAAAGGTGTGCAGGAGGGCTGGCAGTTTCTAAAGGGCACAGTATTGGAAGCCCAACAAGAAACTGTTCTGATATGATTGAAGCACTAGAAAAATGACAAGAGACCAATGTGACTGCACAAGGAGCTTCTATAATGCTTCAAATACAAAAGGAAAGCATACAGGTGATCAGAGAATGGGAAAGTCACAAAGGAAGCATGCCAGAAAACAACAAGAACCTGCAGGGACACAATCAGGAAAGCAAAGATAAACAACAGGCTGCATTTGGCAAAGGAGGTTAAGGACAACAAGAGGAGGTTTTATAAGTATGTTGGCCAAAAAAGAAAGACCAAAGAATCTGTGGGTCTTCTTAACTAGCCAGGGAGAACTCTTAACAGAAGATGCAAAGAAGGTAGACTTACTCAACAAATACTCTGCCTGTCTTTACAAATAGATAAGCTACAGCCAGACTAGGTAGGGCTGTGAGAAGCTTCAGGTGCTGATTCAATTTGGAGGAGATTCAACCCAATTCAGTGGCCAAATCTCTGAATCGATTTCGGAGAGCTTTGGTGATTCAGGCAGTCCCCACCTGCTGCAGCAGGGAGCTAGACCCAGACTCTGAGCTGGTAAGTAGGAGGTGGGGGAGGGAGGACTGGACAAGTGGGGAGGCGACCATAGGCGGGACCTCTGGCAGGCCCTGACCCCTGCCTGCTCTTCCAGCACAGTGAGCGGGGGGATTTTGTTTTCCCTAGTGCCAGGAGCTGGGGTGGGTGGGGCAGCCATTGTTGGGGCTGAGAGAGCAGGTGTGATTTAGAGATTCAGCTTATTAGGCAGCAGCCGAATCGGATTCAGCTGAATTGATTTGGGACAGTGATTCAAATCATCAGTATTGAATCACTGTTCCCTGAATTGGCCAAATCCAAAGCGAATACTAGGTGCTTCATGCGTGCCTATTAATAGGGATTATTGGGGTACGGAAAAGGACAGACCAGGATGAGATAAGCGAGACAGTCAGACTTTTGAAGGGTCTGAAAGAATTCAGTTCAGCGGAGCCTGATGAACTTCATGCCAGGGTACTGAAGGATTTAGCAAAGATCTCAAAGCCCATGATAATGATCTTTATAAAGTTGTGGGAAATGGGCCAGGTACCAAAGGACTGGAAAAAGGCTAATGCAGTGCTCCTTTTCAAAAGCAAAAATCCTTCAAAAAACCTGTGGAGTTAGCCTTACCCTCAATACCCAGGAAGTTACTGAAGAATTTCCTAAAGAAAGCTATTTGCAAGTAGCTGGAGAAGGGAAAGACTTATTGTAATTTGTTTTTAGTAACTCCAGGCTGGCTGCTTGTGATCATGTCAAACAAACCTGATGTCCTAGTTTGACACAGTAACAACTTGGGTGAATGAAGGGAATGTGGATATAGTGCATTTGGACTTCAGCAAGGCTTTTGAAAAGGTCCCTCATGACCTTTTTTCATATACAAATTGGAAAAATGTGGATTAGACAAAACTATTATAAAGTGGATAGATTACTGGCTCAATAGCCAGGAGCAAAGGATAATTATTAATGGATCCATGTCAGAATGGCACAGTTCAACTGAAGTCCCACAGGGGTCTGTCCTGGACCTAGTGCTCTTCAACAGACTTATTAATGATTTGGATGCTGACATAGAAATCTTCTTGAGCAACTTTGCAGATGGCATGGAACCAGGAAGAACTGTGAACATGTTGAAAGGCTGGAACATAATTCAGAAGGAACTTAACAGATTGGAAAGCTGAGCTGAAGTTAAGGGAATTAAATGTTAACACTGACAGATTCAAAACCCTACATGTTGGGAAGAATAATCAAAAATACAAATACAAAATGGGTGACACCTGGCTAAATCAAAATACTATAGAGAAGGATCTGGGAGTCTTGGTAGGTCACAGACTCCATATAAGTCTGCAGTGTGATGCAGGTGGGCTGCACAAAAGGCAAAAGTTGTTTTGGGATGCATTAGTAGAAGCATTAGGTGTAGAACATGGCAAATGATAGTGCCTCTCTACTTAGCACTGCTTAGGCCTCTTCTAGAATATTGTGCATGTGTCTACACATGTGCTTTAGTGCACAGTAATTTATTCTACTGCACATTAAAACATCACAGCAAAAACAGTGCTAATACACTAATGTGCAGTAGAAATAGTCTGCTGCTCATTAAACATTACTAAAAAGGCATTCACATTTGCTACAGTACCTTTTATGTAGTACCTCATATTGGAGGTAGTAAACTTAATGTGCAGTAGTAAAAAGTGCATTAATGAATATGAAGATGTGCCCAATGTGTAGTGTTGGGCTCCACATTTTAGAAAGGATGTGGTAAAGTTAGAGAGGGTCCAAAGTCAGGCAACAAAGATGATCGAGGACTTGGAAGGCAAATGATACGAGGAGAGGCTAAAAGAGTTACGCAGGTTCAGCTTGTGGAAAAGGTGCTTAAGTGGGGGGGACATGATAGTAGTCTTCAAATACTTGGAGGACTGCTATAAAGAAGAGATAAAGTGCCTTTCTCTTCTTGTTGCGGAAAGAAGGATGCCAGCCAACAGCTTGAAGTTGCAGCAAAATAAGTTTTATATTGGATACTGGGGGAAAAAAATTCTTCAGTTAGAACAGTAAGTCAATAGAATAGACTGTCTGGGGAAACTGTGGACTCTCCATCACCGGTGGTGCTCAGGAAGAAGCTGAACAGCCACTGGTCAGGGTTGGTCTAGGTGCCGTTATGCCTATGTTCTACTATTGGTATGTCCCATGCTTCTGGACTTCTAGTTGCTGCATGGGTCTGAATGTGTCAGAAGGGAATTCCAGTCCCCACCATACAGACACCTTTTTCTGCTACATGCATCAGGTTTGTTTGTGAACGCCTTCTTCAGAGGCATTGGCTATTGGCTGCAGTCAAGCCTGAGGATTTTGACTGGGGTGTACCAATGTTTTTGCTAGGACTTAAAGCCAACAGTTCTTTGCTCAAGGGTCCTGCTCCTCCATTCAGGGAAGTCTGCTTCCCATATCTGGGGTCAGGAAATAATTAATTTTACCTCATAGTCACATTAGGTATGGGCTATGGGGGGTTTTGCCTTCCACTATAGCAGGGGACGTGGCTCTCTACCTGGGATCTCTTGAGCGTATATTAACAACCTTCTGCACAAACAGGAAGTTAGCTGCCATGGTCCTCCTGCTTTATCTGTAGTGGGTTAGTGAGTTATGCTATGTTGTTTCTTCATAGTTTTTCTAAGAGCTTAGAAAATGGGATTGTACATCATGGTTTAGGTAGGGATGATCCTGCCTCTGGCAGGGGGTTGGACTAAATAACCTATGGATTTCCTTTCTAGCCCTACTTCTCTATGATTCTATGAAATGGGATGAGTGCAAAGATCTTTACTATGGAAGGAATAACCAAATACACAAATACAAAATTAATAAACAACTGGCTAAACTGCAGTACTTCAGAAAAGGACATGGGAATTATAGTGGACTGCAAAATGAATATTTTTTTTCCCTGCAAAACAAGCTGATAATACACCAGAATGTATTAACTGGACAGTCAAAGGAAGTAATTCTTCCACTTTAACACTGGTGAAGCCTCACCTGGAATACTGTGTCCAATTTTGAGCACCATACTTCAAGAAAGGTGTAGAAAATTGGCATGAGGCTAAAGTAGAACAGAAAAATTATTAGCAGTTTAGGAAATGCAACCTATGAGAATATTAGAAGAACTGTGATTACTTAGGCTGTGGAAGGGGAGGCTGAGAGGAGATTTAATAACACTGTTGAAATATATGAAGGGTAGTCATAAAAAAGATGGGAATAAATTAGTCGCTGAATCCAAAAGAGACAGAAAAAGGAGAAACGGTCTGAATTTGAAATGAGGAACTTAGGTGGGATATTAGGAAGAACATTACAACTATTGAGGTGGTTACGCACTGGAACAGATTATTTGAGAAGTAGTAGAACTTCTACCCTTGGAAAATTTTAAAGAACAAGTTAGGCAAGCACTTGGCCAGGATAGCTTAGAGAGGGATGGTCCTGTCTTGAGTAGGGGGCTGGACTACATTACCCTCTGAGATACCTTTTTTGCTTATTTTTTCCATCTTTCTATTTTTTGATAGAGTACAGAGGAAGGATTAACTTAAATCTGTTGAAGACAATGGGAAGCATTTTGCTGAATCACGGCCAAAATGTCTGTATTTTTCAGATGTACTTTTGATGTTCTAAACAGATGTCTTATTTTGACTCAGCAAGAGCCCTGTGAGTGCAAGATGCCCACATCCATCTCATTTAGGAGATAACCTTTAATTTGTCTGAGGTTAATATTGGTAACTCTTCCATGGGTCGATTAAGAAATGAAAGAGTGGGTCACAGGTCTGTAAAATTTAATGTCAGTGGCATCTCATTTTGATCTTTTGAGTACGTGGCCATTTGAGAGGCATCACCACTCATGCAAAAAGAGTCAAAACTCAGTTGTACAGAAGAGCTCATGAGATAGTCAAGTCTCATGGTAAAGCTGCCAAACTAATGGAACACAGTATAGCCCAAAAATTCTATTAGTATATGCTTACATTTTTAAGACTGTAAATCCCTTTCTTGCAAAGTTATGCAAGTATTTAATTCATGTCACAGAAGCATCTTCATTAACATTAATGAACCTTGTCATATGCCTAAAATAAAGTGACTGAATACTTGTTTTTAGAATTGGACCTCTTGTCTACAAAGGATCAAATGATGAATTCTGCCACTTAAGCATGCTGTCATTGAAAAAAGAATAAACAATTCATATAAGAGAAGAATGGAAAAAAAAAAAATAAATGATAGATCATGTGGCTATGTGAATGAGTGCCAAAGAATATAGCTGCTGCTAAGTCTTCCTTAATAACATATCTGTGAAATATAAAGAAGGAAAAAAACTCTATATGGAAAAGGCACATATATACTGACTGTCTAAGACAACCATGAGAAGTGTTTATTGCTGCTCACGGAAAATTAGTACTACCATACTTACTCAAATATAAGATGACACTTTTTCCTCCCCAATCAACATGGGGAAAGAAATCCCTTGTCTTACATTCACATACAAGGAAATTGCATTAAATACAATTTTTGTCTTTGAACTACTAGTAAAAGCAGTGTGTGATTAGTAATGGAAACTACCTATGCAGTTGATTAAATACAACCAACACTGGGTACATCTACCTAAGACACTTTGAGCACAGTAGACTAATTCTACTGTGCATTAGTGCAGCAGGTAAAACCTATGCTAATGTTCAGTAGAATTAGTCTACTGTTCATTAGCATCACCAAAAAAGCATGCACCAGTGCAAATGTGTAATAGCACTGATTACTGCACATTAAGTTTAGTACCTGTAATTACAGGTACTACCTTCATGTGCTACAGCTACAGGAGGAAATGAACTGCGGGCCTGGAGATACTGCAATACTAGGCCAGCACTCAGAGAGACTGGAACAAGCTCTGACACCCTCCCCTGGTGCCAAAAAGGCTGATAGGAACCTTTCTTTATAATAAAACAACTAAAAGAATCTACATTAACACAAACAAGCTAACAATCTTTTGTGTGCCACTTTGACTACTGAAATTCTATTCTCTTCCTCCCCAGCTTCCTCCCCATAATTCTTCAACCACTTTTCTATCTCCCCCATCTCAAGTAGCTCCATGTACATTCAAATAGTTATTGCCCTTCTCTTGTCTTTTCTCTTGCATAAATCTTATACCTTTAAGTACTTCTCTCTTGCCCACTGCTGCATGCATCTTCCAAAAGTCCTCTTAACCTTCTTGGCTCCAATACTACAATTGCCAAGACTTCCAGTTAGGAAAGGCCATTCAAAAGTTCTACTTTAACATCTATACAATATTCTCTCTATAAATTCATATCTATTCATCTTCTGACTTCTCTGTTCTCCTTCCCCTGTTAAAACTGCACTTATTCTCAGGCACACATTATTTGCTGCTCTAGCTTTCACTTCTTCTCATCTTTCTCTTTGTGGGTCTGGCTTATTCTGTCCACTAGTCTTATTCTTCCCTTCAATCACTGATCTCCTCTCCTCCTGTTTTTCCTGATGACTGGACTCTTCCCTAGTTGCGAGTAAAGCCTCCTCCAAAACCACAGATCCCACCACACCTTTCTTTCCTACCTTTTTTCATTCCCTCTTTCTCACCTTTGTCTATTCTCCATCAGACTCTCAGTCTTCATTTACACTCTCTAATTTACTTCTCTTCTCTTGGTTCCCTTTCCTTTCCAAAACTGCCATGTATGCTATTCCAAGCTCCAAGAACTACTTCTCCTCCTCCATCCCAGTGCTCTGGACATTAATCAATGCAATACAACTGGGCTGCTACACTTTATCTTAGCCAAGAACCTATGCCACTGATGGGCACCTACCACAAGAGTAGGTTAATGTCATCCATCTGAAAAAGATACATGGTAATGCCCACTGATAGCAGTTCCCCACAGCACTGACTCTTTCAAGTTATGGTGAGCCACTATATGGTATACATGTCAACTTGCTCTTTATCCCCCACCCCCCCAAGTGAGCTGTGACTTTCTTTCCTAATTTGGATTATCGCGGCGCACCTCACTGCACCACTCCTTGTGTTTGGAAACTGCTGGGGAGAGCCCTAGCAGTTTGGTCAGGCAGCATAGCTGAGGGTTGCTGAGGCAACTGATAAGAGTCAGCTGACCTAGGTGGCAAGACTTGGCCATATAAAGCGCAGAGTCAGAGTCAGGCTGAGAGTTCTCTGCCAGCAGTCAGAGGGGCAGGAGCTCCGGGAGACAGTCTGTGAGTGCAGTTCATGAGAGCTCCAGAGGCTGGAGCAATGATGCTAAGTAGGAGCCAGGAGGCTTATGTAGTTATGGCCAGGTGCTGGATGTTTAAGTTATAGCCAGAGGCTTGTGTTTTGGTTTGTTAGTTTGTATCACATCAGTGGTTTGGGCGAGGCTATAGGGGAAGGAGGAGGCCTCAGCAGGGACCCCAGCAGTGTGGGGATCTTGGTGCCCATAGGGGCGCAATTTAGCGCCAGAGAGGGCGCAGCAACACAGGGTGTGGAGCCCCAGATGCATGAGGGGCAGCATTATTGAGAAGCCCTATGGGGGCACAGCGAGCCCAGAGCGGGGAGTGCCATTTTGAAAAGCCCATGAGGGGTGACACATGGAGAAGCCCACAAGGGGTGACACGTTGTGAGAAGCCCTAGACGGGGCAGTATTTTAAGGAGCCTATGAGGGGCAGTATTATTGAGACATGTGGAGAAGCCCATGAGGGTGACACATTGAGAAGCCCTAGACAGGAGGGGGCAGCATTTTAAAGAGCCCACAAGGGGCACCATTGTGGGAAGCCTAGGACAGGCACTGCGAGACCGGTCAGAGGCTAGTGCGGCATTAGACCCTGGCCAGAGGCTGGATGCTGCGGTGGACCCTGGGAGAGATGGGGCTTAGCAGCATAGCGCCTCCTAGATAAGGCTAAGTGCTGCGGTGGTCCCCGATCCAAAAGGGGATAGTAGCATGGTATGCCTGGCCTTAGAAGAGGGTAGGCGTGTGGTGGGCCAAGAAGACTGGTGACTCGCTAAGAGAAGCCCTAGAGAGAGGGGCATTGATGAGAAGTCCCTAGAGAGGGAGCACTATTGAGTAAGAAGAGGGCCCGGAGAGAGCCCAGGAAGGGCATTGTCATAGAAGGCTCAAGAGAGCAGGCATAGAGTTAGAACCACCAACATCTGGTATGCACGCGAGGCCCTTAGGCCAGGGTGCCTTCCAGGCACATAGGGAGACACCCCGGTGGGGTCGAGAGATCACAGGGACAGATGTTCCAATACACTGTGCCCAGGGCGGTATAAAGGCAGCCTCCCCTATATACTTATCATCAAAGTCGTGGCGGGCAAGAATTTGAAGGTGCCTTGGGCTGGACTTGGCACCAGTAGAGGGCCTTCAGGAGATCACAGCCCTCCTGTAGGACCCCGCCATGACACGGATGATTTCTGTTACTCCACAATCCTTTAATATCTGGCAAACTTCACCGAACGGGGCCCCAAATGGTTTGCTCAGAATTTTTCTGTTGGCCACTTTCTCAGTCTATTGCATATTTGTTTGACCACACCCTCCATGAGGTGAAGCTGAACCCAATTGCCCAGGGCCTCATGTGTATATATTTTTGTAGGATTCCCAGAACTCATGACAAGAACACCTAGTTCTAGTCATGACTGGGGGGCTAATCAGCTCATATTTTGTGGGAGGTATCTGGAGTACACACACATACTGAGCAGAGCTGAACTGTGAGGTTACCATGGCTTGAAATGCTGTTGACTGTAGTGGAGCTCAGACCAATGAACTATATAGTGAATCATGAGCCTTTTGGATTTGGACTAATATCATACATGGTTTGTACTCTTTCTTACCAGGCCAGGGAGATAACATGATCAACAAGGTTGTTTTCCCTGGATCAGGAAGATGCTTTTTTTGAGTTTGGTATCTATTCTTGTTAGTTCAAATATAGAAACTTGGGCTGGCCCCTACATGAGGCATGATATGGAGCAAAGATCCTGAACCGCAGCGTCACTAGGCCACAATATGGAGACAAATAAAATGAACTTCCCAGTGAAGGTCCTGGTGAAGAATGGGCCCCTGGAATCAAGAAAAGCAGACCCTGGAGAGAGATGACTTCATAGTCGAAATCTGCTTCTGAAAGGTATTGAAATTGTTGGAGGAGGCAGGAGAGGAGAGAAACTGATTATAGTCCAGATGTACACAGCAAAAATAAAAGGAGCAGATGTTCATTTTTGGCTTAGAAGATATTGAGAAAAAGTAGGGAAAGTTATAGACAGGCATGGACTATGGATGGGAGCCTGGAAAGCCAGAGCAATATTGAAAAGCAAGCCCAAAACCCAGATAAGGTGCAACACTCCCCCCTCCCCTCAGTCTCCTTGGGACCCCACAGGAGTTTCATCTTTTACCAGGGACAACTGCTGCTCTGCCATAAATGTAGTGGCACCTAGGGGCACAATGCACAACTACAATTTGTGCCATGTGCAAAGAAAAAGGACACAAAGTTTACAATTGTAAGTAGGACTGGTGATGCAGTTTGTGTGGAGAAGAGGGGCATGTTTTTAAAGATTGCTATGCTAACATAGCAAAAAGCAAGAACAAACAGAGGAACACAGAAATCTAAGCCCCTACCCTCCTCTATGCCTGGCCACTACCTCCCCAACAGGAACAGAGGAGAAGGGAGTCAAAAAAGTCCAGGAAAAGGAGGAAGTGGAAGGAGAGGACCCCTCAGAAAAGGAGAACATAACCCACACACAAGAAAATGTGATAGTACTAAGAAAGATGTTTGAGGACCTCAGAAAACAGAAGGGGGAGAAGGATTTGGCTAAGGAACTGGAAAGGGTAGATAAAGAAGAAAGGAACAAAACCACGCCACCTATTCTCCCAATCTTCATCATCTGGAGAAAGACACTGTACACCAAAATGAACAGCTGAGTGTTGGTAAATGGGTCCCTGTCATCCTGTTTGCATTGGAGTCAGGCATCTGGCATGACTGCCCACTTTCCCCAATCCTGTTTATCTGCATGATGGAACCACTAATCCAGTGGCTCAGATGGACCCCAGATTCGATGGAATAGAGATCCCTGGGAGTAACAAGGATGAAATGAGGGTCCTTACCCACATGGATGACCTAAATGCTATCTTCAGGGACAAGTGGTCAGTGGAAAGAGTGTTACAACATACTTAAATATACAGATCATTGGTGGGGGACAAGATCAACATAAGCAAAAGCACCTACCTGGCACCAGGTAACCTCAGGGACCTGTGACCCTGGGTGTCTCTGTTTCCATGAGGGGTGAAAAAAATCCTCAGGGTGGAGTTTGATTCACAGCTGACTGGATAGAAGGCATGGGAAAAGACTGATGCCAAAATGAAACAGAGACTGGTATTATGGCAAGCATGCCACCTGTCAGTGGGCAAAGAGGGAGTGTGTGGCATGTGAGGGTGATGTTGGTACCAATGCTTCTGTACAGCACACTGGTCTTCCATCCCTCCAAGCAAGTCACCCATAGAATCCGGAGAACTAAGTGCATCTTCTTCTGGGGCACCAGATGGGAAAAGTTTCCAAGAACCACACTGTACCTGGTCAAATGAACTGGGGGCCAAGGAATGACATATGTTCTGCAAATTGGTGTCTGGAGAAGAATCCAAAATAGCCTGCTTTTAAGATACTTTTCAGGAAACCTGCTGTGACACTGATGGGTTTACATACCACCCAGCTCAGGTGCCTGGATCATGGAGAAGCCACGGTTCTACAAGATCCTGAAATGCAGGAGATGATAAGGTCGAGAGACAGTTGGCCACCCATGGACTTACTACCCAGTGATAGCGCTCAGGCCATGTGAGAGTGAATCTTCCACAAAGACCTCCAGAATGTGTACACGGATTTGAACTGGCAGTCTATCAAGCACTTCTTCTGTGGGTGTAATAAAAGTGAGGAGTAAAGAGGCCCCTCAAATTGTCCCAGATAAACCTTCTGATGCAATGCAGAAACAATCAACCACCTCCTCTGGTATTGCCCCTTCACCAGAGGAGAGTAATTATACTCCTTAAGAAGGTGACAGGGGTCAAGACCCTGACCAGAGAGGCGGTGGTGTTTGGTCACCTGACCTAGCAGCAGGGAACCTCAATAACCTGTTTTGACTAGTTCATCTCCCGCTTCAGGAATGCTCTGGGGAAAACCAGGAACCTGCTCATAAACAGACACATGAACCCCTCAGTCGAGGACTGCATCAAAATGGGATTGCATGAAATGCAGGGATTCTACAGAAATATAGTTAAGGATGATGGCAGAGATCATATGGAAGAGAAAGACTGACACAGACTATTCAGGGGTAGGACCACCACTGGAGAGAGAGACAATGATGGCAACAACAAAGATGATGACAATGGCGACTATGATTACAATGAATGAAAGGACTGGGGAAACATGGCGAGTTGGGAGACGGTGTGGGGCAAACAAAGAGGGGGTACTTGCATGGTCCTTTATGTTATTGTGACAGGTAAAGGTGATGGTTGTTGCACTTCCCTGTTACTGAGTGCAAGGCGGGACGAGCTGGCTGGGTTAACCACGTGTATCAGTTGCGAAGAACAGTACTTACTCTGCAGTTGATTTTAGCAGGGTGAAGTTTTATTATGAGGAACCACGAATGCAGGTTATGATGAATGGCTGCAGGAACATGGAGTTACAGAAACCATGTTACAGCAAGCTACTGCGAATGCACAAAGGCCTTTTTATGAGACGAGGAAGTGACTGGATTGTCACTCGGAGGGTTTCTCTGCCTTCCTGTTCCGCGGTGGGATACATATACTTGGATTCGCGTAAGCATGCTATGTCATACTGCGGCAAATTTTAACCTATGGCGGCGCATATTGAGTTTACTCACCGACAAGCTCCTAGCCTATGATTGTTAGCCAAGCACTGGACATCTCTGTCCAATTATATTGTGCTGAAAATTCCCCTTGCTCAGCTCTGCGGTGTTCCTTGTCTGGGACAACGAGGAAACACGCAGTCTACTTCTTCCTGTGTTGCTTAAGCACTGCGACCCTCTCTCTCTAATCTGTGAGCCGCGGTCTGCT
>JAGPOW010003648.1:27146907-27290995 GCA_030014935.1 Caiman crocodilus | reverse complement strand
ACTGCGACCCTCTCTCTCTAATCTGTGAGCCGCGGTCTGCTTCCTTATTTTTGTGGTCATGAGTTTGTTAGTAGCTGAGCTTTGCTTTAAGCTGTCTGTGAGTTATGCAATCCCTCTCAAGCTGTCTGTTAGTACTGTGTCTGATTTCTGTGTCATGAGCATCACACTTCTACCTGACAATGGTGATGGGCATGTAGATTTGTGAACAGGTGGGAACACACATGCGCAGCATCGTTATTGTAGTGAGAATGATAATAGTGTAACTGTAAAGCTTTGGGTTGGACTGTCAAGTGAGCCATATTGGTCACAAAACAGAAGTGTAGAGGTATAGATGTGTGTGTGTGTATATTTTTTTTGCAACCCCCCCATCATTTGTTCTCTCTCTCTAAACAGGAGCTAAAGTGCTATTTAAAAGAGTATATTTATGGAGTACCTGTACAAAAACTAAAAAAAAAAGTTTCAAAAAAAGGTAAAATACATAATGTTGCGGTGAACTAAGTGCTTGGATACTATATTCCAAGCTCAGGGTTTTTTTTCATATTTGATCCTCATTTTCATGTGCTCAGACTGAAAAGGGTGTCACAGTAAGGATGGAGGAAGGGGTTGTAGGAGGAACAACTTGGAGGAAAGGGGGAGCAGAAGGTATAGGGTAGCCACAGACTTATTTTCCTTGCTGTAGCAGTGGGAAGGGGACAAATTCAGAACAAACTCAAATGTATAACTTTTCAATACATAGAATCTAATTATTGGGGAGTCAACTTATAATCAAAGTCATCTTATATTTGAATAAATACAGTAATTGGCAAGTCAAAAATCATACTGATCAGTGCCAGACAAACTCATTTTTAAGCTGTTGATATAGTTCTTCCATGACTTTCCCTATGAAAAGTGATTTGGTGGACTTGTTACATATGCTAGGAAAACTACAAATAGCTTCGGTATTAGAAGAGATTAAAAAAGCCCTTAAATTCAGCATTAGCAGGCCTACAATTGTGCCTCCTTTCTTCTTTTTGCCTGCCAGCCATTTATTAAACAGTTTGTATTTTATCTAACTGGTTGTGCCTACCCCCACTACGTCAAAGTTAATATTAGATATGTGGCTAGAGCCCACTGTCTGTGTTTTAAACATTTAGTGAAATGCTGCGTTCCCTTTGTTTTACTGTAGCTTGAAGCATCTGTCAGTTCTATAGGTTTCGAATCTATCTGATACTGTAAAGCTAAAACACTGATGTATAATTCATATTTTACCTGGGTGTTCACAACCTATGGCCCACAGACCAATTGGATCCCGCCTATGAAGTTAGGTGGTTTTGGTAGTGTTTGGGTGGCGTGAGGCCTCGGTGATGTTTCAGAGGCAAGGTCTCTGGCAGCATTCTGGCAATGGGGGCCTTTGCCAGGGCCATAGCTGGGCAGTGAGGCAACGGCTGGATCAACCTGTCTTAGTTGTTGTGGCATATTGCTTCAAAACATTGCCAACTTCTGGTCTACCCTGTAATATTATAGAATTTTAAATCACACTACTTGAAAAATGTTGTAAAAATACTACAAAATACCAAGACTACTAATTATCTAGACTGCTTAAGATACTTCACAACTCACAAACTATCATGTTTTTAGTTTTATTTTACTAAAAAAAACTAAGAAATTTAGGAAGTTTCCATTAATATGCATATACATATACATACTCTGTGTGTGTGTATACACACACACTTTATATACATACAAACATGCATACACCCCCCCCCCACACACACAGTATTGGCATAGGTATAAATTTGCCATGAAAAATCCAACTTATGATAAACTCTTTTTCAATGTAAGGTGATTGCACAGGCCAACAGTCCATTGTGTCAAGTAAACCTGCACATCTCATGGGCAGTTTAATAATCAGGATACTGATTTTTTTCTGTCCATGGGCACAGGGGAAAGTATCCTATTTTACATATTATCACATTGATGTTAATAGGAGTACTTGTAGAGGAAGGTAATATTCAACATGTTCAATGGTATCAAAATGTAAGTGATTCAGACACGCATGGCATTGGAATTGTGCTAGGGTCTATGATCAAGACCTTTTACACTGCTGAACTGATAGTTTTAGGGATGGGTAGAATGGAAGCGAATGGTTGAAGTTTGTTGCTTCTCAGTGCTCCTGGACTTTGCAAAGAAGAAGTATAAACATAGCCATATTTACATTAGCAATAAAGAAAGGATTTGGATTATATCCTCACCCATTGCTTTGCTAATTAAGACTTGAATTATGTTTAAATAGGCTGTTTTAGGTTTCATTGTAAACAAGATTTTAGTAGTTCTAGAACTTAAAATATAATCATGATAATCACCCAGCTTTTAAAATTAATGGTTCCCAACCAAAATCCCTCATCCAAACACCTACAATTTGGCATGTCTAGAATCCAGACTTGAATTTGTTTGTAATTCAGCACAGTAGCCTCATAATTCCTTTTAGGGCCATCATCTTATAATTCAGTCCTGTTTCTGTCATGCTTTTACAAATAAAACTAAAATCATGACCAATATGGATGAAATTATATTTGTAGACATTATAAATTTCATTTGAAATGCAGTAACTCCAGTTGCATAACATTCATATTTTACTAGTTCAGCATTTCGTGGTATATCCAATTTAGTGTCATCGAATTTATTTAGTTAGGCTCAGACCCTCTGTCTAAGTAATTTATATGTATTAGAAACAGCCACGCTACGATGATCTCAGAATAAGAGACATTGATTACTTTTCCATGTGGTTTATGAAATATAAATGGATGATGAGTCATTCTAAAAATATCCAATTAAATGCAAGAATCAAAATGAAAAAATAACCTGCAAACTCATAGCTATTGCAGAGGTGTAAAAGGAAAAATAATACTGCTGGTGGGTGATGGTACGGTGGCTACTACTACTTCTACTTTCAGCTCCTGCTGTAAAAATCTATATATATATAAAATGAAGTGTAGGTCTATATGTATGTATGTATGTTCACTTATAACTCGAAAATGGATGGTCCTACCTACTCAAAACCTTCCAAAATTACCTAATACCACCCAAAGAAAATTATAGGTGGGTTATTTTTCATTTGACCCTTTTTGGGGCTTCCCTTGACTGGGATTACTTTGCATCTCAGACAAACTGGTACCACTTCATTTTGGATGCAGTAAATTCAGTTCAATTGTCATTATTATATTGATACTTGCCTTTTTTTGCTCAAGATTAAATATGAAATGTTAAATATGTTTTACTAAGTTCATCAAAGTAAACAAACACGGCAATTACAAAAATAAAAGCCCAGGAGAAGAATGGGTACTTCAGCTAGTTTGAATATAAACAAAGGAACTTGCTATATGATTTAAAGGTGGCCTACACCTGCTGCAATTCTATTGGTTACTAAAAGCTAGGTAGAAATCAGTAAACTGGGTGCCAGAATAGGACATAGATGAAATATAAGCAAGTAAATTACAAAGTGCAATCCAGATGAGTCTTGCTTCAGTTGGTACAAAGCCCCATAGATACCTAAATTCATTAGGTAGCTCCATTGTGGTCCAACAAGATCCCTAGGGACTCAAACTTAGGCTTCTAACTTCTGCCAAGCTCTGCTGCAAACTAGGCTGGAACTGGAGAGGAAAGTGAATTCCAAGTTCCCAGAAAAGCCCAATCTAATAGACATACTCAAAGCATGTCTATATCTTGCTGACAGCATTAAATTTAGCAAAAAGTGCAACACTTCATTCATTTGAATCAGGTGTTACTTGAACATACAAAGGTAATTCCAGTCTAGAAGCAAGGCAGAGGGTAGGGAGGGCATTATCTTACCGTATTGTTCAAGTGCAGTGCCTGGGCT
The DNA here is from genome assembly GCA_030014935.1 of Caiman crocodilus. NCBI lineage: Eukaryota > Metazoa > Chordata > Crocodylia > Alligatoridae > Caiman > Caiman crocodilus. The sequence goes on along the minus strand of JAGPOW010003648.1, from coordinate 27,287,139 downwards.
GTATATATGATTTAGTTTATGAGGTACAAATATATACTCTTTCTGTCCCTCTGTCTCTGTTTAGATATAGAGATAGATCTACATATATATATATATATATATATATATATAGATGTGGCAGGCTGGCTGGTGGGCTCACTGGCAGCTCCAGAATGTTAGCTTGAGCCCGAAGGGCTCAGGCTCCACTGGTAGAGACAGTTTTCCTTCCCCACCAATCAAGGGAAGGTAGAAGGAAGGCAGCAGCACCCTGATCCAGGGATGAGATGAGAAAGAGGACCTGAGAGGGAACTAACCTCTCGGGCTCCATCATTGGTCCATTCCCAATCTGGGGCAGAGCCTCTAGAAAGAATAAAAGCCCATGTACTTGAGTACACGGGTGGCTTAAGCGAGGGACAATGGAGATGGGGCTTATGAAGAGCTGGTAGAGCTGATCAGAGGGGTGTAGCAGTTGCCCCAGAAGTACCCAGTATACACTACTGCTTAGCAGGGAGCAGCAAGCAGCTGCATCCTAGCCCTGCCATGGAGGGAGTGTTGGTGCATGGGTTGGCACACAGAGGGTCCAAGAGCACATGGGACCTCGGCTGTTGCACAAGGCAGCACATTCTCCATACCTACATGAAACAGGAGTGACGGTGCACAGATTGGTGCACGGAGGAAATGGGGGTGGATGGGATCCCGGTGGTTGCAGGAGGCAGCGCAGGACCCCAACCCTGCACGAGGCAGGAGCCCAGCCTCCTCAGTGCACAGAGCAGTGCATGGGGCTGGTGGAGGGCTGGAAGGAACTGCAGCAGCTGTATGAGGCAGCATGGATCTCCAACCTCCTGCATGAGGCAGGAGCTAGGCCACCAGTGTACAAGGACATAGAGCTGATGAGTCACCATGGCTGCACAAGGCGGCGTGGGTCCCTAACCCTACATGATGCAGGAGCTGGGTCATTGGTGCATGGATCAATGCACAGGGCCATACAGAGGACAGGATGCTGCAGCTGCACAAGGCAGCGCAAGTCCCAGTACACAGGGCAGTGCACAGCGGTCTGAGAGAGGGCTAATAGGCCCTGGTGGCTGCACAAGGCCACTCAGGCCTTCCTGCCATGAGCAGTGACTGGATGGGTCAACCATCCCTGTGAGGGAGGATGCTGGGAGTCGTGAGTTACCCGGAAAAGGGATTCCCATAGGGGAGAATAGACCTCCTTACTGTGGGGAACCAAGGGGAAGCCCCTGAGGAGTGGGGACAATTCGCCCTTGGGCACAGAGAGGAGTCTAGGGCCCCTGTTTATCAAGGGTAGTGTCATAGTTGCAGGCCCCTCCTAGTGGAGCAGCCCGGGAGAGGATAATGATGTTTTATTAGGTAATGGGTCTTTCCCTGGGTTGCCATTTCTTCTTTGGGCACGGCTGTTGTGCCATTGTTGTGGTCTGGTTCCTTACACTTGGAATTCCTGTTGTAACCCTGCTGTTGGGATTCTTCTTGTCACCCTGCGTTCTTATTGTTGTATTGTAAAGGACTGTAAGCTGTTTTTTATATTTGAATTCATTGTACCAGTTATCTGTATTTATGTGTATTTCATTTGGTGTAACCTTATAGTACATGCTTAATTATTGTCCCATCACTGCCAGAGATTTCTGTCATTGATTTGTAGACTAACCCATGCTTTATCATCAAGTACTCCTTTGCCTGCTGCTGGGAGGGCACTGTTGAGGGGCCAAGGGTGCAGACAAATCAGAAGTTCATAGAGGGTTAGGCCTGTGCCTGAGTTTGAGGTTAAAAACAAGGGATTATTATCTGTGTGAACCTATACCTTTAAATAACACTTGTATATCTATCTATCTATCTATCTATCTATCTATCTATCTATCTATCTATCTATCTATCAATAGATATAGAAATTGATATAGATATGTAAGTAAGTTCATGGTTATAAGTTTTATATCATATTATATCATTAAACCTGTATATAGTTAAATATCACTGGGTGTCCTTGGTCTCTGAACAGCTCTGTAGGAAAAGGAGGTGAGATGGCTTGAAGGTAGACAGCCACACTCCCCACAGCATACACACACCCACTGAATCCCTTCAATTGAAGAGGCTGTACCTTCTGTGTACCAGACGGGTAATATATATAGCTATACATATTTGTGTGTGTGTGTGTATATCTAAATCTCTCTATATAGATATAGATATATATGGATATACACACATATATATTGTGTATAGATATATATGTATAGATATATCTATCTATCTATCTATACCTATACACACATACACATACATATATCTACAGCAAAAGCTGTGTTATCCAGCACTTTATCAACTGGAAAGTTTCACTAACCATCATCCGAGGGACACGGCAAAAGCAAAACCAGAAGTCCTACTTCCAGTTTCACTGCTGCAACCTGAGTTCTTCTCCTTCACTTCTTTGGCCCACAGCCTAGAGCAAAGTACTTTGTGTAGCACAGAGCAGCCTGTGTGGGGCCCCCCATCCTTAACCCTGACACACTGAAGCCAGGGAGTGCACCAGATGGTGCACATTTGATTAACCAGCATATTTGATTAAGTGGCATCCCCCATTCCCAGTGGACGCTGGATAACAGAGCTTTTGCTGTGTATCTATATCTAGATCTAGATCTATAGATATAGATATATCTATTGCAAAAGTTATATATCTATAGCTTTTGCTGTATATCTATTTATCTATATATATCTACATAGATATATTTGTATATGTATGTATATGTATATATATACACACACACACACACACACACAGCCCCCCCTAACCAGCCATCTTCCCCAAAGTGGGATTTTTCTCCTCTGAGAAACCTATTTTTCTCATACATGTTTTCCATGAAAAAAAATCAATTTTTTGGCAAAAATGTTGAAAATGTGTTTTTTAAATTGAAAATGTTGATATATTGATCTGTAATTTTCTTATGAACTTTGCCTGATGTACTTCAATACAGTCACTGGTTCGAAGGCCAAGTGAAATTTCTGAGGCCAATCACTTGGTTACCGAAATAATGCTAAGCTGCCATTCTGGTAAAAATGACAGGGCATTGAGCAACACTGAATAATCCTTGGTCAGTCACTACGCAGGCTTTTAGTGGAAGTCTGTTTCTGGAAGCCAAATCCATGAAAATGGTGATAGTATCAAAAAGAAATCACCTCAAAGTTGGTCACTGGAATTTCTAAACAATATCTCAAACTTCAAAGTCCTCATAGATCAAGGAGGAGCTGGCTGGCTATAGACTTAAACCCTAAACATTGCTGAAAGCAGGTTGACTGGTAGAAGTAAGAAGTGCTTTAATAAATAAAAGAAACATCTTATCTGCTCAGGACTCAGTGACAACTTTCAGAGGAAGAAGCACTCACTATGAGAGACTCATTTGAAGCTCTTGGCCTTATTAGTTGGGAACTTATGAATCAATGAATTATAAATGCCAGGCTCCAAACCAGATTTCTAAATCTCTCAATCATAAACTGCTACATTACAACAAAAAAAACATGCAGTTACATGAACAAAGAGATGATCAACAGTTTCCTCCACAGTGTGATTGACAGAATACCAGTATGAAACTTAATCCCTGTGATATGTTACTTCAGAATTAGGATGCAACAACCACAAGAAGGAAAAGAGCAAAGGGGAAGCTCTCCATTGAAATGGTAAGAAACTTACTGAATTGTGCTTGGGATCTGATCTTGTCCTTGTCTTACAGAGACTCAAAGAACTCACCAGATGGCAAAACAAAAAGTCCAACTGACCATATTTACACCAACTCAAGATCCAGGTCATCTCTCCAAGATGCAAAGGCATATTGAGAAGCAGAGGTCAAGGGCAACCACAATCTTAGGATTGCCAAACTGAAAATAAAACTGAGAAATATAAACTGTAAACAAAAGTACTGAAGAAAGTCAAGGGAAGAAAATGGAAAACAAGAGAGTACTGTAAAAAATTCTAACTTAAAACTGAAGAACACAATGGAGGCATTGTCAGAGGCAGAGGAAGAGGAGATGGATTGAAAATGAAAGAAAATGGGTAATGTTCAGAGGCTCAGACTGAAACAAGAGCAATTAGTTGGATAATGACACAGACAGAGTAAGAAGAGGGTAAGACAAAAAACATGAAGTCCTAATGAGGAAAGAACAGCATTTAAAAGGAGTTATTGAGTGCTAAAATCAATGAAATATTGGAAAAAGCAAAGGAGGAGCACAAGAAAGAAGATAAAGCAGTGAAAAGCAATGAAAGGAAAGATAAACAGAGTTGTTTTGAAGTCCTCGCACTTGAAGCTGAACTTACTGATGCAATAGGAAACCACAGAGCCATTTCCTATGCGACTAAAACACTATGTGGAAATTTCAGAACAGGAAAAGGGCCAATCAAAAGATGCAAGATGGAAAAATGCTCACAACTAAGTAAAATAGAAAAAACAGATGTGGTCTTCTTTGAAATGTTCTCCCCAACAGCCCCAGCCCCAGCCCCAATCCCACTTCCGTACCAGATTTCAAAGAAATATGTGGATCTGAAATATGTGACCTGATATTACCATTGGCCCAACTGATATACCAAAAGCACATGCAAAAATTAGGAACTGAAAATGGCTCTGTGGTTTCATACTCTAGCAGCCGGAAATGATCAAATCACATCAGAAATGCCAAAAGTACTTAACACCATATCCTAAGTGAAACCAGTAGAGCTATTCAGTGAAGTCTGGGGAAAAGAGAAGCTTCTTGAATAACTGAAGAATCAATAGAACTATAGAACTATAAAATCAATATCAGAATACCTAAGAAGAAAGATATTACTGGCCACATCCAGATGAGATGCTACTGCACTGTAACTTTGGGAGGCACTATGACACAATGCTATTGTGAAGTATTAATTAGATATTGCATAGTAGCTTGTTGCCACTATGCAGTAGAGTCAGAAAAAAAAAACATGCGGGGATGCTACTGCACAGTAACACTGGTTACTGTACAGTCGTTTTATACAAGTACAAAATGACTGCGTAGTAACAACTATGCAGTCTGCTGCTCGTGTAGACATGGCCACTGACTGTAAGAAATGAGGAAGAATCATATTCTTGACTGTTGTAGGCAAGCTGCTTCTTCAGTGTGACATTACACAGGGTGAAAGAGGCAATGAATGCAAGAACAGGTTTGATTCAGTTCTGGTAGATTTTGTTTGGGCCATTTATTCACTGAAGAATGTCGAGAATGCCAATTTCCTCATTATCAATTTCATTGATTTTTAGAAAGCATTTGACAGCCTTCTCCAACATGTATTATGGAGTGCCTTTCAGTCCTATGGAAGCTTAGCTAAAATTGTTAAAATCTTCAAGGTTATGTACAGAGATGTAAAGTGCTTTTGGGAGCAGGGGGGAACAGCCAGAAAGGAGGATGGTTCAGTATCATCACTGACAGTAGGTAAGGCGGGATTCTCTCTGCTTGTATCTGACATTGCCATAGACTGGATAATGCAGATCTAGATAGGTAATACAAACACTAAGAACAGGGGTGGATGGTTAAAAGGCCACAAAAACATAATCTGGCATATAAAGCTGGTCAGGCTGACCTCAATGTACCATCAAGAAAGAACATCATATCCAAAAACAAGCACTTTAAAAAAAATGGAACAGCACCTTAAGAGCTAAGGGAGGGTTCAAAAAGAAAGAGACGTGAGGGAAACATAGCACTCACTGAACTTGACAGTGTATGGAAATCAAAGATACACAGTGCCAGAACAAAACAGAAATCTTCAGCTGAAATGTAATTGTAGCACTAACTTGTAGCTGTCAAAATTGGAGGCCTACGAAGATGTTAAATAGGAAATGAAATGCCTATGGAAGCAAGCTGCTGTGGAAGTTTCTAGGTATTGTCTTGAAAGATTTCATCAGGAATAAAGAGATGAGAAACCACCAGTCAGAAACCCACCCCCACCAGATTCAGACAAATATCCTATAAACATAAACTTTTCATAAAAAAAAGAAACCTCATTAAAAACATTTTTTTGTAATAACAACAGTTTAAAATCCTTCCCATCTGGACCACTTGCCAGCATTCCTGGATGGAGGAGAGAGGGGCAAATGGGGGAACTGTGTGAGTCTATACTGATGGAAATTCATCCCTCCTCCTTTTGCAACTACAGAGAGAAAAGGAACATGGTAATAGCACAGTCTTGCTATACAACTCCAGAGGTGTGAGTTCAAGACTTGTACCTGGCTGTTTGGGTTTGGAAGTCAAAGATAGCTAGACATGATGGACACATCATTCTCTTATGCACTGTTGGCTACAGAAACTGGCATGTGTTACCTGTGGTCTATGAGCCTTTAAACTTCGTAGGAAATACTGGTTGCTTAGCCAGGGTTTTTTATCCCAATAGTAGTCAAATTTTGAAGAGAGATTTCAAAGGGAATCTTAATGCATTTTAAAATTTTTGCAATATTTTAATACAAATAGTTCCCAGTGGCACAAGATAGGAAAAAGAACCCCATTGTTCATTAGTGTGTAAAACTACTATCCCAGATTCCTCGCAGCCTGAAGAAACAAGACAGCAGGACAGTAGACAAAGGATGAATGATATGGAATGCCGCTTACAAGTGTAAGCTTCATGTTTATTCCTGTATGATTTGACTTTGCCTCTCCAAAAAAGAGAGGGAAGTGAAAAAAGGACAGATTTCAGTCTGAGGGCTGTATCTCTGCTCACATCTGCACTAGGGACAGAAATTACACACAAACATATAACTAACTGGAAACCAGTTCCAATCTGTAACACAACAGAAGTTTGGTGCGCATAAACTGCTTGCAAAATGGCTAAAATCAGTTTAAGATAAACCTGGATGGATATAATATCAGACTTAACTGATTTAGGTTAAATTGATTTCTTGAACTTCTGTCCCAGATTCCCTCCAGATTCAAGTTAACTCATAGTATCCCAGCATCCCATGATGCTTTGCACTTTCCCCACATACCCTCCTTCACAGAGTGGGTTGACTAGCCTTGGCTGAAGCTGTCTGCTCCAGCACAGTAGCATCTCCTGGCCTGCGCCACTGCAGGCATGTGGCTACAATTCCAAAATCAAAAGTGAATGCTGGTTCACTTGCTTATTGGTTCAATCTATGTAGCTTAGACTAACCTGCAAAGATTGACTTGATTCAGCCTCAGGCTTTTTGACTGTCTATACATAGCCATAGAGCACAAAAGAGGATGATTCACTTAGGGAAATATCCCAGATTGGTTGTAGTAAGTACTGATGCTGTTCAGCAGCTATTTTTGAAACTGAAGGAAAGATTGAATATAGGTAATTTGCCTAGCTGATCACAGTCAATCACATTCCAAGAAAATAGCCAGTAAGAGTGAGGCTGGGATTGGGGTGACAGGGAGGGGAAAGTTATAAATATAGGAGTTAATGACTTAGTGGCTGATGGTTGCAGATTGCAGGATGATGTTTTGTCCATTGTGGCACAACTGAGAGGGATGGCTGGGAGAAGCAATTGCTACAGCTAGAGGCTACATAGCCTATGGAAGTTGAATTTAGCTAGAAGCTAGCTACTTTAAGTTGGGATCCTGCCTCAGTAGAAGAGAGGTCTAGTGCAGAGGAATGGGAGGTGAATGCTTGTGCATTCTTACTTGACGTAACATGGCTGATAAAAATATTCAGGTATTGGATTCAGAGCCAGATACTGGATATTTTATCTGCTGTTCCTGCAGTCTCTACAGGCTTCAGGTTTCTCTTGACTAGCAACTCAGTTATTTACCATGGGAATGACAGACCCCCACATTAAAATCTGTTGGTATGCACAGTAGCAATGAAAGAAGAACTTGGTTGCAAGCCAGAGAATGAAGAAGCAAAGCAATATACATCATCTTGGACATCACTAGTTGTAATTGTGTAGAGCATACAATGGAGACTTGAGGGTAAGCAATGGCTATGAGAGATTTGCTGACAGTTCAAGGTAGCTATTCACTTCTGCACAACAGATATCCTGAATATAATATCAAGAGCAAAATATTTCAGTAGCTTTGATATGATTCCTAAATACCATTCAAGTGGCATTTGAAGATCAAGAAAGAATTGCATTTATGACACCCTATGCATTGTTTAAAATTCAGAAAATTCCTTCCAGACTTACACATGCACCAGAGACATTCCAAAGGGGTGTATGTGACTTAAAATGAGTTTTGAGAACTGAAGATTTCACTACATAATTAGATGTGTTTTAATAGCTGTAAGAACTTATGGGAAGAACATCTAACTGGCATGGGTAAGATTCTAAACTTTTTATGGAACCAGAGTTTAAAAGTCTAGGAAATGGCAAATATTATATATTGGCATAGAATCACAGCACCTTTGTGGGATAGAAGGGGTAGGTTTCTCTGAAATCAGGGAAAGCACAGAAGTTTGCAATGATAAGCAATTTCTTCATATTTTGTACAAAAATTCAGCAGGGAGTGTCATTACAGTGGCTGGTTAAGAGCAACATTGGCCAGAAGAAAATTAAAAAGCTCTTAACTCACCAAAAGAAAAAGTATTGACTATACTGTACCTAAATTTCCAAATTCATGTTATCCATTCATGATAATTTGTGATGTTTCAAATATTTCTGTCAGAGATGCACTGTAACAAATTGATCGGCGTTGATAGGCATAGTTGATGGCTTTGGGAAGCTGTAAATAGGAGAGGGAAAAATATTTGTCCACAGAAATGGCAAGTGGACTACTGAGGAAGCCTTCAAGGCTTTTTGAACACATTTACCAGATGTGAAATTTACAGTGTACCTAGTCTCTGGAGTCCTTTAGTGTCTCCCTATAGAGTACAGCCCAGAAGAGTACCTGTGGGAAATGTCTCACAGTCTTTCCAGCTATGCATTCATTGTTCCCCATGCAAAGTATGAAAATTATGGTGTCTGCTGTTCTCACTCAGGTATAGCAATGAAACTAGACTAAAACTGGTCTTGTAATGACATCTGGTGAGAACAGCCTAAGGACCCTAAATTAATCTTCATGTACCAACAAAATTAAGGCTGTGTGGAGTGAATGCACTTTAGGAACAATTGATCAGATTATCACCTTGATGGTGTATGATAGTAACAGAGGACTGTCTTGTCAGCAGTCCTATTGAATGTACAACTAAAATATTTTCATGATAACTGAACAGGCAGATATAAATAGACACAGAGCTGGGTATCACACTTTTGTTTTGTTTTGTTTTGTCTTTTTCCTGACTTGGCATGTGTGGCTGCACATGTTCAGACATACTTTTTGTAGTGCATAGACTCACTAAATGAAAGGAAAGGGCAAACACTCAGGATGCTAAACAGTCATCCCAGAGGTGTATGGAAGAAAACTTAGAAATAAGCAATCATCAAGCTCTGTTGGTTCGTAACAGTAGATTAATTGTTGAGGGAGTATTGATGATATAGCCTCTGGACCTCTATACATTCCAGCTGTCAACTAACAATCTAACCATAACACACTGACCTAACTTGGAGGGGGCATGCATCCTGTATGCTCTGATAATTTGGGTTTAACTAACTGATATCTCCATGACTAAACAAAGATCCAAGATGGATAGAATGAAATGGAAACCCACATAGACCCCTAGAAGTCACTATTTTCAAAAATGTAGTCAACAAGAACACTGGTAGAATCTTCTTCGAGATCCTGTTTGTGAAGATACTGTATGTGCAGACAGTCAAAGTATGTCATTCCCAGGTCCTTGCCAGCTACCCTGACATGACCTGGAGGAAGCACCCAGTAGCAGCAACACCAGAGTAAGCCCACCTGGCTTGGGGCCCCTGTACAAGCTGCTCATCACCAAGAGAATGGTGACCTCCAGTGATGGCTGTTGCACAGGGCCCTGGTCATGGGTATCTTTGTTGGCCACTTAGACCTGACTGTGCCACTGGCCTGACCTTTTTGTGAGGAGGAGGTGGAAGAAATTCCACACATTGCTGCACTACCGCTGACTGTGGCTATTCTTTATTAACTTTAGCACCCTCTTTGGTATGCTGGACTTGGACTTCTCCAAGATTGCATACATCTTTATCCCATTCTGAGCAACCAAAGGGAGTGTGATCTGCGTAGCCAATTTTCTCCTGGGCCAGGCCAAGAAGGTAACTCTGAAAAGCTGCAGAAACTGGCTTGATGACTCTTGCTTCTTGGTCTAGGCACATCATATTTGTATTTGGATACTTTCACCTTGCAAAAAAATGTGGACCAGAGGGGACACTCTGCAAGACAGGTAATAGATGTCTGGTCCTAAATGTGTACCCTTCATTTAACTCCATGAAGCGTAGACAGTCAAAGTATGTCATGCCCACGTCCTTGCCAGCTACCCTGACATGACCTGGAGGAAACACCCAGTAGCAGCAACACCAGAGTAAGCCCACCTGGCTTGGGGCCCCTGTACAAGCTGCTCATCACCAAGAGAACTGGTGACCTCCAGTGATGGCTGTTGCACAGGGCCCTGGTCATGGGTATCTTTGATGGCAGGAGAGGGGGATTCAATCTCTGATGACAGTCTTTTTGTTGCCAGCATAATATTTTTTGCTAGCATTAGCATTCATACTCAGCCCTTGAGAGGGCTACACCTTTTTATACTTTTACCTTTTCTGTTTAATTTTTTTCTAATACAATTTTAAAAAGTAAAACAGAAATCTTATCTGGGGAAAGGAGAGAGTGGTAGCAAACAGTGTAAACAGCACATTCATTTGTGGATGGTTCTGGTCATGGTGTTGTATTTTAGGAAGGTGACAGGAAGGGAGTCAAAGGGAAATAGTTTAACTCTGTGTGCTGAAGGTGTTTGTAGATTCTCCTTTGATCTCTATTAGAAAATGCCATCTCCAAAAGTGGTGAAAGTTGGATGCTTTTGAGCAATGGTTTTCATCCTTTTTTCATTTGTGTCCCCCAAAACATTTTGAATGGAGGTACAGATCCATTGGAATTGTAAGTGTGGGTATTCACATACTTTGCTTGATCATTGTCATCTTTTGCAGACACTTAGACATAGTCTGCAGACCTCCAAGTGTCCACAGATCACAGGTTGAAAACCACTGCTAAAGAGGAAAGCATATACTTCTTCATAACACACATTAAATACTGTAGACTAGCAGAACAAGGGATTTCTTTCTTACTCCAGATGTTGATTAGATTCATTCTTGAAGCATGAAGACTACAGCCTTTTGATTGTAGCCTGATTCATATAACTTGTCACATGATGTTGCTCACATTTCCAATAACTTTTGAAGACAGATTTGGATTTCGCTTCGATCATATTATATGGAATTACAACACACAAGTTAAATGTGCTAACACTTCTGTTGAAAAAAATGTTTTGCTTCAAATGTATTGTGGTTGGTTTTTTTTTAATCAAGTTCTCTCTTAGTTTTGTATTATACAAAAAGGTAAATCATTGAACTCAAATGGCCTCTTGTCTGTGTTTTCTCCTCTATTCTTCTCATCAGCGGTGTCCTTGAGGGACCCTTAAAATGGGAATGACTTAAAACACTCCATTCAACTGTATGGAATAAACAGCTTCATTTTTGAATTATTCAAAATCTGTGGGTCCTAAACTAGTAACGAATTGGTCCCAGAATATCATTGGAAAAAGAAGATATATGATCTGGGGAAAGAAAAAAGAAGTTATTTTCATTACCAAACATCATAGAAAAGTTATGGTTGATAAAGATTATAAAACACTATGGCCCTAAATATGGCCGTTCATAACGAAGTGTCAGCTTGTCTAATTTACTGTACATAACAGATCTAACAGTAATAAATGTTACAGCTATTGATATAATATATCCCATGGCATTGTGTTCTTTACAAGGCAAAATTTGACAAATTCCTGTAATTTGTGTTTAAAAGGTCTTGTGGGAGGTGTAAATCTTGTGGCATTTAATTCTTTTCCAGGCATTGGTAATGTATGTTGTTCATTATTAATATCTTTTTAAAACATTTGCCAAAATAAAGTAATAAGATGCACCAAGTTTTCTCTAATCAAACTAGAGTGTCTATAAAAAAAAGCAAATTAATAAAGGGCTCAATATGTACATCAGTCACTTGACTGTTGACTTCAGAGGGAGCTACATACATTCCATTATGGCTGATCTGCATGTGAATTTGAAAGGCCAACAATCAAGAGAAAAAAAATCATCAAGTTAATCAAGCTAAGATGTCTCACAGAGGACATTAAACTGCAAAACATAATAGAATTTCTTTGTAGAATTTCAAGAAGTATTGTAAATTTTGAGCACAATATTCTGACCCACTCCATCTAACTAGTATAATTATACCTGGCCATGCAGAAGAAAGGCCAGGGGTAGGGCGATAGCCATGAAAAGGCATTGGCATTGTCATGGGTGGATCTAAACTTTGAAAAGGGGGATATATATGGTGAGGTGCAACACCACATATAAAACAATACATTTTTCTCTAGTTAAAAAGAAACTACAAGCTTTACTAATATGGTAAGGGTCTAGTGATGCATCATTCAGTTGAAGATTGATGCAAAAACACATGTAACTTCATTGGAATGAATTAAAAAAAATATGTAGGGCTGTGAAATATAAGCTTCATTACCAGAAGCAACTAATAGACAGTAGAACTGCAGAACAAAGAATATCTTGATTGGTGAAACATGAAGACAATTCAAAAGAAGAGATGGTGGTAAACATCTGTGGAATGAAGAATTTAGAAGGGGTTGGGTACCTTATAATGAGCTATGAAGTCAGTACTGCTTGACTAGAAATGCTGCTGTCACTGCTAGGCAGTTGGTTTTAAACTTTGGGTGGACTGGGAATCAAAGTAGGTGTGCAAGTGTACCCCCCTGGATCCACCCTTGGCATTGCAGTGCTTAACTTTTAGATGTGTGTTTGCCGAGTTGAAAACACAGCCACAAATTTCATACTCATCACTCACAGTAATTTAGGCACCATATTCTAAACGGAAGGGACTGACTTCATTCAGGATTCACAGTTAAGGACCATTTCCTAAAGTTAGGTATCTGAAGCAGCACCTTCTTACAAAACACAGGCACAGAACAGGGGTTAGTCCCCTTTTTCTTCCAAATAGACTGGTAGGTAGAGCATCAACCCATCATGTGGCAGATCCAGGTTCAATTCTTTTCTCTAACTGTTTGAAATCTTCATGTCTGCATAAACGCTCTCATTATCAGGCTGTAGTATAATCTGGGGTAGAGCTCACATCCTACAGCCTGTAATTTTGCATGGGACAGTATTTGTTAGCCATTCACTGTGGTCTGTAGCCTAAGCAGTAGTGCCCTCACCTGTGAGAGGTTCCAATCAATGCTCCAATAAACGATTGCTTCCTGCTTATGCCACCATAGCTTATTCTCCCATTTGTATTTTGGAACGTGCCCAACCCAGTACATGTGCTCTCTCAGAGCCTAGTGGATCATAACAGGTAGGCAATATAGTCAAGAAAAAGATGTGCTTATGGATCTTGTTGAGCTTAAGTATGAGCTAGGGGACAAGATGTCTAGTACTTCAGTTGTTCTGGTCATGCTACAAATGCAAGTATTCAGGCACTGAAGAATTTTCACTTGTGGAAACGGGTGTTGACAGAACCTTTATGCTGTGGCACTGCCAGGATTGGCTATCAGCTGCGTAGGCATTTTAGAGATCTGTATTTTGAACACAGTCCTTTTATTTTTGTGGATCCTGCTCCTAGTAATTATTTTACTGATTTAGCTTTGACAGAGTTTTCTCCTTGGCTTTGCTTGAGTTCTAAGAAGTCCCTTAGCATCTCCTGCCTCAATTTCCTTATTCTACAAACTGAGGCTAGTGACAGATCTCTTTCTCCCATGGACACCATCAGTTTTAATTCTCCTATTAATATTTGTCAAGCTATTTGGGATGTTCAAACACATTCTGGTAGAGGAAGGGAATTGAACCTGGCCTTCTACATGAAGAGTGAATGACAAATACTAGTATCAGCAATATTTAAATAGAAACCTTATCATCAGAGTTGGATATAGCCAAATGAACAAGTTACTGTGAGGTGAGCTAGGGAGTGAACTCTTGGTACATTAGCTCTTCCATGGTTATTACCTCATGGTAAATGTGATGCAAAGTACCTCATTTTTATCGATAAGTCAAGCTACCTAATAGGCTTCATGATCGTGCAGCCATACCCACAGAATACCCTTATTACTTCTAAAAGTCTTCTCTTTAATACTTCTCAAAGTTGTTAGAATAAGCTTGTTAAATATTTAGATACAGTAGTGGCTATAAATCTTCTCCAGACCAACCTGGGTAAGTGTTTAGCCTGTTTCTTTGAAATGGCCAGTGAAGTTCTTTTATTGTTCCTGATTAGCTAAACATGAATTAAATTTCTCATCACCAGTGAATTCTGAGTTCAGACTGTTAAGCAGTAAAAGTTACCTGAGAGGAAAATAATGAGATTATCCAGTTTGGCACCAGATGCATTTCCATATCTGCCAAACCAAGGAATTGGACATTAATCTTTTTTGACCGTTTATTAATATGCAACATTCTATTGAACCTGAACTTTTGCTATAACTTTGTACCAAGATTTGATTATGGGAATAATATGGCTTTTTCAAATCCAAATAGTTTTAACTATAGAACCTGCAAAAACATTCAGATTAGTTCTGATTGAAAAACATATGTGAACTTGATTTGAACTTGCGTTGGAAGAGGTCACACACCTCTAAAGACTATCTGGAAAATATGGGAACTGCTTTTGTTTGATCCTAAAGATCTAGCTTAGCTTGCTCTAGTTTGTGATCAAAGGTGTACTTACTTTTCAACATTGAAAGACTACTGAAGTGAAAAATTACCTTGAGACAGAGTTGAGGGGTGGGATGGACTACAAAATCCAGTCTATTTAAATGAGTCTCATGAGCACCATTTTTCCAAAGTGAAAAGGACAAACCAAGCTCTTCAAAAGCTTTTCTTATGGAATTCACAAACTATACTAGCGACAAGACATGAAGTAATTCCACAGTGGCAGTAGGGGAGTTCCTAATACCAGCAGTTCTAACTGCTAAGCAGTGCAACTTTTAGACTTCCTTATTCAATATTTAGTCCCTCATACTGATCACCTCCAAGACTCTCTAACCTCCACTCTTACTGATGCATACAAACATTATTTTTTTCCTCCCTACTAACTGAATTCACTTCATGTACAACCCAATTTTCCTTAAGTGCTGTCAAATTCTGTTTATATGATCAATTGCATGTAAAGGCCTAATATTCAGGCTCATCATATTTCACAAGATTAATGTTCAGGAAAGAAACAAATGTTCTGTGCCTAGAAAGGCAAAGAACTTTTCCTGCCTATGTCTTTAGACCAACATGGCTCCAACCAACAACCATGTACCTAGAAAGGCAGAAAATGAGTGCAGGAATTCTGATAGCTGTAAACACATTTCTGCAATCTGCTGTATTCAGTTGAATCCAAGGCAAAGATTTTCCCCCATTCTAGATGACGAAAAAAGCCCTGTGTCTTGGATTTGAGTACAAAGCAGAAGCCAGGGCAGGCAGCTGCTGTGGCTCCAGCTCTGACCCAGAGCGAAGCTTGGAGTCACTCAGAGGGGCAGCCACTGCCTCCCACCTACCCCTGACAGCCTCTGCCACCTGTGCCCCCCCACATCTCTGCCTTCCTCACCTGCCCTCTGCCTCTGCTTCTTATCCTCAGTTGTGGCTCCAGCTCCCACAGGGCCAGGCAGCAGCAGAGTAGTGGAAGCAGTTCCAGCTCCAGCTCTGGTTGTGACAATGGCTCCATCATGGTCCTAGGGCTGGGACCAGAGCTACTGCTGCTGCCACAACCCCTGCTGCCTGGATGGGCAGGGGTCAGAGCCACCATGGGCTCTGTGTCCCCAGCTAAAGGAAGGCTGGATCCAGACTCATGATGGAGGGAATGACAACAGGGGGAGGGGGAACAGGTGGATGGGGGTACAGACACCAAAGAGTGGGCAAGTGGTGGGGTGGCCAGGTGGCAGGTGGTGTGACAGAAGGGAGGACAGGTGGCAGGGGACAAGATGTGAAGGGAAGGAAACAACAAGTATGGATGAGGCCACTTAACTCTCACTATCTCCCCACCCTGCCACTGATTTTCCACTGCAGTGCTAGAGGCAACACATTTAAAGTAGGCCTCTGATAGTTGGATTCTATATATGGCGGCAAGGATTTCTTAGGGTGACATCTTGTATTGAACCAGCTGTGTAGTTGAGAGTGAGAGAATCAGAAAGAGTCAGATCAGCTTCCAAATTTAAGATGTTGTTTGTCTGATCTCACCACTACAACATCACTCTTATAGTGCTCTGGCCAGGTTCAACAGGAATTCAGTCTGTTTCTGGCCAGATTCAATGGGCCTGAGGTTGCCACCCTCTGTTAGTGGAGCAGGGTTAGGTTTGCTGATCTGACTGGCCCCTAGTTTCCTTCCCAGCCTATAGAAATAATTTCTGCAGATTCCATTGGCCTTTTGATGAAAGTACGTATATGAGTGTGCTTCACTGCAGCTTGGAATTATCAAAGCAAAATGTTGAGTATCCTGGAGTGTGAGACTGAGTGCAGACACAATAATAAGGGCCAACATTTGATCTAACTTCTGAATGAACCTGGAGTATGTAACTCTATTAGCTTCAATGGTCTTATGCCTGACTTACAGTACAGTAGAAGAAAAATAGATCAGGGCCTGGCTGAAAACCAAGTAACCACAAGAGGTAAGAAGTTTCATGGAGAATGACATGTTAAAAAGGAAGTACTAAAGTGTTAATTGCTGTATAAAACACAAATATATTTTTTGGCCCATTTAACTGTTATAAGCCAATGCACAGGAACTCTGGCAAAGGGCCCAGTGAACCCTCACTTTAATTTAGTCAGTCCACTTGAATGGATAGCCCCGGTTCATTTTGTCATTCTACCCATATGGGGTTTTTTTGTTTGTTTATTTTTTCCCACTAGCTTGTTATTTTTTCAAGGTGTCCAGTTTCCTTGCAAGTTAACTTGAAATCATTAAAAGAACATACCTCACCAAACGTATAACTCCAAATACCTGGCTTCACATCTTCCTTACTTAAAAAGTTGAGTTCTTAATTAGCAATACAGGTTACTGGCACCCTCTGGTGGATGGTTTTAATCATTAGACACATTAACAGGTAAAATAACATTTCAAAGGTAAAGATGCTGCACGCTGTAAAGGGACACTCTCAAATGCTCAAAGGGCATTTCAAAAGCAAGATCCAGTCAAAAGATGCAGTATGACTAGAATTTGTTTAATATTGCCTAATACTTTTAAAAGACAATGTAACACTGGAACAACATATTGCTGTGATAACATAGGCATCTAGTACCTCAACATTTCATACCATATAGAAAAGTGGCCTACATTTCCATAAGGCTTACAGCCCAGAGAAATTTTACTTATACATACCATTGGCCTATCTGGTATGAATCCTGAACCTGTTATAGTAAGAAATGCTCCTAAATCAGAAGTAAACGAAAAATATCTAGAAATTGAGACTAAATAGTAGACAATTCTCTTTTCTCAGAATCCAGTTCTAAAACTCTATGAAAAGACTGAGTCTGAGTGCTGTGAAGAGCCCTCCTGTTAACATCGAGAGTATAGAGGTCATTCTCATTAGAGTTGCTTGAACTATTCATTCAACTCTTTTGAAATTAAAAAGAATTGCATTTTTCCACATTCTTTATGCATTTCTGCAATTCTGCATTCTATCCTGCCCTACAGAAGACAGTAGAAAAATACCAGTAAAACATACTGTTCTGACTTTATGACTGGTTCAGAAGTATCTGGAAATCATGAAAACATTTCCAAAAGAGATACCTTCATGAAATTTCTAGCTCAGATTTGCAAAACCAATAGGTGCAGAGAATTTGGATCACCTTCAAATAAGTTAAAGTTCTTATCCAAACAAATTTTCTGAATGCACTGAGACTACTGTTGCTAAAACAAGTTCTAATATTGTTGAGCTCTCTACCTATTTCTACAAATATATGAAGATGGGTATATCGTGTGCTCCTGCATCTTAGTGTGTGTGTTACTTATGGCCAAATCCACCTATTGGGTTTCTAAGTGGGCTTAGGTATCTACATGTGATTCTATTTCACCCTGTCAAGTCCCTGAAAATCTTTTAATGAATCTACTTTTGTAACACACCATCATTTTACCCACAAGGCTGTGTCACAAAAAAAAAATCATTGAAGAAGAGGAACACATACCCACCTTTTATATTTTCAGTTAAATGGGACTCTAGCAAAATGAAACTAGTGAAACTAGATTGCACTTAGGCACCTTAGTCTGTTTACATGCTTAGTAGGTCAAACAGAATCAAACCCATAGTTTTTACCAGCCTAGTACCTCCAAAGTAAGCTGCTCACAGACTATAGGTGGAATAGGTCAGATGCTATAATTTACATAATCTGAGATGTTTTTTCACTACCAATCTCTGTCCTAATTCTCTTGAGGGCATGCAATATGAATCTTATTCCTAAGAATAACAATTCTTATGTTTCGTATTTTTTTATTGCAGAAACTATAGTTCAAATATTCCTTTTTTTTCTGATTCACTGAATAGTTTTCTCTTTTATTCATATTCCCTGGCAACTCAAATCTGCAAATGAATATCCTTGTGGATAATGTTTAGTCATTTGGGAGTCATGTTGCTGCTTAAATAAAGTATTTTTCACAAACAGTGGTGTACTTTAAATACTGTGGTTATCAAGCATCTTCTATGTGTGGTAGAAATATGAGTGGTGCACTGATGCCTGTGTGTCATTAAGGCTTCTGAATAACCCCCTCTAACAGACTGAACTGGTACAGCTCTGATTTTGTCCCCCCGCCCATATTTGTTCCCCAAATACTGAAGTCCATTTTTCAAAATAAGCATGAGCAGGAGGAAGGGAAAACAAAGATGAATCAGGGCTGGATCCTGTGACCTGATAGAAACTGAAATAATCAAATGAAGGTGACAAGCAAGCTGAGACACTTCTAAGTCTCAAACCTCCCCCCACCCCCACTCCAAAAAAAAGCCTCCTCTGCACGTGGCTTCCCCGACTGCTGTAGAACTGGTAAAACATCTCTATACTGGGTCCTGTGGCAGTCCCCAGTGTAAGCAGAGTGCAGGGATGGAAAGGTTGTAGCTGGACTGCACTGCATCCCAGCTATTTTGATTTAGTCTAGTAACCTACAGGGAGCCATTCTAAGCTGTAAACCTAATTCTGTGATGAGGACCTGAAGAGAGAACTGTAAAACCAGTGGAATTGAAAACATGACCCTTACTGTTTAGCATTTCTCCAAATATCTGGGAAGTCAGAGGAAGGTATTTTTCCGTATCTGTGCACCACAGCACCATATAAAGCTTCTGGGGTGACTCTTGCCAGGCTCACTGTTGTTGTGCTCTCTGCTGTTTCCTCTATTGGGAGGGACCATGAGATACATCCATGAGGGATAGTTCTATTTTTGTAGAGATGTTTTCAGTCACTTTGGATGCCAGTGTATTCAGGTATTGAATTAAGATACACCTTTCCTCCCTGCATCTCTGCAGAATGAGTTCTCCTGTTGCTGTCCTCATCCCTCTGACATGATGTTAAGGAGAGAAAACCTATGAAAAGAGAGCTCTTACATAGGTTGAGGAGTTAATCCATAATCAGTCCTTTAGCTGAAGTTTTGGACCTGTGTTGAATAAGCCACAGAGCAGTCTTCAAACCTCATGAATCCTCCAAGAGCTGAAGTCCATCAGGACCACTGAATTGGAGGAGCTATGCCTCTGCACTAATTCTGACATGTCATCCATATCATCACATCCTGTGTTAGTACCACTCCAAAAAACCAAGAATCCCCTTCCTTCCTCTACAGCCAAACCTTAAACCCATAGGCTGCGTGCATCTACCAGGAGAAATTATTAGGGGGACTAAAACAACCGTGGAGCAGAGCCATCATCTTTGCTAGTTCAAGTCAGCAGAAAACCTGTTGCAGGCAGCCAAAAATTCTCCTAACAGTTCCGGAGACCAATTAAAAGGTCTGAAAGCTGAGGAAAAATGACTGGAAAATGGCCCCAAAAGTAAGAGTTAGATGGAACTGTTCCTAATTGGAGCCATGACACTGTTTGTGGTTTGTCAACTTGAAACTCATTTTCTGCATCCCCACACGTCATTTTTCTATAGCCAATTTTTCTTCGTGCAAACACTTTCAAGTTTTGCAGTTCTTAAACATCCACAATGAACCTTGCATGCCACAGCCCACTAACACAAAGCTGTATAAAGCAGCCTTGCCGCCTTTTGAATGAAAGTGTAACCAAAATACAATGCTTCGCAAAATGGAAAACTCTCGTCTCCAACAATAAAACCTAGCCATTCTTGATCTCAGAATAACAAGGTGTTGGTATATGTTGTTACTTGTCTCTGGTTGAGAAAAATTATAAAGGGAAAAACTTATTCTTGGAAAATGAATCGGAAAAGAACAGACTATGCATGAGTCTTTGGGAATTTTGAGACCAGGACTGTGCAAATAATGGATTTTTTAGTTTGATGGAAGAAGAGAATCCATTTCAGGGTAGTTGAAATGTTTTGTTCGACCCAACATTTGGCTTGGGAGGGTGGGGGAGGAGGAAGGAAGGTATTATTTAACTCATTTATACCTTGTTTAAAAATAATGTCACTTTGAAACAAAGCTAAAACATTGCATTTAGAAAATGTGTAACAGACAATGAAGGGTTGCTTCCCTGACTGGTGGGTGTCCCATGACAAGGCTTGTCCCTTTTGGAGACACTGTACTAAGGCAAATTTGTCCCAATGGGGACCCTGTTCTCAGGGCAAGTGAAGCTGTCCCAGACCTTGACATCTTGGTAAAGGGAAAGAACAAAATAACCCCGGCTAGAGGGGTTTGAAATCAGAGAGGGACAGTTAGGGAGAGCCTGCAAAAATCCCAGCCTCTGGATTGCCCAGGAGGGTTACTTTAAAAGTGGGGAGTTTTCCCCACCCAGCAAGAGAAGAGAGGGGGAGAGAAAGGTACGCACTGCTCCAGCTGCTGTGCCCCGCTCCTGAGCCACAGGACCTGTGTTGAGCTGCTGATGGTTCAGAGGAGCACTCACAGCTCCAAGACTCGAGCTGGGGCTTTGGAGGGCATGGGTTGATCCCTTCAGGCAGCTGCCTGAGAAGCACGTGAGTCTGCTTGTGGGGAAGCAAGCCCTCCAGTTAGTGCGTGCATGTAATTCAAAGGAGGGATTCACGGCTGTGGAAACCCAGCTCAGCACTTCCCGGTGCTCAGGCAAGGGGAGGCAAAACTTGGGGTACTAGCTTCAGTTTGTCAGCGTGTGTGGGACCTAAAGGGAGAGGTGCGGACTGCAAGAGCCAAACCCAGCGCATCCATGTGTTCACCCATGGTAGAAGTGTATCTGCTTTAGCCTGCAGCTTGAGTGGTGCAGCCCACTGTGCAGAGGCTGCTGGCTGGGGCAGTATGCTTTATGTGTTGCACGGACCCAGTCATGGGAGCAGCTGCCAGCAGTACAGTGACACCTGGGCCGACATGGGAGGACCCCAGCCATGGATCTGAATTGGTGCTGGTGGGAGGAGGTAGGGAATGTTTGTTTGTTTTTTTAATGTTAACAATTTATTTATTAGGGTTTCATTGTCTAATTATTATTTATGTTTCTCCTTTAACCTATATCACACCTGAGGGGTTATCAGTTTGTAAATCCTGTAGGCACCCAAGTGACTATCCCCATATCACCAGTGATCCTTTTGTGTAACGTATATAGGAGTTATTTTGGTAGCAATTTGTATCTGCTTTAGGTATACAATTCAAATATATACAGAATAAGATGTATAATTAGATATTTGTAAATAAGGATGTGTGTGGTTGCAAAGGGTTTGTAAGTGTAAAAGGGGTCCTCCCTGCGGGAAAGACTCATTTTGGCTCTTAAGTATGCCAAGAGAGGCATATGTTACTGGGCACCCCAGGATTTCAATACTTGTATGTGGCATGCAGGTAGCATCAAGTGCCAGGGCTACAAGTGTAAAAGGAAAACATTTCAGTTTACCCATTTTTTCCATTTATATCTAGCTGAAACTATGCACCAACTTCATCAATGCTTCCAGGTCCTTTACAACTGCTTTCTTCACTGAATTTACCGCTCACCAAAAAGTTCTGTTTGACAGAAAAATGACTACCAGCAGGTGGCAGAACTGACTGGCTTAATGTTGTTCTAGCTGCTGCATTTCATTCTGAGATCTCTAACCATATAAGGTACTTAAAGTTCTGTAGTTCTTATAGGAGTACTACATATGCACATAGAGTGTAGGGTACTTAACATTATATTAGCCTTAGCTGCTGCTTTTCATTTTGAGATTTCTGATCATATAGGAAAATAATGTTAGGGCTATGCTGCATCTTCTGGGGCTGGCTGAGTATATACTTGGCTTCATATTGGAATATGTTATTGTTCTCATTATAATTGAAAGTCAAGATGCTGAAATGAAGTACAGACATGAAGGCTGTTTGAGGTCCCAGAAAGAAAATACATTTCCAAAATTGTTGTAGGAAAGGTTTAAGTCTTAGGAGGGGGTTATGTTCAGATTTCTACACATGTAAAAGTGTTTAATTCCAGGGAAATTGATATTCTAAAAAGTATTAGATGTTTATGTAGTAATGATGAAGAGACAAAGGAAACCCTAAACTCAAACCCTGATTTTAAACCAGGCAAGATGCAGGTGAAGCATACTGCGAGAGGAAATCAGTTTGAGCATACAGGCAGCACTTGTCTATACTTTGGCTGGCAGTAAAGTTTCCAGATTGTTGATTAAAGAAACATTTATGGGTTGGCAAGCCTGATAGTTGTAAGCAGGTGGTGCTTCAAGTGGGTTAACTAGTATTGCCATTAATTTATACTAATTAGTCCAGCCCATGCTTATTAGACTACCTCCAAAACTGCATGGATGTGACTATACTGATTATAAAAGGCAGCCTGTACACAGCAGCTTGAAATGCCTAAGCATATCACTGTTGGGCAGAATACATTTGAAGTATAGTCAAGTCATAACCATAGATCCTACAGATTTTGGGGGTCTCAAAAGGTCTGGCAAGAACTAAGCATCGGATTTTGAGTATCTAAATTTTGGTTTGAGGACCTAGCAAAATGGATATGAAATAGTATACTTGACTACTTAACTATTTAGGAGTGCTTCTTGTTTAGTCGCATGTAAATAGCTACAAATGGCACAAAGCACTGGAAGATAAAAAAGTTACACTATTGTGCTAAGTCTCCCTATAAAAACTTTTTTATTTTACTTTTAATCATTAACTAGTGAAGTGTTAGATTTGTGCAGGAGGGCAAGAGCCAACCTACAGACCCTATTAAGAGGCAGGAATCTGGGACCGAGTTACTGGATCCAAAGGGAAATCCACAGGCAGAGTCCAAAGCACAGGCAAGGTTAGAGAATCAGATACCATGTTACCAGTAGGGCTGTGCGAAATTTCCCCGGCTGTTTTGTTTTGACACTGTTTCAACTCTTTGAGCTCAAAACAGCAAAATTGAAGTTAAATTAAGGGCTTTGAAACATCCTCAAAACAAAATGAGGGCAATTGAAATGTTTCAAAACATTTTGAGTTTCGAAGCTGAAACTGGGCTTGCTTGCAGGGAAACAAAGTAAGGAGAGGGACACCCCACTGCACCTCCTTTGACCCTGGTTTGGTGGAGCAGCTGGTATTCCTCAAAGAGAACCTCCCCTTCTACTGCTGGGGTTCCCTAAGCTCCAGATGCAGATGGAGTGAATGCCACCCTCCTCACTCTATCTGCACCTATTTCCTTTTTTCATTTTTTTAAAAGCCAGTTAATGCCCTGCTTTCAGCTGGAGGAAGCACTCACTGCATCACCAGCCAGCAGGGGGAGAACATGTCCCTGCTGAACTCCTCTGCTAGGACAAACTTGAAAGTATGAGCTAGGGTTGACGAAGGAGGAGGTCCCAGGTCCTGTATAGGACTGCTAAAAACTGTACCCTGCCAGGGTCAGGAGGCCTGGTGGGACTGCCAGCAGCATGGCAGCCAAAGGAAATGCCAGGAATGAGGATCTCTCTGGTAAGAGGTGGGTAGGGGGCACCATAGCCTCCAGCTACCACACAAATGCACAGTCCTGCCTGGGGAAAAGCCCAGACCCACCACATCTTTGACAGGCCTGTGACTTGCTGGTTGCAGTGGAGTTGTGAGGCTCCAAGTAAGCTCAGCTTAGTTCCCCGAGATGCAGCTTTCAGACTGAAAAACCCTTTGCCAGGCTGAGAAAGCATCTGCAGTTGGTGTGTGCTGTTCCTGGATGGAAAGAATAGTAAAGTAACCACAAGCTGGCTGGTCCATAACGCAGGCAAGAAAGCCAGTGAGTGAAAATGAAAGTGGAGACTTCAGGGGGTAAGGGACAGGCTGGGGAAGGGGGGGGCAGAAGGGGATGTAGCAGTGCAGGCAAAAGTGGAGAGGTACCTGGGGAGTCAGATGTCTGGCAGGCTGTAGTGTGTTAGAACTCTGCTGTGTGGATTGAGTCCATGAGTTTCTGTACCTAGGGGGGTGATGAAGTGCAGTTCATAGATTCAGCCATAGAACAGTAAAGCTTACCATAGCAAACACTAACCAACACTGGTGACTAGCCTGAAATCTGCTGCCACAGCTGGAGATAAATGGAGAAGTTGCTCTTGCAGCAGCCAATCAAAAGACAAAGACAGTGGGTAGCTGGAGTCATTAACTGGTTTAGGTGTGGCTCACTAGGCAATTAGCCCAGATTAAATAGTCTCCTAGTGGCCCTAAAAAAAGGTTTATGTATGATAGTTTCTAGGTAAACTTCAAAACAAAAATAAGTTATTCTTTAATATTTCAATATAACAAAAATGCTCTTAAAAATGAATGTGAAATCATTTGGTTGGAAGGAATCTCAGGAGCCATCTACTAAAATAGATGCAAAATTTGATGTATCAAAATCTTCTGAGATAGTCTTCTATCCAGTCTTGCATTATAAAACTTCAATGAAGGAGATTTCACAACTTCTTTAGGCACATTGTTCTGATGTACTTTTGTTGTCATATGTAGGGATTTTTTTTCTTAGAATTTTTTCTAAATCTGCTTTGCTATAGTGTTGAACCTATTGCCACTTAGGTTGTTTTCCCTTATCACAGATTGTAGGCTTTCTCCCTCTTCTTTATGGCAGCTTTTCAAATATTTTGAGAACCACTTTTACATCTATCCTTAATCTCCTTTTCTTCAAATTATCCATATCTACTTCGTTTGGTCTTTCCCCATATGACTTGCATTTCATCCTCTTTATCATCTTTGTTTCTCACTTTGTGATCCTCATCAGGGAAGTCTACCTACTATTTAAGCAAAAAACCAAAAAAAACCAAGCAGAAGAAAAACATCCTTGTACACCTTCTTTATATGTACCGCCTCCCTCCAAGCAGAAACATTATTGTAATTCCAATTTAGAAATATTTGTAGGACCTATTCCCATTTTAATTCAATCTGCAATGTAGGCATTTCCTTACATAATACATGCCTTTCCACCCCAAAATCAGCCCTCCAAAATGGGGTGTATCTATAGTGAGGAAATTGATTTGCTTTGCTGGAGCAGAAGTATGAAGACACTATATTTCAAAATAGTTGCCAGAGCCTCTCTCAGGCAGCAAGCAGGAGGGCTGGAATCTAGTTTTAACATTTTCACAGCTGCTTTCAGCTTGCTGAATGAGAGAGAAGCTGGCAGTCAGTTTTCAAAAAAAAAGTATATAAGGGGTGTACATCAGGATCTGGGGGAGTGCCTGTTCACCAGAGCGCCCCATGGCACAACAAGGTCAAACAGTCACAAACTCCTGCAAGACCGTTTCAGGCTCGACATAAGGAAGAACTTCTTTACAGTCCAAGTCCCCAAGGCCTGGAACAGACTGCTGCCAGAGGTGGTGCAAGCACCTACTCTGGACTCCTTTAAGAGTCATTTGGACATTTATCTGGCTGGGATCTTGTGACCCCAGCTGACTTCCTGCCCCTGGGGCAGGGAGCTAGACTTGATGATCTTCTGAGGTCCCTACCAGCCGTAATGTCTATGAAATCTATGAAATAAAGCCTCTCAAGGAGCAAGCTGAGCCTGGCCATGATTTTTTAAGAAATCTTTTTTTTTCCTTTACATTCTGCCTTCCAATCCCCCTCCCCTCCACCATATACATCTTTTATCTGGGGACAGGTGGTGTCCAAGAAAATACACTATACCTAGATGTTACATTTGAAATCCCAGTGCATGTGTTTCATCCATGGGTTTATCTAGCTATTAATAAACAGAACGTAACTCAATTTTGGCATCCCATACTTTGCGGGTGGGGGAGAGGAGAGCAGAAGGGAAGAGGCAGGGAAATGGCTTCCAGGAAATCAGTCCCAGATCAGGATATTGGGAATTTCCAAGAGCTTTTTTCAAACTCCAGTAAGTTGCTCTAACTTGTGAAGGAATGAGACAAGGGCAGCGCAGAATGAGGGGGCAAAGAGAATGGGGTATAGCAAGCAAAGCTGTCAAATTGTTTTCTTCTCTGAAAGAAGCTCACAGTGATTACAGCAAGCAGGGAAAGCAGCTGGCAATATTTGGAGTGCTTATGTTTTCCTTGCATTTGGTGGAATCCTAAAGGTGCTGCTGGAACAGTCAGTTGCAGGGACAGTGCATCAGAGTAGCCAGTGGTCATCACAAAGCAAAGCAATGGATGCTGACCACAGAAGTGCAACTGAAACAATCTGTTGGGGTAGTTGAAAGTGAGATCAAGCCAGTGGAATTTGGGATGGTGAGGTAAGAAATGGGGTTTTGCATGGGATTGAAAAGAAGTGCGTTGAGAATGGGATGACCATTTCTAGAGAGTGGCAAAATGGAAAGGTGAGGAAAGTAAACCTTTAATGAACTTGTAGAGTGGGGCCCTCTGAACTCATTTTAGCTGGCCCTTAAGAATATTACCTCCCTAACTTTAGGCTTAATATTGGGAGCAGGACGTTCTGATGCACAACACTTAACATATGCACAAAAGTCAAGATTATGCATGAACAATGGGACATATGTATGCAATTTAAATGAACCTATCAGTGTTTTAATTTGGGTTCCTTAAAGATTAATTAAAGACTTTCAGGAACCTGGGATATAATCTTCTGGGGAAAAAGGGGGTTTCTGCAGCCTTGAAGGTAGCATTTTTAATTTTAGCAGTTCATAAATGAGAAAATGTTGACAGAATGACTAAGATAACCTTTCACTAACTGGTGGAAAACAGCTCTTGAATTTCAATTTATTCAGGCTATTTATGGACCCAGTATAATACCACACAGCTGATCTAATGAAAGAAAGAAAGGATAACTTACTCCATTTATTCTATTGGAATAACCGTCACGGTGAATCTTGAAAATGAACAGCCAGATTTGCCAAGGTGGTGCAAAGGATGGAGAGAGTGAGTTTCTGCCATAAAAAATATCAGAATGTATGATTCAGTAGCAGTGGGGTAACCCTGTCTTAACCATGAATTCATGAAGTGCCAACAAACACCTGAGCAGTGTGACTCTGCCTGCATCTTGGCAGACATGTACTGGAAAGTTAAGAGCCACATTTTGGGTTACTTACAGAGCAACACATAAATAATAGTAGCTGTAAATAGCAAAATGCATTTATAGTAAATGATATTTGCCTTTGCAAATGATTAATCAAGTCACTCTAATCAACAACATCTTTGTTACTCAGCTGCCCTGACTAAAAATGAAGCAAATGTAGTCTTGTAATGCAAGACATTAGCTTACCATAAATATGCTATTACTCATATCTATATATAAAAACCCAGCACTGTAGAACTCTTGGAAAAGAGCACTTTCTCAATAGGATAAGCAGGCTCTTTGTTTACTGAAGCAATATCACACCTTCATTCTGCCATCTTGAAAAGGAAGATGCTCTTAAATTAACAAAATACTGCACAGGGCATTGGTGATGCATAGTGGGTGCACGTGGGTGCACATGCACCCCCTGAGTGGGGCAGTGCACTCCCTGTGAAAAGATACTGCCGACACTGCCAGTGGCACCTGTGGGCAGTCGCCACTCAACACCCCACCCCTTGCCACCAACACCACTAGCACCATCTGCAGGCAGTCCTCTATCGTTGCTGGCTGCCGCTGATGCTGCTGGCGGCACCTGCGGGTGCTCACTGACTGCTGGTTGGAGCTGGCAGCACCACAGTTGCCTGCGGGACCTCCCTGCTTGCTACCCGCATGCTCTCACTGTTAACAGCACCACTGTCACCTATGGGAGCTTGCTGTGTCCCCCCCCAGCCTCTGGTGACATACAGTATTCATGTCACAGAGATAGGGCTGTATAGTACCATTCATCTTTATGTTTTTAAACCCCAGAAGCGTTTTACTTCACAATGAGGAAACAACCACAAAAAATAAAAAAGAAGGAGGAAATTAAAGTATCCAGGATACAGAATGATGCCCTTAGGCATGTAATTTGCAGCAGCTCAAATAGGAGTGGTGCAAATTTGAGCCAGGGATTTTTCCCTCGCCACACACACCCGAACATGCACTTTGGTGGGGATCGAGTCTCAGCTCTGTACAGTACTGAGCTTTAGTTAGTAGTGAGCTAATCTAAATTACCAGAGCTGAGGGCAGCTCATTGAGAACTTGATGAAGACCTTAGCCTTTTGAGATTCTTTGGTGTTCAGAGACTTTTCTGGTTTTGTCATCTAACATAAGCTAAGCTCCATCGGTGTTGCCAAGTAACCAGGAAATGGGCAGCAATGGTACAAAGGAGCTGATGAAAAACTTGACTTTTACTTTGGTTTTAGAATAGACCATAGAGCTACAAAACAAACCTTCTAGAACTATTATCCATGTGACTTACATGACCCTTATTACCTCAAGATTGTAAATATAGTGATTTTTTTTTTACCTCACTCCTCTGAGATGTGGATAATAGTATCTTCCTATTTTACAGTTTTGAATATGTTCCCTTTCAGGGCATTTGAAAGAAGAGTATATTTGGAATAAAGCACATAAGACCTCACAGGTAGAAGGGAGAGGGAGGAAGTGTCTAGAATCTACCATTTTTTAAACCTTGCAGTTTCCATTTCCAGTTCACTAGAACTATTTTGTCCATTCCACTCCCTAAAGTGCTAGAAGCAGACTAGTCACAGCTCTAAAGCAGGTTCCTCAGAAACATGGCAGGGGAAGGAAATGATGTTTTGCAAATTGTACAGCAGACACTATGTTCTGGGGCCTATGGTTACATAATTTGAATGGGGTGAGGGCCACTTTAGGGATGGTACCTGGTGTATGCATACAAGCAGCCAGCCTGCTAGCTCTTTCACTGACAGAAGACACATTTTTGATGGGGACATTGGAAAAGGCTTTGAAAAATCAATGACATTGTTCATTTTCAGGGACACCTGAGGCTCCATCTTTCCTCTTATTTCAGCCACTGTATCTATATTTTTCTACTCTATCATGACCTCCTTCCATGCCGGCAGCCCCTGTTCCGTTACTTGATTAAGAGAGTGAACATGCTAGCTTTTAATACTCATGTGCACAAAGAGGGGAGAGGGTCTAGTGCTCATTCCCCAAACCAATGATCTGAAATCTTCTGAAATCAATAGAAGAGAACTCAAGATCACAGTTCAGTCCACACAGAAGTCTTTACTGCTACCACTGCTCCTTCCAAGAAAAACTGCTACAGTAAAGCAATGTTGTTATAACTCCCTCTATCCCTGTCACTGGAAACACCTTCCCCAAGATCTCCAAATGAAGGTATACAGCACTTAGACATAACTGATGCAGGAGGAACTAATGTTTGCTTTTATCTTTTTTTTTTTTCAAGTTTAATATGGGGGTGCATGTGGGAATGAATTCATGCCTAACAAAAGAAAGCAAAATTGCTAAAAAAAATTCAGCTGTATGTCTGATGCCTAGAAGGAACTGCCAACACATTTAGAAAATCAACTCAAATGGATCAACTAAAGCTGCAAAAAGTACTCAGTAACATTCTTTCAAATACTGTACTACGAGTTAATTATAGAGTTGAGATAGACAAAGCCTGATTTTCTTGCAACAAAAATATCTAAGTGAAAATGAGGTACAATGAAAAACACCAGAGGGCACTCTTTAGTTTTAAGAGATTTGCTTGAAAGGCTGTGCCAAGCAGAAGAGAATTAGAGATACAGTTTCTCTCTACTTTTTTAACTTCTAAATGCTTCAGAGAACATATTGTAGTCTCTTCTGTACATTTTAAAAGAAACATATCAAATTATGTTCTTATGCTCTTCATTACTGCTCCATTTTCACTGAAATGAACTTAATGTTTTAGGTAAAAGTAGAGTTATCGGAACAGACATTTAGATTGATTCTACAATCCTTGCCCATGAATAAGTCCCATTGATAAACAGAAAAATATTCTTGTTCACAGTTCTTTTGAGCTCAAGTTGTAGAGACATGTAATTTGGGGTCCTGATCACAAGTTTGCTGTTGTTTCTTAGACTAATGTATTGCATGTATATGTTGTTTGCAGCACTTTAATTCATTATGTAGATTCATAGATGTTAGAGTCAGAAGGAACCTCAATGGATCATCAAGTCCGGCCCCCTGCCCTGGGCAGTTAAGAGTGCTGAGGTCAGATGACCCCAGCCAGGTGCTTATCTAGTCTCCTCTTAAAGACCCCAAAGGTAGGGGAGAGCATCACCTCCCTTGGGAGCCCATTCCAGATTCTGGCAACCCTTACTATAAAGAAGTCCTTTCTGGTGTCTAACCTAAATCTACCCACTATTTGTTTGTGGCCGTTATTTCTAGTTACCCAAAGGGGTGCCCTGGTAAAGAGAGCATTTCCTATTCCTTGCTTTCTCCCCCACCCCTCTGATTAATTTGTAGGTAGACACAAGATCACCTCTCAGCCTTCTCTTGCAGGGGCTAAAGAGATGCAGATCCCTCAGCCTCTCCTTGTAGGGCCTTGCCTGCAGGCCCCTAACCATACTAGTGGACCTCCTCTGAACCCTCTCAAGGTTATCCACATCCTTCTTGAAGTACGGTGGCCAAAATTGGATGCATTACTCCAACTGTGGCCTGACCAATGCCACATAGAGAGGAAGTATCACCCCCCTGGACCTGTTCATCATGCACCTGCTAATACATGATAAAATGCAGGTAGCTTTACTGATCATTTTGTCACATTGATGACTCATGTTTATCTTGGAGTCAGCTATGACTCTGAGATCCCTTTCTGCTATTGTGCTACTGAGAAGGTCATCCCCCAGCCTGTGTAGGTGAGTCCTTCTCCCTAGGTACAGCACCTTGGACTTGTCTTTGTTGAACTGCATCCTATTCTGTTCTGCCCACTTTTCTAACCTATCCAGATCTGCCTGGATCTGTTCCCTACTCTATAACGTGTTAACGTTACTCCATAGTTTGGTATCATCCATGAATTGGGACAGAATGCTTACCACGTCCTTGTCCAAGTCACCAATGAAGACATTGAACAACATTGGTCCAAGGAATGAGCCTTGTGGGACTCCACTGCTTGCATCCTTCCAGGTTGATATGGACCCATCTACTACCACTCTCTGGGTGCAACCCCTAAGCCATTTTGCTACCCACCTGACCATGTAGTCATCTACATCACAGCCACTCAGTTTATTTACAAGAATAAGATAAGAAACCGTATCAAAAGCCTTCTTAAAATCCAAGTAAATTATGTCTATCTTGACTCCTGCATCTAAGCATTTTGTGACCTGGTCATAAAAAGAAACAAGGTTAGTCAGGCATGCTATGAGTCCATGCTGTTGCCCTTCAGCATTATTTTTTCTGCTGGACAAATGTGATCCTTAATAATTTTTTTCAAATGTTTTCAAAGGATAGAGGTGAGACTAACCAGTCCATGGTTATCGGGATCTAGCTGACTGCTCCTCCCAGCAGATGTCAGGGTAGTTTAAGTCACCCATGACAACTATGTCCCATGACCACATGTCCTCTGAGAGCAGCCTTGAGAATTCCAGGTCTAGCTCATCCTACTGATGTGGCAGCCTGTAGTAGACTCCCACTACCAAATCCCTTTCCCCCCAACCGCCGTGTATTCTGACTCACAATACCTCAATTTGTCCCTCCTCTGATCCCACATTGATTATGGAAGATATATAATGCTCCTTAACATAAAAAGCAACACCTCTCCCCACTTGTTTTTCCCCTACTCTATCACCCAAAGGGTGCCCCACTGTCCTGATGTCCATTGGGCCCCTTAGTACTTACATGAGCTGGTCCAATGCATGGCTCATGGTTCATTGATCCTAGGATCTCTCTGTTGTTTGCATCCCCATCCCACAATGAACCTAGTATAAAACCCCAAAATGGGGGGACCAGCAAGGATGAAATGATAAAAGGGGAGCCAAAATCAAACAATAAAAACCTGAATGGAAACCTTCCTTCAAGCAATACCTCCATGACATGTAATGGTGGTGATATCAAATTCAAAGTGTGCAAGACAGAAATGATAAATGTACTGTATTTATTAAGTTGAAATCATTATTTATTAAATGCATATGGAAGATTTGCCATATTCCCTTTAGATTGTTTTTATCTACTGCCAGTGATTATTAATGAACAGTTGATGTGTTCTAATATTTAAAAATAATCTTTTAAAAAGTTATTAATGCTGAAAATTGCAGTGTTGGTACCTGAATGGATCCTAAGAAATATTTATATACCTACAGTGTGGGTACAGAAAGGGAAAACATACTCTAAATACACGTTGTATAGGTGATTACTCATTTGCATATTCAATATGCATAAATAGACTCAAGTCTGAATTAAAGGCTGATGCAAAATCAGAAATGTAAACAAGTTTAGATAAAATAAGAGCTAATATATAAACCATTACCAAACAAAATTCAAACTGAACCAGAAAAGAGATAGTGAGGTATAATGATACTTGTTTTTTTTAATTAGCTTAGTATAATCATTTTAAAAGAAATAAAAACAAACCCCAAATCCTCTCACTTTCTCATTGTGACCAGGAATTGAAACAAGAGCAACAAAATAGTGAGAGAAAAGTAGTCTTTTGTGGAATGACTAAACTGATCAGAATTTGTTTCCAGACCAATGATGTTCAAAACATTTCACATAAGCTTTGACTGATTATGGCAGAGACAGAGTTTTGGCTGCTTATCTAACTGAATTTCAGAAACCTTTGCATTTTTCCCATCATTAGGCTGAACTCAACATTTTAACCATTATTAGGCATCATGGCAGAATGCACACTATAATTTGTGATTTCACTATTAGTATTGCTAATTAAATTTGCAATATTAGTCTTGCTATCAGAGTCCTATATTATCTCCTATATACAACCTCCATTTTTAAATAGGCCAAGACAGACCTCAGGAATGGCACCTGGACACACATCCTAGGCAAGTTCACCATTTCTTTTCCTGGTTTGGCATGTTTAAGCAGGCATGGGCAAACAATATGTGTTCAAGATTGGCCTTCTGGAGGAATGCTGAGTACTTGACATGCTCAAGAGTACCTTTCTCTAAGAGAGCTGAGTATATGGTTGGAACATACTCTCGGGATCCTTCTACATTGCCTCAAAACCTGATTTTCATGTTGGAAGAAATTCATCTGTGGGTGTGTCTACACATGCATTTAGGCATGCCTAAATTTAATGCACATTAGCTTAATGTGCATTAAGGTGATTTAGGCTCATGTCTACATATGCACACATTAAAGTGCATTAATACCTTGTGCATGGGATGAAGTGGGTTAAAGTTAGTCCCAAATCAGTCCATACACAGCGTTAATATGCCTTAACATATCTACACCTGCATTAATGCACTCTAGCAATTAATACCTACATTTGATACTTGCATTTGCAGGTATCAAATTTAGTCATGAATAGCCTAAAATCACCACTTTTAAGATACATTAAGGGTGCACACGTGTAAACGTACATCCTAAATGGACATTTAATCGGGCTAAAGCTCCTTAAATTGGCATGTGTAGATGTACCCTGCATGTAAAAAGCATATATACTTCTCATGACTCAGTTATCTTCCTATATCAAGGGTTTAACTAGTCCTTACTGGTTTATAGGCCTTGTACTGCTTCTTTTCACAGAAGTCAATTTTGTCCAGTGTGTTTTTTATGTAAGAGGAATAATCCCTGTGACCTAGACTTAAGAAACAGTCTTTGAGATTGATTAATGCATTAAAAGTTGAGATGAAGGAGGATCATTTAATCTATCATGCCATATATTGCTTCATGCGCTCAAAGCAGTAGGGATTATCCCTTAAATAACTACATCATCTCTCTGTTATACTTTGTGTATTAGCATCACCATCAATGGTGGCATCCTTTTCTGGTTCAAATCTGGAATCAAGTACCTACTTGAGAGATATGACTTCAAAGTGGATCACAGGCTTATTTTTTCCCTTGCGGGGCATTTTTCTCAATGAAACAATGGTTTATGTGGCCACATCTGGATTTTCAGTTCTTTTGTAACTTAGTTCAAATGGTATGGTATCATACAATATACTTATTCCACTTTAGCCAAGCATATAAAAAAAGCATTGTGATTCCCCACCCCCTGCCCAATTGTTGTTTTTCTTCCTGCTTTTACAGCTGTGGCAAATCTAAAAAGAAGAATTTTTCTCAGTGCTAGAATGAAATGAGGAATGCATTTCTGTATTGATACTGGTATAGAGACTGAGTATACCAGAAATAAGAATTACTTCCAGATACAATAACAATAAAACCTTTCTTTGAAGGTAAGTTTATAAGTTCATATTTAGCTAGAGAAAATCAGAGCCTGAAATGAAGTATTAAGGTAAATCTAATTTCAGCATAAGGGCTCAACTGAAATGATGACACTTCTTGTCCCATACTTCAATAACATCAAAACTATTTTACCATTTTGAGATTTTTTGAATTAAGATTAATGTGTTTTGTTCCTTGGGTCATTTGCTATATGTTGTACGGAAGCAAGAAGTGATAGGAAATCAAGAACTATACCAAATATGGTATCAAGATCGAAAAAACCCCTAGATATCTCAGAGGTGCATATAGGTTTTCTCTTCACTGCCAGCAAAGAAAAGGTCCAGATTGTGTTCTCCCCATCTTTCTACCTCTCCCATTTATATTTCATTTAATGTGAGGGGTAAAATTTACACAGGTAAATTTTTCCAGTCATTCTGATATAGCTAAACTGTTACCATCTTTTGGCTTAAATCTCTTGCCCCAAGTTTCATACTCATTTATTAAACTGTAAATCTACTCTCGTTCTAGATGGAGCCATAAAAAGGTACGACATACAATACAAGTGCATTATAACAAATCCTCACATTTAACAGTCCCAAAAGCAAGAACTATTTTTTCTTTGTGATCATGAACCAAACTGACTAAACTTATTATTAGAAACACTCTTTTAATGAACTTTTCTCTACATCCTGTGGGGGGCTAATTATAATGAGACTGTACTCTGTGTTACTAGGAAGCTTAAAAGTAAGTTGAAAACCCTGGAAGTTTTTGACAGGACCTGAGTTCAGACTTCTACATTTCTTTTGTAACTATTAATATTATATATAGTACTATCATAGATGTGGCAGTATACACAACAAAAATCTTAACATTTAATTACATTTTGTGTTGCATCATCTGATTCAGGATAGAAAACTCAGAACTTTAAACTTAGGTCCTGACCACTAAGTAAAGGGGGGACCCAGGCAGCTTTTATTATTGTTATTTTGCTTTAAAACATTTGACAAATCCTGAAGTTTTCACGTAACCAAAAGTCAAATTGAAGTCAATGGCAATTTTAACAGGTACATATCAATATTTGCAATTTTTAATCCAAGACCTTGATTGTATAATGATACAAGATAAGTTGTTAACAATACTTCCAACCTGGCCAACCAGAAGTTTTATGTTTAATACGTTAATTCTTACAATACCCCTTTGGAGTTGAGAAATACTTTCCCCCCATTTTAGATTTAAGGCAGGAAAGCTAAAGCACTTATGGCAGAGCAGGAACTTTAACATATGTCTCCTAAATTCTCAGATAACACCTTAACCACTGAATCATTTTTCTTCTGTTTATGCAGGGCAGAAGCAGATTGGTAAGGGGAAGGGGAGGCAGGGTTGGTGCTGTAGTAATACCCCTTTTGGTTGTTGATCCACTCAAAGTTTAAAACAAACTGCCTGGCAGGGACACCCTCATTTCTACTCAGGCAGAGCTGAGGGAGTTAATAGATTTCATTGTTCATTATCATATTACTTGATTCTTGATAATCTCACTACTCTATCAATCTTAACAACTCTTGATCTTTCACTAATCAAGCTATCCTTTCTTCTATAGCCTGCAAAACAATGAAGCACAAATGCAAGCCTCACCTAGTTTGCTAATTCTGGGAAATTGCCTATTTCTCCATACACCTAACAATGGGAATGGATAGTAAACAATTGCTTTATACTACAATCTCTTGTCATTAAACTTGCCCCAGATTTAGCTTATAAGTCTCTGAAAAACTTCAGTTTGCACATGTTCAACTGAGATTTGTTAAAGCTAAAATTTAACATTAAAATTTAAATTTAAAAATAATATCACCACTCAGTATGCATCAAACTTCATATGTGTACAGAGTGTATATGCACCAATCCATCAAAGCAGCACACAGTTGCTTTAAGAAGAGCAGCCCAGGTTGTGGGAGACTCAGGAGGGGCTTACTTCGAAAGCTGTTCTGATTTGAGATGGGGACCAGGCACAGGGGCTGAGATTAGGAAGCCTGTCTCTCCTCTGTTGTCATTGTCTTCCACCCCTCCCATTTCTTAAATCTCCCCACTGGACTTCATGTTTTGTAGAGGATGAAGTGGTGTGATTCAAAGACAGAAAAGGTAAAAGATGGATTGGGTAAGAAGGAAAAGATTAAACTGAGATAAGGAGTCTGGGAGTGTGAGGAAGAAAGAGAAGCTGAGACTGGTTGTGCAAGAAGCCAGTAAGGGAAACAGGGAAGGAAATGAGAGTTAGTTGGCAAGGAAAGAACAGTAAGATTGGATAAGAAACTTGACGGGAAAAGGTGAGGACTGGATGGACATAAAGAAGGCGACTAGGAGTTAGGATCGTGGTGAAAGTTTGTGGAGTGGGCCAAAGGAACAGATATGACAAGTAGAAGACTACTGTATTAAGAAAGAACTGGAGCTGGTTAGACCAAAGGTGGTCAATCCCTGGCCCAGAGGCCAGACCCAGTTCATGAAGCCATGTCATCTGGTCTATTGGGCTACAGATTCTGAAAAATCAGATTTCAAATTGGTCAAATTAAACCCCCAAGATTATCAGACACTTTTGTCCTTAATCTCTCTCTCCATTTTTGATTGGTGAAATGGAGACTGTACCACATCTTCCCTTCACAGGGCTGTTGTACAGATAAATTAAGTACTGTATGAACAGCTTTTATATACTAGAGAAATGAGGAATACTTAGAAAAATCATTGAGACAACTCTTCAAAACTTGGTCTAAATAGGGAGCAGCAAATAAGGCAAAGGCTCACATTTATAGCGATGAGGATAAGACAACATAATGAAAAGCTTCTTTTTGTAAACTGTCCACCCTGGGCAATGAAAAAGTAGACCTTGTGGAAAATTTTAATAATATAATGGAACACAGTATTTTAATGTCTACATGCTCATTTCCTGGCATTTCCTAATTTCAGAGTCCTTGGCCTTTCAGGCTTAACAATGTTTTATTATGATTCTGCATTTATAACATGTGAAGTTTGTATCTGACAGTCCTGAACATGGTGCGGGGTTTTTCCTAAGATTTCTTCTTTCTTCTGCGTGCTGGATTTATCTTTCCTCAAAAGCTTTCATTCCACACTTAACGGACTGTTTCCAAGTGCTTTGATCCTCAATAATCTCCTATTTGGGGGATAAATGTTCATTGCCTTCATCTCTCTCTTGCAACCATCTTTGAAATGGAGATAAGGACACCCTCAGGGGCTTTTTCCTGTAAAGACTTCTTCAGACAAGAGATCCTTAGGCCATTGTCCATTCTCTGTAGGTAAGCAAGCCACCATCAGAACTGAGAAGAGAATGGATGTTAACCATGTTGGCACATTTTAAGACTTCGTCATAAGCAACTTTCTAGAATGCAGGGAAGGCAACATAGTGAAAGCTGTTGAGGCACGTTTCTTGAGTAGACTGTATGTTCTAGGAGTGGTTGCCAGACAAAAGTGGGCTGATGATGCAAGCATGATATACTTTAACCCTTGTATTAACAATCAGTGTATTGTTGTTCTACATCCTTTTGCTCAGTATGTTTATGATATCTAATGCATTGCTGATCTGGGCATTCAGTTCAACCTCAAGTGAAAAATTGGTGAAAATGGAGCCAAGGTACATAATTTATTTACAACATCCAATAATCCAATACATTTTCACCTCTTATGTAAGCTGGTAGTGAATCAATGTTCTGGCCCACAATATTAATCTTGATGCTGACTGTAAAACCAAACTCATGGCAGGCATGAATGAAGCAACTGATGAGGCCTTGACGATTACTTTCTGTGTGGACTATCAGTGCAGGGTCATTAGCAAACAGCAGCTCATGAATTAAAACTTTTGGTATTTTAGTGTTTGATTTAAGTCATGTGAGGTTGAATGATTTTCCATTTCAATGTGTATGTATATAAATTCCTTTGTTGGTGGTCTCAAAGTGTCCATCAGGAAAGAGAAAAGAACATCCCAAAGAGGGTTGGGGCAGGGACACAGCCCTGCTTGACTCCGTTTTGAATCTCAAAAGCTTCAGATATTGACCCTGACTGTTCCTTGCATTCCATCATGGAAAAAGTGGATCAATGCTGGGGAGTTTTAGTGAACAGCCAAACTTTTCCAATAATTTGAAGAGGCTTTTTCTACCGACAAGGTCAAAAGACCTTTGTCAGGATAATGATGATAGAGGTGTCTCCTTTTTTCCTGCATTTTTTTGGATTTTTTGGATGTAAAAGATCATATATATGGTGGACCTACAAGCTCTGAAGCTGCACTGTGACTCAGTAAATGGGTCCAGAAGGATCTGAAGTCTTTTGAGCACCATCCAAGTGATGATCTTTTCAATAATACTTCATAGTGAAATGCCATGAAAGTTGTTGCAGTTGCTGGTGTCATCTTTATTCTTGCACAGAATGACTATACTGGCATCTTGTATATCTTGTGGCACTGCCTCTTCTGCACACAGTAAGAATCTCCTATAGGTGGAGAAGAAGTACAGGGTTCCTGTACTTGATCACTTCTGCAGGAATGCCATCTTTTCCTGGGCCAGATTGTCTGTGGCTTTACTTAAGCCCTCAGTAGTTGGAATGTCATCAGGCTCTTCAAGGACAGACAAACTCTCAATAGAGTTAATGGCTGTCAGTGACATCACTTTCCCTTGAATAGAGTTCAAAATAGTGTTCTACCCATCATTCCATCTGTTACTTTTGATCTGTTAGGATTTCTCCTTATGCTGTTTTTAATGGAACTGACTTATTTGCAGTTGGACTTCTTGTCTTCTTGATTCTGCCATACATTCCTCTAATGTTTCCAATGTCAAATACGGATCAGATTTTCTCAAACAGTTGCAACTAATAATCATTGGCACAGTATCTTGAGATATATTGAACAGTACTCTTTACTTTCCTCAACCCTTCAAAGTCCCATCTGAGGCATTCTCCTTGTGATTTAACATAGCAGTTTGTTTGGTCTTGATAAATGGAATAAATTCATGTGAGTTCACTTTGAACCAATCCCAGCTTCCCCTGACCTGTTTGCCATATATAGAGTAAGCAGTGGCAGACATAATTTTTTTTTTAGACTTCCCCACTTTTTTTCTGTAGTCTAGCACATTGGTAGTTCTGAAGCAGCCTCTTCCAGAGCCTCTATGGACTGCAAAATTTCCTGATGATCAAATATGTTGATGGGTGATATTAATATGTCAAAAATTGATACTTAGGCAGAATATTTTCTCAATTTGATCTTAGTGACCACAAGTGAGTGAGCAGTATCACAATCAGCACTATAGTAGCCCCAAACAAGGAGGACGTTATTGAAATTGGATCACTTGGTGCCAATGCCTGGGTCTTGGGTGTGTCCAAGATGTTTTATAGCATAGTTTTATTTGAAAGAACGAGTTGGTAATGCACAAGTTATGACAGGAGCAGAACTTCAACAGCCTTTGTCCATTGTCATTCATGCTTCCTGTATAATGTGAGTCCAGGCAAATTGGACAGGATTCAGTCAGTACCAACTCTGGTATTGAAGTCCCCCAGGAGATATAAGTTCTCAATATTTGGAATCTTACCTATAACGCTAATCAATTCTTCATAAAACTTGTCTTTAACCTCAGCAAAGAGTAGAGTATTGGAGTATAAGCACTCGCTGAGGTGACCGTGCCTTCTGAAATATAAAAGCAAAGCAGGAGGGTCCTCTCAGAACCATTTGATGGATTCTTGATTGTTCTCAGAAGACTGTTTTTAACAACAAAGCCTATGCCATGTTAACGTGCATCTTCAGGAGCTTTCCAACGACAGAAGAATGTGTCGTATTTTTCTCTTAAGGAACCATCCGAGGCCAGGCATGTTTCTTGCAATGCTGCAATGTCAGTGTTCAGCCTATTGAATTCTGTATCTATCACTGCTGTCTTATGAGCATCAGAAATATTCACAAGATCATCAGTCAGACCAGTACACAGGGTCCTGACATTCCACATTGAAATGCAGAATATTGATCCTTCTCTTTCTATTTTTGTCCGCTGTAGCGATGCAGTCTGCTTTTTAAGTTTATTTTTAGCTCCAAACACCCATTGGAGCAGGCAGACTAGGAGATCAGTATCTTACTGGCTGCAATAGCAGATCAATGAGATACAATAATCTCTCCTATCAGCAGAGGCAACCCATAATGTCCCTCTCTCTGCCAAACAAGGTGGACTTCCAACTCACAATTGCTGCTTTCTATGATGAATTCCTATTTGAAAGAAAAAGCAAAGCCAGAGTGACCCCTCCAGGGAGCAAAAGCCTGGACATTGAAGATGGAGACACTAGTGTCCCCCTCTCACCCTTGCTGGTTTAATTCAAAGGAAAGGCAGGTGCCAGTATGTTTGTCCCTTTTTCAGGGCTCTGCTCCTAGACTGGCTGCTGACAAGGGTTAAAGAGTCCAGTCTTGCCTACCATGGAGTGAACTTCAGTTCCACCACCTTTTGGTGGCATTACTTCTGCCAGGGGTAAGACTAGCACCTGCTCTAAGGTGCTCCTCTGCCTGAAGCCACTGGCACCCTACAGGCTGCCAGGTTATCTGCCAATGTCTAGCACTCAGCGTTAACAATTTCAGATAGTATAGTCTGTCATAAATTATGGTAATAGTACATGGCTACAGTGCAGCTTTAAAAATGTTATAATGATGTAGTACAGTTTAAAAATGTTTTTGACACTAAACTGAGATGATCTGCAATATTCTTAAGTAGTGAAGCTATGAGTGAGATGAGGCAATAATTATACCAAGAGAGAATACAAATTTTACACTATACCATTATATGGTCTCTATATAGCATGTTTTGATAAGAAAAGCTATTTTAGAGACTTTCAAAGATGATTTTATTGTGTCATTTACTTTCTCTAAAGTCAAGATAATTTAGTATTGAGAGTCTAACTTGTCAGCTCCTGGGGAGTAGAGTCTGTCCATCTTGAGTCTCTGGGAAATGCTAAGCCAGATTTACAATGCAGAAAGTCCCTGGCTTTGATCTGCTGTAACTCTAAACTTTGTCTGCACAAATTATGGGAGATGTGGATACTTGATGCATAAATGGAAAATTAAAAACTCTCCGATCTGCGGCTATAGTCACCAAGAACAGATCATGGAACATATCACAACTCAGTGCCTGATCCACAAATATGAAAGAAATAGCATGGCAATGACACTCTGCCGCTTCTAACGCAATTGTCTGGCTCATCCATCTAAATGTAAAATTATAGCTGCTGTAGTGTATCTACATCAGCCATATGAAAGAAGAAGAATCTGGAAAAAGGCTAGCGCTTAGTGGCATGTGCAGTTGGTTAGAACCGTGGGTGCTCAGTCACTTTGAAAACCAGACTTCTAATGTCTGTTACTCAATTTCATTTGTAAAATGAGGGTACTTATGCTTTCTCCCACCCTGCATCCAGGGTGGGCCCAAAACTTTGTGAATGCAGTAAGTAAATCACAGACACAGATATGGTGGGTAGGAACTAGGTATAACTGCAGAATTTACCAATTAATCTGGATACTGGCACTGAATCAGCCTCACCTGGGTGTGAACAGCTGCATTGTCATAGAGAAATAGGGCTATAAGGGATATCCATAGGTCTTCTAGTCCAATACCCTTATCTAAGTTACTTCTTGTTTATTGAGGATACTAACATATTATGCATCAAGAATGATGGGGGTCGGGGGGCATAAACAGAGCTTTGCATCCCACTCTGTGCTTCCCCTTCCTCTGCCACCACTCCCAGTCTGGCCCTGTTCCCCCCCCCCAGCCCTGCCACTCCGGGTCCGGGCCCGCTGCTTCGGGTCCTGTCCCATTGTACCTCCCCCTCCACCACTTTGGGTCTAGCCCTGCTCTACCCCCCTCCTCACACTACTCTGGGTCTGGCCCCACTCTACCCGCCTCGTGATGTCCCCCACTCTGCTCCCTCCCCCTCACTGCTCTGCATCCAGCCCCCCCGCCACTTGGGGTCTGGTTCCACTCTACCCACATCCCCTCCCCTGCCACTCTGGGTCCTGCCCTGTTTCCCACCCCTGCAGCTGCTCCACCTCCAGCCCTGCTCTACACCCCCAATATCCGGGCCTACTCCCCCCCTCCCCAGTGCTCTGGGTCTGGCCTCACTCTATCCACCCCCTCTCCCCACCCCTTCCCCGTTCCTCACCATGTCTATGTCCATGTCTACCTGGCCCACATCCACCTTCCTGCCTCCCCTCCCAACCCCTCCCATTCCCTCTTCTCCCTTTCTGCCAGCTGTTCTGGGGGTCATCAGGACCGAGTGGCAGGGGTGCTACCGCCATGATCCCCCACTTCACCCTCAGTCAGGGGGGCAGGAGGGAAGCCCCACTGCTTTGGCAGCTAGGGCCTTTTCACTGCCGCCACAAACTTCCCTGGCAGTGGCTCAAAGTTGGGCCTACCCAGCCTGGGCCATGCAGGCAAATGCTGCCTGCCCTCTCGACGGCACGTGCACAGTTGCCTAAAAGCATTACAGACAGACAGACACACAGAGTAAGCCTTTTATTATATTAGAATACTCTCCAATATGTGTCCCTAGGACTTTTGTGCACATATAGCATGTTCTTCATGACTGAAGAGGCAGAGAGCTCTGTGATTCTTTCCAAAAGAGCTGTCAGAGAATGCTTGTGTCCTTTTCTGGATATGTGGAAAGTTGGAGTGTTACAAGCCCAAGTGAAAACCTCACTGGGCTTTTAGCTTATTACCCCAGATGAACCAAAATCACTCAACATGAAAGCACTATTAACTTAGTGTCAGTTTTGGTATTTTAACTGGAGTGGGGTGAGGAAGCAGTAGGATGTAACATTATTCTGACTCTGTGAAGACACACACGTATTTCCACTGGCGATGAGTAGGGGGTGCACACAGGTGCATGAGCACCTCCTGAGCTTGATGGTACACCCCCTGCAAAAAGCTCAGCCGATGCTACTGGCAGCATCTGTGGGCAGTCATCACTTATCCCTTCCCTGCTTTGCTGATGACCCACCAGTGGTGTCTGCAGGCAGTCCCTGATTGCTGCTGGCTGCCTCAGACTCTGCCGGCAGCATCTGTGACTGGTTGCTGACCACCGATCAGTGCTCGCCATCCCTCCCCACCACTGCCGACAGTGTTGTGGCTGCCTGTAGAAGCTCGCTGCTCGCCGCTGCCATGCTCCTGCCACGACAGTACTATTGCTGCTTGCAAGAGCTCACCATGCCCCCTCAGCCTCTGGGGCATGCAGCATTCACGCGTATGTCATAGTAACATAGAGAATTAGGGCTGGAAGGGACATCAGGAAGTACTCATTTAGTCCAACCCCCTGCTCAAAGCAGGACCAACACCAACTAGATCAGAGGTTCCCAAAATTATTATGCTGAAGCCTGGCAAACCATAGCCCGGAAGTGGTTGCAGCTAGGCAAACTGCAGCCCAGCAGTCACAGCCAACTGCGGCTGGAATTTCCAGCCGGCAGACATGTAACGATACCCCCACCCCTTGCGTGGGGCGTGGGGGGCAATGTCTGCATTGTTGCGAGCCCTGCAGAAGGAGCTGCAGCCTCTCTGCCCAGCTTTGCTGCAGTTTGCTGGTCCATGGCCACTTCCAGTTCAGCAGCTGACATTGCTGTGGACCAACAGCTGACCGGCCACAGTCTGGGACTGGGCTGCAGTCCAGGGAATTGAGAACCCCTATACTAGATCATTCCA
Organism: Caiman crocodilus; assembly: GCA_030014935.1. NCBI lineage: Eukaryota > Metazoa > Chordata > Crocodylia > Alligatoridae > Caiman > Caiman crocodilus. The sequence goes on along the minus strand of JAGPOW010003648.1, from coordinate 27,242,677 downwards.
GCCAGGGCTTGTCCACTTGGGTCTTAAAAACCTCCAAGGATGGAAATTCCACAACCTTTTTGGGTAACCTGTTCCAGTGCTTTACTACCCTCCTCATGAGAAAGATTTTTCTAATATCTAACTTAAACTTCCCTTGCTGCAATTTGAGACCATTGTTACTTGTTGTCATCCGCCACCATTGAGAACAGACTAGCACCATCCTCTTGGAACTGCCCTTCAGGTAGGTGAAGGCTGCTATTAAATACCTGCTTAATCTTCTCTTCTGCAGGCTAAATAAAACCAGTTCCTTCAGCCTCTCCTCGTAAGTCATGTATCTGAACCCCCTAACCATTTTTGTTGCTCTCCACTGGACTTTTTCCACATCCTTTCTGTTCTGGGGTTCCAAAACTGGACACAGGACTCCAGATGTGGCCTTACCAGTACCAGTGCTGAATAGAGGGGAAGAATCATTTCTCTTAATCTGGTGGCAATACTACTACCAATGCAAATCAGTATGCCGTTAGCTTTTTTGGCAACAAGGGCACACTGTCAGTTTGTATTCAATTTATTGCTCACTGTATCCTGAGGTCTTTTTCTGCAGAGCTGCTGCTTAGCCAGTTGGTCCCCAGCCTGTACCAGTACATGAGATTGTTCTGTCCTAAGTACAGGACCTTGCACTTCACCTTACTGAACCTCAAGAGATTTCTCTTGGTCCAATCCTCCAATTTGTCTCAGTCTCTAAGAATCCTTGCCCTACCCTTGAGTGTATCTACTACTCCCCCACTTCTTGGTGTCATCTGCAAACTTGCTAAGGGTGCACTGCATCCCATCTTCCAGATAGTTGACATCATTTACTTTTTTCTGCTGTTGTTCTCAAAGTAGGCAGGGGGAATGAGAAGCAACTTGATAGGTCTTGTTATAGCTGTTCTTAGAAGGGACTGAAGATAAGTCCTTCCTGAAATTATCTCCTGCAGAGATGTAGTAGTACATCCTGTAGAGATGCAGGATGCAGTGTCTCATAGGTTCCTATTTTGTAGATCTCAGCTCAGATTCAGAAGCAGTTTGTTCTGGGGAATCTCCTGGAACCCCTGGTGCACTGCTGGATCAGTGAGGACTGATAGAACTATTTCAACTACGGTATGGCCAGTCTGACATTACAGTTATTCAGACTGAAAAAATCTCAGAATATATCAGCATTATGCTTGAAAAAAATCATAGATGGTCCCTGCTATTTAAAATTAAACCATAAGCTGATCATGGCTGACAGTATTGAGGTTAGCTGAGCCAGAAATTAGTGTGGTTAAGTTGCAAGAGTAGACAAGGACAAACTGAATTCACCACTATTTCAACAAATTGTACTTAAAGCTGCTTACACTCAGGTTTTAAAACAGTGGCTCTACACACCGTTAAGAAAGCGGTGACTGTCATCTGCAGCTCATGAACTGCTGCAGGACTCATAGTGGTGTCATGTTTTGCATATTTTCTCTGTCTCTTACTATGCATGGGTTTACAGTTACCATCACCAGAGTATTAAAGCTCTGCAGGTGTCATAGACATCTGTCTGCACCTAACAAATCCAGCATTCTCCCTGTCAAATAAATCCTTCTGTTGAAATGTTGGTTTATACAGTCCAAAGGCTCAGGGTTAACATTAAAGTCCTGACAATCTCTGTGCTTCTAAGCTGTCTAAGCAGCAAGTTAAAAAAAGATTCTATAAATAAATACACTGAAATTAACTAGTTTGTTTTTTTTTTCTGGGAAATTCTGAAATGTGTTGGTGATTGGAAGGGGGACATATGTTGCTCTTAATCCTCCTTGTGCACTCATGTTAGGCAGGGCAATATTTGCATGTGCACCAGTCACCCATGGTTTTTTGTTTTCTCTGCTTTTTGTCTTGTGGTCCTTTTAGCAATGTATGGCACTCCAGTGATACAGCAATTTGGTTCAGATAAGTACCCTGAAGATGTTTAGTTTATCTGACTCCTATCGCCCTTAGTTTCAGAAAATCTGTAAATCAGACTTCCTTGTGGGATTCTGAGGACTCATTTATTGTTGGCCAGGTTGGAAATACTGTTAAACAACTTTTGTTGTGGTATTTTGGGACTTTAAAAAAACCTGGTAAGTATATTACAGGCTCTAAAACGAAACATGAGCACAAACACAGTAAACACACAAACAATGCTCCCCACATCACAGACAGCTTGGCGACTTATGAAATTACCTGATTCCATTTCTGAGAGAGCCAAATTCTGCTCTTTTATATGTGTAACCCTGGCACACACCACTACCTGCATGCCACATCTGAGTGCTGGAATCCTACAGTGTCCAGTAGTGTAAGAATCACTTGGCTCTCCTAGGAGCTTAATTGGGACTTTCCTTTTACACTTACAAACCCTTTGCAACCACCAATATAATTATTTACAAAAATTTAATTATATACAATTCAATTATATACAAAAATAGGATAAACCTAAAGCAGATACAAGTTACAATTGCTACCAAAATAACTCTATATACACTATGCAAAAGAGCACTAGTCATATGGAGATAGTCACTTGGGTATCTACCAGGTTCACAAACTGATAACCTTGCAGGTGTGATATAGGTTAAAGGAGAAGTGTAAACAATAATTAGACTTTGAAACCCTAATAAATGCATTGCTCACTATTTACAACATGAGTTATTGAATACTTATTTACAAACAGTACTAGTGACCTTTATGCACAATAAATTTATACTCCTCCCACTGGCATTGTGGCAGATCCTTCGTGGCTGGGGTCCTCCCACACTGGCCCAGGTGTCACTTCACTGCTGGCAGTTGCTCCCACATCTGGGTCCCTGCAACACAGCAGCTAACCATAAGTCCAGTGGGCTCCAGGAATGGGGCAAGTCACTGCAGCCAGGCCTGCTCAGTCCTCTCCTTGCAGCATGCACCCTTCTCTCCCCCTCTCACTCTCCCTAGGTGGGGAAAACTCCCCACTTTTAATGAAACCCTCCCAGCCAATCCAGAAGCTGGGATTTTCATGGGCTCTCCCTACGTATCCTCTCTCATTTCAAGCCGCTGGCTGGGGTTTTTCCATTCTTTTCCTGTTTTCAAGATGTCCCTGTCCAGGACAGCTTAATTTTGCCCTCAGGACAGGCTCTCCATTGGAACTAACTTCCTTTGCTGCAGTACAGTGTCTCTGTTGGGATGACATCCGGTCGGGTAAGCAACCCCTCAATGTCTGTTGCAGCCACTATTGTAAATGCAGACTAACTCCATAAATTCAATATACATCTGTTTGACCAAGGGCAAGCTTTAGTCAAAAACCTGCAACTAAACATTATGTAGGGCCATATTCTTTCCTGTGTGAATGACCAAAACTCCATGGCTTTGACTGGGCTGGGTCAGTTTACACTAGCAGAAAGAATATGGCCCTCAACATTCCCATCTCTTTTTTTCTGTTCCAACACTGAAATCTTGTGATGATCAAGATGATATTATGGTCAGCAATGTCAGGGGCTAAGCTAAGCTTCAGTAGGTTTTTCTAAGGTAATTGCATGCTATACTAGATTAAAACATTACTACTCCAAACACCCAGTGTATGGAAGAAAAGAATTCCCCAACGTATTTGATTGGAAGAATGTTTTCCTTTAGTGGTGGAAGTTGATTTGTAGTGGCTTGTTCTGGACGTGTTTTGAGTATCCGCAGAACTTTCTAACTGATTATGATATATTTATTTGTGTAGGGTAATATGAGATTATTTGCTTTGTGCTGTAGAAGATGGTGAGCCAGTGGTTGCACTTAGTCTCCAAATGTTACTTATGCTTCTAGCTTTGTTTTTTCAGAAAACAGTGTGATGTACTCTGGGAATTCTGTTTTCAGGGTAGAACTGAAATGATTGAAGAAGTCAAGGATGTCCTCTGTTTAACATATCCACCCTATGTTGGCTTTTGTTAAAAATGTTGCTTGTTGATATTGAGAAAATTGCTCACAGATATTCCTGTGCCTGTCTCTGTCATGGGGAGCAATAGTTGAGAGAGGTCAAACAAAGGAAAAAGCCAGTTAATCTCCATGCAGACATGACTAGTCATGTATGGCTGATGGTATTTCAAGAAAAGTATACTGAAAAGGGGGTGGGGGGCTGCATGCCACATGCTCTCCCATCTAGTCTGCAGAATGCATAGAACTGTATGTTGCATGAACCCTAATATAGTAATATGGGCACTGCTAACTGGGTCAGTATGCTGATGACCACACACAGAAGAGAGACACATTAGCAGCTAGTCTAGTGAGATAGCAGAGTGGAGATGCATCAGAAGTAGGAAGGGCAGGGTCAAAGTGCATGAACTATATGAGATCTAGAGGGTTTGGCTGTAATTTTCAAAATGATTGCTCAACTATTTCTCCATGAGAAGAGCCAGCACCAAAGCCAAAGAGGATGTGGACAGGGAAGTGCATTTGTGGGTAAGTGATGACAAGTTGATAATGGGAAGAGATGCTGATCAAATAGGAGGGCTCTCCAGCTCCTTGGGGGAGGAGCCTGAGAGAGCTAAGAGGATGGCAACAGTGGTTTAAGAGATTGAAGAAGGTGAAGATGGATGTGATGTTCCATGGAGGATGAAAGGGTAAGAAAGCAAAAGAAGCTACATTTACTTTGCCAATAGCATGTGCAAGCATACAACCCATGAGCTGCATCTGTCCTGCAATTTATATGTATGGAAATATCGATAAAGCTTGTGTTTGAATCCCAGGTCCCTCACCAACAAAATAACCCTTGCCACTCACTCCCACTGAGATATACCACAGACCAGCAATTATTCAAACAGATGGTTCAGGAGAATTCCCAAATGATTTGGATTTGTTCTGAATGACCCTCCAAAACAGTGCTTGGGCTCTTCTGATACTGGCACCCAGAGTGGAGCCCCGGCTGCTGCCCCCACAAGAAGACAGTGGGAAGGGTTTTGTTTGGGGTTATTTTGTTAGTGGTGAAGTCAGGAGGAAAGGAAGCCATCAACACATGCAGCCATGAAGCCTAAATGACATGCTCCAATTATACAGTATCTCAGTTTTCATTTGAAAGTAAAAGTAAATGTTGAAGCCCTCTAGACTTTGGTGAAAAGCCTCCAAATGAGAATTAAGGAGAAACTAGTGCAATGTCCCTGAAACTTCAAGCAGCCTGCAACAATAAGCCATGAAGGCATGACTGGTCCCCTATTAATCTCACTGAACTGCCAACACAATAACCCTTTGATGTCATCATTAATTGTGCTGCTGATCATTTTAATAAATGAAATATATGTGGGAGAAAGCCCTGGATATAAGAACTGCTGCAAGGAAATCAATATGAGAGAAAAAGATAAGGAAGAGGGAGAGAAATGCTGAAAAGAGGGTTGGGAAGGATGTAAAATAAAGAACAGATGAATCAGAAGGGGAACATTTTTCTACTCATCTTGAATGTGAAAATAACCTACCCACTGGATTTTTATTGACTCTTATTTGCTCTACAAAGGCCATATTCCAGACTTGATCTCCATGAAAATATTCACATCAGTGGGGTTTCTGCTATGGATGGAGGGGGTGATAGATCATAAATATTTGTATGAGACCATAACCAAAAGTGGAATTTGGCCTTTTGCAATTTAAGTTGACACCCTCGGCTTAGAACCTTTAGCATCAGAATCCCTAGAGGTTCTAGGATTTTGCACTCCATTCAGTTACAATATTGCCAGCTTTGAGGAGTGTATCTCCATAGATCGAGATGCTTTATTTTCACATAAAGTCCAGGCTTTTCCAAAAATTATTTTTATCAGCTGTTTAAATCCCACTGAACACAAGGTAAAGCAGGAAAACTGTGGAAAAGGAAGGTTTTCAAGGGTTTAAAAAAAAAACATTGGAAGCATCTAATCTTTTCAAGGAATCAGAAGCTAGAAAGGAAGTGGAACATCTGAGGATTTCCTTTGACAATTTAATACCCTGAGAAAGAACATTTGAAGAAATGGGGATTTAAAAATCTGGTCTAGTGCTAACATCTAGAATACCCTACTGCCTCCAACTGTGTTGCTATTATTCTAGGCATTTTTATTTTAAATCCCAGCGTATAATTATGGGTTTTCATTGGATGCACATATTGAGAAAACTAGCTAGCTATATGAATATGCATTAACTTTGTAAGGCACAGACTGCAAACTCCAGGTCAAATCCTGGAGGACTGACTGAACCCCTGAACACTATGTATACAGGATCCTCTCTGCATACAACTTCCACTCTTCTTGCTTTGAAGATGTGGTCCGTTTCCTCAACAACACAGATGCACCATAATTAGACCCCCCAGAAGGCTCCTCTGCTTGATTAGAAGCCACCTAGGGGGTTATAGTTAAGATATGGCAGACCCTCATGGCTATATTTGGATTGTGAGAGGTAAGAATTATTCTCTTCTATGATCAGCAGGGATCTGGGTTTTCAGTTTGCCATGGGAAAATGTGGTAAAACCTGGATTTTCTTATTTTAAGAAGAAAAGCATGGATTTTCTCTTTCAGAGGAGAAAAACATGAGAAATGGCAGGTTTCCCCTTGCAGGCTAGGAGAGTTCCAGCCTGAAAGGAGCTCGGGGGGACTAGGGGGAGGGAAGTCAAATGCATGTACACATGCACATGGCCACCAGTGGGAGGATGAACTGAGTTGGAAGTGAGGGGTAATGGCATGGGCACGGCACCAGCATATCAGGGTTGCTCAGTGCCACAAAGCAGTGGTGGATGGCAACTGCAGCTGGAACCGCATCTTGGTGAGCCAAGAGGCCTGGAGGAGCTCTGATATTCTATGATAAAAACCCCAAAATCAAATGCCAAAATGTATAGGTATTTAGAATGTATTTAATTATTGCAATTGAGGTTTCCAAATTGTTTAAAATTTGTAAATATACCAATAAAGCATTGTGTTCAACTGATACCTTTGTATATATATAATGATGTTTCATTTTAATCACAGAAAAAACATGGGTTTTGAATGTTTTTATCAGAGAACAAGTGATTTTTATAAGAGAATTTGTGATTTTTAAACAGAGAAAACCAGGACCCTTGATGATCAGCCCAGGAAGGTTATATTTTTGTACCGTTTCAACAGCTTGCTTCAGATTATAATCAGCATTGGCTAAGAACAGATATTGCATTAGTCCTGGGATAAATTGTGCCTGTGTTTAGTCCCAGGACAAGCCTCTATGCGTCTTGGGGGCGAGTAGTACCATGCTCATCTATGGAACTCTCCCTACATGTATCAGAAATTCCATAGGCCCATCTAACACAGAGGTGGGAATAGGTACATACGAGGAATACTCTTGACTTGGGCAACAGTGTTACCCACCATTACAAAGACAAACTATGATTGCTCCAAGTATGAGTGTGCTAAGACAGAAGAATCTTCCTCACTTGCTCCTGCTGCTTTTTTTATAACCCCACAAGAGGCAGTAGTTTTACTAATAGACAAGCTGAAAAGAGGTTAGATAACTTGTCCAAGGTCATGACATTTATGCTGATGAAATATATTCAAAGTGCTGTCCTAGCATATTCAAAAGTCACTCACAATATTTTAGTTGAGTCTTGAGTAGAGGGATTTTATAAACATGGGAACGGGTCCATTACTCACTCACATACAAATGATACAAAATCTTGCATCAAATTTGTCTTCCCATATCTTGGGAAAAGGAATATAGGAGTATAGTTCTAAATCATTAGGACTTAAATCTTGGAAAGTTTTAATCTTGTGAATAACTACTCACATGATAGTTCCTCTGGTGCCCAAATGGACAGCTCACAGGATTAGAGCTTTGCATGGGCCATGAAGGCAAGTCTGCACTGCTGAGAAGTCTGCCCTGTCCACTTGTTCCTACCCTATATGCACCAAAATTTCAAGTAGGCCAAGGCAGCTGCTGTAAAGCAGTCCTGATGTATGCCATTCAGCATGTCTGAGACAGATAGCCTAAAAGCAAAATTGGGCATGGCGTTGGGTGGAGGCATGGAGAGAGAATACTATTCAGGTCCTGGTATAATGGAGACCTCCCAACCTAGAAACATCATGGACCATGTCCTTAAGGACTCTACTCTGTAGCACATAAAGGAGAACAAGGTGATCAGGAACAGGCAGCATGGAGTCAAAAACAGCAAGTCATGCCTGACCAACCTAATTTCTTTCTATGATAAAGTGACAAGTTCTGTGGATGGGAGGAGAGCAGCAGATATGATATACCTTGACAGTTCCAGCTGCTTTTGATATTGTCTCCAATGACATTCTCATTAACAAGCTAAGAAAATACAGACTAGAAAGAAGTAATATAAGGTAGATGCATAACTGGTTGGATCGTCATACTCAAGGGGTAGTCATTAATGGTGTAATGCCTAACTGGGAGGAAGTATCAAGTGGTGTTCCCCAGGGGTCTGTCCTAGGTCCAGTATTGTTTAATGTCTTCATTAATGATTTAGGTGATAGAATTGAGTTTACATTCAGTAAATATGCAGACAACCCCAAGTTGTGTGGTGTTGAAGAGACTCTGGAGGATAGGTTGGATCCAGGATGACCTGGATAAGGTGCAAAAATTGTTTGCAAACAATCAAATGAGATTCAGCAAGGACAAGTGTAGTCCTGCATTTGGAATATAAATAGTGCATGCACAAATACAGACTGGAGAATAAGTGACTAGGCCACAGAAATGCAGAGAGGGATTTCAATGAAATTCTAGATTTCAATGAAAACAAAACCCAAGATTTTTTAAAGACAAAATAATGTCATCCCATCTTATTTCAAGAACAAAGCTTTGAACTTGGGTTTCCCAGTGCCCCAACTGCCAAGATCTAAAATCTGTTCAGATGTGTACATTTATGCATGTACCTGCACATACACACACTTTGTTGAAACATCAGCAACCCTGTCTTGCATCCATAGATGCTTCTCAACTAAATCTCAGTATGTCATCCTCCCACTGTACTCAGCCTTGGCTGCAGCAGGGATGTACATCAAGGCTGAGTATACATCCTTGGTGTACATCAGGATCTGGGAGAACATCTGTTCACCAGAATGCCCCAAGGAAAAACAAGGACCAATGGTCATAAACTCCTCCAAGACCATTTTAGGCTGGACATAAGAAAAAATCAATTTACTGTCTGAGCCCCCAAGGCCTGGAATGGACTTCCTCCAGAAGTGGTGCAGGCACCTACCCTGGACTCATTCAAGAAATGTTTGGATGTTTATCTTGCTGGAATCCTTCGACCCCAGCTGACTTCCTGCCCCTGGGGCAGGGGGCTGGACTTGATAATCTTTGCGGTCTATTCCAGCCGTAACATCTATGAAATCTCAATAACCACTTTGGCTTCAAATCTTCATTTCATTGAAAAAAAAATTCCAGTCACTTCAAGTCTCCATATCTTTATATAGCAGACCATGGATACAGGATGGTGTTAGAAGTGTTCAAACTACACTATATAAATCAAGTGTCATGATAGTTGTTTATGAATGCTTTCCCTCAGCACTATAGAGTCATTGTATGTATTACCATCATTTTACAGAGTAATATTTCCAGAACCCTTGCTCAGTGAGAGCAGTTCTCCATTTCCAAAGCCTAAATACTACTCTCAGACTGATGTAACTCCCTTGATGTCAATGAAGGTACTCCAGATTTGTACTGGCATAAGCGAGTAGAGATTTAACCACAGCATGTGATACAGTGGGCTGCAAGGGAACCTTGAATGTAGCTGCTCCACTTAAATCTATGCAAATCATTAGCTGGGGGGGGCGGTATTTTTTCATTTAAATGTGGATATTTTTCACAGATTGAAAACCTGTAGGTTTAACAGGTGGCTTATTTTGGTAATGGAGTTGAAATGCAGAGGTTTACCTGGGCAGCAGCAGTGCATATTGCAGTGGCAGTTACAGTGCCAATCGGGCTAGCATCATAGCAGCTACTGTTTTTGCTATTTTTACTAGACCCCTTGTTACCCCCTTTAGAGACTCTATTGTTTAAATGGCTGACAGTTCAGAAGTTTTAGCATATTAAAAATATATATATTTGAGAATATTAAAGCAAAAGATGTGGATTTTTTTTCCAGTGGGGATTTGTGCTTAAGTTAGTCATACCCATTGTCCACTCATCACTGAATTTGAATATTCCTCTTGAAAGGTCTGAAGGATATCTGTTGCCATATTTGAAATAAATAGGTAGTCTCTGCTAAGTTTCTGGTGAAATCCTGTTTCAGCCACATGTAGCAGTAATACTAACCATTGTTAGTGAACTCAAAAGAGAAGCTGAAAGGCTGGAGAATAACACTGCTATTCAGATAATGGTCTTGTTCTTGCTTCCTGCTTAAGTCAGTGACTTCAGTGGGAACAGGCCAAGGTCCAGCTACCACTTTTCCCAAGCCAGAACTGGGAAACCTTGTTGTGGCAGTGTGAGGACGCTTGAACTGCTGGTGACCACAAAGTTCTATAGAAATGGGGATTTCAAACACCCTTTAGGACTCACAGTTGAGCACCTTTCACTAGTACTAAATCAATTAAACAGAATCCTTTTGTTGTGGGACTGTGACATTGGTCTCCAGCTTTGTTGTTTCATGGTTCTTCGTTAAATACAGAAAAGAAAAAAAAAAGAGCACCTCTACTCAGCCACAAAATTGCTTTTGGTTGTTTGTTTTAAAGAAACTTCTGACAATTATCCTCAAATTGATTGTCTGCAGCTGGTTTCAATTGATGGAGACTTAGAAGAGGTAAGGATTCTGGTGAGGTGGCACCAAACTCTTGGATGACTCTGCAGATCATGTTCCTGCTGCAAGAGACTGAGTCTCTTTTGCACAATTATCCAGTGGTGAGCAGAGGCAGAGATTTTAAATTACATGTGCCCTAGTTTTTAGTATGTATTAAAGCAGCTTCATAAGTCTGAAATACAGTAAATGTGTGTGGGCCAGAAGTGGTCTATCCATTTTTCCTTCCCTCAGGGGAGTGGCAACCACTGTTTCTTGGCATCAACATAGCCCTCCTGCTTGGCATAATCAAGAGCTGGAAATGTACCGTGACTAAGTCTCTTTTATGTCAAATTCAAACATTCTTGTCAATGCTGGGATTCAAATTGCAGTTTTGATGCCAAAGGTCATTAAAAGACTAATTCAACTCTCCATGTGCTAAGTTATTCCCATGGCTTGAAGGGGAGACCTATTCAGCTTAATTTACAGTGCCAATGTGCACATATAAGCATATTGTATATGAATTAAAATGAAAGCCTTAAAATAATTTGCTCTTTTGTTTGAAAGATCGCTTTATGGGCAGATGATTTGCCATTTAGCAATGAAGTATTTTAAGATGAAAACTACTTATCTTCATACGAGAAATACCTTTTTCCCAATTAACTCTGTATTGAAAATCCCCTCAGGCCTAGGTGATGAAGACCCTGTGAATGTGATGAGATATCAGTGGCAGCTTGGCATGTGGAGAGACTGGGCTATTAAGAGTGCTAGCAGGGTTGCTTTACTGGAAGCTCTGAGGCATATCAAAAAGCTTTAGAAACAATTCAGTAAATAAAGCTGCCTGAGATCCCATGGTATTACCAGATTACATTACTTACAGATCTCAACTTTGCCCTCAATTTCATGCTTGAACATTATGTTTCTCTCCCCCATCTTCTGCCCACTTCACAGATTGGCACACTTGGCTCTGTCCTCATCTTTGCTATCTCTGCTCCTGACTTTGCTCTACTAAGCAAATTGGGAAGAAGTTTTATGACTTTGGCAACAAAAAGATGGCCCTCCTTCTCCCTGGGCAACTATCCTAATCATTAGGCTATCAGGCTGAAAGGTTGGAGGACCCACCTCCCTCTTCTGTTTTACTTCTCAAAGTTACATGCATACCTGGGCAACCCTATTCTATTACGGGGGAAATAAAATTCAGACAACATGTAAGTCACCGAAATTGCAATTAGGCAACTACATAAGTGCACTTAGTCACTTAAATATGAAGTATGATCTATTCTTCTAGCCTGAATATACTTACATTTCTATTCTATAAAATATGACTAATAGTGTTTCCCTGTCTCAAGAGCATAGATAAGGAAGCAGGGGGAGGGGAGAACTGTCAAGGCAGGGACTTTCATGATGTCTAGCTTGCTGAATTCCTGATAAGATGAAACCCATCCCTAACAGCAGACACAACTTCTAGTTATGTGCTGCTCAACCAAATCCATACAGTTCACTTGGATTTACAACCTACCTTGCCACTGGTTTTGATTAGCTGATTGGTCCCAGATTATAAATATATAAACTCTCCCCAGCTTTTTGCCAATAACAGTGGTTTTCTATACAGAGAAAAAATATAGAGTGACCATGCCTAGAAAACATCCTTCACCTCTTATGACTGTTTCTGGATCTTTCTGGATGAATTGTCCTGATCTCTTGCAGATACACACATAGGAACATTGGTAGTTTCTATGCTGGATATGACCTGTAGTCCAGGAAGCCCAATATCCTGTCTTCAAGAGTAGCCATCACCAAAAGTTTGAGAGACAGGTAGGAAAAACCTCCAGATTTCTAGCAGTTAGAGCAGTGCTCAGCAACATTTTTGGGCACAGTGCCAATAACACCCACAACTTCAATTTGTAAGATGTTGGTGTGCCAGGGGTGGATGCTGGAGGAGCTATGAGGGGCCCAATCCTTGCTGTTGCTGTGTAGCCCTGGTCCCTTCTCACCGTCCACCCAGAAGCACGTGTCAAGCAAAATGCCTTCAAGTGCCACACTCTGGCACCCATGCTGGGGGTTGCCTACCCCTGAGTGAGAGATTGGATTAAGTGCTGAAGCACGAGATTTAATATTTCTTTCAAAAGTTATGTGCTAGTCCTAACTATTATCAAACTCTAGATATTGTTATTTAGACAAATGTCTGAGACAATTAAAAAAACCCTCCTACCTCCTCCCAACTGCTTCATTCTCTCTCTCTGGAGAAAATAATTTTGAGGTGTGAAGCTGTGTGGTCTGCAAAGTCAAAAAAGGTCTCTATAGAGATTACTGGCTCAGAAAGCACAGCCTACAGGGCTGATGTCACAAAGGTCTGACTTTTAACTTCACCAGCTTGTGCTTATTCACCTGGTGCTCTGTTGTTAAGGGTTACCTATTGTGACATCATGGACTTAGGTCCTTTTCCTCACTTTTTTTTTTAATGACATAGGCCACTGTGAGCTTACTATTAGCTTAGTTATTCTATGTGGCTGGACTGAAGCCAAGAAGGTTTATCTGAGGCCATTGATTTAGACTTACACAGGCTCTGTGAGATCACTAGCTCAGTATCTTTAATGTTCCAGGCTTTGGTTAGGTCTTTACAACTCTAATGGCTCAACCCATCTAATCTTTGTGCTGTGCTTTGTGATTACTAACTCCTCCAGCTGGCTATACTGCTCTCAAGGCAGGAACCTTCATGATGTCTAGCTTGCTGGACTCCTGATAAGATACAGACCTTTGTGAGCTCACTGGCTGAGCATCACTGTCTCACTAGACTGAAATGAAAACAGGTAAATTAATGCCTGCACTTGGTTTTTTACATTTTCCATGTAAACTTTCCTCCAGGGAAATTTTATTTACTCCCACCACCTTTCTTGCAATGCTTATAATGTTAACTCATGATCTAATTCTCCATCCCCTTCCTCTTCTAGGCTTATGTCTATTTCTGTCACTCTGGTAGTTCCTCACAAATGTCCATGATCTTCTTTTAGCTAAAAAGCAAAAACTGAAATTCATGTATTTTTTTCTAAATTCTATCTTCATCCCTTTTTCCTAATCAGAGTTGGCTGTTCTTCTCTCTTGCCCATCACTCAAGTTGATATTCTAGTATTTTTCACTCCTCCTCTTCCTCTATGAGATTCTCATCAAAATTTGTTTTCTCTCTTTAATTTTCAAAAACCTGCCTCTCCCTCTCTCTCCCATGACATTTATTGTTTCTCTCTCACCTGGCCTAATGTTACTTCCTTTCCATGACTCTTCTCACACTAGTCTTCTCCTTCAGCCCTGTCAATATCACTGTTTTTCTCCAAGACCCTTCCTTGTATGTCTCATGCCTTCCACATTAGGTCAAATTTGTTGGCTTGATAGAGATCATAGGTCTGCTGTACTTCCTCCCTCATGTATCCTGTTCTTCTCTTGTCCTTATACTTTGCTATTTCTTCTCATCCTGTTTTTCCTTTGTTCCCTTCACCACATCTGATTTTGGAATCTTTATTCATGCTGCTTTCTATGCACAGAACACAGACATCCTTCCTGCAGTAACCCTGTATTTCAAATCCCATCTTTTCTCTACTTTTTCTATCATTTTCTTCTCTTCCTATGTTGTTTACCACTTTATCACTAGCTCTGCATCATTCCTTACTTAAAAATATCACAATTTATGTAATAGATAACTATAATATGAAGTAGTGAAATATTAACCCTCATCTTTTCTCATCTCCATCATTATGTTCTGTGTTTATGTAGTTTAGATTGTAAGATTGTAATGAGATATATGGACCTGAGCTTGTTTTGGTACAGGAAACCTTCTACAGAGGCCCTTGGGCATTGTTATAATAGATGCAGCATTTGATGCCGAGTTCATTTTAGGTGACACACCCATGATTCATTGGGAAGAGAACCAGAATAAATATTCTTCTTGTCTTTTTTGTAAGATTATAAAACCAAAGAGGCCTGATCTCCACTCTGAAATCACATACACATAACAGATCCAATTCATGAAATGCTGCTTTTTAACAAATTGTTTCCTTTTTCAAGAATCCAAGAAACTCTGAATTTAATATAGCAACATTTTGAGAAAACACCGTTGATATTCATAAATACAAATGGTATTCATGTGTGTATGCTCTTAATTTTATGGCTGCAGCATAGCTTAGTCCAGTGGAGGCAACATTTTTAACAGGAATGCCATAAGATAAGTCCCATCCTCTTCCCCAAGTGCCAACCCAGTCCCCTTCCCCTGCTTGAGCTGTTACTTTTCTCTCTCCTCCCAACTTTCTCAACTGCACTCATTGCTCTACTCTTTTCTCTCTGCTTTATCTACTGCAACTGGTGTTGTGCTTTCTATTCACTGCCTTATCTTCTACAGTTCTTCTTCCTCTCTCATGCATCCATCACATGCCACTTGTGGTTTAGTGGATGGACCAGGAATTATCAGACTACATTCCAACTTTGACCACTGAGGGCACATCCAGACAAGCATGGATGTTCATTTCCCTGGGAACAAGTAGCATGGCCTTGTGCTGCAGGTTACTGTGGGTGGGGTGGGGAAGCAGCCTTACCTGAGGTTCTGGTGGCCTCCTGGCACTGCAGCCATAGCAAGAAGCCTGGCTGTCAGCTGAAGCATGGCTCCAGCCTTCAGGGCTCTGGTTTTGGGCAGTGTGTGCTGCCACCATGTGTGCCACCCCGCTTTTTTGGTATGGGTTTTTTTAATCCTGGGATATCCTTGGGTCAAAAAATCCCCATGCTTCAAGGTAGCAGCATGGGGATTGCCTGCATGTGTGGTATGTGGTGCTACAGATGAGCCACATACCTTAGATCCATACTCATCTGGACATGGCCTGATTGTCTGTAATAATAATTTGCACTTGTATATCACTATACACATTTTGATAGTTTGGCCTTATAACACTTTTGTGAAGTATCAGTCCAGGAAAAAACAAACAAACCTGGAGTATATAGCAATGGGGCTTTTTTTCCCCAGAAATATTCTTCACTTTTGAAAATAGTTATTTGGAGGTCCTAGACTCTGATTTCTGGAGATGTTGAAATACTGAGCAATCCTGGCTCCCACTGACTTCACTTGGAGTTGTAGGTGTCTACCATAAATTTGGATTTTTGAACTTTAATTCTGGAACTACCTTAGCTAGGAAATTCTGAATGTTGTGAATCTAGCTACAGGTAACCTACAGGAAGACCTCATAGGTCTACACTTCCCTGGTAGCCATTCAGTGCATGTTGCTTCACTGGTGTCAACCAGCATAATTCCATTGACTTCAGAGTTACTTTAATTTCAGACAGTTTAGGATGTAATAGTTACTGTTTAATAAATAGCTGATTCTGTACTTTGTGTTAGATTACAGTGTTCATTGGAAACATTTTTGGTTTGACCAGCCCCAAACCTAGTTCTGATCAAACAAAATATACAGCAAATTTGTGTGCAAGTAAAGAAACCGTATTAAGTGTTCACAGGATGGAGCGGTATGTTAACTGGTAGACCTACAAACTATGTGCTGAAATAGACAAATATGTAAACTGTGCAAGTGCTGGGGTGACATAGTGTGAAAGATTGTCTATCAAGCCTGGCTTACTAGCGCCAACAACTGAAGTGAAAAAAAACTAAAAATGTTCCCTTCCCCTAGCCACTGTGTCTTATACAGACTATAACCCATCATACCAAATATAAAGACCTGGACTATTACTATTACAGCTGAAGAACAATACCAATCCTGTTCCATAACAAAGAGTTCCTGTAGAAGAGGCACTACTCTGGACCTTCAAGGACAGGCAGAATGTTGAGAATTCAGAGCAGATGACTTCCTTTCACTGGTTACATATGTATGCAGTTTGGAGAATGCTTTCGTATTCCTTCAGAATGAAAGACACTATGTATTACATGGATATATATTTCATTTTTTGGTTATATGAAGCAGAAACACAGCTTTCACAACCTATCAGTCTGATTTTGTGGGAATTTGATGGATCTATTCTCCAGGAATTTTCCAAAGTAGAGGTAGCTGGGAATTTTTTTATTAAATATACCTCTATAGGAAAATGCTGATTTATTGAAACTGAAACTTGTTAAAAGTGATACATTTCCATGACCAAACATTTGTTGAGAAGGTTTCCCAGAGTCCAGGGTACAATAAAGTCAAACAGACCAGCCAGACCAGAATAGCCAGGGCCACATGGAAGATCTGAGTTTTGATTTCTCCACAGAATCAGGCAGAGCACACACTCTCACGTAGGCTTCCTAGATCATAAGTGAATATCCTAAAAGATGGGATGATCAAGAGGGCTCTTTCTCTATTTTGTTATGTTTTGCTTTTCCTCAAAAATAATTTAAAAGATCTCAGCTATATCCCAATGCAGAAAGCAATCAAATACTGGAATCTTGAATTGTGTTTTATTGTATTTTACTTAATTATAGTAAAATTGAATTCTTTTTTTCCCACCCAGCCCTATTCCACAGTCTAAATAATGTTCTTGATTAATAATTTTTAATATGTGTTTTGGCAGCTTAACATTGTATATAGTCTGGAAACCATCCAGCTGCCTAATAATACCTCCATCCTAATCTACCTGAATAGTAAGAAGCTATTTTTTCCTGGATTTGTCTGATCCTCAAAAATTCTTGAGAAGTGAAAATTATATCTGATACAAGCTAACAATGCTGGTAGAGATTTTTAGCTGGTAAAAAAATGTGTAGCTTTGATTTCAGTGAAGCTCTGTTGATTTGCAATAGCTAAGGTTTTGGGCCACCATTTTAAAGACAAACTGCCCTGCCTAATTGCATATCCTTTGAACCATCTTAGATGTTGTGGGCAAACTGAGGAAATCTCTATTTGGCACATGGCTGCATCTAGAGAAGCCACATTTTCATGTTGTAAATAAGAAAAATCTGGCCAAGAAATGCTATGAAAGAATTACAGCTCTTTGGCATTTTATAAAAATGCCACATATTCTTCTGATGAATCATAGTAGCTACTTCATTAACTTTTAAACATATATATGTGTATATATATACACACATATGTGTGTGTGTGTTCTTTCTGACATTCTCACATCTCAAATAGTATTTTTAGGGATTGTACAGATAGTGTAGGGAGTCAGTCACTCAGCATGTGTGTAGTTGACGTTTGAGAGTGTCCTCCAGGGCTATGTACAGATATTGAGAACTTAGTGGGCAGTCATTGACAATATGTAATATGGTGTGTGTTTTGCCACAGTTACAGTCTGTACTATTGCAAACACCCTGGCTGCACACAGGCCTTGCTCTCTCTGGAATCTATTCAGCAAGGCCCATCAATAGCATGGCAGGTTGAAGCCAAGTGGGCGGACTGTAGGATCTGTGATAAGGAACTTGTCTGGTGATAATGTCGACCTCCATTCTTCACACTAGAGAGTATCTACCGTGCAGTCCTGGTATGGCAGTTTGGACCATAGTGGGTATTGTGATGGTAGACATGCAGCAGGTGGATTTAAGAGATCATTGCTCACTGGCAGGCTTGGATTAGCATAGATCTTTTCTAGTAGCTTGCTCGTTGCAACTTCCCATTGGATATGAGGTGGAACAATATTGCTCAGGGCTGGAAATCATGGTAGAGGGGTTGGTTGAAGAGTTCCTGAGATGATGTGCATCATCGAATGTAGCTGCACATCAATGAATTTGGTGTGTGATGACAAGTTCCAGACTGGTACACAGCACTGTGTCACAGACTATGAAATGACAAAAATAAATATCCTTAAGGTTGAAGCTCTTGTGCCTCATGATGACCCAACCAGCTTGTTAAGGAGGTTATCGTATGTCTTAACTTTCATTGCTGTCTTTTTCAAATGTTCATGGTAGCTCAGTGTTCGACCTAGTGTCACACCTAGGTAGATGGGTTGTGCTTTGTGCCTCAGGTTTTAGCCATTCGGGTAGATGTTCATCTCCCAGGGAGTATTGGCATTGTGTAGGTGGAAAACACTGGAAATTGTCTGGTTGGCAATGAATCAGCATTCACATTGTGCTAACTGTCAGTACCTGGTCCATACCAGAGAAACTTATAATCTTCCTAGTGAACTGGATTCTGAGACTTCTGTGATGCCATCCAGGTTGGTGGTTTTCAGATTGCAAATGTCTACAATAGTGTAGGAAGAATGAGCCTCCTGCATACATAAAGGCTTAAGATCTTTTCAACATTAGATCTTCCAAATGTGTGGTGGTTTGATTATTTAAGAGATAAACACAATGAGACCTAATTGCTTGCCAAATTTCGTTCTGTTTAAAAGCAATTACCTGGAGTAACATGAAAAATACAGCTCCTTATGCTGAATAAAACTAACCATTCACTTCCGGATTGAATTTTTGCCTCAAGCAAATCATCTGGGCAATTTATATAACCTACTGAAAAGTTATTGTTATAAAATAAATAAATGTAATCCAACAATAACTATGACAATGCTAGAAGATGTCATATAGGGTCCTGATCCTATGTTATGGAAATCAGTGGTAATTTTTAGTTCATTACAATGGCAGCAAGAATAGGCATATAGCAAATGCATGCATTTTATTTCTATTCCTAAACAACATGTTAGCACAATATATCCTCTTCTTTCACTCCTGCCATATAAGTGAAGAAAGCCAATAAATGTCTGAGACTCTTTCTCTTGTCCAGATTGAGGATATCATTGAGGGCACTCAGAAACCCACCACAGTCACATAAAAGAAGCTTTGTTGTTCTTTCAATTTATCAGGAGAATAACAGTGAGAAGACCTAAGTCTTCTTCCCAATTTTGCCACTGATTTAGTGTATGATCTTGGGCAAACCGTATCACCCTTATATGCGTCAGTGTTCCCACTTGGAAAAAAGAAGGTAATTGTGAGGGAGACTGGGAACAAGAAGGGGATGAGCAGCATCCCAAACTTACCACTTCGCTGAGCAGCTCTGGGAGTGGTGGGCTGAAGATGCTGCAGCACTTCCAGAACAGCGTTAAGGTCCGGATTGGTGGGGGTTGGGTGCGGAGCAGTGTTTCCAGCCCTGGAGAGGGGCACAGTGACAGTGGCAGCAGGCAGCAGACTGAGCTGCCTCCAGACAGGAGACAGCTGGAAAGGAGCCAAGCAACTCACCCAGCCAGAGCAGCAGGATGCTTGGAGGAGCACCATCCAACAGCCCATATGACTGGCAGAAGCTGAGCCAGGGACCAACAGTTGCAGCCAACGCAGTGACAGCCAAATTAATTACAGGACAGAGGGACCCTGGGTGGATGTGGACCAAACCAAAGGTCTGAAGACTCATCCCAAGCATACTCTGTGAACAGTATTAATGGACCCAGGGGTAAGGAAAGAACCCAGGGTATACGCCCTTCTCCTTGCCCCAAGCTTCATAAAAGAACAGGGGCTATAGAAAGCCTTGGAGTTCATGATAAGACCCTTGGAATAAGAGCTGGAGGGCAATAAAACCCACAGGACTGCCAAAGGGACTTAGCACAATAAGCCCAGGGCAGTAAAATGTGCAACTGTCAAAGGATCCCAGATAGAGAGACATATATGATTTTTGTACCAGTGCTGCAAGCCAACTATTACCCCTCATGGCATATTGATTGATTTGGAGCCTTCGGGCCTAGGACTAAACTTTAAAGCTTGAGCTATTTAAGATCAGCAGTGAATAAAGCCATAGTTGAATTAGGGTCGGACAAGAAGATGGCTGTTACTATGGTGGCCATTGAGAGCACATGCTGTTAAAGTCATGAGAGACTCCTGTTGTTATTCATCTCTGTCAGAATCTGGACGCGGTTAGGGTGTGGTAAAAGGGAGGTTTGGAGCCCCACAAAGAGAACAGGGTAAGGAGTCTGGAAGGTTGCCTTCGGGAAACTGCCTTCCATAAATTACATCAAAGTCATGGTAGGCGAGACATATAACATCACATAGACAGACAGAGTGACCAAGTCTAGGCTCCATCCTGTCACCACTGTTAGGGCAGAATTCCCTGGGTGGGAATCTCAAACATACAGTAGCTACAGCCAGCACAGTAAGACTTTTCCTTTTTGCAAAGCACTTGCACATGTACAGATGCAAAATAATATATGGATGCAATCCAGTGCATGATGATGTCAAAGGGAGTCTTTCAGTAACTGTTGGATCAGACTGTAGAAGTTGTAAGCCTTATTAAATATACCTGGGATGTTTAGGGGACCATGTATTTCTTCTGCACTGAGACACATGAAGCCCAATAATTTTTTACTAGGTTCCATAAAATGTAATAGATAACATTTTTATTCTTGGATTTTCAGCCCTTACTTTCATCCAAGTTCACATTGTGTCTAAAGTTGTTTTCAGCCGTAAGCTTCAAGGTGACCCTGCAACAAACGCTTGAAAGTCCCATGAAACTCAGCAAGGGCCTCTTGTCTATTTAACAGACAAGATTTGTGTGTGGTTTTGAGTTTAATAGCAGAGTTTCCTACCATTTTATTTTTAATAGGTCTTAAAATGATTTTAAAATAAATGAAAGAGGAGTGGGGGGCCTAACCATATAGCAAAAATACATGATAATGTAAATAGCCTACGATTCAAAAATGGCACTACAGCTTTAAATGTCATATCAAATTGTTGAAGCTAAGACAAACTTCAATCATATTTCCAGATTTGAGTTGAAATAAACAATACTGCAGTAGCAAATGGAACAGTCTCACTTCACTGTTTACATTTCAGAAAAAAAAGATAGCTTTGGAGGCCAACTCTGTGGTAAGGAATGGTTTCAAATTCATTTCTTTACATTTTTTTATAGAGGAAACAAGCATGTGTAGGTAGGACTAAAGCATGACCTTGAAATATAGGCCCTTATTGCATGATAATTTGGGGCTGTCCCTGGGATTCTTAACACCTGGACTGTCTGAATATTAACACCTGAAATTAGTTTTAAGAGCTCAAAGTTAGACCACTCCAGGGCAGAAGTTATGCCAGTCTAGGCTGCATCTAGGTGTAAACACTCAACACACTCCTGCTCCCCACCGCCCATTTCAGGCCCACTGTCTCCCCTGCCCTCCTCAACATCCCAGACCCTGCTCACTGCTTCCCTTTCTCTTGCTTGTGGCTGCCCATGTTGACTGTCCGGGGGAGCAGGCAACAAAGAGGTAACCTGCTTGTCCAGTGCTGATGCCACTACTTATATTCTCTGAACTTAGCCCAAAGAGCAACAGGAGGAGCAGCAAGGCAGGTAGGTTAATCCTTCTTTGCCTACTCCCTGGGAGGGACAGTGTGTACAGCCACAACTAAGAGGAGGAGTAGAATGGGGAAACCCCAAGAGGCAAGGAGGTGGACTTGGGGTAGTCCCAGGGAGCAGGAGGAAAGATTACAATTAGAGGGAGTTTTTTACCTTTCAGTCCTCCAGGCTTCTGTTGGCCTGAACATGCGACTGTTCCAAACTTGAGCTAACACTAACTCTGATCAACATTTGTGTGGCTCACAGTGTGACATGTAACAAGCCCCTAATACACAGTTCTAGTCTTATTCTCCACCTTAACCAAAGTGCTCTTACCAGGGTAGAACAGCTCCTGGGAATGATGAAGCTTGCAGGAAAATAGACATGAGGGTTGTAGAAATGAATGTGTTCATCCATTTTGACCATGTTTTCACTTTTGTTATTAACCCATTTTTTTCTGGTTTCTCTTGCAGCAGCATGAAGTGAGGTTTGAATAATATATTAGCATTCGGTTTAAATTCTGCCGTTACAAAAGGGATATGGCAGGTATGTGAGATATCACTAAAGCTACTTTGTTACCCATGTATGAAGCGTGTCAGGCAGTTCAAAGTGGTAGAATTTAGACACGCTGGCCACATCTCTATGAGACGCTGACTGCGCAGTTATTACTACGTAGTCATTTGGTACTAAATGACTATGCAGTAGGTGGAGTTATGGCGCAGCTGCTCTGAGGAACAGCTTTTTCATGCCATGGACTGTTCATTAGCTTGTGACTACTGCACAGTGGCATTACGTTACACTTCCTGCCAGGTGATACTACTGCACAGTAGTCATGCGTTACTGAACAATCAGCATTTCATATAGATGTGGCCAGTGTGATGGATTAATAGGATCCAAATCTGTTCCAATCAAAGGGTCTCCAGCCAACCCAATACTTACCCACAATACTCTGCAAAAGTGCTTCTGTTTCTTTTGATATCCTGCCAATACTGTCTCCTATCTCCCATTCTACAGACTGGATTCTAATATTATTGCATTATTGGGTCTAAACTGTGATGATTTGACCTTTCCCAGCCCATCCATCAACATTTTTTCCTCTGAATTTTGCATGGTATGTTACATGCACGGCTGAATACTCTTTGCTTTGCAAAGTGCAAAGGTTTGGCAGCATCACGAGTTTGTAAGAAATCTCTCTTTGAAACTAACTTGAAATATAAGTTTTATAAAAACACACCTAATTCTCTCCACTTTGGGGCCAGCATGGATAGCAAATCTTTGCAATATGCAGGATTTGTTTAGTGACAGACCACAAACTAATGTTGTAAGAGTTTATTGAACATGAAACTAGATCTATTACTGACAACTCAAAAAATATAATTTAGAACCTCAGCCTCTATAGAGACATTGAAGGCTGGATAGTCCCGTAATTGCATTTCAAGTCAAGGGGCTGACATGTATCAGAGTTACAATTATTCCCAATAAAAAATAAATTATTTTCAAATGATGTATCAGTCAGAAATGAATAATGACTGAAGGGTCTCTTCTCACACAAATTTGCACAACTTGTTATATTATTAACCAGGCATTTCCTGTGATCCTAATTTTTCAAGGAACTTTATCTTTCAACAGGATTTGTAGCAGCCAGTTTAAGTCTCACAGACTCTTATATTTTAAACATCATTTATTCTGGCCCTGACATATGCAGTCTTTTCCGCACTTGTGTGCATTCAGAATGCTGTGACAAAAGCTATTTTCCTAACACACAACTTTGATTATATCATCCTTTTCTTTGCATCCCTCTGTTGTCTCCTGCCTCTCTGTTTCACCTTCTGTATTTCACCCTAAGCAAGCTACTCATCTTCATTCTAAAGGCTGTTCATAGCCTATTCCCATCCTAACTGCCATTTCTTTTTCAAAATCAAGATTTTAACTCCTATCTCTGATTGGCCCATGATTCAAATCTTTATCACTCACTAGTCCATCACCTGGTGAGTAAGGCACTCATCTGAAGAGCATGAGCTTGGTACGCATGCATACTCTTAATATCTGTTACTGCTGAAGAAATAAAAGAACTTTGGCAGAGTTAGGCACTTGTCAGACTAATTGGGATCACAACAAGGCTGAGACAAGAGGGAGGGACTTAGGTGAATGGTCTTTTTTACTTCTGGGCAGGCTCAGCAGCCCAGTGCTAGATAGCTAGGAATCTCTTTAAGACAAAAGGGACACAACTAATGAATTTAAGCATGTAGTAGTTACAAAAGTAGGGAGATTAGGATCCCTTTGTGAATTAGGCTCCTAAATTCCTTGTACAGGCACCCTAGGGATCTATTTTGTTCTGGCACTTAGAGTGGATGTATTTTCGGGCAAGGTCTCGTACAGTTTTTACCACAATGGGCCCTGGTCCATTAGTATGGATCCTAACAGCACAATCCCTAAAAAATACTATTAGTGATGTGAGAATGTCAGGAAGAACACACACATTAAACGTGTGTATATATACACACACAAATACATGTACTATACATATTACATATATATACACATATATATGTTTAAAAGTTAATGAAGTAGCTACTATGATTCATCAGAAGACTATGTGGTATTTTTATAAAATGCCTAGGAGCTATAATTCTTTCACAGCATTTCTTGACCAGATTTTTCTTATTTACAACATGGAGATGTGGCTTCTCTAGATACAGCCATGTGGCAAATAGAGATTTCCTCAGTTTGCCCACAACATCTATGCTTGTTCAAAGGATATGCAATTAGGCAGTGGCAATATACCTAATAAATAATAAAAATATTAGTTGTGTGCTGCTTATGTAGAAGTCATGTAGTTTCTCTATGATAGATATTTTACAGTGCAGGTACTTTATAAGCTAAATATCCCTAAATAGGAAAAAACAAGTTGTGACATGTTGTTTCTACTGCAGTCAATGAGCATTTTACCACTGATGAGCGGGTGCTATCTGTTTATAAAGTACTGCAATGTTATAAATGGAGAGCATAAATTTTACATGTTGTTCAGATAGATAAACTGGGAGTTTATGAGGGTACTTAATTCTCCAAATATAGCTTTTGTGATAAAAGGTCAGAGTTGAAAATGGCAGACCACAAACTGGGTACGTGAGGTGTGCTGGGTACATGAGGGATATAAGTAGAAAAGAGGTGTCTGAATAATCCAGGAAATCTATCTAAAACATTAAGTTAAACAAAAATAATTTATAAATTTGTTTGAAATGGTAGAGAAATAGCACTCACTTTAGAGGATGTGGGCAGGTTGGCGAACATTTTTTTAGAACCTTTTTTTTAATTTAGCTCTGTCCAAAGATATCTGGTTTCTGGGGGGAAATACAGGAGCTTGTAGGAATATGTAAAGGCAGACAAGTATTCTTGTAAAAGCAATGGTCTACGTTGAATTTTGTCTAAGCATAGCTATACTCATATAAACATTGGGCTTATCAACATGTTATTTCTTTGTGTGTTGTTTCATACATGCAAAGACCTCTTTTTATTTCTTAGAAGAGCAGTTGAAATAAGTTGTTCATGGCAGACATTGAAAAAATGACTAGAATGAAAATAAAAATATCAGCTCTTTTGCCATGTCATACAGATGCTTCTTCATGAAATACACCAAAGTCATTGACTTTTTGCGATACAGTAAAAAAATGAATTCATTTCTCTGTATTTGCTGTCAGATTACTATATTATGAATTTGCTATCAGACTAATATATTATGAATCACTTTTATAAACTGTGAATTAAAAGACAGGAAGAATATATGTTCTTAATGTTGTTCTTGTACATTTTCTTATCCTTCTACTACAGATTTATTTTTGTACTGGAAAATACATTGTGTAGTATCATAAAAAATGCTTATTAGAAAAAGATTAAAAAAATAAAAATCAAAGAGCAAATTTAAATAACATTAGAGCATGGAAAGATGCATTTAATAATTAACAAGTATTCAAGGCAGTTAAAGGAACAAGACTCCAACAGCATATTCAGAGTAATTAATGGCCTGCACTTCTAGATATGCAACTCAACAAGGGAAGACATTTGGGCTATGTGAAATTTCACCGGCTGTTTTGTTTCAACACTGTTTTGACTCATTTTGAGCTTGAAACAGCAAAACCAAAATGAAATGAAGAGCTTCAAAACAGCCTTGAAATGAAATGAGGCAGCTGAGACATTTAGAAAGTTTCATAATGTTTTAAGTTTCAAAGCTTACACTGGGTTTGCCTACAGGGAAACAAAAAATAAGGAAAGAGAGGGGGAAGAGGGGGAAGGTCTGCTCTCATACTGACTGTGTAGATGGCCAGTGACTGTGATCCTTCCCTGAGGTCCCTTCCAATCCCAGTACTCTGGGGGAGGGATGGAAAAACAGCATAAAAGGCAGCATTGTTTGAAATGTCCCGCTTCCTGCCTTGGGGTCTGACAGTTACTGAGCTGTGTCTTCCAGCATCTCAGGAGTATTAGACAATGAAGCCTACTACTAGCATTGATTTGAATGATTTCCTACTTGTTAGCCTAGCCTAGAAAGTGGAATTCCACAATATTTATTTTTTCCTTCTAGACCCCTTAATTTTATTATTATAGTAATTGATTTATTCTTTTAAATTTTATAATTATACTGGATATTACACTATAGAATTTATATAGGAAGGGAGAAACATTTATATTTTATTTCTATACATTTATACCTTGTGGCATATACTACATACCTTATAGAATTTATATAGGTATGCAGATATATTTATACCTTGCGACATATACTACACTGTCTATATTGAGTCCATGAGTTTCTGTACCTACTACCTAGGCAGCTGATGAAGTGAAGTTCATAGGCCCAGCTGTTAATAGTGGTTTGTAAGTTCCTTTTCAGGTTCAGGCCTGAGAGACTGGAGACAGTAGGGCTGTGTGAAACATAATTGTTCCACTTCAGCTTCCATTTCAATGGAACAGCGTTTTGTTTTGAGTTTTGTTTCATTGTGAAATCATTGTTCCATTTCATCTTGTCAAAACTGTTTTGGTGTTCTGACTCTGTTTTGCCATTTTGCCCATAGGGTATTATGGGGAATCATAAAATGGGGCAGGCAGGCAGATTGGGGGCTCACCTGCACCTCTGGGAGGGTTGTGCCAGAGTTCTCCTGGGCATGCATGCCCCTGATCTGTGTGCAGGATGACAGTAGCACCTGGGGCCAGCAGCAGCAGTGATCTTCCCAGCACTGGATGCGGGCTGCTCCCAGAGCCCGTCTGTCAAGTGGCAGGCAGATTTGGGGCACACACCCTGAGAAAGACAGCTGCTGCAGTCCTCCTGGTGGTGCCTGTAGGCCCCCGATATTCATGTGGGATGACTGGAGCCAGGTGCTGCTGGATGGGACCAACGCCAGGAAGATCAGTGCTGCTGCCAGTCCCAGCTTCTGTTATCCTGCATGCAGATTGGGGATTGGGGACTGGGTGCTGCTGGCTGGGACTAGCACTGAAGTCAGTAAGCCTGGCTTTGAAACTCAAAACATTTTAAAAGTTTTAAAATGTTTTGAGTTCCCTTGTTTTGTTTTGAAGCTGTTTTGAAGGCTTTTGTTTCATTTTCATTTCACTGTTTTGAGCTTGAAACACATCAAAACAGCTTTGAAATGAAATGCCGGGCGAAATTTCACGCAGACCTAAAATAGAGTGGGTTTTTTTGTGAGAAATGTGTCCCCACAGGTAGTTGGGTATTCTTGTCTTTCATAGATTCTGATGTGCAGCTGGTGGGAGTACTGGAGACTGTTGACAGGTTTTGTGTTTTGAGCTCTAGGAAATTGACTTCTGGTGATGAGATTAGGTGCTAAGTTTCAGTGCTTATTTGAAATTATAAACCAATTTTCACAGCTGGGCCTATGAACTTCAATTCATCAGTCTCCTAGGTGCAGAAACTTGTGGACTCAATATAGACATTGGATTTATGACACACTACAACCTCCTGAACATCTGACTCCCCAAGTGCCTCTCCATTTTTACCTGCACTGCTACATGCCCCTCCCCTCCACCCCCAGCCTACCTCTCACCCACTGATGACTCCATTTTCATTTTCACTGACTGGCTTTCTTGCCTGCATTGTGTATCAGACCAGCCTCTGGCTTCTTTACTATTCCTTTCATCCTGGACCAGCAGACACATCAACTACAGGTGCTTCCTCAGCCTGAAAAAGGGTTTTTCAACCTGAAAGCTTGCTCAGATATATTTCTGTAACTAACAATTCCATTGGATTGCTAAAACATACCAGGTTAGACTGATCCAAAGGAAAGGACCTTGTCTGCCAGTGCCATGTCCTTCAACCATCACCTCTAGCACCTAACTGCAAGGTAGGCTCTAGGCACATCTAAGCCCCAGAACTGGGCACGCAGGGAGAGTTCTCTGACAGCTGCAGGAGAGGAAAGAAAGTCTCTGTGATAGTTTGGCTGCCCGAGATGCTGCTGGTGCTACTGTGCTGCTGCTTACTAAGTTATTTTAACTGTTGCCATGTAAAGTGGACCAGACTGAGGCTCTAGAGGAGGAGGAGCCATCATTGGGGCACACTACCGTGTCGTGTAGAGGCCCCTGT
Organism: Caiman crocodilus; assembly: GCA_030014935.1. Classification (NCBI taxonomy): domain Eukaryota; kingdom Metazoa; phylum Chordata; order Crocodylia; family Alligatoridae; genus Caiman; species Caiman crocodilus. The sequence goes on along the minus strand of JAGPOW010003648.1, from coordinate 27,214,212 downwards.
GCCAGTGAGGGCATACCTTAACACACACACAGTGTCACCCATGTCACAAGTTTTGCTTGTCAGCAGCCTGAGGTGCATTTTGCCAGAAACCCCTGCATCTATCTCCTTGAAAGCTAGCAGGCTTCATGGCCTAAGTAGGGGCTACCGTGCCTGCAGTTTTCACCTCACTGTGCCTTAACACGTATACATGATACGAGTTTTGCTTTCAAGAGTTTTGGGTGCAGTTTCCCAGAAACCCCTGCACCTGTCTCCTTGAAACTTAGAAGGATTCATGGCCTCAGAAGGGGCTACCATCTACTCAAATGTCATCCAAATCAGACAAGATATGGCAAAATTATAGAAAGTTTCATGCTTCCCCATTATAGCCTATGGGCAAAACATCAAGACTACGTTGAAACAGCCCAAGATTTAGAACGGAATAAAACAGAACAGTAGTTTCAAAATGAAACAAAACTCAAAATGAAACATTGTCCCATCAAAACATCAAAATGGAAGTTGAAATGGAATGGTGCTGCTTCCCACAGCACTAGAAGACATGATTATGAAAGAGATACTGGAAATGAAAAGATTCTCATATAGTAGTGCGGTGTTCAGTGATTCCTGAAGAAGATACAGAATGTGAATTATCATTCAGGGTCAGTGGGATGGACAGAACTGTGGACAGGACCATGGAGTGAAAGACATTCGAGGAAGATGTCAACACATGGTGTTTCCTGTCACCTAAACTGTTTATCCTCAAGGAAAGGAAAGTTTTGACTCATCTCTTTCACCAAGATCTTTTTTAACCTATTCAGAATTCAGTCTTACAAACATTTTTTATTGTGCTTAACTTTATATTTGAATATAGTCCTCTTGGTCTCAGCAGGACTTCATCCAAGCTATAGGACAAAACTAAAAGTTTGGAGTCCTAGGATGCCTGTACACAAGCACAGAGGCTGCTCTGATGTGCTGTAATTACAGCATGTTGGAGCAGTCTCCAGCAGCGTCATCCCATGTGCTAGCAGTCTTGTCCCATGTATCAGCATTCCCATGCTTAAAAATGGTGGCGGAAGCACTTGAACTGTAGCTCATTGAACAAGCTTTAGTTCAAGTGCCCCCACCACCATTTTCAAGTGTGGTGACGTTGATAAACAAGATTCATGGTGACATTTTAATTAGAACAGCTCTTGAAGCCACTCTAATTAAAGAGCTACAGTCCCTCCCCTGAAGCACATGTAAAAGTGCCCCTAGAGCCGTACACTGTATTTAGACCGGATTCCTCCAAATCATTAGTTAACTGATAATCTTATGGTAGAGTTAGAGAGATGTTATAGCTGTTAGGGTCTAGGAATTATGCAAGAGGCAAGGATTTGTTTGGTTGATATCTTTTATTTGACCAACTGCATAGCTGGGATAGAAGCAGTCAGAACTCATGTGGTAGAGGCGATATCTTTTATTAGAACCATTAGATCCTTGCAAAAAAAAATACTTGCAAGCTTTTGGAGTCATGCACCCTTCCTCAGGAAAAGGAGAATGCAAAAATTGTAAGATTTCTCCCATGTATAAATGAAACTTCATATTGCACAGGAGAACTGAAGGATAGTATACATTTTTCTGGGTGAAAAGTTTCATTTTATGCAAATTAGGCTTGGATAAAAGTTGGAGCAGTCTGTTTCCCTCAAAGCTGTCTGATGACAAGCAGGCTGTTGAATTTTGCTTCTTTCTTGTTCAATTGTTTCATTTTTCACAGCAGGATCCGTGACAGAATGTTTCTTCCGGGCAAGGAAGTTCTGTTGTGGTGTAGCTGCTCTGCAAGTATGCAAATCCATCTTGAATCCAAGACACTGTTCTTCAGGTTACTTGTTCAGGTGACCTGAAGTACAATGTCTTTCATTCACAAACTTCTCTAACTCTATCCCAACTATGCAGTTGGTTCAATAAAGGATATCATCCTTGATAATCATAAACATTGTTAAAATCTCAACTAATTAGATTCCACTTTGGAACTGCTATATCACTGGGAATTACAGATTGTCATTTTTTTTTTTAATTTAGGAAAGCTTCACTGAAAGTCTTAAATTTTGAAAAGGGTGGGGAGGGAGCTGCTAAACTTTTTGGTATTTATAACTTACTCTAATGAGAATCTTCCATTGGGTTCAAGGAACTGGGTCCTCATAACATATATGGACACATTCACATATGCAAGCATGTGCAGTTGCAGCAGCTCAAATAGAAGCGGTGCAAATCTGAGCTGGGGCTTTTTGCCTCAGCACACATGTTTGGGCATGCACTTTGCTGTGGACCAAACTGTGCCACTTGGGGCAAAATAATGCTGCCTGGCTCCTCTTGGATCTGCATCCAGGGGCAGCTAGAGTCCAGGGCCAGCACCTGGGGGCTGCACAGCCAGTAGAGGCATCTGCCCCTCTGGGACAGCTGCCAGTGGGCTGTGGCTACAGGGTTGGCCTCTGTATGGCACTACTGCCACATGTGCTCCCTGCCCAGACATCTGGGCATCTATCACCTGGAAGATGTTCCAGGTGTGGCGGCCTGCTTTGAAATGTCAAAGCATGTCTTCCTAGACCCATTTGGCCAAGAGGTGTGCGTGGCCAGAAGTGTGACAGTCCCCGAGAGAAAAAAGTGGGGTAAGAGTGCTCTGAAACCCCCATGGCTCAGCAAAGGCATTCAAGAATGCCTGAGGGCCAAAAGAGAGGCGTATACCCGGTTGAAGGGAGGGGCTCTCATTAAGGGGGAATAATCCCTTTCGCCCGTGGGTGTAGGTAGGCTATTAGGAAGGCCAAGGCATGGGTGGAGTTCAGGCTAGTGAGCAGAAAAAGGACAACAAAAAGTCCTTCTTCAAATACATTGGGAGTAAGAAGAGGGCACCGGGAATGTAGGGCCCCTGCTAGACTCAAATTGTAATCTTGTCATCAGGCCAGATGAGAAAGTCAAAATTTTTAACAAGCTCTTTGCCTCTGTTTTCTTGGACAGGGACCAGGACAGCTCTCCCACTACAGGTAGGGGCAATCTTGGGGATAGCACTGCCAGGCCTCAGGTCTGTGCAGATGTAGTTAGGGATCTTCTGGAAGGGCTGGATGCTTTAAAATCTGTGGGCTCTGATACCCTCCACCCATGCATGTTGAGAGAGCTGGAGGGGGTCATTGCTGCACCCTTGGCCCAGGTGTAAAAGTGATTGCAGTCCACAGGCCAGGTGCCCAAAGATTTGAAACTAGCTAATGTGGTTCCCATTTATAAGAAAGGGAGAAAGGAGCACCCAGGAAACTATAGGCCCATAAGCCTCACATTGGTCTTGGGGAAAATCCATGAAATAATTATCAAGGATCACATCTGTGAGGGGCCAGCAGGGGAGATCATGCCCAGGGGAAATAAACATGGGTTCATCAAAGGCAGGTCCTGCCAGACCAACCTGATGGCCTTTTATGACCAGGTAACTAAATCCCTGGATGATGGTGTCACCATGTATGTAGTCTTTTTGGACATTGAGAAGGCCTTTGACACTGTCTCTCACCCCATTCTCATTAATAAATTGAGCGAGTGTGGCATTGATGCCTGCACAGCTGGATGGGTCAAAACTTGGCTGATGGTGCACACCCAGAGAGTGGTGGTAGACAGGTCATACTCGACCTGGCGGGATGTGAATAGTGAGGCCCCCCAGGGCTCAGTCCCAGGGCCTACACTGTTCAACATCTTCATCAGCGACTTGGACAAAGGGGTGGAAAACACGTTGTCTAAGTTTGCTGATGACACCAAGATGTGGGGAGACGTAGGGAGGCTCGAAGGGAGAGAGAAGCTGCAATTAGATTTAGACAGACTACAGAAGTAGGTGGATGGTAACAGGATGGGGTTCAATGTAGATAAATGCAGGGTGTTGCACCTGGGGAGAAGGAATCCACAGCATACATACAAGCTGGGGAGCTCCCCTTTTGAGCACAGAGGTGGAAAGGTATCTTGGAGTCATTATTGACTCCAAGATGAACATGAGCCACCAATGCCTGATCTCAGCCAGCAAAGCCAACTGCACCTTGTGCATCCGAAGATACTTCTCAGGCCGGTCCAGAGAAGTGATACTCCCTTCCAGATGACATTGGTCAGGCTACAATTGGAGTACTGTGTCCAGTTCTGGGCACCGCACTTTAAGAAGGATATGGCCTGCCTTGAGAGGGTTCAGAGGAGGGCCATCCACTTGGTTGGAGGGCAACAGGACAGGCCCTATGAGAAGAGGCTGAGAGACCTGAACCTGTTCAGCCTCAGCTTGCTGAGGCTGAGGTGGGATTTGGTGGCTGCCTACAAACTTGTTAGGGGAGATCAGCAGCAAATAGGAAGGGCACTATTCCCACCAGCAACACCTGGGGTGATGAGGAACAAAGGCCAAAAGCTGCTGGAGAATAGGTTCAGGTTAGAGATTAAGAGGCACTATTTCACTGTTAGGGTGGCTAGGATCTGGAACCAACTTCCTAGGGAAGTGGTCCTCGCTCTTACCTTGGGTAAATTCAAAAAGAGGTTGGATGAACAACTGTCTGGGGTCATTTGATCCCAGTGTGTGTTCCTGCCCGTGGCAGGGGGTCAGACTAGATGATCTGTTCAGGTCCCTTCTGACCCCAAACTACTATGAAACTATGAAGGTCAGCCACCGCCAGCTGGGTCCAAGGTGCCAGCTCTGAGCAGGCAGGATCATCGCCTGATAGAATTTGCTGTCCGGCGCAGTGTAGCTAGGACCCACACTAGGACTAGGGTCCCAGACTTCAAAAGGGCCAATTTCAGAGAGCTCCCAGACTTCAAAAGGGCCAATTTCAGAGAGCTCAGGAGGCTAGTTGAGGCGCTGCAGGACTGTAGGGTTGAGGACATAGGCGTCCATGAAGGGTGGGCATTTCTTAAGGAGACGATCCTCCAAGTCCAAGGGGCGACCGTTCCTGCCCGATGCAAGATGGGCAAGCCCGGAAGCCCTCATGGCTTAATAGGGATATTCAGGGGATCCTGAGGGCTAAGTGGGAGGCTTACTATCTTTGGAAGAGAGGAGCAGTCTCCAAAGAGGAGTACTCCTCTTGTGCTCGGGAGTTTAGGAGGGCTATTAGGAAGGCCAAGGTGGGAGTAGAGCTCTGCCTGGTGACTAGGACCAAGGACAACAGGAAGTCCTTTTTCAAGTATGTGGGGAGCAAAAAGAGAGCCACGGGAAATGTCAGGCCCCTGAGGGACTCGTTGGGCAACCTGGAGATATAGCTGGGCTGCGCAGGGTTTTTGGGGGGGGGTCGAGGGGGCTAGCAGGGGTAGGGGGTAGGGGCCAGGCAGGAAAGTGATTGGGGAGTTGGAGAGGCTGGCAGGAGAGTGGGGCCAGGCAAGGCAGGGTTCAAGGGGCTGGGGGAGTAGGTGGGGACACCAGGGGACCCCTTATAGTCCTCGTCTGCCTCCTCCAGCTCCCCTGACCCCTTACTTATGGCACTGGAGCCCTGGTGCTGAACATGTGGCCTGGGTTTGCACACTTCAGCACCCGGGTGAGAGGCCAACCACAGAGATACTCTTGCAGCCAGAGCGTCTCCGTGGAGGACCCAGCCTCTGGTTGCCTCAGGGCACAGTCTGGGACCGTGCTCTAACCTGTTTTTTTAACCTTTGTTTTTTTTAGAACCCTGGATATCCAGGGGTCTCATTTTCTCCCTGTGCTGGAAACATATTTTCATTCCTGCTTTCCAGGGGTTTGAGATGGGGCAAGAGGCACATGCACACTTGTCTGGATGCATCCATATGAGTCTATGAAGGGTTTTGTTTCTGCAGAAACTTTAGTATGTGGGGAACCTGCCACCATAATTTTCCTTCACTGCTAGTGTTGCATGATATTATTGATGTAGCATCTTTATGTTCTTTTATATTTCAGTGAGGGTGACTTACCAGTAATTGTTCTTGTTGTTTGGTAATTTCTAATTAGGTTCTTTCTATATGCTTTTTATTACTAAAAATAATAATAGCAAACTAGCATTAATAATAATCTAAAACAGCTACAATTAATATTAAAGAATTATTCACATTTTCTTTTGTTAGTGGGTGTCATGATTGTTCTAGGACACTTTCAATAAAAGAAGACCTGTTTTTCAAATAGGAACTAACAAACGATTCACACTAATTCATTCCTGCTCATATTTTGGGAGTGGCCTACTTTTTTGAAAGCAGCACAGTATCTACATTTCCATCTCTTTCCATTCTTTTATTCAAGCAGTTATTAGGCATAAGCTAGCTATGACAGCATATTATTTGGCAAGAGTTCTCTGTGTTCCTAGTTTTCTTGCACCTTCTGGGTCAGGATACTGGATTCAAGCATAGTCTTTAAATCTAATGTAATTGTCCCTAACTATATATTAAAAAATAAATCAAAACGGCAGTCTAAAGGATATTCATTTATATCTAGTGTAAATATTTACAATCCTCTTATGGAGTTAGCAACAGAATGGTTCTCCCTACATGTTGTTTTATCACACTGAAATTAGAAAACAAATCTGAACAGAATATAATGAAATGGTCATTTATCGATCTCTAAAATATTGCAATGATCACTGATGTAAGCTTAGGCACAGATCTGTTCAAAATATCAAGATCCTGTAAGTTGAACTTCAATCTTTTCTTTTGTGAATCAACTTAAACATTCATTACTTGAAGTGTTTAAGAGAAGTATGACTTGAAATGCATATTTTAAAATCCTGGCTTAGCTGTCAGTAAAATAAGTAGAAAATTAAAAAAAACCCTATAATACATCTTTAGAGGAGATGATTTCCCCACCCCAGGCCACAGTTTTGTTTTGTGTTCTGGTTTGTTTTATGGTAAGAAAACATTGGTGGTGTCCTTGTTTTCATAAGAACTTTTGGACTCAGTAAGCTAGTCTGCCTGATGCCCTACAGCCTGTGATAAATCTTAATCTTAAGGTATTTGTCATTTTTCCCAGCCCATTTGCCAGAAGTTTTCAGCTAGGTTATTTGAATTTATCATTGAGAGAGGTTACTAGGCTGCAAATAGGCTTGCAAGTTCTGATCAAGTTCTGGCCTTGTCTCATGGGCTATTGTTCTTTCATGTATAGAATGTGGAAAAGATTAAGTAATTTTTGCTGAGGCAAAATGACTTTATTTACAAATAATTTTAAAAAGTCTTTTACATTCCTGGCATGGCTTGAACTACTGTTCATTTCATCCTGCAGTTCATTAATTTTGGCTGAAACTGCCAGGAAGCCCATTGATTTCAATGGCAGTTAGGCACATCATAATCTTTGAGGATGTCAGCTTTAGGCAACATGGAGTCTGGAAAATACCAGATTTTCTCTCCAGTTTCTCCTTTTGAAATGATCTTATAAAGAGCCTCAGGTCTGGATTTGTTTTGTGAAGCTTAAACTTGAATAAGGGTGTCATACAGACCTTCCCATCTCTGCCTCCCACCTTAGGTCTTTGTTACCTAAGGCGATATATAGTTGCTGTAAACTTCATACGCCTTTCTCTGTTATAAATCATGGTTACCATTAGGCTAAGTACAGACATTCAAAAAGCCGAAGGCAGAATTGATCTAAGTGATGTGGTTTTCTAAAGGTGGTTTAGTTTAGATTGGTAGTGAACAGAACACATTCACCCTTTGTGGGGGTGAGGGGGGAGGTATCTTAGACTGGGATCCACCATTTTTAAACCAGTCTATGTGTGCCAAGTTTCTCTTCTGCTACAGGTATAGACCAATTTCCAATCATTTATACTTGTAAAATTGTGATGTCTGTACCTGGCCTTAATGTCTACATATTGCAATTCACACTTTATAGGCAAATGATTTTATTTGCTTTTGATTTTACTTGCAGTGGTATGGTGCAGAGTGGTTAAGCTGTCTTGTGATGGCCACAATAGCATGAGTTCAAGCCCTGTCTAGACTTGTGCCAAAGCCTTCTCTGGCTGTAAATGCGTACCTCTCAATTTGTCTGGGAGTCACACGCAGAAATATGTGATAGCCATTGCTATTGAAACTGGTGCCTTAACTGAACTAGCCTGTTCAGCTTTCTGGCTTGGGATGGATTTTGACTTGAAATTTGCTGGTAGCTTGCCTTCCTTATTTTCATAACATTTTAACCCCATAAATTAGGATTCATGTGCAAGGGCAACTTTGAGGATTTATATAGATGTTAAAAGGCTCCAGAGCTTTATTATCATGCCTTTCTTTATACTGTATTTTTCTGCATATCACAAATCCCTCAAATAAGACATGCACCTTGCTTTTGGAAGGCAAAACATAAAAAAGAAAGGTTTCTCTAGTCATGGCTTAGACTGGTTTTCCCATGGAGAGGCTGTGTTGCAGAATGGCTGCCAGCTTTTTATTTTATCCAACCAAGGTCCTAATATCTTTTCTTGGTTCTACCTGAGTGTGGTGTAGGTAGTAGTCAGTATGGCTTAACTCTTGTAGCATGTGCCTGCTACACAAAGAACTAATGAACACAAAGAACTGTAACACAAAGAGCTAATGAAACAGAAATATGTTGATATGTCAGGTTTTCCCTCAAATGTTCAGTGCTCACATTCTTCACCTTGTGTATGAACCATTCTTTTTCCCGTTACTAAAGACTGTTTAAGTAGAAGTTGTTTTTGACCAAAGAAATTCCATTTTACTATTCTATTACTTTTCCCTTGTTTCAAATAATTGCCACATTGTCTTTAGTTTCTGCAGTGTTCCCCTTAGGGGAATTTTTTTCTAGTCCTGGCTCTTGTGCTAGAAGAGACTGGTTCCTTTTTTAATATTTTCTCTTTAAACAGCATAAGAATTAATGCAAAAAACCTGGCCATCAGCTTATATTTTCAGGTACAGTTGTTTCTGCCAGGGTGTTTAGGAAGTCTTAGGCCTCCTTTGCAGGTTGTATTCCTCCATGGAATATTTTCAGCATCATTTGTGCTTAGCATCGAACTGCCCTCATTCTTTTGTCTATCATGACTCTCTTTCTTTTCCTCTGTATTCTTGAAAATTACGGAAAAAGCTTATACCTAAGAGAATACTATTGCTGATCTCTAAATTGTAATGTAACCTTTTTAGCCTATTCAATGTGCTTGATACTAGGCTTCCAGTTCAAGGGACTGTCTCCCTTTTAATCATGCCTTTTTTATGCATATATTTTGTATGACTTATTGCTTACTTGGTTGTTTATCATTAGTTTGTAAAAATGCCTCCCATGGTCCGAATACCTTCTAGACATACAAGAAAGGATGGTCTTTGCCCAGCAGTTTCATATTTGAATGAACTAGATGTCATTCAAAAAAGCTTAACTGAACATAAATGTATTTAATATATACATTTTTGAACAAATAAGCAGTCCAAATATTTTTGTTCAAACACCTATTTTTACAGTTCTCAAATTTCCCCATTGCATATTTAAGTCAGATCTTCATGCAACTTTGTCTCTGTTCTCCTCCACAACTGGCTTAAAACCTGACATACCTTGATCTTTTCACACAATGCCCTCTAAAAAATCTGCCTTGTCACAAACAGTTTCTTTCCATCAATTTAGCAACTTTTAAACTCAAGTATCATTTCATTAACTGGCACATGTTCTTCTCTGTTCAGAATTCTGCAGTGTGCTACCTGTTTAAGTTCTCATTCCATGAAATACTTGCATTATATTTATTTCATTGGAGACTAAGTGAGTTAGGCAGCACACTGTTCTTATGGAATTCCAAGAGGGTCTGAATGTCTTACTCCATTCATATCTTTTAAAACCCCTGCCTTCCTCGTCTTCATGTAAGCTTTGATAATTATGGCTAGGGATACTGGTTTTCCCTGATAAAAAAATCACAAATCCTTTGCCCCCCAGGAGTGCATGCGGTGGCAGTTACACCCCTCAACCTCCCCCAGATGAGCTGCCTGCATCCCTGTCCCAGTTTCCACTGGAGTCCTGAGCCCCATTCAGCCCAGGCTCCAAGCCCCATGAACCACCTGCCTAGGCAGCAGTCCCAGCCCCAAACCTACCCAGTTACCTCCCTCTCTCCCTATGGAGGCCTCAATCCCCACTGCCACTTACCTGCAGAACCTGCTTTCCAGCCTGCCTGGCGGTCGTATGCATATAGATGCACATGGTGCCCCCTGCCTGATTGCCCTCCTGCTGCTGCCTCCCAGCTCCCTGTAGGCTGGAATTCTGTCAGCCCTGCATAGGGCTCATTGCAAAACAGCAAAATATGCGGGTTTCTCTGCTAAAATGAGAAATCTGTATTTTGCTCTGGTAAGCAGGGAAATCTGCATTTTACTCCATTTTTACACAGGAAATGGAAAACCTAGATCCCTATTTATGTCTAATTAAGATACACAACAAACCATCTCTAAGAGCTCTTTCTTCTGTGTTACACTACAGTAGATGCCTCTGAATCCAGGTGCTGTTTTTGTATTTGGGCTCACAGTTTGAGTTTTACAAGTACATTGCCCTTAGTTAAACAGTATATAAAGCAGCAATGCTATAAATTTTGCCCAGTTACAATCTGTTCTGCCCCAGCCACATAGAACCACACAGTCTTTAAACAGATCATGATCTTGATCTTTGGTCTCTAGTGCTAGAACACCCTAGGCTGAATTACTAGCAGGATTTGGATCTACTGTACCATAGATATTTTTAAAATAGTTTGTGTAAAGCTTGATTCATTGCTTAGGGTGAATGAACATCCAAATACTCAGCCCAAACTGCTGAATTTTGCCTGTTTTCAGATTGAAACTGGGTCAAATGCCTGATCTAGAAATGTTTCTCATAAATAAACTATAAACTAGCCCAGCCTCACTTGACTTCCATCCATGCTTCTTGAAAAAACCCAGGTGCACTGAAAGGACTGCAGAATTTTCAGCATGTTGTACTTTTTCTCAGGTTTTGAAAGTCTCCCATGCCTGTATCCATCTGCCATTTGTCATGGGACCATTAATTTCAGTGCTGTGGCTACTGTTTTTTATTTCGGGAGCAGGAGGGTCACATGCTCCTCAAGCACAATGTCTGCCTCACTCTGAGTTCCCACCATGATTTTTGTCTCCTTAACACAAGTTATTACAATATTGATTTAATATTTACTTTCTGTTAAGTAATATACTTAAAATCCAGAGAAAACTAAAACAATTTATTCTGACCACCTGTACAACACAGATCATATTGGTTATTTTACTGTTAGGGCTGCTACTTTACAGTTAGGGTTGCCAGGCTCTGGAATGGGCTTCCAGTGAAGGTGGTGCTCTCCTCTACCTTGGGGATCTTCAAGAGGAGGTTGGATAGATATCTGGCTGGGGTATTATAATTCCAGCATTCGTTCCTGCCCAAGGCAGAATGTCGGACTTGAAGAACTGTTCAGGTCCCTTCTAACCCTAGAAACGATGAAACTATGGTTTACCTACTAGTTCCAAGAATGAGCCTTATGATTAGAAGAACAAGCCCATCCTTTTAGAAGTATATCTAATCCATTAAGATTGCTTGGAATATTTGTTTTCAGTAATATAAGGTTAAAACCTATTAATCATTGCATATGCTTCTCTGTATTGATACATATCTGCACTAAAGTGTCAGTCCTGTTAAACATTTAATGGTGTACTTGACAACCAGCCATAAGAAAATGAGTCCACTCTGCCTAGATTTAATTTTTGTTCTTTTTTGTATACCTACCATTCACACTGTAGTGCATGGCAGGATGATTGGAAACATAAGTTATGCAGATTTAACCATGAAAATGAAACCAACATGATAAACCCTAAGACACAGATTTGTGTTGATTTTAAGAAGCTGGTTAGTAACTGAAATATATATATATATTTTCCTCTATGCAGTGTAAAACTATTTTTTCTCCCCTTCTTTTTTATATTTCTAGTGTAGCCCCAATTATCTGAATGGTATGGTACAGAGAGCATTTATTTGGATAAATGAGCACTTGGATATAAAAGAGATATTTTAGCATAAAATCTAAATTCAGATGTGGGTTTGGAGCGGTGAGTGTCCTAATGTATGCTACATAAATGACCATTTACTCTTGACTGTCCATGATCAGGCTAAATGTGCTTTGGGTTCAGTGGATGTTTTGACTAAGTCATAACTTCAAGATCAATGTCAAGAGGTACATATAAATTCTTTGTTTTATAATCTTTACGAATGTTGATCAGTACTGGGCCTAGAGTTTTGTTTGGGAGGAATATACTCAATCTCATTTTCTTTGTAGGGCAAGTTGAAATCTTCATACTAGTTTGCTTTGCATGTCCAGGAAATAATAGAATGATACCTAAAGCATTTCTGGTGTTAACAAGCACCTTGATTAATTATGCAATGCTAAGATTCCTGAAAAAAAATGAATTCTTTTTTAGTATTTCTCTAAAAACTACATTTATCAATTCTTTGCATTTACTCACATTCCTATAAATCCACCCAGTGTATTGGCAACCAAATGTTTTCTGACCTGTGCCAAATGCAGTGAAATAAATTATAACTCCTTTGATGCACTACTTTACCTAAACTAAAGCCAGATGTTTCACAGGTGACCTGATAGAATACCACAATTTCCCAATTACCATAAATAAAAGGCAAAGCTGTCATGAAGAGTGAGCAAAGAAGCATTCCAGCATTCCGGAATATTTAACCCTTGCTCTATAGTCAAAAAGTGAGAATCTGATATATTTGTCTTGCTCCAACAATTCAAATGTAAGGTAGAGTTGATGACCTTATTATTACCACTCCTAATACATATTAGGATGTGGACACACAGGCTACCTATAGACATAACCCTGCCCGCCCTGCCCAAAATGTTGTTTTATTTTAAGCTCCATGCACCCCCATACTGATCCCAGTGCCTGCCCAGAAGAGGCGTTATGTTAGTTGGACCCAGCTTGCCCAAGATCTGTATAGATCAGGTGCTTCAGTGGGTCTTTGTTGGTGCTTTTATCTAATAGTTGATTGAATCAGCTGTTATCTAAAAGTGCCAAAAAGCCCTGCTGAAGCACCTGATCTATACAGAAGATGCAGAGCTGGGTCAAACGAATGCACTGCCTCTTATGGTAAAGTGCATTCTTTATTCCCCATGTCTGTCAGTGCCCATTCAAAAAAAAAAAAAAAAGAATCACAGAAAAGCAGGGTTGGGAAGGATGTTCAGAGTTCATCTAGTCCAACCCCCTGCCAGAGGCAGGATCATCCATATCTAAAACATTCTATGCAAATCCATTTTCTAACCTATTAGTAAAACTATACAGTCAACTTTGACACAACCACAAGACATATCACACTAACCTGCCACAGGTAAAATGTGGACAGCAGTGGCCAATTTCCTTCTGCATGTGTTGTTAACATGAGCTCAAGAGATTCAAGGAAGAAGGCCACATTCCCCTACCCTACTGCCCTTTTCAGCTGCAAAACAAAAGAAGGCGGCAAGAATTCCTACAGTCTGGACAGATTTGACCATGGGCTAACATTTCTTCCTGACCCCAAATATGGTGATCAGTCTGGCCCTGAGAGGAGAGGCAAGATCCTCTAGCTAGGAACCTGCAAGTTTAAGTCCCACCAGGAACTTTGGCATATCCTAGTCAAAATCCCAGCCTTGGCTACAGTCAACACCCAATGCTTCAGAGGAAGGTAAAAAAACCCCAACAACAGGAGGACCAGAAAAATTCCTTCCCAGCCCCTTGCAGCAACCAACAAAGCCCAGAAAAATGGAAAATACCTGTAGAAGAACATAGGTATAGTTACTCCTAAATCATCCCTGGCCAATGCTTCTCTAACCTCTTCCTGCATACATCTAATGATGGAGAGTCCATTATTTCCCTAGGCAGTCTATTCCACTGCCTCACTGTTCTAAGTGAAGAAGTTTTTCTTGATATCTAATGCAAAATTACTTTGCTGCAAGTTCAAGTCATTGGTCCATTTCCTACTCTCTGCAGCAAGGGAACAAAGGTGTTATCATAGTTTCATAGTTGGTAGGGTCGGAAGGGACCTGAGCAGATCATCAAGTCCGACCCCCTGCCATGGGCAGGAAAAGATGCTAAGGTCAAACAACCCCGGCTAGGCGATTATCTAGCTTCCTTTTGAAGATGCCTTTGGTAGGAGCGAGCACCACTTCCCTTGAAAGTTGTTTCCAGATCCTAGCCACTCTGACTGTGAAGTAGTGCTTCCTGATATCTAGCCTGAATCTACTCTCAGTCAACTTATGGCCATTATTCCTTGTTACTCCACGTAGTGCTCGGGGGAACAGGGACTCTCCCATTGCCTTCTGGTCCCCCTTGGCCAGTTTACAGATGGCCACTGGATCCCCTCTCAGCCTTCTCTTGTGGAGGCTCCCCTCATAGGGCCTGTCTTGCTGCCCCCTGATCATGCAAGTGGCCCTCCTCTGGACCCTCTCAATGCTGGCAGCATCCTTCCTGAAGTGCAGTGCCCAGAACTGGATGCAGTACTCCAACTGCGGCCTGACCAGGGTCGCAAACAGGGGGAGGAGCACCTTCTTGGACCTGCTTGTGATGCCTCTGTGGATGCATGACAAGGTGTGGTTAGCTTTCCTGACCACGTCCTTGCATCGATGGCTCGTATTCATCTTGGAATTGCTAAGACTCAAAGATCCTTTTCTGCTTCTGTGCTGATGAGAAGGGAATTCCCCAGCCTGTAGGTGTGCTGCTGGTTCTTCCCCCACCAGGTGTAATACCTTGCACTTGTCAGTGTTGAAACCCATCCTGTTCTCATCTGCCCACCCCTGTAACCTATCCAGATCTAGTTGCAGACTGTCCCTCTCCCCTAGTGTGCCCACTTCTCCCCACATCTTAATGTCATCCATAAATTTGAACAAGGTACTTTTCACCCCTTTGTCCAAGTCGCTGAAGATGTTGAACAGTGTGGGCCTGAGGACCGAGCCCTGGGGAACGCCACTGCCCACATACCTCCAGGTCGAAAATGACCCATCCACCACCACTCTCTGGTTGCAGCCCTCCAGCCAATTTGTGACGCATCTGACTGTGTAGGCATCGATGCCAGTTGCCTAATTTTTTAATGAGAATAGGGTGAGAGACAGTGTCAAAAGCCTTCCTAAAGTCTAGAAAGACTACGTCCAGCATGACACTTGCATCCAAGGATTTTGTGACCTGGTCATAGAAGGCCACCAGGTTGGTCTGACAGGACCTGCCTCTAATGAACCCATGTTTGTTGCCTCTAAGCATAATATCTCCCACTGGTGCCTTGCAGATGTGCTCCTGGATAATTTTCTCAAAGAGCTTCCCCAGGACTGAGGTAAGACTAACTGGCCTATAATTTCCTGGGTCCTCCTTCCTCTCTTTTTTGAAAATGGGGACCACATTGGCCCTTTTCCAGTACTCTGGCACCTTGCTAGAGCACCATGAGTGCTCATGAAGCTTTGCCAGGGGCCCCACAATGACCTTTGCCAATTCCCTCAGCACTCTGGGTTGGAGATCATCAGGACCTGCTGATTTGAATATATCTAGTCCCTCCAGAAGTTTTCTGACTAGGTCCTTACTGACCGTGGGCCTGGCTGTTCCTTTGCTGGGTGTGTCTGGGATCCTGGTGTGGGGGGATCACGCAGTCCCTGCTTAGAAAAATGGAGGCAAAGAAATATCCCTCTTCTTTATAGAAGTTCCTCAGGTATTTGAAGACACTAGTTTCTTCCTCCTTAAGCACTTTTTTCTGCAAGGTAAACATATCTATTTCCTTCAACCTCTCCTTATATAACTTGTCCTTCAAGCCCTTTTATCATTTTTGCTGCCTGACTCTGGAACCTCTCTAACTTCTCCATGTCCTTTTTAAAATGTGGAGCCCCAAACTGCATGCAATATTCTAGATTAGGCCTGATGAGTGCTGAGTAAAGAGGCACTATTACCTCCCCTATCTTATACCTAATGCTTTTATTGATGCAACCCCAAACCACATTTGCCTTTTGGGCACCTACATCACATTGTAGACTCATATTGAATCTGTGATCCACCAAGACTCCTACATTCTTCTCTGTAGTGCTGCCATCTAGACAGGTGTCACCCATTTTGTATTTTTGTTTTTGATTATTCTTCCTAAGGTGTAATACCTTGTATTTGTCAGGACTGAACTTCACCCTGTTAGCTCCAAACCAGCTTCCCAATCTGTAAAGATCCTTCTGAATTGTGCTCCTGTCCTCAAATGTCTTCACAATCTTTCCCAGTATAGTGTCACGTGCAAATTTGCTCTTTAACACTCCTTCATCCAGGGTTAAAGTTGGAGTGGTTCTGCTGCACTTGAATCATTCTCAGCTCCTTCACAAATATCCATTAGAACAGAACCTACCACTTGCTGAC
Source organism: Caiman crocodilus (assembly GCA_030014935.1). Lineage (NCBI taxonomy): Eukaryota > Metazoa > Chordata > Crocodylia > Alligatoridae > Caiman > Caiman crocodilus. Next base: position 27,197,958 of record JAGPOW010003648.1, on the reverse strand, counting down.
CTTTTGAAACACTCCTGTTGAAAGAGCTGAGCATTTGTGTATCCACATCCTTAGCTTTTAAGTAATATTTTAGAATGGGACATTTTGAAATATTATGGTAACCTTTATGATCCCAGTCCTTCAAGGATTTTTGCATAGATAGAGCCTTCTACCCATTCAGAGCCCCACTAATGACTTAGGACTACAGATCTGACAGGGCATATGGACATCTATATGGCAGATGCCACATGCTTTGACTAAATCCCCTTTAGAAATATAGTCCTTGGTTACATTTTCCAGATCTTCTGGTTAATTCTCAGTTAGAGTACTGCAACTGAGTTGTAGATTGATCAACAGTTGAATAAAATACATGTCTAATTTCTGGTACTTGCCATTTAACTATCACTAAGGGATAAATTGGTGTAGTTAGCAGGCAAATACAGTGGAGTTACACCACTGAAGAATTCAGCCTAGCTTGTCTATTTTTGAACCTGAATAACTTTAATAATGGGAGGTAAATGACTGGTTTACTGTCACAGGTTCAGCACTAAGTGCAGATCTTCAGGGCTGTGCAAAACCCTCATAAAGGAATAGGAGTTCTCTTCCCCTGTTATTCCTTGTGGCACGTTAGTGAGCTGTCCAACTGACTTACTCCTGCAAACAGTAATTGATTATGCAGCTTACACCCTTCTTTTTATGGTAACTTTTAAAGAGGTATTTCATGGAAATCCTGGTATTTGTCAAGCAATGATTTGCCTTGACTTCACAAAATACCTTATATTTAGAGTTCTGCATCAGAAGTCAGACCTTTTTCTCAAATATCTGTATCTCTAACCTCACATTCCTCCTTTCTTTGGGAACTTCCTGTTAAAAACAGATTAATTGAGGTTAAAAATGGGTCCCGATGGTGTCATCCTACACACAAGTGTACATGATGAAAGAGAAGATACAGGAAAGTTTCTGTGAGACTCACCTTCCAAGGTTTCCAGGAGGAAAAGTATAGTAGGAGAAATATTTGGATTCCTAAGATTGGGCAAAGAAATGAGGCCTAATCATCATAGGTTCCCAAGGAGAATCACAAGAAGTTTATATGGCATTCCTTAATTCCATTTTCCAGTGCCTATGACTCTGTCACACATCTGGCATCCTTAAACTATACACCATTATGTGTGCATTGTTTTCCCTCATTCTCTAGCCCACTACACTTTTCTCTTTTGAGCTTTGACCACATGGCACTGGCTGGTCTGCTGTAGAAACCAGGAGGCCAGTTCTATCCATTTTTGGTTTTGCTCAGCAGCATACAAAGAGGGCAACATCAGACCCATAATTTAGCCTCTCAATTTTCTTATGGAGTTCTCTTCTTTGCCTGGATGGCCATAAACACTCACTTTTATTAACAGAGTCCTGCCAGAGATTATAGCCTTCAACATTATACTGTAGTAAGTGCTGCCATCCTGTCAAGAAAGAACCAGTCAGGTTGCTTTGTTCTCCTGGTAACCAGTCACAAAATGAATGCAACAGTGTTACTGTCTTTAAACAAATATTAACTCTACCTTGTAGCCTAATATTTGGGGTAATATGCCACAGATAATTCACTATCCCATTTGATTTGTATGTCATTACCTAAAGTACATGTATTAATTTCTCAATGTTTTTCAGATGCTTAAAGATGCAATTTCATGCTTGACAGCTCAATAAAACATACCTGGTATTTTTGTTCCTTTAAATTTAAACCAGAAACCTGGCTTCAGTGGAAATTTCAATTGGGTTTTTAAATCTCTCCAAGCTTGTGACATTTGTAAGTGTTCAGATGCTAACCCAAACCATTTACCCATTCACCTTGGTAACAGCATACATTTGGTTTTTATGTGCTGGGCTGGACATCAAAGAGGTGTTTTTATAGCAAGAGATTGTGCTGTCCAAGTCTGGATTCATAACAGACCTTATTCAGCAACAACTGAATTGAGTAGACAGTTTTTCTTTTGTATAAAACAGGTGAACTGTGATCAATCAAACTCTAAACTGAAATCTTCCTCCACTTTTTGACTTCCTGAAAGAATTTCCCAGACAATTAGTGCCTTACTCTTTGCTGTCCTCACCACAGACAACCCTAATTTTTATGCTACTACTGAGGAAAAAAAAAATTTGTTTCTGCTTTTTCAGTGAAGTCACTCAACAAATTTCAAACCAAGATTCTCCAAAAGTAACTGGGTAACTTATGGATATACAATACAATATCCATAGGTGGTTCTGTTTGAGGAGGGAGGTCACTGATATTTCCATAGCTGAGACCTTAAGCAGCTTGAGTTGTATTTGATGGGGAACAATTGCCATTATGTTCCTTCTCCACCTAACCAACTTTTTGTCCTAGACTTTCTTTTCTTCCCCACCAAAACATTCTCCCTGGTAAGCTGGGGGTTTATTTTACAATGCAGTTAAGACCTTAGGTTCACTTTATCACCATAATATCCTTATTGTACTAAGGCAGTTAAATCCCATTTTGGGTTTGAAACTATGGTTTAGGTTTCATAGGATTAACAGCTCTATGCTGCCATACCATTTTGAGGTAGATCCTTTCCAAAACTGCTAGCCAGAAATGGCAAAGATTATATTGTTTTTTTAAGAAGCATAAAAACTACTTACTAACATTTTCACTTGCTATGCCACATGTAAAACTTATGTTAAATAGGCTGGGGTACCAAGTAGATATTTTCAACCAGTTTTTATTGCCAGGACTGGAGATGAATGAAGACAGGATGTTGCTAGCTGAATGATACTTTAAATGTAATCATATCTTACATTTATGTAGTTCCTGCTATGCCAGAACTATTTACAAATGGTATGCATCGAAGAATCATTTCACCCACTGCTGAAATGCCTCCAGCTTTCAGCTGGAGGTCAGGAGCCAGGCAGACAGCTGGCAAAACAGCATGCTGCAGAACAGTAGGGGGAGGAAAATTTTAGCCAAGGATATATAAGCTTATGAAACTGTCTCATATGAAAAATGCCATGAAATCATTAATTTCCACAAAGAACAAACAGGATTTTAGTTTATAAGAGCTTGTCAAAAAGGCCCTACCATACATAAAAGTGCATAGGACTTAATTTATCTACTACAGAAGGATGAAAGATTAAATACATTTTGCCAAGATTTTAGAACAGGGCTCTAAGGAATCCACAAAAGGCAAACCGAGCGCACAAACCAGAGTGTACAAACTACTAAGCTATCCCTTCTAAGCTAGAAAGAAGAAACAAAAGAACTAGCCCCTCTGGCTGTTTTCATTTACTATGCCTGCTTTTACTTGCCTGTCTTGACTGCCCTCCTGCACACACGCACATAAATAAATGTGTATCAGGAACTCCCCATCAAAACATCATATTCAGTTCAAAAGGGCCACATAACTTGGAAGAGTTCGTAACAGGATTTTCATGGTTTTCTTCCTAACCCCAAGACTATTAGTGGGAGGAAAACTGAGTGCTACACCTTCCACTAGTTACAGCTGTACAACACTTGCTTCATGAGTTTGTGAGTCTCGGTGAATCTCTCTGATGTTACCTGAAATGTAGTCATACTTTTATGGTTTTAGCAAGTTAGCAAGATGCAATTGTGAACAAAGATTCAGGATATGACGACTATGATATCAAAGCCTGTTCAGCCATCTTCTCTAAATCTCCAATTATCCTTGTTTCACCAGCTCCTCACAGTTCTTTGGATACTTTATCCTCCTTTTTTATCTGGAGCCTGCCAGCCCATAAGTTTTATAAATACTTACTGACTGACTGACATCACAAATACTCTATCCCATCCAACATGTTCTGTCCCTTCCTACAGAATACAATGTATGAAATTCCTTGTCTATATTCTGTCTTTGATTATAACCATGTATAAAGGCATGTGGGAAACAAAATTCTTACCCATTAAAAACTTTTAACATTTCAGCATTGCACACTGGCTTAATTTTTTTTTTAACAGAGTACCTCACTGCCCAATGAATAGGCCGCAACCTGATGATTCACCTACCATGCAGGAGCCTTGTGCGCAAGACCTTCCCTGGTAGATATAGACAAGGGACTTGTACCTCTGTTTCCTACATTCCAGGACTGCCCTAACCATCTGGCTTTCCAGAATTTTGAGATAACGCTCAGTCTTTCCTGGTGCAATACTTCGAATTTGAAACACAAAATATTCATTGGAGAAGGGATTTGAATCTCAGTTTTACACATTCTATGGAGTGCCATAACCACTAAGTTATTTAGCCTTTTTCTGTCCTAATGAAGACACGAGTTTTTATGACATGGAATAACAAGAATGATTAAGGCTGGGACTGATTCAATAGTCTGTATGCTATTGAGGTCACGTGGTACACACAGATTTAAGTTGTGGGTCTGAATCTGTCTCTTGCATTTCAGATGAATGCCTAGTCAGTGAGCTGAGTTATTGGCTATTCTGGAGGGACAACCCTTTCTGTGTCTCACCTATGTTAAGAACGGTAATTAGCTTTGTTAATTTGAGGTCAGTCCGAGTGTAGCTCTACACCTTTATAGACTATCTAAATAAGATATATAGAGAGAGCACAATCTTTCATGGGCTGAAGTTCACTTTATCAGATGGTTATTTAGTTAGTCTGTAAGCGTATCTACCATGCCTTCCCCTTTATGGAGCCAAGAAACTTTTACATTCCCACCAAAAGCTTTTGTTTCAACTTATTGACATAATCTGATGAAAACAGTGTGCCACAAAATTACCCAACCACCAGTACCCCTATAATAGCAAAATTTACCCCCACATCAGGTCAGGCATAGGAGCACCATTAAGGAGGTTAGGTTCACCTGCCAGGATGCCCCATGATTGTTTTGCCCTGTGACTTTAGGGAAGTCACTTCACATCCTTATGGCTTGCTTTCCCCATCTGTTAAGTGGAGCTATATAGCAACATTTAGCTACCTTCTTTGGACTGTACCAGTGGAAATTGCTATATAAGACTAAGCAGTATTATTACTAAACTATTCCATTGTGAATCTGAAGAAACACTGGTATATAATACAAACATTTCAACTAAGAGTGACTTAAGAGTCTGATGAAAATACTATATGGCCCATGAGCCACTGCTGTGAAACCCTTGAATCCAAACTTTAAACCAAAAAATTCCATTTCTTTAATTTTGCTTCAAACTTGGTCTCCCCTCACCCATCAGTAGTTTTCCTAAACCAGAATTTTTCCCACTAGCCTGCAGCCTGTGGGAAACTATTTGAGAAACAGAGATGATAAGACAAGAATGATTTGAGAATAAAATGTCCACAGTACATAGGGAAAAGTATCTGGGGTAGACTTTTGGTATGCACACTTTGCATTAAACTTAAATGCAAAGCCATTAGGGCAGGTTGACAGTCCAAATGACAAGTGAGGGAACTCCCCATAGAAACATTTCTCATGGCTAGAAACAGGGCAACAGGTTAACCCACTGCTGAAGGATTAACTGTTCATCAGTTAGGTGCTGACATGTCTTGAAAATATTTGGCCCTTCTGTCTGTGATTCACTTCAATTCTGTCTTTTCTGCCAGCCCCTTGGAACCTTGGAACGCCAAAGTTTTTTTTATCTTCTCAAAGTTCCTTTGACAAGACAGATGGCTTGAAAAACCCCAGGGCACTGAATTCCTCTATGGACTTTATTGTGGGTTTAGTAGAATATCCAGCCATCGCATTAAACTCCTTTAGAGTATTATAGGACACCAATTATCACATGGTGCATGAAAATAGAGTTAAATTAATCATTTCTGGAAAAGAATGTCCTGAATCATGATGATCTAACATGTTCAGTGGGGAATTCCAACCATTCATATGATGAATTCTGACTCCAAGAGGCAGACCTACTGAGAATTCTACTTCTAACCCAAAATATTATGAAGATTTGATGGATATTAGATGTCAGTCCTGCAATTAAAACCTAGATGAATATAAATGCTATTATGTAAAGACAGTAACACTGCAGGACCCTTGGCTACCCAATTCTGGATAATACCTAAAGATGGAAGATCATTTTATTTCTGTTCTTCTCTTTTTCCTCTAATCAAAGTCAATTTGTAAAATCTATTTTAACCTCTATTTATTTTTTCAAGTAATATGAATGGAAGTTGAAATTCCATGACCTGAATGTCATTTCTAGCATGAGGAATTCTTCAAGAAAGAACAGTCTTTTGTATATTCTTTTCTCCATTGTGATACAAAGTAGGCAGAAGACATGTGTTCTTTATTAATGCTATTCCTGTACTTTGTCTTATTGAGAAAATATAGCTATGGCTGATTTGATGTTACCAAAGAACAGAAATATGAATATTTTGGCATAGTCTTTTTAAACTTCCAACAGGCATAAGTCAGAGTTCCTCATAGATAACTAATGAAGCTAAATAGTCAGGGATATAACAAACAAAGGGATATAAGAAACAAACAAAAGAACAAAACATAAAGATCAAAAACTGATGAAGAGACAAGATAGGAAGTATAGGAACATATAGATAATTTTCATGATGGCAGAAGGTTAGTGGCAGGCCGTTCAGGGTTCAATATTATCACCAGTGTTATTTGATATAACTATGAATGATTTGGAAAGAGGGTGGACAGTGAGGTAGTGAAATTTTCAGACTATGTAAAGACCAAATAAATAAGGAACTACAGAGGGACTTATTGAAGCTAAGTAAATTAGCAGCATAGGTAATAACGTTAAATATTGATAAATGAAAACTAATGCACCTTACAGAGTTCAAAATAAACTGTTTCACTTCAAGAAAGAGATCTGGTTATTCCTATGAATAGGTCAGTGATGGCCTCTGGCCACTGTGCAGCTGTAGTCTAATTATATGGCTATATTATCTGCTCAGAGCTACCAGGAACTCCTCCTCTAAAGTGTTCCTCACCCACCCATTCTGCTTCAGTAAAAAGTTTTAGCATCAGTAAAAATATTAAGCAACTGCAGCTTGATTTAAATTCTTAAAGACAGAGCAAAACAATACCACTTGGTGTCCAAGTGGGAGTGCAGCACCCTGCGGGGACCATTCTTTCAAACACATACTGCTGCTGCTGCCATCACAAGCTGCCTGTAATATTTCTGGATCACAGCTAGGCTTCTTTGGGGGTCCATCCCAGGATGGGGGGAGCAGGGCTGGTTGGGGCAAGGCTGGGGGGCTGCAAGGTACAGAGTGCAGTTGGGGGTATCAGGGTGTGAGGGTGAATAGAAGGCTTCTGGTGAGGGGTGGAGGCCAGCACAATGTAAACCCATTGCTGCAGTCAAGCAAGTTTGCTACTGAAGAAAAAAATATTATGACACACTTTTTACTGACAAATGGACTTTTTATTTGTTTAACTATGGTTGAGCTAAACCCCTAAATTTGAACCCAGCCCTCCTAATTGGGGCCTGGCATCAGTGCAGAGACTGGATGAAGAGTTACATTTACATTATGTAAAACATTTTTTCTAAGTTTTGTACATATGAATGGGGACTAGTGGATGGGCCATGATCAAGAGTAGGCAACCCCTGGCTGTGCCTGAAAGGTGCTGTAGTCATATTCTAAACCTCAAATAAGGTGTTAGGAGAAGTATATAATTAAGGCCTTGACACTGCCTGTTTCTTCAATTCAACCTCATGTTATTTTGGGGCGTAGGGCCATTAAAGTTCATAAACTCATAAACCTTCCACCCAGTTGTCCTAAATGGCATAGAACAGGGTTCTCAGCCCTGTCTTTGCTGAGATGTTATCTCTAGTTGGCTTTCTGGGTATTGCTCACTGGAGGGTTTCATTTCCCATGCCCTATGCCTGGAAAATAGGATATGCTCCTTGGTGAAGGAGCTCACAGATCTCTCTCCTTTGGTTGAATCCAGGCTGCCCACAGTTCTGTCAGCTAGTCAGAGGCTTTCGTTCAGTGGCCAGTGGAAAAATAACTAATTTATAGCTCTGATTCAACCCTAGACTCCCTTAAAGGACAAGCCCATCCTGTGATGATAGCTCTATATAACTCAATTATATGCCCTCATCTGATGCAATGCTGATCATCCCATCTCAAAAGGGATGTGTAGAACTAGAGTGGGTTCAGGGAAAAAAAATAAAGGTCACAAAAAATTGTCATAGAAATTAAAAAATGGGAATTGTGTACCTTAGGAAGGAGATGAAAAAATGGAGCACATTAAAAATGTATAAAATAATGAATTATACAAGCAAAGCAGGTTGAGGGTTTCCCTTCGGTCTGTTTGCTAACACAAAAATAAAAGGACATTCAATGAAACTGAAAGGAAGGTGCAAAATTTAAAATTACCAAGGAAATATTTTCCATTGAGTGTGGAACAGAGCATGAAACTAATTGCCATAGGGAAAGGAAAGAATTTTGTAAGATTCAGAGAGTCAGTGGATATGCATATGGATAACAAGAGTAGCTTAACTTAAGGCTCTTAAGACTAGCAAAGACTTTGATTTATCTTGTGACTCACATGTAGGTGTTTGCACATTGAACAGTGCTAATATTGCATGGTTGCGAATCGCTCTGTTAGGGATTAGGATGGGAACTTCAGGATACAGATTATCCTGCATTTGTCTCCTGCAGAATTCCAGCACCTTTACTTCAGGAGTAATGTGCTGGCCACTGTCAGACATTTTTTTTTTATACAAGTCATAGATGTGATGAACAATGATTTTGATCCAGTTTGAGACTTATTATCTTCCTTTCAACATGCTGTCTTCCTAGGATTTCCCAGTATCAAATTTAGAGTCCGCACTGCAAATATGCAGCTTGGGGAACATTTTTTTCATTTTTTTGTTCCCAGCATGCCTCTTGCAGTATCTCACACTGCTTTGAGACACTGCAACAGGCACATGCTTGCTCGTCTGGATGTGGCCCTTGAGTGTATTTTACCAACCATTGTCCCCACTTTACCTGTGGCAGGTTAGGGTTGCTATGTCTTGTAGTTGTACAATAGGGCTGATTATATAATTTTAGTATCGATTAAACAGGGATTTAACATATTAACACCTTTAGGCACACTTTAGGTGGCTTAAATTTATGGTTTCCAGGGCAGGTTTATCACTGATCCGTGTTATCCAGAACTGCTTTAATTTATTTCCTCTTTATTTCTATTTTTGTCTTTATTTCTTTTTACTTTATGCTTCAGTAGCTGGCTTCCTCCACTTCATCACTTTCCCCCACCCACATTTTCTTTCCACCTCCCATTTCATTACCCACCCCCATCCCATTAGCTCTCCACCTCTCAGATTCATGGTTCCACTCACTCTCCAACCCTTCTCCCTCTGTAGAGAAGGGATAGAAGCCTGTCCTGGGTTACCAGCCCTGTAGTGGCAAGTTACAGGTGGAGTGCAGTCAGAGGAAGTTTTTAGCCTTAAGGTATACTGCTCCAAACCTGAGCTAGTACTAACACCAATCAATATTTAAGCACTCAAAGTGCAAAATGTAACTAGGCCCTATTATTCTATGATCCCCTTTCACCAGTTCACAAGAGTTTCCATGGTTTACTCCCCTTTCTGACTGCAACAGAAGAGGAAACAGGGTGCCTGCAATTTATGAGGTTAGGCAATCCCCGCAGGCATAAATACATTACTGTTCTGTTCCTATTAATTCTTTTCCTTAATTACTCTTCTGATCCCTCCCCTCCATCCCTACATAAGGTGGTGCCATACATCCAACTTAACAGTTACTAGATACAGTTAAGACACAAGCAGACACACATTCAAGCAGTTTAGCACATGTTAAGTGCCCTTGTGCCATTTCACAATTGTTTGCTTTCAGGCAAGGGTTATCTCCTAATGTGTGTTTGCTTTAATAGGCCTCTAACCATTACAATGATTTGCAACTGTTACAAGTGAATGCATGATAACCCCTCAGCATCCTTTTCCATTTACTTCCTACCCCCCAGCAAAGACAAATCTCCAAGCCTCTGCTGCTGTCCCAAATACATCTCATTTCTGTCTGCTGGGATTGTAACATCAGTCAGAAATCAGTCACAATACTATTACCATACTGTGATACTGATAAAAGTGTGCTATTGCTTGTCCGTTCACTGCAGAGTATAAATATCACTGCTGTTATTCCTCTTAGTGGCCGCATCGATGCAAGATGCTTACTATGCAGTAGCTCATTACTACTACACAGTAGTATCACGTGCCATGAACTGTGATGTGATGCTACTGCACAGTCAATGTCACCAGAAAGCCATGCAGGGATGATACTGCGTTGTAATGCTGGTTACTGCAAAGTCATTTAGTACTTGGGTATGCAAGTACTAAATGACTGTGCAGTCACTGACTTGTGGAGACATGGACATGACTAGTGTTTGCTAATACAGTAGAAGACCTATAATGTAGAACATCTAAAGTATAAGAAACTCCTTTCCTATACCTTTACTTCCCAGTAGCTGCAGACCTTAACATAGTAATATATTTAGAAAGAACTTGTTAAAACTTCCTCTTTTAAAAGTGTTCATAGTTCATTTCCCAATATCCTCACAGTTCATGTTGGAACTGGTCTGGCCTTAATAATGTAGTGCGGATAGAGAGGAACCCCTAAGGCACTTGTTTAAGTGGATTTTTCTGATACCTGATCCAGGTGTACAGACAGTTAGTTGTAGACAAGTTATCCATATGAAAAAAAATCAGCATACCAATATTAAACCACTGCTGAAACCAGTGAAATATCCTGTGTCTGACCATCAATCCCTGAAGAAAATTCAGCAAAACGTAGAAACCAACCCAATAAAATACCCAGCCAATAATATGCATAAAGGAAAAATGCCTTTTTGATCCTTAACAGCAACAATGACAATAATAACCATAACAACAACAACAACATCAACAGCAATATCTTATACAGTGATTTTCAACTGCAGATTTTATGTCTCCTGACAAAGAGATCTAAATATCATTGGGCATGTCAATGCGAGACACCTTACTGTGCAGTAGACTAATTGACTGTGTAAATTAGTCACAGTAAATTGTCACCGTCTATTTGTGCAGATGCTTACTGCACAGTCAATTAGCCTACTCTGCGGTTAATTTGCTACCTACAATTTTACTCCCAGTCAGCCCCACCACCAAGGGGTCAGCTGCAGGTTAGTGCCAGGACCACAGGGCTTGGAGCTTCTCCAGCTCTGGGGCTGGCATAGCTCTTTGCCTGCTCCAGCCCCTGGCCCTTAAAATGCTGCTGTGACTCCACGGCCCTGGGCCACCTCCAACCAGTCCCTGGCCACCTGCAGCAGCCTGCCTAGACCCTGGAGTTGTCCTCCAACACAGCATCACCACCTGTCTCCCTGTCCCATGCCGTACCTCCATGCTGGGCACTATAGGCATCTGCCCAGGACCAGCAGCACCCAGACTGTTGCATACAGGCCCTGCAGGCCATCAAGGGAGGCTTGCTGGTGTCATCCTTGATGCCATAGATTGCCTCCTGGGGGTGGAACTGGTCCCAGAAAGAGACCATGCACCTTGTGGTACTGTGGCACAAGGCCAAGGTCATGAGCCAATTTGCCTGGAGCAGGCACTCCAACGCTAACAAGTATGAGGGCTTCTCAGACCATGTGAGGGAATGCAGGCAGTGTGCCAGTGCCACAAGGCCTTGTGGGCACAGTGAGTCAGTGTGCCAATGTCACAACCACTGGCTGGGAGCTGCCCATAAGTCCATGTCTTTTATGTGGCAGCTGGACCACATTGTCACTCCCTGGTATCCTGGGTGGAGCTACGCTGGCCTGCCTGCGCCTCCACCTTCACCTGGCAGTGTCAACGAGGTGTCAGCAGGGGAGGGCCCAAAGGCTACCAGGAGTCCCAACCCCTCGCATCATCTAGCAATTCCAGCATCCAAGGCCAGTGCTTGCCCCGCCAGCTCCAGGAGCGCATCCTCACCCAAAAGATCAGTCTGGCCATGGCACTGCCAGCCCTCAGCAGCTCCAGCTCCTCCCTGGAGGGGGCCTCTGCCTGGGCAGCCAGGGGCTGCATCTCTGCACTCCAGGATCCTGTTGGGAGCTGCACATCACCACTGTTAGAGGGGACAGACTCAAGTCACCAGGCATGCCAGCCATGCTCATACAGTAAGCCCTGCACTGAGAGGAGGGCCAACCTGTCCCTGCTCCTGCCCCCATCTCCACACAGCCCAGCTCCACACAAGCTCCACTTGGTCCCTGGAGTCCCCCCTCATAGTATGCAGGCAGGCAGGAGAGACTGCAAAACTTTATTGAGCAGCCTGTGCCCCCTCAGCTAGGCAGGCATGGGCCTCTCACATGTGGAAGAGCACACTCATGCCAGCAGCAGCGTTGTCCTTGATTGTAGGGGTCAGGGATGTGTAGTGTAGACATGGGTCCACCTCTGGGCAGCAGCAGATATTGCGAAGAAGCACAGGTTTCCCTGCTGCACTGTTGAAGCTCAGGACCCTGCACCAGGTTCTCAGGTGTACCTGGGGCACCCTGGTGATCAGTAGCAGCAGGCTGTATTGGGTTGGGCACCCTCTCAGTCCATGCAAATGACTCCTTGCAGTGCACCTGGGACACTCACAGTAGAGGCATGCTTGGGGCGCAGGGCAGGCATAGGAGGGGCCTATCCTGGGGAGCCTCTCTGGAGAGAACTCCTGGGAAGAGGGTGGAAGCACCACCAGCTCTGCATCCCATTTGGCCAGGAGCCCCTCACCCCCTGAGCCTGGGCACCATGGGCCCAGTGACAACAGAGGAGGTAGTCTAGCCTGCAGGAGAAGGGGAAGGAGTGGGTCTGGAGCTTTGGCAGCAAGTGCTGCCAAAAGCCAGGCCTGTCGCAGCCTGGGAAGGGGGTGGAAAAGGCAGGCTGCCTGCAGTCAGCACCCAGCAGCCCAGAAGCCCCTGTGGAACAAGTGTGCAGGGGGGAATTTGGCCAGTGGTCACCTATGCCAGGGCATGCCCAGCTGATTTACCATGGTCCATGGACACCTGTGTACACATAACCCCTGATCTGAGGCTGGGCAGTACACAGACCCCTGGTATAGTGCATGTTATCTCAGAAATGTTGCAAAACTTCCACAAACAACTTACTTCTTCTAGCTCTGCAGATCCTGCAGCTAGATATGGCGGACAGACACCAGCTGCTAGCAGTAATGCACCACCAGGGTTACTGTCACTCTCAGTTGGGGCTGTCCATATCTGCCAACTCCAGCAGCAGTGGACCCAGGACCGGACACTGCTGCTGGACTGCCTGGTCACTGTGGCAGAGGAGTGGCTGGCAGACTCACAGATCTGGCATGCAGAGGACACTGCATGAGTGGCAGAGGGATCATGAAGTGAGGCATTTGGAGATCCAAGAGTGGCAGGATACCATGGTAGCCAGGGCAGTGGAGGCTATGGAGGAGGACTGCTGGGGACTGGACACCATCCTGGCCATGATGGTTGTTGCCTTTGTGCCACCCACTGCCCAGCCCCTGGCTGCAGCCATGCCTGCCCCCTGGGATGATGACCCAGGGGATGTTGGCCTCCATGACCTTGAGGTTGGTGGTAAGGTTGTGCTAGCATCCCTTCAGGCAGCCAAAGATGTGCTGTACCAGTGCACTGGTCCAGCACAGGCACCAGTTGAAGTGTGGCTGGTGGGGGTCCAGTTGGCCAGTATAGTGTTGCATGAATCAGGGAAGAATGGGTAGGTAGGGTCCCCAGTGAGGAGGGTGGGACCACCACCGCACTCAGCTGGAGGTCTGGTACCACTGGCATGACGTGCCTGGTCTCCACCAGGGTTGGCATGGTGGAGTTGTGGAAGATGCAGGCATCATGGGTGGTGCCCAATCAGCTGGCGCTCACATTGGTGAAGGCTCGGTGGTGATCAACAATGTCCTAGAGCATGATGGAGTGAAAGCTCTGACAGCTGTAGTTAGGGCAGATGCCATGGAGTGAGCAGGTGATGGGAATGTGGGACCTGTCCAGGGCCCCACTGCACTGTGTTAAGCCCAGGGCGAAGAACCCTGTCCCCATCTCCAGGAGATTGTGCACCTAGAGCATGGTGTGCCCCAACACATCTTGGGGGACACCACAGGCCTCCAGGATGTCCTTCTCAGCAGTCACCTTGCCCATGCCAAAGTAGTGGCCGATGTAGAACAGGTTGGTGGTGGGTATTGCCAGCTTCAGCAGAACAATAGCCAGCTAGATGTTTGCGGGGAGGGGCCAACACATGGTGGTGGCCAGCCACTCCAAGTACAGGCAGAGCTCCTTTAGGAGCTCCTGGAAAAAGCCCCAAGATCATGCAAAAGGACTCCAACCATTGTGCATCATCCCAGGTGTACTGGATGATGTGCAGCCCCCAGTTCTGTCTGGCCAGGTGGGCCCACAGGTGGTGGGGACGGAGTCCTGGGAGTTCATGGACAGCACTGGTGGTAGCGTCCAGGTGCACATTGGTATCCCTGCTGGGGTGCAAGTAGGAGCACAGGGTCCAGGAAGCAGCAGTATGGTGACAGGGGGCCCAAGATACCATGGGGATCTTGGCCATGTGGCCATACTGCATGGGGGGTGCAGCCTGGGCCGACATTGACCTGGTCCAGGTGGCGGTTGCTGCAGTGGCAAAGCACAGCAAGCAGGGTGGCCAGCAGGAGACCATGGTGTGGATCCTCATTCCCAGGGCCTAGGAATGGAGCAGCCATTGCACAGTGGGCACAGACTCCAGTAACAGAGTTGCAGCACACTGGGACAGTGTGCTGCAGGCTGTTTGGGCCCAGGAATGAAGGTGGCTGTGGAGCAGTGCAGGGGGGCTGGCTTTTAAAACTGACCACTGGCTGCAGACTCCCACTCTCCCAGGTGTTTCAGGGGCCAGGTACAGGGCCAGAGGGGACCAGGAGCAGGTTACCTCCAGGAGCACCAAATATGCCCACAGTGAATTACTGGTAAATCCATATAACACTAATTGCATGTGTAGGCACATTCATTATCTCCACTTTTAAGACAGGGAGTGAAGCCACAAAGGAATTTACTCACAAACACATACACATATACATACATACACAGAAAAGTCACACAGCAGGCCAAAGACAATTCCAGGAATAAAGCATACAGGTGAAATCCTGGCTCTAGTGAAATTAAATAACAAAATTATTACTAACTTCAACATGACTAATATTTTACCCCAAGTCTCTTGACCCCCTCCCCCCCCCAGCAAACCATCTGCCTCCAGTAACTAGCTCTTATTTTACGTACTACTTTTGCAAAAAGTCTGAGGCTCATCCTCCCTTGTTGAGTTTGGCAACAATTAATTGTGCGCCTAATTATGAATAGCTGAGCTTCTAAGTACAGGGGCAAATTTCATTACCACTAGGTCCACTAGGTTGCAGGAAATTTTTTGTTCAGGTGAATAAGCATAAACCAATCCAACTCAGCCCCAGATGACTTTGCTATAAATCAGAATGAACAGTTTTATGTCAGGCAAGTAAATTAATTTGACATGTGGGAAAAAATGAATCTTGCTCATCATGAAGAAAATAATAGGGATAAAGATAGCCAGAGCAATGTGATATCAAGTTAAGTGTGGATGAAATAGTAACTTACAAGATCTGGAGATCTGGGACCTTGAGTTCTGAAACATGTCTATACTGCATGGGTATTATGAAGTCTCACTCATGTTTGTCCAAAAAGCTTTGCAAGTTGATAGATGCTGGGTGTTACAGCAATGCAAAATGTTACCAGGTAGGACCCTTATTCACCTTTCTTTCAACCTAGAAAGAGGTATTGGGGCTTTTTGTATCAGTCTATTAACTTTTTGTACATAAGACATTACATTTGTCTAGAATAAAACAAACTTTTAAAAACTATTTTTTTTATAAAGGAAATTAGATGAAGACAAATAAGCAAATGTCACTCACTCAGAATCCCACAGTGAATGCACTGAGGGAAAAGTTGCTGAGAAAGAAGTCTTTTTTTTCCAGCTGCAGCTTCTCATGTCAGGTGAATTCACATTCTGGTTTGACTTTAAATGATTGTAAAACATCTTTAATATAAACAGTATATTTAGCACAGACAGAAGTGGCCTCATTAGAAGTACAGCAGTTTCTCACACCTCATCTGGTTTCAAGAAACAAATTGTATTTCTTCACTGCAGGTCTGTTGCAGACACATTCCAACCCTGTGATGTCAGCAGCAGCAGCTCTGAGAGCTTTACTATTGTGTGTGGCATTTCTTCTAATATGCCAGAACATGGGAGATAAGAAATAAACTTGTTTTCCGCAACCATGAGTTATCCCCATTTACTGTGGATACTCTTCTACCTTGCTTTCCATGGAACCATTTGAAGCATCATGGAAAGATGAAATATCATAAATCAGCTTCTCACCACGGTGATTTTGGAACTGCATTCACCAGATGCAATTATAAGAAGATTCTGGCCTCTGATCATTAATACTTTTTCCATAAACATTTTTAGAATTTTGGACAGAGGAAGATGCAAGGAAACCTGCCGTTTAAGATGACTAGCTTGTGGCTGTTGTTGTCATAGGAATTGCACCGATGTAACTGAGAAGAATGGGCATTTATACAAGTGCTCCATAAGTGTATGTGTGTGTTGGAGGGGAGCGGGTGCTTTAAATAAAGCAGCTCTGAGAGCAGCACTAATTAAAGTGCCCAGAGCATCTCATGTATTAGTGTCCATGCACTGAAAAATAGCAGTGCAGGCGCTTTATCTAAAGCTCACCAAACAAGCTTAAGTGTGGGGGCACTGATACATGAGATGCTAGAGAATGGTAATTACCACGCTCCAGAAGCCTCAATTAATTGAGTCTGCTCCAATGGATTGTAAGTATAACATGTCAGAGCAACTTTGTTATTCGTGTATAGGTGCCCATTGTGGCCTAATACCTGTATATGTAAAGTTCATATTAGAGGAAAAAGCAATGTGATGAAACATTAAGAAATAATTCTGATTCTACAAACTTAATTAACAGGTTAGCTGAGCACGTTTTCCAAAATGCTAATTTACATGCATGAACAGCTTTAACAAAGGCAATTCTGACTTTTACCAAATTCAGTCATTTTTGTATATATATGTTTCTGCATTTAACTAAAATTTAGATTTATTGATCTTAGCTTTTTTTGCAAATTTTCTTCCAGCCCAGGGCAAACTCATGATATATCTTGGAAAAAGATGCATTGTTTGCTATAAATTCTATCTTATACCTTTAACCAACTCAACTGTTTCTGTTTATGCAGCTCTTTCCCATCTTTCAACCACCTCTGTACAGAACATTATATATGGCGTTTACCAGGCTTTCAGTGATCAGCTATGAGCTGTGTAGCCAAAACACATTTTTGTTTCAATTTTAAAACTTTTAATAGTCATATTACTGTAAGCTGAATGTCTATCCATTTATTTCCACTTTGGTTACTGAAGTCTTTCCTTCTCAGTCCCTCTCATAACCAAATTACACTCCTAAGCCACATCTACATGAGCAAGGGAAGGCGTTTGCAACAGCACAAATAGTAACAGCACAGTTTGTGCCACTTCATTGTGCCACAGTGCATGCCCCTACCTGTGCACTTTGCAGCAGGACACATTGTTCAGCTGTTCCATATACTCCAGGGGGTGTTGGCTGGGGCAAAGGGTGCCTCAGTGTGGGGCTAGCTGGCAGGCAGCCCCCATGCTAAAGCACCACGTGGCCCAGCCAGCTGGGGAGCAGCATGTGGAGACAAGGGAGCAGACAGCTCTGGTAGCAGCCAGCTTAGAACTGCCTCTGCCCTGTTTCCAGACACACTGCGCCCCAACTATCTGGGGACTGTCTGGCTGGGGTGCAGGGTGCCTCAGTGTGGGGACTCAACAGTGTACAGAGACAGGGGAACCTGCTCCCCCATTTCTGCATTTGTCATGGTACACACCACTTTGGCATGCTTTGTGTCATTTTTTCTTCTGGGTTTTATTTTTTCTATGAGGAAATCCCAATAGCAAATTTTGATCCAGCACTGCATATTAGCAGCACTGCAAATGGTTTAATGTGTGACACGTGTGGTTTATAGAGCCATAAAGCAGTCTGTGACACCACAAACTACACACGCCTGTAAATCTGGATCCTGACATATAGTCCATCTAAAAAGGAACTGTTGAAGTATATTCCTTGCTCCTCTTCTGGACAATGATTCTCTCACCCCAGTGACTTCTTTTCCCAGCTGCTCAGATTTTATTTCTCCCTCTTTTTTTCAAGGTTCTGGCTAAATCTGTACCATCCTACATGACAAATTTTCTTTCTCAAGCTGTGTCTACATGACAAAATTATTGTAGTTCACAGTGGTGTCTCAAGGACACATCATTGCTCCACATGGGCTGCTGCCTCCTGGGCTAGGGACAGAAGTTATATACAAACTAGTTTAAGTGATGAGAAACTGGTTTAAACGTGTAACAGAACAGAAGCTCAGTGCATATAAACCGCTTTAAAAAAAAAGCGGTTTAAGATAAACCTGGATGGATGCAGTATCAGGCTTAACTGATTTAGGTCAAACTGGTTTACTGAACTTCTGTCCCAGGTTTCCTCCCACTCTCAGTCCCCCAGCATCCCAGGATACTTTGCAGCCCTGAGCTGTGCTGTCTGCTCCAGTGGAACAGGGCTGATCCAGCCTCAAGCTGTCAGAGCAAAGGCAGTAAAGCCTCTGCTTCCCAGCTTTCTTCCTGCCTGTTAGGCTAGTGGGATGGGAACTGGGCAGAGAAATGGGCCCCTCAGGGCCCCTGGGCCCCATCAATAAAGCAAGGCAAAGAAAAAGCTCTGGGGGGGTGGGCAGTTTTTTGCTCCTCCCCCTGCAACCCCGTAAGCCAGTATGAGATAGGCTCAGGCCTACCCTTTCCCAAGCCCTCCACCTCTGAAGGGGAAAAGTACCCCCCTTCTCCTGGCACCAGCCCCCTAACCAGGGTCTTCCTGGCACAGGTGTAAGCACCCACTGGGTGTGGGGACTTTTTGCCCTGCCACAGCTAGAACTCAGCTGAGATCACCCCAGCCCCACCCACTCCTCAGCCATGGGTCTCTGGGGGTGGGGGTCAAGTGGTGGAAATGCACCCCTTGGGCTGGCACCGGACCCCTACCCAGGGTCTGCCTGGTACCCTGCCACAGCTGAAGCCAGGCTGGGATTGCCCCAGCCCCAGCCGCTCCTTAGCTAGAAGCCTCTAAGGTGGGAGGATGGGGATGGGGATGGGAATGTACCTCCCTGGCCTGGCACTGGATTCCCACCCATGATCTCCCCAGCGTAAGGTGAAAGCATCCACCTGGGGGGGGGGTTGCCCTCCAGCAGCTCGGAGCCAGGCTGAAATTCCCTCAGACCCTGAGGCTCAGAAATACCACTGGTAAGAGGAAAAGTCAAAAGGAACAAAGAGCCAGAAGACAGGTGTCCTATTGCCATGTTTGTTACTAAACTAATATAAGATCTGTGGCAAGTTATTTCACCCCTCTGTTTCAGTTTCCCATCCTGTAAAATTCCTTTGTAATTAATTTGGCCACACTCAATTAAAAAGTGAGCTATCATCCTTCAACATTATGTGAAGCAAAATGGTTTATTTAAAAAAAATAAGCAAACACACCTCATTTTCAATCCTGTTTGGATCTTCAAAGGAGTTCTGTCTACTCTATCTGCTTACAGATAGTAAGCTCTTTTGAGTAGGAGACGTCTTTATAGCTGTGTCTTTTGCAGTGCAGAGCACATTCCCTAGTATCTGATAATATACTACTAAAATTATAATTGATATATTTATGTTAGAACTGGATAAATATTACATGTTTTTCCATGTGGCATTGTCTCAAATTTCAAGCATTTTAGAAACACAAACATTATTTGCAAAAAATGTCCTTTTTGAAGGTGTTATTCCTTTTTTTTTGTTGAATGTTGCAATGGAAGAAATGTTATGCTCATACTTTTGTGTGTGCATTGAGGAAATGATAGCATATATAGGGTGGGGCACTTTGACAAAACAGGGACCTCAGATCTTAAAAACCCATCTCCAGGGCCCCAGGAAAATGGCAACTAAAGGAACCAGACTAGAATTTGAGCTTTGTAGCTGGGATTGCAGATGCACACACAATTACTATATTTTGTGTGAATGTGGTGAGAGAAAATTAAATTTAAACTCTGCTTGTAGCCAATAAATCTTACAGTAGCCTAATTTTTATAGGAATGTTGCCTAAGGCAAGGCATGTGTGGCCCAGAAAGGAAAAGGTTTAACATTTTCTTAAAAAACAAACAAACCCTAGTCTTGTTTGCCTGTTATTTCTTCCTGAAACACCCAAAACTTAAATTACTTCTTTCCCTCATTACTATATGGGTTCAGTTTTTTCACTAATGTAGAAATGCTTAAATCTCTGTTTCCAATGTGCCAGAAGCTTATCCTTCTGTTTCAAGAAGGATACGCTTATCTATTTTATCCATGAATATTAAAATGTAAGGTGCAGAAAAGCTATTAGGGCAAGGTGCCAAAATCCATGGCTTTCTCTCTTCCAGGGAAGTAGCTGTTCTATGGAGACACCCTCCTTTTACATCCTTTCCTCCTCATGACTCCACATATCTTTCCCTCTTGGCTGTCCAGTGTGCTAGCTTGAGGAAGACAGCTAGAGAGTGCTCTGGGTAATACATAGAAGAGATTATTGTTTATGATGTCAGTGATGTTTTTATACATAATGAACGAAATAAGCCATCTAGACATATGACAACCTTTCCCATACCATTTGATAGGTACTTCTGGATATAAATAGCATTGAATTCAGCTTGATCCCTGAGGGTTTTCCAGTATTAACTGAGCCAGGTATGAGAGGGATTTTTAGGTATTAAACCTACGCTGATGAAATTTTATCGTAAGAGGTCAGATTCAGACTGGTCTTCTAGACGTTACCACTTGGCCATTGCATATCTGCAGGTTAAAGGTTCCCTGAGCCTTGTGATGTATGGAGCTAGCACAGTTAAGACACATCGGTTTCTGCAGGCAATGGCATGCAAGGGAACAATAAGGCTTTTAGGAGCCATCTTTGACTTCCCAGCCCAAATGGCCAGATATGCATTTAAATCTCTGTCACCTGTGTGTGATCTTTGGTATGACTCTAGAGCAGGGCCCAAACTTGCCTCTGGAACTATACTAAGACAACGTAACTATTCTGCCACCATATCTTGTTTGCCACACAGGGAGGACCCAGATAGACAGGGCTAGCTGCTTAGGCTCCCTACAGAGTTAACCAGTAGGACTCACAAGGCACAGGGATGTGTTTAAAGTATTGCTCCCTCCAGAGCTTAAGTACCTAACTCAGTACTGAAAATTAGGGCCTCTTTATCTTGGGAAACAGGATGTCAACAACAAATGAATTGATTTGACCAAACATAGTGTTCATGACCAATTTTGCATAATATCCTAGTGGTTAGAACACTTGTCCTGAAAATGGGAAGATTCTCACCTGCAGCTCCCACTTCCGAGGTGAATATCCTATCTATCAGACTCTAGAAAAGTCTGGGTTTGGAGACATCCCTCCTTTGGCAGCTGAGCCACTGAGTAGCCAAGAAGGCACGTGTCCAAAAAGAGAGCAAACAAGAAAAAGCCTGATGATGAGGACACTTCACTAAAAAGGAGAAAAACTGGATTATGGTTCCTGCTACCAGGACTGCTTGTGATTTTTAAATTAAACTGTCATTGGTAGGGACCTACGTAACTCATGGTGACAGAAAGCAATTTTCATGGCTTTGTCATGGCATGAAGAGTCAAATTTGCTGTAATTTCATGGAAGTCCTACCCCTCTGTGTTTGTTGGCAGGGATGCCCCACCCCTTGGTGCTGGCTGGTAGACAGGCCCTGGTGGAGAGGAAGGATGAAGGGGAGACTGCCATCCTGACTGCTGGCAGCCTTTCATGAAGCCCCACCATTCAGCACTGATTGACAGAGCGGCACAAGAGGGCAGCTACCATCTTGCCTGCTGCCCCTCATGCTGTCCTACTTGTCGAGGCCTTCCCCTCCTGGGCAGACTGAGAAGCTGAGCCATAGTGAACAGCTGGCTCCCACTGGGGAGCCAGCATTTTATTTTTTATTACATTTCTTTTTTTCAGTTGATTTTGTGGGAATTTGCAGTTAATTATATTTTTTGCAGTGATCATGGAGATTGCCATTTTTTGTGGTTTCCAGCAAAATCATGAAACTGAGATTTAAGTGGGTCCCTGGTCATTGTTTAAAAATAGAAGTAACTCTGGTACAGGGACTGGAACTCTAGTTTTAAGATGGTAGTTAAGAGATCATCAAGGTAAGGAGATAGGCCTCTAACAGGAGTCAAGTGCCTAAGCCCATTATACATGGGTGAGTATATCTGGGACACTAGCCATATGAGATAGCCATAGATTTGAGAGTGGTGCAGAGGACAAGAAGAGAACTGCAGGTTGGAGGTATGCCTAGATAGACAGGGTCAAGCCCAGAACAAGAAGGATTTAAAAAAACCTCAGCCATCAAATAGCTCATTGTTGGTTAACCAGAAGAAACAAGGTGTGTGAGCAGCACAAAGGATCAATAGGGTGTCACCCAACAGAGTTAAGGGAACAATTGGACAGCTCAAGATTCCTATCAACAATAATAACACAAACAAGAAGAGAGAGACTAATGTGAAACCAAACACATTTGAGAGACCATGAAGTCCAACGGATTGTAATGGGCAGGGAATAAAGTTCATGTCCCAAGGCTGTGCTAGTTAGCTGCAGGTCCAGCAAATCAGCAAAACTTTGCACAGAAATACAACAACAAGAGGAAGCAACTTGTATGGGTATGGGAGAGAGAAGCACAGGTTACAACAGAAAAAAGTTTAAAGGAGAAATCAGGAAGTATATGTACATGGCTGGAATGTGAGCTATACTTGCCGTATTTCCATAAATATTTCTCTTAATATCATACCTAGTTAGTTTTGAGAAACATGGAGGCATGTTATTATCAGGATACAGTGCTGAAAACATGAACTGCCCATTTAAACTACACCCCCAAAATGTACCTAGCTAGCTCACCCTTTAAGACTTAATATAGCAATTCCAGATAACTTCCAGCATCTTCCAGATAATATAACTGCATCTTTTGTCACCTTTCCACCTTACTACCTGGTCCATTCCCATAACATATCTTCACCAGTCCTGGAGAAAGACTGTACTGCCAAAAAACACTGAAATGTGTGGTCATATTCAAATATTTGAAAAATCAAACTAATTTGATAAAATATTCCACATAAACATTCACATAAGGAGTTGCACAAAACTTGGCTGCTTGGTACTAATTGAAAAATGCACTACAGTAAATGTATAGAAATTCCCCTGAGGTCATTTAAGTTACAACAGGTTTGCATCTATGGAAAAGAGTTCAGAATTTGACTCTTAGCACCTTTATATTACTATTAATTCCCAGGAATACTTTATTTGGTATCTGATGTCTTTGGTTGGGGGTGGGGAGGGTTTCCCCAGTTTCTTTGAAGGACTGGACACTGGCCACAACCAAAGGTTGGAGCTCAGCTGAGGCATTCTGGTGTTCCTGCCAATACTGAGAAACCTCTTAGGTACCTGGCTTGGAAGGTCTTGCTTACACACTCAGGAACAAACTGTTCACCAGATATGGGTGCAAGAAAGAATTTTTCCCCGGGTTAGATTGTCTAGGATCATGGGGCTTGTTTCAGTCTTACTCCATTGTGCAGGGCTTGATTCTTTTCATAGGATTATCTGAGCATGTCTTAACCTAGCAAACTCCTAGACCATTATAAGGACTAAGGCACCAGTAGCAACCTTGTCTCCCCTGTCTTTAATCTATGGAAATTTGGGGGCTTTTTTGAAAGGGAGAGCGTGGGGGATGAGATGGTTTTTGTTTTCTTGTTTTCCCATAGGTGTGTGCAACTGTACTCTTTGAGACAGATGGGAGCACTTATGGACATGTTGGACAAATTACCTATGAATGCAAGAGACTGGCCATCGAGGTCTCTTTCAGTCCTGTGTTCCTATTCTTGTGTCAGCAGCTGCTGGGTGCAGGGGAATGAGGGGAATCCAGATATAGTTTTAGTTTTGGGTACAGCTATACCATCATAAATTACACTCCATGTGTTGTGCCCCATGTGGAATTTGGGCTAACAGTAAAACAGTTAGGGCATAGGATTGGCCCAGTAACACTTCTTTTTCTTCTGATCAAAAGTAAGGAAAAAAAAATCTTAGGAAGAAAAATTCAAAATGTCAATGTTTTCATTTTACCCTACTCTTGTTTAAGGATGGGATCTATTCCTATCTAACTAAATAGGTAATTTGTCCAACACGCCCGTAAGTGTTTCCATCTGTATCAAATAGTACAGTTGCACACACCTCTGGGAAAACAAGCAAACAAAAACCATCTCATCCCCCACCCTCTCCCTTTCAAAGAAACTGTTGTGACTTTAGTAAAAAGTTGAATTTTTAAATCCCTCTTTTCTTCTTTTCCCTTTTCCTCGTTGTTACTGAGGGCAGTAAAATATGTAATATCTACTTTCTTTTCCTTTATTATTCTTATTTTTTATTTAGTTATTTTTAGTATTCTGTGTGTTTTGAAAATAGCTTTTTTTAAAACTGGAGTGGAAAAATTACAGAGTTTAATTTTTTTCCAGTCATCCTTCTATTACTTTAGTAAAGCTAAAGAAGTCTTGGGAAAATCTGAGTGAGTGACTGAAGGAAAAGAGAGAAATAAAATAAAGGAAATGTCAAATCGTTCTATTGTGTCCAGTGTCAAAAAGGGATAGAGAGGGGAAAATAAAAATAGGAGAAACACGAAGAGAAAAACAACATCTGAAAAAATGGAAATGCATAAATATTTGGTTTCAATAAAAAAGTAAAATTAATTTGTGTAAGTTTTGTATAAAAGGCCTGAGATGTCAAATGTGTGACTTGAATGACATTTTAAAACTAACTGTGGTGCCAACACAAAGGCTACAGGACAACAATGGACTGAGCCCATAGTCTTCATCTTAGAAAGGTCCGGGCAAGCACGGTTTAGATAGGAATAGATCCCATCCTTAAGAAGTGGAGTTTAAATAGATTTATCTGTTAGCTGATTCATTGTTAACCCTAAAGTGACCAGTGCTCCCACATGAAAAGTAGGATAAAGAGCCTTTCATAACAAAGTGGACACAAAGCAAGGCATTAGCTAGTTAACCTTTTTACATTGCATTTTACAGTTCCCATATAGAACATGTATATACATTATTTCTACAAGTAGAGGTGGCTTAGAAAACTAAGGACACAGCAGGGCAAATGCAGGTGGAGACACTCCAATGCTGAATTTGCCTCAACTTGGTTTGAATTAAAATAAATGTTTATGAACACTAACACGTTATTTTACCTCAGACGGTCACATTTTTTTCCTGCTTTCTATCAGTCCAATCCTTAATGGCCAGACTTAGAAGAGGCATATATTTTTTTTGGCCTTCAAAAGATCTTGACATTCCTGTGAAAAGCTGGTTGGTTCAGAGAAGCACTATCTAGTCCTAAGAGTAAACAGGAAAGTATTATTAAAACAAAAATAATCTTTAAAAAAAACAATAGGTTTAATGATTAACAGCCTTTCCTTACCACCAGCCAGGATTCCTGTAGTGATATATGGGAACCCTTCTGGGACTCTTTAAATTCACTAGATACTTCAGCCTGAAAGTTAAAATACTGTTCCATCCCCTGCCTATCACCTTTTGAACTATCGAGACCATTTTACTAATGGATTCCAGTAATCTCTTGAGGCCAGATTTCAAACACCAAAATAAAATGGGAGTTAGGCACCTAAGCACCTCTGAGGAGCAGGGCCTTGCCCTTTGGAAAAGAAACTGAAACTCTTTATATTTTTATATTATATTGCCTTATTCAAATTGTAATCACATGGCGTGTTCTTTCAACAAAAAGAAAATTAAAAGAACACACATCACATTATAAATCAGATGTTAAAGCCAGTTTTTCTATGTCAGAAAAATCATGTTTTGTTCTAACATTACTTTGAGCAAAAACACTCATGCTGAACTTGAAATATTTGAGTAATGCCATTGAAGTTAACAAACCTACTCATGTGTTTGTAGTTAAGCATGTGTATATGTGCATGCAGGACTTAGCCTTAGTTTATAAACACTGAAAGAACTACTCTAGGGATACAACTGGGTTAATTAAGGCCCCATGTTATGTTTTATAACTACAAGCTAACGTACTGATATAAAATCATTGGTTGAAATATTTCCATTACATTAAAAATAAATAAATAAAGGGACCCCCCCCCTTTTTTTTTACTATTGCTTCCTACAGCTTGCAACCAAAATGCTGTATTATTCTTTTACTGAATGAAAATCAGGATGTTAAAATAAGGATTTTAAAGTAACATACTTTTATTAAACCTGAAAGCCTATGCCTCCAAAGACTCTTTTTCTGTGACTATGTTGCCCCTCTTCATTCTTCACAGTTTATAGATGCCTAATTGTAAGAGCTTTTTTCCCCCCAAGTACCATTCAGAACCTGAGCTTTTGTATATGATAGAAACAGGCAGTTGTAGCACTAAAGTGGTATATTATTTCTGGCTGCTGCTTGCTATATTTCTGTCAGCTTTGCTTGTCACTAGTGAAAGTCAATGAAACATCAATGTAAATCAATAACTTATCACTTCATACACTCACAAACAATATTCAGAGAAAAACATTTTGAAGCAATCGTAAATGTTGAGGAAAATAACTTTTTAGTAATATCATCCTGAGATTTATCAGAAGTGAGCAAAATGTTTCATTGTAAAAAGACACAGTTACATTTAAAACATTAAATTGCATTTAAAATATTAAAAGAATAAATAAAACAGCTTAATGAAGAGACCATTCTATCCAGCTGATATGCATTCAGGACCCCTTGTCTTTCAGCTATGTCACATCTCTTTCCACTCTTCTACTTTATAGAACCAGGAGGGCATGGTGTAGGAAATGAGTAGTTAGTTGTACCGATGACAGATTATCCCTTCATGGGCAAACTCTCATGGTGCACTGGAGCCTGATTGGGAAGTAAGGATCTGGCCCTTAATACTGTAGCTTATATCAGAACTAAGTGCAGAACTGAACCGAAAGGAGCTACATTTTGATTGTAGCAACTCACAGAACACTACCACTTGGTCATTTGCTGGAATCTAGCCTAAGTGGCCAAAATGTTACTGTTAGACAGCTGCTGGGCAAATAGATGATGTGAAATAAATTGGCAGGTTCCCAATGGGCAAGTACCATCAAAACTGATGCCCTTATTGTAAGCCTCTGCAAAGAAACCACTAATTGAAAGGATATGGAGGTTTAGCTGCCTCTTCTGAAAGCAGATGCACAGATAACAGAAATGGGGCCCAATGGTGTGGAAGTGGGCTATAGTACTGGTGAGGAGAGATCAATCCATGATGGAGGAAAAGAGTAAGTTATTTTGCCTTAATCCTGAAATGCAGAGGCCAGGGACTTTGAGCCATTTGCCTGTTTATGAGAAGTTTCACCTGCATGTGTGGCTGCAGGGACAAGGAAAACTCTGTTAGAACCAGCTGCTGCTATATAATCCTGCCAAAAGGAAAGGAATTGAGAATGTGGAAAGGGGTGGGGAGCAGGGAGGCTACAGAGGGAAAGCATTTTCTACATTTTAATGATAAATCAAGCATGCTTTGCAGTGGTGCCTGGATAAAGCTGAGTTGTTTATTGTAGAGCTTGTTGATTCTCTAGAGGGGTATAACAGTTTTTCACAGGTCATATTTTAGAACATTTCTATTAGGATGATGACAGCTTCTAAGCTCTAACTGATACTTTGTGGCTTAAAGATTTATGTACATGCGACAATATTGCAGCACGTTTGCCTGTCTTTGCTTCAATAGATTCACTAACCTGTCAAACAGGAAACAATCTAATAGCTCTTCCTCCAGGACATTCTGTGTGTTTTAAAAGTAGCTATTGTCTGCCTTTGATCACTGTTTTGTTCTTTCAGGCTAGTTCAACACATTAATAATGCTCTTCTCTGTGCCAGGGGAAGCTTTCAGTTGTCCAACTTGGTGAGGAGTCTGTTTCACCCTCTGCTGCTTCTTCTGAAGCCACTGGTACTTTTTAGACTGAAGGCAGCCCTCCAAAACTTTTCATAACGTAGCAGCACCCCATTTAAAAACTAGCATGAATATATTCTGAATATTATAATGTACACATTATAATCCTATCATTCATATATTGTTAATTGATTCAATCATTATAATTCATGGGCGAGTGGTGCCACCTTAGTCAGGGGAGGCACATGCCCCCACAGTGACCAGTTAGCAACCAAGTGGGGGGTGGACCCTGCAGCCAATCTTTCCAGCTAGGGGTGGGGCTCTGCCAACTGGAAAGTGGCCACAGTGCTCTCGTGCCAGCTGGGAAGCGGCCGCGGTGCTCCCAGAAGCAGCCACTGTGCTCCCAGAAGTGCCCGTAGTGCTTCATTCAGCACTCCTACTCCCTGGCCAGCACTCACAGAGGGGCATCAGAGCTCCTGCCTGCCTCCCCTGCCCGTTGCCTAAGCAGGGAGTGCAGCCTGTCACGGGAGTACACTGGTGCTCTCAGGGGGTGCACCACGTCACCACTGTTATAATTAAATTATATTTACCCCTTATGGCTGCTAGCAGAGAGTACTCTGTTTAACCTGGCACATGTTCACTCCCATTTCAGCAATGAACTTCCCATACCTGGCTCCAGGTCACTGGTGGGAATTGAGAACCACTGAGCTGAGTTCTTCCATAGTTACCTGAGGGTGATCCCTTCTGAACTCCAGCGTGGGGGTGATAAGAGGCAAAATTCAGGAGGGGCCTGGCTGGGAGGGACAAGGTGCCAAGCTGCACTCATAGCACATGAGAGTGCTGAGGGAGTGGAAGAGGCAGGGGGTAGACAAAAGGACACACAAGGCCAGGGACAGGGGAGGGAGCAGACCAAAAGGATAGCATAATGCAGTCACAGCCACCGCCACTGCAGCCAAGTAGAATTGCCATGTGACTCTTGCAGAGCCAGATTGGGAAGCAGCTGTGCCGGAAGCATGTGCTTTGGCCACAACTCTTCCCAATCTGATCTTGCATGGTGTCTCCTGGAAAAAAGAGACACATGGGGCACTGTCCTACACCTGTTTTTAGGAGGCACCTCAGAGCCAAACTGAGAAGTGGTTATATCAAAAAGGTGTACTTGACTGCATTACATCATGTAGGTGGGTGCACCTCTTCTCCTTCAGCTTTTCCCAGTTCAGCTCCCATGTGCCTCCTGAAAATGGAGGCACATGAAGCAGTTTCACACCCAGCAATGGTGGTGATGTTGCCAGCTCTGTGGCACCCCTAGCAGGTTCTCACAGCACCCATACTGCTATGGTACCCCAGTTGAGAACTACTGGTTTAAGGAAAAACAGTAGTAAAGATGTTTAGACTGTATTCTTTCTAAACAATAAAGGTTAGTAGACTTCACTGGTATATGCAAGAATTCACTTATTGGTATGAGATAAGAACCATCTTAAGTATATGATGGGGTGTGGTAAAAGAGTAATCCCAGTCCTTAGCTGGTCCTCACACTTTATAGACAGTAAGAAAGGAATGTTGTTCAATAATGATTTTCCCTAGTCATTTAGTGAGTGACAGTGATAGGCTCCTAAAGCAGTGTTTCCAGTTTTCATTCTGCCAAGTGTTAGGAGAATGTGGTTTTTTGAACTGGTACTTTTTCAGCATCCACATTCTAGAAGGGATGCAATGCACCAATATAATGTATTGTAGGAAGAAATCTAAAAAAATACTCAAGATAAAACAGAAAAAAAAAGAAAACGTTATCTCACTCTTTCTACGGATTTTGTTGCCCAGGATAGGCAATTAAGGACCAAGTCTTATCCTCTAACAACAGTCATTACCCATGAAAGTATTCACATCTATAGAGTATATTTCAAAAGAAGCTACTGAGGCAGATGAATTCGATGTCAAATTTATTAATTCAGAATATGGTGTTAATGTTGAAGTAATTTACCTTTATAAATCTCTGATTCACTAAAGAGCAACAAGTGTGGGGCAGGGGGTGATCCCTGCTGTCCCCGACTGTCCCATGTCATGTGGGGGGCTCTTCATGAGCCCCCCTAAACCCCAAAGCTGCTGCAGGAGCGGTGAGTCCTGGAGTTTTTCTTAACTTATTTTTCTTAAAGGGCCACAGTTGGGGCAGGCAGAGTAGCCATGGAGGGCCTGGGGCAATGAGGGGTGGGGGTCAGAAGGCTCATGCAGAGTCTCCCATGCAGCATGGGGCAGTGGGAGGCAGCAGGGATAGCCCCCACCTGGCAGCATCTGCTGAGTGGGACTTTTTTTTAAAGCACTGGGAGCTGGGGCAGGTGGGGCAGCCATGGGGAGGGGGCTGGGGAAGCAGGCAGAGTCAGAGGGGTTGGGGGAGCAGGCAGGGGGTGGGGCTTGGCAGGGTCCCCTCTCCGCCACCCCCCATCCCCTACTTACCAGCTCCTAGTCTGGCTGCAGCTCTCTGCTGCACCACCAGGGACTGTCTGAATCATTGAAGCTTCCCAAACCTTTTCCACAGATTCAAAGAGCCTCAAATCAATTTGGACAATTTAATTGGTCCCCTGATTTGATTCAGATTCAGAGATTAAGCCATCAAATCAGGCCAAATCTTTTCCAAATCAAATCACCACCTGAAGCTTTGCAAAGCTGTACTTGATAGTGCTTTTTTGTCAAATGAAGCAAAAACCATATTTGATGTGCAATATGGTGACTAATCCAGCCAAAATATAGCTCATGCAACAAAACACTACCAAATCTTTCAAGGAAGAAGATGCAGAAATGAACAATAATTCACAACGTATTTCCCTAGACCAGGGAAGCAGTCTATGTTTAAAGGTGAACCCAAATTCTGATTCAGCTCCAATCAGGAGCTGAATTGGAATGGTCAGGATTGTGCCAATCAACAACTTCGGTTCAGAATCCTCTTGATAAAATATGGAAAATTCTTACAAGACATTTTACTAAAATGATTTCTTTTTTTGGGACAAAGTCATCTGTATTGAGACAATGAAGTAAAACATCATTCTACATTAGTAAATTTTTTACACCTTTTAATATAAGTTGAGCAACACCTGCTCAAAGGTACACACTTTTCTTTTTTTACTTAAATGTTCAAAATACACAGAAAGATTTTAATGTTCTACACAGCCTGTTAAGGGTAAACCAAATGGAATAACTGTATTTACAGCCTTTACATAGTTACACCTCAGAACAGCTTTCTGATTTTTGCAAGATATATCCTGTAAGACAAAGCACGAAGAAAAAAAGTATTCTCTCATATATGGCTTAGACAGATACGTATGTTCTGAAGAAAATGATTAAGAGCCTATTTCTGTTCCCTAGAATTGTTTATATCTTAAAGGTAAAAACTCTGCTTGTTCAAGTTTTAAGGCTAACTAAAAAAAAAGTTGAAAGACTGTAAATAACAGTAGAATATTGCAGGATGAATGTGACTGGTAAATATATGGGAAGATTTCTTGGATTTTTTTTCCATTCTTTAATTTACATCATGTCAAAATTATGAAATATGTTAAATAATATTTGTATTTTTATATAGAACCTTCTGTTCTACGATCACAAAATACAACACAGACATTAACGGCTCAGCAGTACAATTTCCAGTGTCCTGTATAGGAGACAAAATGGAGACACACCATCCAGCAAAGAAAACAGGCAGAAGTTGTTTCACCTGGGGCACAAATTTCTTGAGACTGCTGAGTGACTGCTTATCTTCTTACCTCATCACATCCTTACTAAATTCCACCAGCCACTATGGAATAAAGGGCTGGAATTCAATAAAGTCCCCCCACCACATTTCTTACAATTAGAATGGGAAAGCAGTAGAATGGCATATCAGGGAAGTGGATGGAGTCTTCTTCACTGGAGGTTTTCAAGAGGAAGTTGGATAAGGATTGGGCAGGGATGATTTAGGAGTAGCATTCCTGCATCCAGGCAAGCGGTTGGATGAGATGACCTTTGAGGTCCCTTCCAAATATCTCTCTAAGACTCTTCTCAAACGAATATTTTCCAGAAGGAAGAAAGTGCTGAGCAGCAGAGATGGTCAGAATTTCCCATTTCCTTTCTTCCCTTAGAAAATGTCAGCTTTTTGTTTAAAATCTATAACCCTCAACATTTAAAAAAAAAATGACTGGAAACAGAATTCCTTTTTTTTGCTAAAAATTGTTAGAAACCAAGGAAGTTCCACTTAAATCTGCCAAAATCCATAAAACTCCATATTTTTTTTTTCTGATAAAAATACAGGCTTTGTTGAGACCAGTTTAGATATGAATACTTTCCTGAGAGAGGTCTGTTATTAGAAGATAAGACTGTGGTCTAGAAAAAAACATACTAACGCCCTGGTTTAAATAGAGCAAAACTATGGCATGGAGAGTGTAAGGGCTGAATTATGATGGGCCCAGTGAAGGTTTAGACTGTTCATAGTGGGACTCAGAAGGAGCCCTTCCCCAGCTGAATGCAGCTATCTTTTGGCTGCAGGTATCAGGAACAGTAAGTCAAATGACAGACTCCCTTAAAAAAACCATTTGCCTCTTGTAAGACTCAGTCAAAATCATTTTGGTTTACAATGCCTACAAAACTCTGCTACCTGGCAAGTAGCAAGCTACCCCTAATGCCTACTGTGCTAAACATATTCCTTTCACTACTGCTTTAGCCTCACCCTTCCTCATGCCAGCTTTTCTATAATATTTTACCTACCTCTTCAGTCATGTCTTAAACAAAAAATGCAATGACCTGGGGTAAGAGCTGTCTTCATATATACTTTTGGTGAAGTCCCTACCACAAGAGACCTCTGACCCTCAGTGTAATCTAAGAATAATAGTAATAGTAATATTCTGGTAATGGTAGTATTATGGTACTGCCATTACCATAAAAATGGTAATGATAGTAATAACAGCGTTGATGATGACAGAGGGAGTAGTTCATGGTGCTGAAGACTAAGCCTGTCTGGATATGAAAAGAAAGGGACAATGGCACCTTCCTGAACTCTAGCAGGATTGGACTATGCAGGATTGGACTATGGGGAATACTATAACTGGCTGTACCAAGTCTAAACCTATAAAGTATGCCCTAACCAGTGTTTTCTTCCAGGGCTTTAGCTTTGACAGAAGATCATCCTTCTTTCCCTGGTTTTCTCTCAGGTACTGCTATAATTAAATTCCGAGCAACCTACTCAAGGCCTCACAAGACTGAAAGCGTGTAGCAGAGCCAAGAACAGAACATCAGATCTCCTGAATACTAGTTCTGTCTTTCAGCCACAGGACAATTTCACTAAAGTAAAATGTGTATGTTAGTTTAGTACAGTCACCTATATTTATATGATATATTTATAATATATTCATTTTTTTCTCTCTTTCACCAGTACTTAATTTGCTGATCTCATAGGCAGATTCATATATATATGAATATTTGGAATATATGTAAATAGAGCTCAGTCTTAACTATGGTGTTATGACCAGTGCCTTTATAATATTCCTTAACAAAACATGTCATTAACTTAGACTTCATATTTTTCAAATCTGTATCCCACCACTCTGTATTGTTTAGATGACTGTGATACAGAATATTATTACTTTTGCATAAAATTTTGAAATTCTAAGTTTTGCATTCACTTGTGCAGAGAATCTTAGGCTAGGAGCAGATATTGCATTTGTCCCTGGACAAACTGTGCCTATGTTTGGCCTGGAATAGAAATGTTCCAGGACTGACATGTACATATGTTGCTCTTCTAATCAGGGTTTACCGAGTGACTGAATGTCACTTTTCTGCCATTGCCTCAATGATGCCATCCCAAAATAATTGTGCAGGGGCACTTGTGACATTGCAGGATAAATTGTTAGTACTTCTTATTCTATTAATCTTTTTAGGATTAATCCCAAGATAATGGATGTGGACATTTAAATGCACGTTGTTTCAGGATAAAATGCTTATCCAAAGATAAATGTGACATCTATTTGTAGCCTAGAAAAATAGGCCTGGAAAGTACTTCAGAAGGCCATCTAGCCCAACCCGCGGCTCAAAGCAGAATTAGCTCTGTTTAAATCACTCCAGACAAGTATTTTGTCTAACCTGCTTTAAAGTCCTACAAAGATGGAGACTTCACAATTGGGAAGCCTGGTCCAGTGTTTAACCACCCACATAATGAGAAAGGCTCCTCCTAATATCCAGCCTAAATTTCGTTTGCTGAAATGTACTCCTTCTCTTGATCTCTGCAGAGGATGTGTCCCCATGAGTGGGAACGTGCCACTTCTACTTGTCCCTGGGGAATGCCCACACATGTGTGCTCTGGTGCATGGCAAGATGCCCTGGGTGGGTTAGGGGAAGCTTGGGCCAGCACCTGAGCTGACCCCAGCAGCCTTACCTTGGGTCCTGGGGGCCTGTGGGGGCTGCAGCTGCAGTGATCTGGCAGCAGGGATAGATATAGACATTAGGGCTAGAAGGGACCTTTCAATATCATTGGGTCCAGTCCCTTGCCCAAAGGGCAGCAAGTCAGCTGGGGTCAATTGACCCCAGCAAGATACGCATCCAGGTGTTTCTTGAAGATATTCAAAGTAGGTGCTTGCACCACTTCGGGGGGAGGAGGGAATATATTCCAGACTGGCAGGCAGCTGGAGCATGGACCTGGCAGGCCAGGCTCTGGTTTGGGCAGGACATGCTGCCACCACGTGCGCCACCCTGTTTTTTTAGGCACAGGTTTTTTTGACACCAAGATCTCCTGGGGTCAAAAAAACCTCTTGCACTGCAAATTAGCAGCATCGGAAATGGCTGCATGTACGGCACATGAAGCATACCTCACCACAGATAGGTCTGTGAAGCCACATGCTGCACATGCACGCTCATCTGGATGTATCCAGAGAGCAGTCTATCACTATCCTTCTTTACAATCACTCTTCATGTATTTGAAGACTGTTATCAAATCTCTTTTCAGTCTCCACTTCTTTAGACTACATAATTGCAGATTTTCAAATGTTTTCTCATAAATCAAGTTTCTAAAGACTTGTAAGCATTTTTGTTGCTGTCCACTGGGTTATATCCTAATCCTAACGCCTAAAAACGTCTACAGCTCCAATCACCTTGATATCAAGTGCAAATTTGCTAATTGTGCACTCAGGTCTAGTATTGTCTTCTTCATGAATAAAATGACAAATTACAAACTTTATGACAAATGAGAAGCTTTAATAATATTGAAAGAGATTTGAGGAAAAAGCCTCTTTCCTATGTCAAATTGTAATAATGACATATAAATAAAATATTTTTCCTATTTGTCATTTTAACATTTCAGACATAGTTTGGAACAGAAATAGTCTCAGGTCATGTATGAAAACTGAATTTTGCAAGGCCTTCCCTTGTTTACTTAGAGGAACTTAAAGAAATGTGAGGAAAAGGTAGCAGAATTTCAAAAGAGAAACTTGTAAATATTTTTAATGAAAAAAAATATATATAAAGTCAATTTTTTTCTGAAGATGTTTTATTATACTGTATTTGGTGGGTAAATTTAGCTTTGAAAGTAGAGAACAAATGGACTTTATCTTGCAGAAAAATTTGGAATTTTACTATTTGTGTTCACTTGTGTATCCAGACATAGAAAAATAGGACTAGAAGAGTTTTTAATACTGTCTTATATGCAAATCTCCATGCAACTATAATTAAGATATTGCTATCAGTGCCTCTGTAATATGTAGCAAAAGAGTACTGCGGGAACACTTTGATTTAAAGCTTTATTTTTCATGTGGTCTTTTAAATATGGTATAAAGATTAAATATATTTATATTTTACATGTTCAATAATATATTTGCTTGAATAAGAATCTATGACTACATACATACACAGTCATCATACCTGTGGTGTAACCACCTAATCATATGTATGGAATAGTGTAAATAGAAATGATGAACTTCCTGTTGAAAACATTCAAAACTATCTAACTTGAATTAAACTACACTGTTATTATATGTTGGCCATATTTATAGGCATGCTATAATATGGGCATGTCTACACGTCACCTCATGGTGATGTTACTGCAGTGCTGTGCTTTAGTACTCTGTTTTGGAGGTACTAAAACATGGTGCCGTACAGGCTGTTACTGTGCCGTGTGCATGGCACATGGTTAGTTTTTGCCACTAAGTTGCCGTAGTGGCAAGCTATAATCAGGGAGCATACCTCTATAGCAACATAGCTGGCAATCACATGTATACCTGCAAGATCGCTACATCACCATAGCACACTGTATGTAGCTCAACACCATAGGGCAATGTGTAGACATGTCCTATATGTATATACAAGTATGTGTGTATATTTTGAGGGGGATATAGAAAAGCACTAACATGTATATATGTATGTACGGAATAGGGCATTTTTATCACAAAACAGATAAAACACATCAACTTCTGAAGACGCAGGTAATTTGTGAAGAGCAAGAATGGTTGATTTGAATACATAAAGATTAAAAAACCCTGAACCTTTCACTCAAAGATCATACCAAATCAGAACTGGGCTCAGATCACAAGCCAGTATAAATCAGAATAGTTCCATTGACTTCAGCAGAATTATGCTAATTCACTTCAGTTGAAGATCTGTTCACTAGGACTGTGAGAAATGAGCCCTATTCAATTCAGATTCACTTTTGGCCTGAATCAGGGACAGTGATTTGATCCATTGATTTGGATCCCTGTCCCTGATTTGATTCAGATGAATCTGAAGATTCAATGATGATTTGGTGAATCAGCAATTCAGACAGAGGCACAACTTTAAAAGTTTTTTTCTACATACCTTGAGGTAGCAGGCATGGTTTGTGATTGCTGTGGTGTTGGGATGCATAGAGCGTCCCACAGCAGCGCAGTGAGGGGCTCTCCAGCAGACCAGAAAGTGCTTCTGGTCTACTTCCGGGCCTGCTGCTAAATGCACTGGGGAGCCCCCCCCGTGCTTTTGTGGGACACTGTATCTGTCCCAGCACTGCAGTATTCAGAGCCCCTGCTACCTAGAAGTATGTAGAAAAAACATTTAAAGTTGAATCTATGTCCAAATTGCCAAATCTGTCCGAATCTCTCCAAATCAATTCAGAGGGTTCTGAATCGATTCAGAGAGATTAAAGGGTCTCTAATTCAATTTGGATTTAGAGATTCAGTCACTGAACTGAGCCAAATCACCACCAAATCAAATTGTGCAGCCTTACTGTTCACTGCACTTTGTAAGGGCTTAAAAGAATTGGTTAACACTCAAGTATATGTTCATGTCCTAGTGAAAAGTATACGCCATCGCAATCCTATATCTTAATGTAATTTATGACAGAACAACTATGAAAAAATAGATTAATATAATAGGGTCTGATTTTCCACTGTCTTTTCCCATATGTAGTTACATCTGTTTAAAGTGGGTGCAAAGTTGTGAAGTGTAACCCACATCAAAATATCTGTCTTGTATACACTAGAAAAGGTACTAATGACCATGTTGGTGAAAAGCAGTGGACTATGAAACCTATAAAGACTACAGTGGAAGAAAGAATATTTTATAACCTGGAATCTAGTTAAAGTAGTAAAACAATCTTTTACATTTTTTAAGTCTAACCATTTCCTTGGCAATGTATGTAGACAAAGTGAATTATTTTTTTATAGATTTGAGAAAATTCTCCATAAAAAAATGTTCAGTATTTGTCCTGCTCTGATTGTATATACTAATTATTAGGTAAGCCACAGAATTAATTATAGGATAGTTTACCAATAATTTTTAAAAACCTAATTTGAGGTGTTTATGTGTATCTTGGTTAATGGGTACAGTCTGGAAGAACGCTTTGCTTTCCCCAGTGCAATCCCCTAATACTGTTATAAAATGTAGAGGAACTACATAAAATATGTGAAGAAACCTTTCTTTTCTGTATACATAGGGCTAGATCTCTTGTTGATATAAACTAGCATAGCTCCATTTACCTGGAGTTATTTTGTTTTATATAATTTCTTAGCCAATTGAAAATAAAAGATGTTATTGGACACAATTGTTATCTGGAGGACCAAGAATATGGGCACATGGTTTGTTGACTGTCAAACTGAAGATTGTGATAGTATAAAAAGCAAAACTATGCAAAACACATTTGGTTTGGTATTATATGACGTCAAATTAAAATCAGGTTAACAAACTTGTCAATGAAATTGAACTCACTTTCAAGAAAGTCTGGACTAAGTTATGTGTTTCAGTATAAGTCATGCAAAATACATAGAGGAGTAGGGGAGAAGCTGGGGTGTGGGAAATCTACGCAGGTGTGTATAGCTACTAAAGATTGATCTGCATAGACAAGGGAGGATGTGTAATTCCCAAACAGGGCTTTATCTGTCCTAATGCTAAGGAGATTTCAGAGGCACTATACAGTAGCAAGCAGAATTACTACACATTGGTCCCCCTGTTCAATTCCCCAACATAGAGAAGTTCAGAATTACATATTTACATTTCCAAGCTGACTTTTAATATCATCAGTTACTTATAAGCTGTCATACATATGGAAACCACTATGGACAGAATTCTGTTGCCTTTTATACACCTAAATGGCAGGTTTCTAGCTGTGTGAGTTGTTTTTGGCACTTATGGGCAGGTAACATTGCGATTGCCCCTGAATTGAGGACACATAAGCATGTGTGCATAGGTTGAGCATGTTCAGTAGGCTACATGTTGGTCTGGCAGGTATATGGCTGTGTACTCACACTCATTCAGGATACTCAAGTCAGAAAAAAAATGCTGGCCAGAAAACTTTGACCAATGGAGAAATGAGAGAGAAGAAAGTTTTCTTGTGTTTTGGTCCCAGCAGCTGAGTGCTTAGGGTTCCTACTTGGTAAGTAAGATGCCTGAGTTCTAGCTCTCTTAACCAGAGGGTTTGACCCTACAACTGTCAGGGTTCCCAGCACAGTGCACAACTATCATGTCACAGTTAGGCATTATCTAGGATGTTCTGTAGTGTTTCTTTTGAAGCTGACCTCTGGGAAGCCAAAAGAGTGTGATATGTGGGCTGGGAAGAAGCCATCAAGCTGCTTTGTATGGACAGTGATCTTGATTTAAATCCTGAACCCTTGATCCCAGTGGAGCTGAAATTTGCTCAGTTCACTGCTCTCCATCCATTTTGTCTGATGACTAATACAAGCAAGGTGCAGTGGCTCAATTTCAACAGCAGGGCTAGAGAGGGTACTGGACAATGCCTAACTGTGGCATGTTGGTTAGAGTACTTTGCTTCCCCACTCTTTTTCTTGGACTTATGCTCAAAAACATTTCTAAATAACTAGTATATTCCCAGCCACTGAAGGAGTACATACATACACAACTGTAGTGCAGGAGCAAGTGCTAAAAATGGCTAAGTATGTGGCAATCAAACTGACATTTAGGGACACAAAATTCAATCCTAGAACTAGAGGGCACCCACTGAAATTAGCAGAAGACAGGTTTAAAACTAACAAGAGAAAGTCCCTTTTTACGCAGCATATAGTTACCCGAGAAACTCATTACCACAGGAGGCTGATATAGTACAGCCAGTTTCAGAAAAAGTATAGATACATTCATGAATGATAGATTCATTAATAACTATTAAATGGAACAGTCAGGGATGTTTCCTCTGGTATCTCTAAAACAAAGATGATGGGTCCTAGGGAGGGTTTGAGACGAGATACATCACTCTACTCACCTGTCCATATGCTCGCTGTCTCTCACAAGCATCCACTACTGACACTGTTGGAGACAGGGTACTGGATTAGATGCATTGTTGGTCTGATCCAGCATGGCACTTCTTACGTTCTTATATCTTATAAATATAATAGACATGGCTGCTTTAGGATATTTTGGGTGATGCTGGGGGGCTGAAAAAAAGATCTGTTGGTGTGTTGTCAGTCAGAATTTGAGTTACAGAAATGGTCCTGAAGAACCTTGGAATATTATGCTAGGGGTACATTGAACTATCTGGAGAGTTTCTGATTGATATTTGTGACATGCTCTTCACTTCTCTGGAATAATTATATTAAATAAAATGCTCTGACTTTTAAGTGATATGGAATTTTAAAATGATTTCATTTTAAGGCTTCTGTAATTTTAGAGCTGCTTCTCATATTAAATTTTTTAGCAAAATATGGAGGGCAAAATTCTAGAGTGCGAATGATTCAGATAGTGCTCCACAGGTAGGACTCATGTTTCTATGCCTAGAAGAAGGACTAAAAGAGGGCTGTGGGGTTTAGAAATTGAAGTTGCTGTTGCTGATGAAATATTGCCTATACCTTCTGACTTATTTGTTATATTACTTAAATTTGTAATGGAGACTGTAGCTGTCACACCGGTAGCTGACTGTAGCTAAAACACGCTGGTGACTTTTTCAGGTCCTAATGAAGTTATAAATAATACATGAGAAATTCCACCGATTTTAAACAAAATTCTGAGTTTTGGAGTTAGCAAGTTTCCCAAAAGCTCATTGGCAAAAGAGGCAAAAAAATGCAGTTCTTCATGCCCAGACCATATAAATGCAGTCTCTCGTGTGAGAAAGTTGGCACAAGCTCTCATTTATAACAAGTAGGCAGAGACAGAAAAACTTCTGTGTCTAAATGATTCCCTTCAGAGATCTGTTTATGTGTTTCTCTAGGAAAAATTTACATATTTTCTTGGCTTTCCCAGTATTTTTTCCTCTTTTATATATGTACCATTGGGAGACTTTTAATTTGATTCAGCATATATATTCAGAAGGCCAATTTCCTCTAATTTACACCCATTTTATTTTACGGAAACACCAGTAACTTCAGTGGAGCTCCTCCAGATTTCAGTCAGTGCAAAGAAGAAGAGAATCAACCCCACATAGCATTTAACTCTTGCTATAACCACAGATAGAAGAAAAACATAGTAAAATTATCCACTGATCCATGAATCAGTATTAAAAGTAAGCCTGCCTTTGTTGAGGGGGACCCTGGCCAAGGTACTGCTTTGGTCAATAAAACTGGTATTCACATTCTTTATGGAATGTAATATCTACATTGTGTTTGGCATAGTGTTCCTCTCAGCATTTAATCTTAGTGTTTGCTTCCCATGTCCTCAAGGTCTGTTAGCAGATTAGCAATGAAAATGTGTAGTCCAAAAATAATGGAAATTAGCAAGGGGACTTGACTTGGAAGAAAAGCCAGGAGATTTGTTAAAATGAAAATAACATAATCAAAATGAGATTAGATTCAACAGTACATTTATAAGGTAGTTTTAAAGGAAATGTCATTTCTAACACTTCTCTTAGGGACATGCATCTATTATTTTTGGATTTGGATATCATAATCAAGGGTATTTAGATACCTAACTCCCATTTATTTCAAAGGCATTTAAGTACCCAAGTAAGTACTTAATGCGTCTTTCAGATATGATTTTATTTTCTAGGGAAACTAGCAGATCCCTATAGCTTTTTCTTGACATTTTTCCTTGAGGAAAAAAAAGATTGAAAACAAAGCGATACCTAAGCAAATTTAAATCAGGCAGAATGATTTCATTGTTTAGGATGATTGACTTTTCGAAGGAGATGAT
The DNA here is from genome assembly GCA_030014935.1 of Caiman crocodilus. Lineage (NCBI taxonomy): Eukaryota > Metazoa > Chordata > Crocodylia > Alligatoridae > Caiman > Caiman crocodilus. The sequence goes on along the minus strand of JAGPOW010003648.1, from coordinate 27,156,471 downwards.
ATTTATTTCAAGTATTATAGAAGATCTGTGTTCTCCATTCTCATAAAATTATATACTGAATCCATAGTATATAGGTACAATAAGAAAACTGAAGGCATAAACATGTCAGAGAACCCAAGAGAATTGATCCCTCCTTAAAACATGCACGTACACACACACACAGAAGACAACATGATGATAAAAGGGAATAGAAGTTTCACCTTACTGATGACATACTAATATCTTATTGATTTAGCTCCATAAATTTAAAACTGCTGGATAATTTATTTTTAAGTGGGAATGAACATAGATGTCAATGAGATCTACAAAACAAGCCAAGTTCCAACATTTCTAGCCAAAGAAGTGTATCTAAGCACAGTATTTCATCCTTGCCCACTAGAGTATGCTCTTAAACCATTATTAACAATCCAGATAGTTTAGAATAAATATATATTGTTTTATGCCTATTTTAATTCAGTTTAAATTGTCAAGTAGGCTGTATATGCAAATCTACTGACGTATGTTGGTTTTCCTGGAAGCAACATTGTAGTATAGTGCTTTCCAAAACAGAATCATTCTCTTGAGATAAACATTTCTGATGCTGCAATACCATACTCTTTTTTTAAATACTGAAACTCTGTGAACCTTGGCAGTTTCAGTTCCCAAGAGTTTGATACATTTTTTGGCTTCTTGTTTCATTTAGTGTAGGTTCACACACCCACTGAATTTTGCTTTGAGTTTTTGGGTTCATACAAACCCAGAAAGTCAAAGCAAAACTCAACCACAATCATGAGTTTTGTATGGTTTGGAACAAAACCATAAAACTTTCTGTGGAAGCTGGAGAAAGGACTAGCTTGAAGCAGTCCATTTTCCCTAAATTCAGACTAAATTCACTTCAAACTTTACAATTCTTGGAGTCTTTGACAAATCTGGGAAGTTTCAGGATTGTCAAAGAAAACAAACAAAAAAGCAACCAAAGGTCAGGTGATTTTTGCACAAAGCTAATTCAGATGGGAAAAGCCTTAACTTATATGGGTTTAACTTTGCTGTAAACCCAGCGGCTAAGTACAGACATTCAAAAAGGCTGAGAAAGAATTGATCCAGGTTATGTGGTTTTCTGTAAGTGATGTAGTTTAGCTAGGTAGTGAGCACTACCTACTGAACACACATTCACCCCTTGGTGGGCAGGAGAAAATGGTTGTGCCATTTTTAAGCCAGTCTATGTGCACCAAACTGTTACAGGTATAGACCAGTTTTGTGTGCTGAACATCTCTTAAGGCTATAGATCAGTTTCCAATCACATATACTGGTAAAAGTCTAATGTCTGTACCTCGCCACTAAGTTTAGCTGAGTTAGTCCTAATATCCATGTTCATTAAAGTAGACTCAGACCTAAATGCCATTATGCATTTAAACTAAGATCTCTACAAGTCAGTCACCTATTTCAAAATCTTCATTAATTTAAAAAAAGTCTAGTCTGCCATTATTTGCATACTTAACGTTGTTTGATTCAGAAACCACTGTATAAATATTTTCTTTTTAAATCCCTGTAAGTATCAAGACTTATATAAATATTCTACAAAACGATCAGTGTGCTCCCACTAAAACAGTTGCATAGAAAACATTTGGCCTGTTTTTTAGAAAAACACTTAAATCATTTTTGAGGTCTAGCCATCCATACATTCATACAGCAAGTACTTTCTGAAGAAAAACTTCTTTAAAAATATATGAAAATGGATTCTTTGCTTAATATTTAGAAATTCCACTGCAGTGCAGGTGTATAGGACTTTCCAAAAAATGTCTTGGGGAAAAGATAACTTTTCCCTAATGGACTCTTTATACCAACATTTATTCTGCTGGTTTCAGTGTCACAGGAGCACAGAAAGTACCTTCAAGTTCCCAACACTTTCCAAGAAACAAAATACCCCAGAACCTACAGGTCTGTATATTCCTGCCACCTCAATCCATTCATATCCAAAAGGCGATGTGATCTACACCAGTCAAATGCAGTTACATCTTTTCAGTGCAGGAGAGGAAGCTCTACACTGCCAGCATTGAACTGGATGCCTGAACAGCAAGGCTGAACAGCTAAAAGGGCTGAACCAGCAACAAGGTCAGTTCCATTTGACAATGTTTAGTTCAAGTTTTAGCGGTAAGGTATATAGGATTAAGGTAAATTTGTAGCGCTTTGCTAACATAACAGATGCCCCCCCCAAAAAACCCACCCCAAAAAACAAAGGAAGCTCTGTTTGGTAACCGTTTATTTGGGTCAGCTGTTTCTTAAGCTGCATGGACTTGAATTTGGCACTCACTGTTAGAGCTACCTGAATCCCTCAAATGCAGCTTCAGTTTTAACTGGGATGAAGCTGTCTTAGTTCTAGTAATTTAAGCATATAGGGGTCGTTTTCTTCTCATTTAGTTTTCTTAGAGGCCCATATCTGGGAGTTATCAATAATCCACATTGAAATGTATAAATCCTCTTATTTTTTATTATGCCTACATTTTCTATTTCAGTTACCTTGTAGTGAATGGTGTTTCAGATCCTATTTTACTTTTAAAATGTCCCAAACTTATTTGCCATGTGTTCCAAAGTTACTGTGACAAGACTCAGAAGGCCTATCCTATTTTGCCTTTGGAGGCACATATGCTTCCTATTTGTCAATAGGGTTACCACATTTTCAGTTTTTAAAAAGAGGACACCTGTTGGAAGAGGTGGGGGTAATATGATTGTGGGAAGGGAGCAGTGATATGCCGATGCCCTATCCACAGCCCCCCCAGAGCATGCTGGTGCCCCTCATTCCCAACCTGCAGCCCCCCCCCGCTCCTCCAAGTCTCTGCTGATACCCCTCACTCCTGACCTGCAGCCCTCTGGCACTGTCTTTGTCTCACACTCCTGACCAACGCTCCTCTGCCCTCCTGGTGCCCCCAACCTCAAGCCAGGCCTGCCAGTGCCCCTCACTTCTGACCCAGAGCCCCCTGCTCCCCCCCAGCACTGCAGCATCTCCCAGCTGCCCCACCCCTGTAGGCACAGGCATTGGCCCTGGTGCCACTAGGCCAGCCACGCAGCTCCTTACTGCCCACGATGGTCCCCCTGACCTCTGTCCCTGCTGGAGGAGCAGGTGCCTTCCCCGCCTTTCCTGCCTCCCTCACACACCCATCCCCTCCACACACCGCTGACACACGTGCACACACACAAGCACAGAGTCCCCAGGCCCTGGCCCTCCAACCGTCACCTCACATAGACTGACCTGCATCCAGCTGCTGGGTCTGCTCACACCACTCTGCCTGGCTGCATGCTGGCCATATATGTGCATACAGATGCATGTGATTCCCCTGCCTCCAATCACCCTCTTACCATTCACTCCAGTCCCAAGCAGCTCCTTGCTAGGGCAAGCTAGGAAGTGCTAGGAAAATCTTTGATGCTGAGCACAGCAAAATCCTGGAAAATTGTTGATATTTTTAAAAACTGCCCAGACGGAGATGGGGGGACCCAAAAAGAGGACATGTTCAGGAAAACCTAGCCGTATGGCAGTCCTAGTCAATGTAGAGCCAGAGCCTAGCGTGCCTCCAGAGGCAAATTCTGTTTCACTCAGAAAGTTTACAGCTCTTTACTCTCTCCAAGGTAAGCCTTAATGTCTCCCACAATGCCCTCATCTTGTCATGATTTCTCTTTACAGAAAAAAAAAGGATATGTTAGTGGTATTCAGGATCTGAGTAGAGAGAAAGAGCTACTTGACAGACAACAATTTTGACTTAATTGTGAAGTGGACTAAAGTAATTCAGCATCTAGTCACATAAAGATTACCTCCTTTCCTTTGGATACAGAAGACTTGAGTTTAGTCTTTCCTCTGCCTTAGGGTTTGACCCTACATCTATATCCCAGCAAAGTACTCTAACCACCAGGTTATGGCCTGAGAGAGGGAGGGAGTGCTAGGCTAATTCTAATCTATTTATGCATTATATCCAAATGATTATATAATTCAGTATGCATCATTTATCTTGATGTAAATTTGATCTAATGCCATTATAAGTAATGGCAGTATTCCAAATGACACTTTAGTAACAGAGTAGGATCTGATGCAACAGAGTTGCAGCACTGAAAATAAGAGGTGGAAGTGTCTTCAGTGATCTGGAAACAAATCTATTGTCAATAATTAGTATGCCCTCTCTTTATACCATGGATGAGTGATGTGTATCAGCATCCTTGTATTTAGAAAAGGTGGCAGAAGTACTTGAACTAAAGCTAGTTGAATGAGTTTTAATTCAGGCACCCCCACCGCCATTTTTAAGCATGGGGATGTTGATACATGAGATGCTGTGGTGCTTTAATTAGAGCAGTTCTCCCACCCCTCCACATGTAAAAGTGCCCAAAGAGCCTACGTATTCTCTGTTACTTTAAAACAATCTTTAAGAAGAAAGGATCAATATTAACTCTATTGATTTCAGTGAAACTGTGCCAGCGATATGATTTTAGCCCAAAGTCTTACCCCTACTACTGTTTATCCGAATAAACTGTTGCCAAGAAAGAGTTCAGATGTTTTTGCACATACACGCACACTTATGTATGTATGTGTGCATGTATGTATATGCATGTGTGTGTGTATAAAATATGCATTGTAAAAAGACAGGTACTCCTGCATATCATTAACGCTGTTTCTTTTCCCCTGAAAATTTTACAGATGTTTTTCTTAAGTTAGGGCAAGAAATGAAGAAAAGCATTGGAGTCAAATGAAAAGTTAAGAAAAGTGTGGGATTTAGGAAGCTGCTTCTTGGTGTAATAATTTTGCAAGGCTCAATAAATCAATAGAACCAAAAGGAGAAAATGTTCCTTCCAAACAATAAGCTATTCTTAATTACTGCAGCATGTATTCATTTTTCCTTCACTTTTGGCATCTTTTCTTTACATATTTATATGAATACATGGAAATATATTTTCTGGGTTTTATAGTTGCATATTTCACAACAGTGGAGGAGGTAAATAATGCATATGTGCAGCTTCTTGAGGCAAGGAGGGTAGGGCTCTGCAGTGTGTCAGTTGCCTCACAGCAACTGCCTGGGTTCATGTGCTTACCCCTAAAAATGAAAGCTAACCTAAGGTAGCTAAGCCCTGTCTCACTGGCTGGAAACAGACAGAACCTTTGTGCCATCATAACAATTTTTATGGCAGCACAAAGTGAAAGCAAATTGAAAGCCATGCCCTTTGTCACACCACAAATGCTTAAGTTTGTAGCCATAGCAAAAGTAGTAATAATTTGTTTGTCTTTTTAAGGGAGGACATCTATTTGCTTTATGGTAGGAAGAGGCAAGAGGGAGTGCATGTGAATGAGAGGGGCAGATAGCCTGAGCCTTTTCTGTTATTGTATATTTCTGTTATACTGCTGCATGGAGAGGGAGTGTAGGGATGGTGGAGCTCCCAGCCAGCAGCGCCCTGTTTAAAAACACAAGGTAACAAAACTGGCAAGCCTGGTCAGCCCTTAAAGGGATAAGCCCCAATTTGGGTGGTGACTACTGCAAGTGATAAATCCAATCTATGGAAGAATTATGTGTAATAACAATGAACTGCTTCCTGTTTTGTGAATTAAACTTAAAGCAAGTTATGACAGGTGGGACCAGCAAGAGGCAGCATCTATAGGACAATCCCAGTCAGCATAATACCCAGGCCTGGCCACCTACCACTGACAAGCCCACACACACCATAAGCCTCATTAAGTTACTATAGTTAAAGCACTTGCCAAAAACATGGAAGACCTGACTCATAGAGCCATCTCACCGTGAGGGAGTTTAAAGTGAGATTTCGTAGTTTCATAGTTGTTAGGGTCAGAAGGGTCAGAAAGGACCTCAGTAGATCATTGACTACCTGGGCAGGAAAGAGAGCTGGGATCATATGACCCCAGCCAGGTGCCTGTCCAGTCTCCTTCTTATCCATTAGGGCACTACTCTACCCAGAAGAAAAACAAGCAAGAGGGAGTCTGACTTTTCTGTGGCTGCTGCATTAGCTCTTTTTCCAACTGCTACTTATTTATTTTCCATTAAAACATTGGATAAAATGCATAAATGGCATTGGAAGCAGAGAAAATGATTCTTCACACTGCTGTACCTGCTTGAAGCCCCCTCCAAACTGACCTTCCATATATGTCCAAACTTCACCATTTTTGGAAAGCCTTATAATGGTAGTCCTAACGATAGTTCTACCATCATATAGGAAAAATTGATTGGAAATCATTATTGAGACTGCTTAACAGAAGGTAGTGTGTATCTGTGTCTTTTGTGAGAGAAAAATAAAGCTAGGTGGACTGATAGTAGTAGCCCTCAAGGGCTCTGGTTCCCTTTTCAGAAAAACAAAGTAGAGTCATGTATAATAGTCAAAATTTTCCAGCCTTCGAGCACTAGTCTACCCTACCTTATAGGATACTGGCTAAATCTCTCCACTGTCTAATCTCTCTTGTAATCATGCTTCTTCCATAATTGATCCTTTCTTCCTAAAGACTGTTTTAAAGTAACAGAGAATATCTAGACTCTTTGGGCAATTTCAATAGAAAGGGAAATCAATAGAGTTAATATTCATAGTATCATAGTGCCTAGGAAGGGACCTAAACAGATCATCAAGCCCAACCCCCCAGGCAGTAACGGGTGACAGGGTCATATCACCCCTGCCAAATATCTATCCAGCCTCCTCTTGAAGACCCCCAAGGTAGGAGAGAGTATCACCTCACTTGGGAGCCCATTCCAGATCCTGGCAGCCCTACCTGTAAAGTAATGTTTCCTGATGTCCAGCCTGAACCTACTCTCTAAGGATGTTGATCCTTTCTTCCTAAAGATTGTTTTAAAGTAATAGAGAATATCTAGGCTCTTTGGGCACTTGTACATGTGCTCTTGGGGTGGAGGGGTGTGAGAGCTGTTCTAATTAAAGCACCACAGTGTCTCATGTATCAGCATCCCTGTGCTTAAAAATGGCGGTGGGGGTGCTTGAACTAAATCTCATTCAACAAGCTTTAGTTCAAATGCCTCTGCCACCACTTTTAAGTACAAGGATGTTGATACACAAGACACAAAAGGCTGCTGTAGCATGGTAATTGCCGTGCCCCAGCAGTCTCCATTGTCATGTACAGGCACCCTTTAGGCTTTGCCCTATTGAAATCATCAGGTTTGTTTATACCATAGTGAATGCATGTACTGCCCAAGTTGGTCCGAAGAAAGCCCTTCCCACATGCTTTCTGCAATCCAAACCTGAGAGTACATTTGTGAAGACACTCTGGGTAATCCCATTGCAGCTACTCTTGCAATGTTCATCTGTACTGTCTTATACAGCAGCTGTAGTAGACAACCCAGGAGTGGTCTGATAGGCATACTTCTTGGTCTGGACACTAAGTGTGTGAGGACAGGAAGAGTATTCCAGCCAAGATGCTTCTCTATTCTGGCACTCATAAACTTGTTGAGTTTTTCACAATTTTTTTTTGCCATATGAACAAGGAGCTAAATCCTATTCCCACTTTGTGCTCTGACGTGCTGACTACAAAGCTATGTAAGTGTAGTTTCTGGCATTAATACACAGGTGGTCTGTATACACATGCATTAATGTCCTTTTCCTAATGTGCATTCAATGTAATACTTCCAATGTGAGGTATTAAATAAATGCACATTAGGCTGCCCTAGTGTACAGTAGTGAAAGGACACTTTTAAAAGTGACACTTGATGCACAGTAGCCTATTTTATTGTGTATTATTAGTGTAATTGCAATTTTTTTACTTATCACTTTAATGCATGGTAAAATAGGCATTAAAGCACATGTGTACATATACCCAGTGTGGAATTTAGTAAAGCTAATGCTTGCCCTGTGCTGCCATGGTGAATATGCTCAGTAGGCTACACTCATTTCACATAGTTGCCCAGGGGAAATAAAACTGCCCAGGTTTTCACATAATACTGAGCAAATCCCTCTGCTTTATTTTTAAAAGCTATTTGATATTAGAGCAGAACCCATCCAACCTAGTATTTAGGACACTTTCCCAGGAAGAAGAAAGCCAGGCTCTAAACTCCCGTAAGGTCTGAATCTGTATTGCTTGTTTTTCAGCAAAGTTCTCTAACCACCAGATGACAAACAAGATGCTCCTCAGAAGACCCTCCACCCAAACTTTTGAAGATAGGTCACTCACCAGCCAAGAGAGGAAGGTATGTGGGACCACAGAAAAAGAAAAGCAGATGAAGGGTAGCTTACTGAAATTAATGTTGCCATAGCTGAGAGAGGGTCTTGGGCCAGGTATAGACATTCAAAAAGCCTAAGAAAGAATCAATCTAAGTTACATCGTTCTCTGTAAGGGCATAGTTTAGATCAGTAGTGAACAGAACACACATTCACCCTTTGGTGCAGGGTGGGAAGGAAATCTTAGACCAGGTTGCACCATTTTTAAACTGGTCTGTACATGCCAAACTTCTGTTCTGGGTAGAGACCAGTTTCTGATAATTTATACTGGTAAAAGTGTAATGTTTGTACCTGAACTTGGATTCTAGATGATCTTCACTGGGCAGAAACTCTCCAAGTCCAGTTTTCCATTTTAGCTAAACAGCAAATCAAGAGGCAGTGAGTGAACTCCAAAAGGAGTCTCTATTATCTGATGGTTAGAGTCTCTTGTTAGAAAGAAAAAAAAAATTATCTCTGGCAAATGTCCTGACCAGCTGACAATTATGCTTAAAAGTGGGAAAGTACTTGATCATAATTTATTTCCAGAAAGTACTTGCATAGGTGACACTATTTGACCACAGATACAAAAAAAATCAAAATTATTTTTCTAAGTACCAAAAATTGCAATGTATATGACATTACCATGTCTACACATCCACTTTAATGTACATTATTCTAGTTTAATGCACATTAAAGCATCACAGAAAAACCCGTTCTCTTTAGCTAATGAGCATTAAAATAGGCTAATATGTGTTTTTCTAGTATCTCACAATGGAGGTACTAGATTTAATGTGCATCAACTAAAGAGCACTAATGGATGTTTAGATGTGTCCACTGAGGTATATAAATAAAATGAAGATCTATCCCATTTCTATGAAGATTAACCCATTTCTATGATTTCTGAATTCACCACCATTAGTACATACATGAATATGGAAAAAAGAACATGCATCATGATTAGGGAACTACTTAAATTGTGCTTTCATGACTTTTGCTGAAACTGTGAAAAATAGCCATCTCTGTGGTCACTGCAAAAACTGGCATTGGCTACAATTTCTCAGGAAATCAACTAATAAAATAAAATAAAATAAAATAAAAGGGGTGGTCCTTGTTACTGCTGTGGTCTAGCCTTACAGTCTGCCCACGGGAGAATAAGGCCAGCTGGCAAGGCAGCACAAAGGCAGCAGCCAAAATGGTGGCTGTCCCCTTATACCTCTCTACCAATCAGCAATGAGAGGCAGGCCTGCACAAAGGACAACCAGCAGTCAAGATGGAGGTTGCCTCCTAATCTGACCTCCTTCTGGGGCCTCATAGTATCATAGTATCATAGTACCTAGGGTCAGAAGAGGCCTAGAGCAGGCCATCTAGTCTGACCCCCCGCCAATTGGCAGGAAACGAGTGCCAGGG
>JAGPOW010003648.1:27129877-27146807 GCA_030014935.1 Caiman crocodilus | reverse complement strand
ACCCACCATTAAGTCCCTTTCCCCTCGTCCTCCTTGCAGCCTGACCCAAATCGCTTCCACCTGGTCCTCAGTCGCCCCCAAGTTAATGCTCACTGCAGACAAGTGCTCTTTGACATAGAGCGCAACCCCACCGCCTCTCTTCCCCACCCTATCTTTCCTGAAAAGGGCATAGCCATCGAGGCCTACGGCCAATCAGTGCCAAGAGGTAGAGACTCTCTGTTAATCAGAGCTGAGAGGCAGGGCTTCCTCAAAATAGCCATGAAATTGGCTCTTTGGGCCATGACCAAGCTGCAAACATAGCTTTCTTTCACTGAAAGGTAGGTAGGTCCCTACTAATGATAGTGTAGAAGGTATGGGTAAATTCTGCTCATTGGGGTTTGATGCTTAGGCTTAAATAATACTGTACATATAAACCCATATTTTAAGCTCAAGCAGCCGAAAGTCTCAAAAGTTCATTGATAACAAAAAATAAAAAAAACCCCACTTCATAGGAAAATTCCAGACCATTTGATTTTCTAGCTGAAATAAAGAATATCTGGGGGTGGCTCAGGAAAACGGGGTTCAGCACCTACCTTGTCCAACTGTGCTGAGGAGCAGGGAGGCACCCCTTGGCTAAACCAAGACAGTTTGATGCTCCAGTCAGGATGGGTGAGTTGTCCCAGGCACTGAGTTCATGTTGCAATCTTGCAAAGCAGCATGGGTTCAAATCCTATTCCTAACACCTAGATCTGCTTCGCCTGCCTGATATTGTAGGTGGCAGATCCTTCTGTTAATACTCTCTCTGCTGATGGTAGCCACCTCTGGAGGTTATTGTGGCTGTCCAGGGCCTGAGGCTGTGTCCTCAGCCCTCCTGGGCTATAGCATTAATTGCCCTGGGGGCCTGGGACACTGTCTGTGACTGCAGTCCTGGACCATGGCACAAGTGCTCTCCCCAGATATCTTCTCTGGCCAAGCCAGCCAAAGGTATGCCATTGGACAGCCTCCTGGCAACAGGGGACTTCCATGGTACTCCTCTAACAGGCACAGGCTCCCACAGGTGGTCCACTCAGCCTTCAGTTGTGTCTTCCTCAAATGACCTTTCCTGTCTGGTAGGGATTACTTGGTCCACCCTATAGAAGCACAGAGTACTGGTATTTTTTCAATGGAAATTCTAGCTATATTGTCTTTCTGAGATGTTTTTCTTTGCAGTGTGCTGTTATTAGTATATTATACTAAATCAAGCTTAAGCAAATGTGTTGGTAAAATTATAGAGTAATTATATGCTTGCAGTTTATTTGGAATCTTTGCTTGTTTAATTAGAGGAGTCCAATCCCACTGACTCAACATCAAAAGACCCTCATTTTTCTGTTCTCAGAAATATATTTTAATGGTATTTATAAAGAATTATGTTATGAGCAAGGACAGTTTATTTGATTTGATGACTTTGAATTTACATTATCGATGACTTTCCTTAGAGGTCTTACAAACACTTACACTTAGAGGCCTTACATACAAAAGTTTAGCCTTCAAAAACTTCAGAAAAATAACTTGGAGCAGGCAAATTCATGGAGTCACCTATGAATGTTCCTAATTGCTTTAAGATTAACATAAGAAATGGTCTAAAAGTAAATTGATGCATTGTTGTTGCCTCAATCAAAACAAAAGTCCTAGAAATCTTACCAGTTCAATCATCATTATATCTCATCTGAAAAGAACAAACTTAGCTTTCAATTTACATTGTCATTATCATCCTTTTCATTAGTGATCTTTAAAAAAACCCAGAAGTCATCAATTTCATACTTACCTTGGTGTATTTTATCTTCAATATCTATTCTGTTCTAGAGCTTTATACTTTTTCCTGTCACTGCAGTATGATTAGAGACATTAAGAGTATTTTTTTGTTTTCTTGCTTTAAAGCTTGATTCAGTAAACCATCCCAGACATATGGGGCACTTGTACACTTGATGCTATTATCATGTACACATGACGAACATGTCATTTTGTGTGGCTTAATGGCATTACACTGTATGTATGCAACAGTGAGGAATTTTAAATGAGTTTGCATCATTGCAAACTAAACTACATCCCAGTTAGTTTACAATGTTGCAAATTGCAATGATGCAGCTGTCAGCTTGCCCCCCAGTCATGAGAGAGATGGGCAGGCTCTGCAGAAAAAATGGATTGTGCCCCTTGCCATTTCTGCCTGCAGCAGGCTCCTACAGCTGGCAGGATGCCTGGGCCCACCCTGGAACAGGCTGGCTTTCTCCTGGGGCAGTGTGAGGAGGTGGCAGGAAGGTAGCTGGGTTTGCTGGGGTTGGGAGAAGGCAGCAGGAATGGTGTATGGGGTCATGGAAGCCTAGGCAGACTGCTAATGGGCTGTGTTCTGCCCCAGTTTGGAGATGCCTGATCCAACACTTCCCTGAGCCCACCTGGACTTCCAGCACCCTATGCACCATCCCCACCACCTTCTCTGGCTGCCAGCAAACCCAGCCACCCTCCTACCACCTTCCCACACTGGCCCAGGGGCAAGCCAGCCCATTCTCGGGTGGCCCCAGCTGTCCTGCCAGCTTCAGGACCCTGTTGAAGGCAAAAGCAGCAAGGGGCCTGATCCTTTTTTTTTTTCAGTGGAGCCTGGCCACCTCTCCCGTGGCCAGGGGTTGAGCACTGGTGGGCTGAGTGGCCCATGAGCTGCTGCTTCAGTGGGCTTGGGGAACAGTTGGATTGGGCTGGGTGCTGCCTCTGAGCTGGGGCAGCACCCAGCCTACTGGCAGCCTGCCCAGAGGGTACCACCACTGTGGAGGGAAGGACCGAGTCCCTCCCCACTGCAGCTCAGGGGCCATTTGGTCCACCAGCAGCTCACCCCCCAGCCACAAGCAGGCTCTGGCTCTGGCAACAACAACAATAAAAAAAATGAAACTGGGTTTCAATTAAAAACAATTTCAATTTAGGGGGCATAGAATAAAACCCTGAGAACTAAACCCCTGGCATGTGCCCATGTTCATCCAGTCAAGCTCAAGCACAACATCCAGTGAAGGGGACTTTTCTTGACAGTTTCTACTTTTGCTAGTCCTCCTGGTTTTTATAGTAAGGAAGCTTTGGGTAGGAGATGGAAGGGGTTGTGTTTGGGTTTTTTATGATTTAACTTAAGTCTGGTTTTCTTTAGGTTTAAAACTATTGTTTCATATCTTCACTTTATGGTACTTGGCTCCTCTCTTCTTTATGACAGCCTTTGAAATAGCTGAAAACTATCACCCTCCACCACTTAAACTTCATTTCTCCAAACTGAACATTATTAATTTTATCAACTTCTCTTTATACAACTTTCATTCTAACCTCTTTGTCATCTTTGTTGGTTGCAATCATATCATCTCCCATTTCTGTGCATTTTTTTGTAAAACTGAAAACTGCCCACAACTGTCTACTCCAGCTGATGCCCAACCAATATAAAGTAGAGCAGAGTAGTATTATCACCACTCTGTCTTATATAGGTTACTTCTGTTAAAGTTAACTAATGTTGCACTGGCTTTTTTGTTTGTTTGTTTGCAACTTCATCACTTTCCTGATTCATATCGAGTCTGCATCCATAAAAATGCTGTTCCTTTCCAGGCATTCTACCACCGAGATAATTATTCCCCAGTCTGCATTTATACAGTTGTTTTTTTCTTCCTTTGATTTAGAACCTTACATCTGTTTTTCTCAAATTTCATTGTCCAGGTCTCCTATTGTACAGTTCTCCAATTTATCAAATATTTTATTCTAATTCCCTCCTCCCATTTTATTCTAATTCTAATTTTTTTTAATTATATTTTAAAAAAATCTAATATTTTATTCTAATTCCCTCTTCCCATTTATCAAGATATTTTATTCTAATTCTCTCCTCTCATAGCAATCCTTCCCAGTTTTCTTCATCTTAAAAAACTTGATCTGGAGGCTCTCTATTCCAGAATTTAAATCATTAATAAAAATATTAAACAGCAAATTTGTTGTTGAGTATCTTCCATGTGGGTGCATCTACCTGAGATGCTTTACTGCGCAGTAGAGCAAATTACTGCACAGTAAGCATCACTATCTACACGTGAAGATTCTTAATGTGAAATACTTTGTTCTACTCCACTTTGCTGAGTAGTTACAGCATAGTAAGACATATATAGATTATTTTTTTTAAGGAATTTTTTTTGTGTTTCAAGCTAAATCAGCCACATCAGTTCCAAATCAATCAATCATTCAAGAACCATATATGGCCCTACTACTCTTAAACATTTTCCACCCCCACCTGGGGCTTCAGATGGTTCCAAGTCATTTGGTGGGCAACCTACATGCAGGCCCAAGACCAGAGGCTTAGGGTTCGGATGCCCCTGGGTTTTGCTTGCCCTTAGCCATGGCCACAGGAGCAAGCTAGGATGGAGTCTCCCAGTTCCATGAAGTGGAAGTAAAGCCAAGATTTTCCCAAAGGAAATGAAAGTAGGAGGGTAACTATACATTACTTCCACCCAGGTACTAACCCGTGCTAGAAAAGTGGTTATCCCCTGTCACTGGGAAAACCACCTTCCAGATCATGGTGTCTCCCAAATGGGAGAAGGACAATGTCCCCCTGCCCTGGCAGGAAGGAGCTTGCAGCCCTGGCTTCATGATCACAGAGTGGAAGCTGGGAGCTCCTTGCTGCCAGGGCAGGGGAGCATTGTCCAAGCCTGGGCTCCACCACTGGACCCTGCCCTGGCAGCAAGCAGCTCCTGGGAGCAGGAAGCAATTTCCTAGCTACCACTCTGAGATTGCAGAGGTGGGGCCAGAAGCTCCCTGCACAGGGAGAGTTCCCCACACAGTCTGAAGGTGGTTGAGACCTGATCCAGACCGGGACAGTTCCTGGCCAGCCCCAGGCTGCATGGGGAAATCTGCATGTGCTGGCTGGGAACTGCCTGAAATGGGACAGTTCTCAGCCAGCTCTGGGCTGCCCATGCAGACTTCCCTATGCAGCCTGGTACTGGGTGGGAATTATCCCAATCTGGTCCCAGCAGGTCCCAGCCCCCTGCCCCAATCCACCAGTGGAGCAGTTAGCAGTGAGCTCCCAAATTTGTTGCCAATTGCCCACTTGTGTAGATGGCTGCCTAGGGTGGATTTACTCTGGAGTAAATTCCTCCAGAGTAAACCCATTCAGAAGCACTTGCATGGGTAGATGCATCCTGTGAAAGGAATAATGGCAGCAAAAACAATACTGCAATCACCAGTGTCGTTATAGTTATATTTAAAGGATCGGTCATAGTCAAAGGACATAGTTTAGTATGGTAATATAACTGACCTATTTCAGTACAGAAATACATTGTTTTTGCCCTTATTCCTTATGAAGCCTATTGCTAATTAATAATAATTCAATTTATATCCAGACAATATTTCTGTGTAATCTATGGGAGATTAACCACATTCCACACTGTTTAGGACTCAATAAATCAGAGAAAAAAACAAAGAAAAATGTACATGAAACATGAAAATATATATTATTGAAAATCTAATCTCTACCTGTATTCTTAAAGTGCATATCAGTGTGGCACCTAGGCAGTTAATTGCTAGAATTTGCTAAAGTTGTCCAGGTCTGAAGCTGACATTCTTGATATAGTACCAAACAGCAAGATGGGGCCTCTGAGTCATTTCTTTGCTGCTTGGTTTTTCTTGGCTGATTCATAGATGTTAGGGTCAGAAGGGACCTTAATAGATCATCAAGTCTGACCCCCTACATAGGCAGGAAAGTGTGCTGGGTTCAGATGACCCCAGCCAGATACCTATCTAACCTTCTCTTAAAGACTCCCAGGGTAGGGGAGAGCACCACCTCCCTTAGGAGCCCATTCCAGACCTTGGCCACTCTAACTGTGAAGTTCTTCCTAATATCCAGTCTAAATCTGCTGTCTGCTAGCTTGTGGCCATTATTTCTTGTAACCCCCAAAGACACCTTGGTGAGAAGAGCCTCACCAATTCCCTTCTGCACCCCCATGATGAATTTATAGGCAGCCACAAGGTCACCTCTCAAACTTCTCTTGCAGAGGTTGAAGAGGTCCAGGTGCCCTAGTCTCTCCTCATAGGGTTTGGCTTACAAGCCCTCAGCCATACAAGTGGCCCTTCTCTGGACCCTCTCCAGTTATCCACATCCCTCTTGAAGTGCGGCACCCAAAATTGCATGCAGTATTCCAACTGTTGTCTGATCAGTGCCCGATAGAGGGGAAGTATCACCTCCTTGGATCTGTTCATCATGCATCTGCTGATGCACGATAAAGTGCCATTAGCTTCTTTGATGACTTCGTCACACTGACGACTCATGTTCATCTTGGAGTCCACTAGGACTCCAAGATCCCTCTCTGCTTCTGTGCCACCAAGCAGGTCATTTCCTAGGCAGCAGGTATGTTGGACATTTTTGCTCCCTAAGTGCAGCACTTTGCATTTCTCCTTGTTGAATTGCATTCTGTTGTTTTCTGCTCATTTGTCCAACCTGTCCAGGTTTGCCCGTAGTTGTTCCCTGCCCTCCAATGTGTCCACTTCTTCCCATAGTTTTGTATCATCCACAAACTTGGACAGAGTACACTTTACTCTCTTGTCCAAGTCACTGATGAAAACACTGAAGTGTATTGGTCCAAGGACCGAGCCCTGCGGGACCCCACTGCCCACATCCTTCCAGGTCGATACTGACCCATCTACCACCACTCTCTGGGTATGATCCTCTAGCCAATTTACCACTGACTGGACTGTGTAATCATCCAAGTCACAGTCTCTTAATTTGTTCACCATTATGGGGTGGGATACCGATTCAGACTGAAGATTCACTGTTTTCCTAAATTAAGTTAAGCTTAATGCATGCCCAGATGAATTCTGTGGTACGTTATCCCACACTAGACAGAGATGGATAAAGTCAGTGGTCCTCAGCCTTTTTGGTCCCCTTGGGTGCATCCAGACAAGCACACACATGCCTCTTGCCCCGCCTTAAACCCCTTTGAGGCAGGGCAAAAGGCATGTGCAAGAACAAAAGTAGCGTGGGGATAAAATTAGACTCCTAAATATCCAGGGGTCTCAAAAAAACCGAAAATAAAAAAACCAAGGCAGAGCATGGTCCTGGACTGTGCCCTGAGACAACCAGAGGCTGGGTCCTCCACAGAGATGCTCTGGCTGCCAGAGCGTCTCTATGGCTGGCCCCTTGCGCTGATGCTGAAACATGCAGCTGGCCTGGCACTGTCCTGTTCTGCCCAAGGGGCTCTGCCAGGAGGCCCTGGAGCCCCCCCCCCCGATCCTGCTTCTAAGGTAAGCGGGGGGGTTCACTTTTTTTGGTTTTTTTTTTAAATGATGATGCCTGGGGTTGTGAAGGTAGCAATAGCGGTTTGGGGGTGCACATTGGGAGGGCAGCCATTGGTGGAATCTGGGGGAGTAGGGGGTGGGGCTGGGTGGGGCAGCAATTAGGGGGGCTGGGGTAAGGCATGTGGGCCTTTCAGGGGCCACTTGCCCCCTGTTGGGGGGCCTACTGCTTTGTGTGGGGGCCAAATCCCCTGTTGGGGGGCTGTAACCCCTGTGTGAGGGCCATACCTCTGTGGGAGGGCAGCAAAATATGTATTCATGAAACATGTATTACAGTTCACTTTATTATTATGATAAGAGACATGCTTTAACACTGTAGATATATCAGTAAAACATTGTCCAACTGATCATTTTCTCTGTCTCACTCTCTCTCTGTTTATAGTGGCCTTTTGTTTTACTTGTGGAGGAACATGGATTTTGGGGTATTTTACAGAGTGGCTTTGGGATTTTTTTTATGATGGATTTTTCAGTTTTCCAATATGAAACACCAGAATTCATGCTAAGGAGTCCAGTGGCAGGACCCTGCCTGCTCAGAATTGGCACCTTGGACCCAGCTGGCTGTGGCTGACCTCCTGGCCAGATGGGGCCAAGAGGACATGCTTTTACAGTTTAAAGCAGGCCACCACACCCAGAACATCTTCCAGGCGATAGCTGCATAGATGGCCAGGCAGGGGGCACATGTGGCAGTAGTGCTGTATTGAGGCCAACCCTGCAACCACATCCTACTGGCAGCTGGTGCAGAGGCAGATGCCTCTACTGGTTGTGAAGTCCCCATCCGAGTCTGAAAGATGTGCAGCAGGTCACAACCAGGCAGCAGCCCCCACTGCCAGACTGCTGAATTGGGTGAAGGGTGCAGGGAACTCTCAGGGCTGCTTCAGCAGTCCAGCTGGCACAAGGAGTAGTGCCCACAGGTACCAATTGGGTGGGCCCCAGAAGCTCCTGAGAGCTAGTAGCCCTGAGCTACTTGCCAGGGCAGCTTTTTATACTGCTGGGGACAGCACAGGTGTTGGCCCGGGGCTCTAGCTCCCTCTGGGTGCAGATCTGGGACGAGCCAGGCAGGGTTATTTTGCCCCAAGTGGCACGATTTGCCCCACAACAAAGTTCATGTCTGAGCACATGTGCTGAAGCAAAAAGCCCCGGCTCAAATTTGCACTGCTTCTATTTGAGCTGCTGCGCTTGCATGTGTGGACCGCCCTTTATGTCCAGAAAAGAAGCATAACCAAGTCTACATACACTAATTAGCACTGTCTCTAACATGAACTAATTAGCTCACACAACTTGGTTGCTCTGCTGCTTCCTGTGCCACTGCTAGTATATGTGGAGCTAGAAACGTTGGAAAGAGGGGTCACTGTATCTACTCCTATACTTGCCCTTGAGGACCAACTATGACATTTCCATTACCCACTTGCTGTGAATCATGACTAGGTGACGTTTTTACCAGTATTTCTAACTGACGTGATCTGTACTATGATTCTAGGAATTCCAGACTTGCAACATGTTGTATTGAAATTACTATTAGAAACATCTACCCTGTCTACATATAATCCTCCCCAGATAGCCTTTCAAAATGCAACCAGCATTATCTTTTAGAAATTTCAACTGTTATAAATAACACAGGAAGATTTTGGGTGAGAGTATTCAATATGATGTGAAATTAGAGGGTAACTCAACAGTTGATATATATTGGATATGCTGAGAAGCATTTAAGACAAAAAAAGAAAGAAAAAACAAACAAACTGCATATTAGAAATACAACAAACATTAAATGTTGGGTTAGCCATGAAAATATTTTTTTATCTTAATACAAAAATAGAAAATAGCCATGAAAAGCTGAATAACATGCTAACATAGGAATGCCTCACTACAAGGTTATTATCTTCTTTTTTGTAACCATTCAAATTCTTTTATTGTAGCTAAATGTGATTTTAGGACTAGAAACCAGAATGCAACTGTGCAACATTAAGCAGATTCTGATCAAAGGGGGCCTGAAAAACTTTCTGGCCCATACTGATTTCTAACTCCATTTTGTTTATACTCTAGATTCCCATGAACCCCAGAAACAACCCAAACTAAATTCAATCAAAACTGCAAAACTTTATCTAATTTCACATCAAACTCAAAATGATGAATCTCTTGGCAAATCTGGATTGAATTTCAAGGTTGCAACAAAACTTCAAACCAGGCAAGTTTTCTTGTATTTCAGGTTTGTAAAGAAAAATCTGTCATCCCTTACTAAATTAATTCTTTTCTAAACACACCTTCAGATTCCTGTGTGAAAGGATGCCACTACCTATCTTTCCAGAGAAAGGTGGTTGTAGAGTGTGTTACCTCTCAGCTCTGTGTTCTTGGGGAACCCTGGCACAGGACACAGTCTGTCTGACTCACAAAGAATTCCCCCCACCCCAGACGAAACTGATTAAGATGTAGTGGGAGATGCACCTAAAACCCTCCAGATAAGGGTGACAAGAGTGAAACAACTGCCCTAGGTCTCATTTGCATTCAAGATGGAACCAGATGACCATTCATTTACATGGGAGATAGAGAACAGAAAGCCAGAAGCAAAGACTGCAGTGAATTCTGGGATCAGAGAAGCAGGGGAGCATTGCATGATGGGGAATCTGTGCTCCAAATGCTAATCAACCCATATTTACACACACCCAGCTCAGCATGTATCAGACCAGTTAAAATCTGGATTTACAAAGGACTCCTCCCCCCCAACACACATATACCTCTAAGTTTAATAGGCATCTCGGTCATATGTTCCCTGGTTCCACTATGGGAGGCCAATTTAAACTTGATTGACTAAAACTCATTTGCTGGGTTAGGGAATACTGAGGCAAAGAGATCAAGTCAGAGGTACGGGTATGGGCAACATTTGAACAATGGTAAAGGGGTTTATCACAGCATCCAGCCTGTTGAAGCCCTGACCACAAGTGTTGTCATACTTTTCCAGGGACGACTGGTGGAAGTCGTCTCCACAAAGGGTTATTTTTTTAAGGCCAATAATTGCCTTAAGTCTGTTAAAAGACTATAGTAAGATCTGGAAAAGTCAGGCTAAGCTAAGGCTTGTTCACAACAAGTAAAAATCCAAAATCCTGATGCTGCAAGCTATCTATTCTTTCTGAAGAAACTATGAGATATCCCATCAGTATATCTGCTATCCATAGGAATTTCAAGCTGGCTCCCAAGTATCTGGTTACTCCCTAACCTTATGTGTTTCTTGATTATAAATCAGTTTCTTGAGATGTTCCAAACCAGATAACCCCTTGTCAATAGAAAAGACAATGATTTACACTATTGAGAATGCTTTGAAGATGCTGAACTGAGGTTATAAAAATCTGTAAAAAAAGCAGCAGCATGTGTGCTGACACCATCCGCTGTTGTTCTCAGGACGCTGGAAGAACAGATCGTCTCCCTTCAAGGATCGTGCTATGAACTTTACCTTTCAGCTTTGCA
The DNA here is from genome assembly GCA_030014935.1 of Caiman crocodilus. Classification (NCBI taxonomy): domain Eukaryota; kingdom Metazoa; phylum Chordata; order Crocodylia; family Alligatoridae; genus Caiman; species Caiman crocodilus. The sequence continues at coordinate 27,136,046 of JAGPOW010003648.1, read as the reverse complement.
ACCAGAGTGCCTTGGACAGATGAGATCCCAGAGCGCTCTCTCTCTCTCTCTCTTTTCTCTTTTCTCTCTAGGCATAAATTTCTGAACCTGAACTGTATTAGTTAAGCTTGAGCTAAGCTTCCCCAAATACTTAGTGAAACCAGGGTAGTTTTGTAATTGTTGGTGTTTGTTTTTCCTTTACATGTCTATTACTATTAGTACCATAAGACATTTCATATACTTAGCAATAAATAACTTTTATAGTCAAACCAGTAGTAACTGGGTACATTTTTCTTCTCTACTTCTCCTTCCACACTTGCTCTGCAGCAACGCTTCTTTTACCTAAGTTAAAGATCCCTGTGAAGCCCAAAAATACCATGGGGTCTGCTCATCAAGAGGCCAAAGATTGGGACGTGCTGAGTTTGAAATATGTAAGGGGATCAGCTTGTACAGGCTGATTGACCCAGCTTGACTCAGATGTGCCCTAATGAACTGAATGTTGGTCCATGAGGGTGTCAGCTGGACACCCAGCCAGATTCAGAGGTATTCTGTTCACCTGTGTGCTTGTGTCTGACTGCAGTTTATCGCTGCTCTGATGAACTGATTCTTGGCATATGAAGGTGTCAGCCTGTCCATGCTGATCAACCCGGCCGGGTCAGGCATGTCAGGTTAATCTGTGTGTGTTTGTGTCTATGACTGATTTGGTGACTGGAGGAACCCAGCCCCATTGAAATGGAGTTCTGCAAGATAGTTCCACTGGGGGTGAGGACTTGCAGAAGGGAGAGATACAGCTCTGTATAGAAACACAAGTAACACCAGCAGCACATTGATAGAATTACCAAGACCCTTGAAACATGTCCCTAATAAATAAGCACACCCCAAAGTAATGGGCAAATCTGGTAACAAGTGTATATATTTGTTCACATGGAAAAAGTATGTTGTTGCGTAGTTCTTCAGGAAGAAACGAGTTACTTATGTTAATGTTTGAACTCACAGGGCCATTACAGGTAGAATGGGGTATTAAAACTGATCAAGATAGTCAGCATGGCAGTTAAGCATAAAATAGACAATGGATACATCTATATTGCATCTGCAACAAACTGAGGAAACATACTGAGGAATGCAGCTGTCTGGCAAAACTCACCTTCCTTTTCTATTCTTTATGCACCAAAACTGGAAATGGAGATGCACTTTTGCCATCACTCTTGGGACCTCTGTCTCTAATGTGCTTGAAAGTCATGGTAGGGTCATTCTTAGAGTGATTTCACTGCTTCATTTCTGGGACTGGCAAGTGCAAAGTGGGAGTAGGAGGTTGGGACAAGTTTTAAGTCACCCTGAGGAACTCCTGTTTGGTTTTTGACTCTATGCATCCTCCTGTGTAGGACCTATTCCTATGTATGCTGGCAACCTGTATAGGCTTCTGCAATTAAAACTTGTTTTGGTTGGAGAAGCATGTGTGTTGGTGTGTGCCCCAGCTTCTAGTGCCCTGCCATGCCCCTGAGGAAGGCTGGCCCAGACCTAGGGGCCAATCTCATCTGCCCCAACCTCTCGTGAAAGGAGAAGAGGATCATCTGCTCTAGTGTCTAAGAAGATTATGCTCTATGAGCCTCTTGAATAGTTCTTGAACACACAGCCAAGAACAGCCATCTGTCATGAGGAAAAATGCATCATTTATGTGGTCAGGGACCAGAAGGAAGGGGACCCCTCCCAGAATATGCAGAGGAGGGTGGCAGTACTTGGATGATTTCTTTTGCCTGAAGGCAAGGGAGATGACAAGCAGGGCTTCAGGGATTACAGAGAGGACTTGCTATCCCTGCTCCCCACTAGCCCTCCCACCAGCTCTGAATCACCTATCTTCCAAGTGGAGTAGAGCTGTCAGCTGGGAGCCAGGGGCCTGCTTTCAAAACTCATTCTAGCTGTGCTGGAGCAGAGTTCCTTGCCTGTGCCAAACACTCAGAGAGGGACCTGTCTGTCTCAGTGACTAGCAGTGAGAACCAGGGACCTGCAAACTGACAGTGGCTTCACTAGATATCCTTGTTCTGCATACTGGACCAGTGTCCTTGGATATCTTACTGCCTCAAGAAGGGAGATGACCATAATTGAGGCCATTGTTTGGAGAAAGTGGTACTGCACAAATGCACCAGGAGCTTCTCCAAAACAGGAATCCTCTTGTCTGTAGCTGCTGCATGCAGGTCTGCTCTATGATCTGCCAGGCAGCCCTATGTAGCTGAGAAGCCTTTGCTCTCCTTTAGTGGCTCCAGTGATGAAGGGAGACAGGGTATTGCTACTTGCATTCTGGCCCTGTTATATATTCCCAGAGACTGCTGTGTCATCTGCTTTTTTCCTCCTCCTTCTTCATGCGTGAAAGTGCAAGCCCTGCTTGCTTTGGCATCACTCCCACTACAGCTTTCTTCTGTATGATCCCTAAGGGGTCATATAGGGGTAAGGGTCCTGCCCCCATAGGTCCTGCTATCCTGAGATGGTGGGCATGGCCCCCTTAGCACTCCTATGAGCACACAGATGCCTAGCTGGGTCTAAACCCCTAGACTCCCAATGACTACAAAAAAATAATAGAATGGCACCAAAACTGTAGTCATCTACATAGAATTTTCCATCCAAGTCACTTGTAGATGCCCAGACTAAATAACAGAATGCCACCCTAACTGTTCTAAGAAATGCAAGGAGGGGCCTAACCACACTTTGATTTTTATTTTCCTTGCATAGTTTGAAGACAACTTTCAATCAAGCCCCATGGAATTAAGTTAATATGAGTTTTGCTTGAACAAGAACTGCAGGAATAGGTCCATTGCAGTCGAGCAGTGGTAACACTGAATTCTTTGAGGTACCAATTTAAATTATGATACAATCTACCACTTTTCTGAAAAGAAAAGGGAAAGGTAATGGGATAGAGATAAGGGCAGCTTTAGGGAATGTGCTCAAAGAAACATTCACAAAAGGTCAGTCAACTGAGAATATGAATTCAAAGTTCAATAATTATGGTGCATTAAATCCCTATGTACAGCTCTTATTCAGAAATAAAGCAATTTTATATTTCTGTAACATGCTTTCTTGAAGTAAAGCAAACCCTGGTGTCTGTACTTCTGAATGAGAGCATCCGTGGAGGAGAGCAGTGCATTTTAACTTCATATTTTGGTTATTTCACATCATATTTCCTCTGTACACACGAGCCAGGCAAGTCAAGCTGATGCTTGCTCCAAAGACAGTGGAGGACTAATTCTCCATTGTGTTGTCCCTGGTGTGTTCTTTTACATGTATGTAAAATAGATTAACTGCTAACCACAATCTGTTTTTTTAAATTTCAATGTAAGGACACACTTACGCTTTTGGAAACTGTTTACACTTACTTCTCATGGGTAAAAAAGACCACTGCCGAAATGTTACACAGTCGACAATCAGACTCAAAGGCCATCCCTAGCAATATCAGGTACTCATACTTTCAGTCTAATGTGCAATCTTTGTGCACAAGGATATTGTGCACTAGTACAGACAACACTCTAAAGCCACAGAATAACTTTAGATTTGTTGTAACTTACTTAAGCAAGGTAACTGAATAGGGTCAAATGTTCTTCTCTTCCCCAGAGGCAAGAGGCGGCAGAATCTGTAGCAATATAAATGAGTCTCATAAGTGACATATTGGAGGAAAACAGTGATGTATCAGACCCTTTCCCTTCATCTTTAACGTAGGATTTGGTGACCCCCATAAATATAGCTGTAGTAAGGGCTGAAAACAAAGATACTTGACGATCCAAAGCCTGACGTTTCTCTTTTTTGCCTTGGTATGAATCAGAGGCAACAGTGCAAAAACCAGGGGAGTGTCAAATGAATGGGGAACCAAGCTCAAGTGGCATTTCAAACTATATGCCAGGGGTTTCCAACCTTTTTGGATTGATGTACCCCTGGCGGCCAGACATGGAGTGGGGTGAGGGAGGCGTGGCACATGGCTGAATGAGAAGCAGCAGCAGCCACTGCATGCAAGCTTCCCCTCTGCCCGGGTCTACTGGGTGGGTGGCACCTGTGTGACAGTACAGGATGGTGCATGGTGGCACTCCATCTCCACCCATCCGCATGTACCCCCAGGGCCTTCTCAAGTAACCCTGGTTGACAACCCCTGCTAATGCATGTTCTTCAGGTTCTGCCCCTTGTTTTCATGTACCCTGAGCATGCTCAGAAGGAATCTGCTCCAGCCACTTAGGCCTTGTTGTGATCTTATTCTACCAGAAAGTGGCCACATCTACATGATATACTAACTGCACAGTAGCTCGTTACTACTGCGCTGTAGCATCGCATGGCATGAAGTGTGACGTGATGGTACTACACTGTAGTAATCAGCTACTGCACAGTAGTATGAGCTAAAAAAACCATTTGGGGATACTACTGCACCATAACTTCAGTTACTGCACAGTCATTTAGTATTTGTGTATGCAAGTAACAACTGCGCAGTCAGCGTCTCATGTAGACACAGCTGCTATGTCCTGGAACTGTTAGTCAGAGACAAACCAGGAATAGTAGCTGCTTGATGCAAAAAGATGAAGAGGGAGCCCATCCAGATTTTAGCCTGATAACCTGGTGTTTAGGGAACTACTGAAGTTATAGCAGGCTCGGGTTCTAGGCTCTATAAGCCAGATGAGTTTGGAGCTACTTCTAATTCCCACTTAGGTGAACTTACATGTTACACTTAGACTCATACTAAATCTAGGGAATGTTCAGCAGTGTTAAGGTAGAATGTGCTGTGAGCAGTAGCATGCTAAGGGCTACTATCATTTCTTACCTAGACAGCTCTGACTTGCCAATAGAGGGCTGGCAAGCAGGGGTGTGATTGGCAGCCAGGGCACCTGAGTTCTCTCCCTGTTCTCCTTGTGGGGAGAGGCTGGGAATGGTGCATCTGGGGATACTGGAAGCCTGAAAATTACTCATTTTATCTTTATAGAACAGCCTGAAATTGCCCTAACATAAACTAGGGAGCACAGCCCAAGGGTTAACCATTGCCTGAAGAGGCATAACTTTGAGATGTTCAGGGCTTTGTTATACATTAGTTTTAGGCAAGTCCTGGAACTCTTAACCCCTAGATTGTCCAGACCTTAACCCCTGCAACTCATTTTAAACACCCACTAGGTGACTTAAAATTGTGCGACTGTGGGACGGGTTAATTTCTGATCTGCGTTATGAAGCTCATGTTACATTAGGAGGTAACCATTCTAAGCTACACCTTAGTTTAAACACCCATCCAAGCTCCCCCTCACCCACTGGCCTGGATCAGGTCCACTTCCCGCCCCACCATCCCTTCCCCAGTACCTCAGATCCCTAATCCCTGACCCCCTGCTTTGTGTCCCAGGGAAGCAGCCAGGGAAGGGAAGAAGGCTGCTACTACTACCACTGCTGCTCTCTGGGCCAGGCTTAGCTCAGAGAAGAGCAGAAGAAGCCCAGCAGTGGGAGAGGCAAGAGCTGGGCAGGCCGATTTATCTTTCCCTGCCTACTCCTATGGAACAGACAGCGCAGACAGCCACAAGTAAAGCAGGGGGAGTGGGGAGGAGTCCTGAGGTGGGGGCAGTGAGGGAGGATGGAGGGTGTTGTGGGCTAGGCTGTGGGAACCTTCAAGAAGCAGGGGGAAGCCACAGGCCTGGGGGAACCAGGGGAGCCCTGGGGGACAGGGGGAAGCCTGGAATGGGTGGGAGGAACTTCTTACCTTTCAGTCCTCTAGGCCCCCACTGGCCTGAACATGTGACTACTCCAAACTTGAACCACCACTCACACCACTCAACTTTTGAACTGCTTGCAGTGTAATGTTTGAAAGCAAGGAAAGTTAGGGTTAGAAGGGACCTCAGGAAGTCATCTATTCCAACTCCTGCTCAAAGCAGGACCATCCCCAACTAGATCATTCCAGCCAAGGCTTTGTTTGGCTGAGTCTTAAAAACCTCCAAGGATGGAGCTTACACCACCTAGCTAGGTAACCTATTCCAGTGCTTCACCATCCTCTCAGTAAGAAAGCTTATCCTAATATCCAAACTGAAACCATTCCTCCTTGTTCTGTCATCTGCCACCACTAGGAACAACCTAGCTCTATCCTCTTTGGAGGGGGCGGGGGCGGCCCCGGCGGGGGCGGGGTGTGGGGGGGGGTGGTGTGATGGTGGGGGGTGTGAGGGTGTGTTTTGTGGTGGGTTGGTAGCTGTTG
>JAGPOW010003648.1:27106584-27129777 GCA_030014935.1 Caiman crocodilus | reverse complement strand
CCCCCCCCCCCCCAAATTCACCTTCAGGTAGTTAAAAGCTGCTATCAAATCCCTGCTCAATCTTCTCTTTTGCAGATTAAAAAAATCCACTTCTCTCAACATCTCCTCATAAGTCTTGTGCAGCAGGTCCTGAATCATTTTCATTGCTCTCCACTGGACACACTCCAATTGGTCCACATCTTTTCTATAGTGGTGGTCCAGAACTGAACACAGTACTCCAGAGGTGGCCTCACCAGTGCAGTATAGAGCAGAAAAATTACTTCCTTTGATCTGCTGGCAATGTTTCTACTAGAGCAGCCCAGTATGGCAATTGGTCTTCTTGCCCATTTGTAGCTGATACAGGGGTTTACTTTGTTTTTAAAAAAACACTGCTTCAATTTAGGGCAAAGTAAACCTCTATGTCATGTACATCTGTGTCAGAGCCTGATTCTTACCTGCCTCTCCAGCAGCAGGGAGGAGAAAGCAAGATGCTGGTGGGCAGAGCAGTCCTTGAGCTGCGGTGGGGAAGGCTAGTGCTTCTCTCCATGGCAGCAGTGGCCCCCCATCTGGTGGCACTTGCCTGCAGGCACCCGGCTTGGGCAGTCCTGGGGGACACCGCAGCCACATAGGGAAGCACCAGGCCCCCTCGCAGCTCAGGCAGACAGGTAGGCCAGTGGGGGGAAGCAAGAGGCCCTCTATTTCTATAGGGTAGGAAAATAAAACTCCACCGAACTGTTTTACTTTACAGCGCCCCAAAGTCATTTGCTGCGTTCCAAAGTCATTTAAGACACATTACGCCGCCAGATGTGCTATAGCAGCTGGAATTAATGTGCAATGCACTGCCAAATTTGCAAACTCATGCAAACAGCAATGCCATGAAAGCAGTACAAAAGGCAGTACACTTGATCTGAGCCTTCAAGAGGCCGAGAAGCGAAATTTAACTCACTTTAAACCCTCTTTAAAGTGTCATCTACAAACAGCCCTTGGCAACAAGGGTGCACTGCTAACTCATAGCCATCTTATTGTCCATTGTAACCCCTCAGAGGGCACTTAACATGACTTAATGAGATTTAACATGGAGATGCTCATGTTTTAGGTGCCCTTAGTATGGTTTAAGTGTAACATGTAACTTCTCCCTTAATGGCCTAATCACCAGGCTAGGTAGAGGCTAGGTAGAGTCCTCCCCAAAAAACCTTCTCTACTTCCTCTGTTAAAGCTAGTACACTGGACAGCACACAGATTAAAATGCGTGGGGCTGGAATGAGTGAACACCACAGGGAGTCTGCCTCTCTAGCTCAGAGTGATAAGCAGAGGTGTAGTGAATTTACTGAGCACCCAGGCTGGTAGGGGGAAGCTGACTACAGCAGCGGTGTTGGGGGGAAGGAAAGGGAAGTCATACTTGGCTGGGATCTCTGCACACTGAGGAGAGCTCATACTGCTCCTGCTGATGCTTCCATAGTAGAATTGGCTCTGTCAGCAGCAGCACTATGGCACAGGCTCCCGGGGAATTACCCTTATTGCCTCATTTGTTTCCCCCCCAACCCCAATATGCTACTGGATGCAGAGCTGTTGCTGCTCTGGCAAAGGTTCCTGCGGGGGAGCATCATTCCACTTGTCCTATTTGCCCTCTCAACCCCCAGAGATACTGCTTGGTGCAGGGCTGCACTGTCTGGCTCCTAAAGATTCCCAGCAGGGTGTCTTCTGGTGCCCCATCATAGGCAGCACCTGGGGCTAATGCCCTGCTCACTCTTCTCCCTCATAAATTATTCTCATAATGATGGGTACTTCCCTTCAGTAGAGGAACTCCTTACCTATGTGGTGTTTTTGCACTTGATAGTCATTTGATAAAACATATAGACAGCAGTGGGGGCCAGAAAACAGGGACCCCCTCCCTTCCAGAGCTATACCTGTCTCACTGAGACACACACCTAGGCTTCCTCTGGCTTCTTTCATTTCACATACTTTGGCTGCCCAATGTACTGGTTTCAGCAGGAGGTGTAAAAGGTACTCTTGGTCCTAGCTATTAGGATACGTTGCTGGGAAGTAGCACAAATAAATTCAACCTTCCTTGACTGAGGGTAGAAGCCTAAATCTTGTTTCTCATGCTCCTAAAGCAGGTGCCCTAAGTACTAGATTTTTGGGCTAAAAGTAGGAAGGACCTCCTTCTTATCTGTTCTTCTGAGACTAAGACACAGTTACAGACTCTCCCAAGCTGAATAGGATTTAAAATCTTATTAGTAGCCCAAAATACCACTTAGCCATCTAAAAGTGAGGTTTGATTTAGGCCTTAAAGTATATATGAAAACACTGTGAACTAATTCACAGATCTTGCACCTGCAGCTATCTAAGCATTCCTTCCATGTATAGTCCTGTGCTGTCTGGCTTGAAACCTTAAGAGGTAAGGTTACATGAAGGCTAGGGACAGAATTTACACATAAACCAGTTTGAGTGATCAGAAAGTGGTTTAAATCTGTAACAGAACATAAGTTCAGTGCACATAAACCAGTTTCAAAATGGCTGAAACTGATTTAAGATAAATCTGGTTGAATGTAGATCACACATCTACTAATAAAAGTCAATCTGTTCTTATCAGACTTAATTGAATTAGGTCAAACTAGTTTATGAAATTTCTGTCCCAGACCCCAGCCTGGGAGAACATGGGGGTACTGGGAGCTGGGACTAGGGAGGGGGATTAAACTTGCTTCCATTGAGTACAGATTGGCCCTGCTAAAAACTTATTGCTGGCTGCAACTGTGGACTAAAAATCCCAGAGGCCCATGGAAGCAGGAAGAGGAAGTGATGGGCAACCTTGCAGAGTTCTGCTTCTGTAATTCTGAACTGCAAATCCCAGAGACCTTGGGGGCAGCAGGAATAGGAAGTGAACACACAGCCCATGCTGGGTATGCACCAGAGAGGCATGCTCTAGTACTCCGGTCTTCTGGCCTGATCCTCTGCAGGCATGTGGCTGCATTGCCTGAATCAAGTGAATGTCTGTCCAGTTGTTTCTCAGTTTAATCTCTGCAGTTTACACTAACCTGCGAAGACTGAATCGATTCAGCCTCGGGCTTTTTGACTTTTTGTACTTAGCCTAAGAGTTTTCTGTTCTTTTCTCCTTTCATTTGTGTTAGACATGTCACGAGAATGGTGTAACTCTAAGTAATTTTGCATTTCTGAATCTGGTTAAGACTGGATCCTACAAATGTAGAGGTGCACATTTTAATGAAAAACAAATGTAAATCAAACTTGATCAATTCCCCCCCACCAGCCCCCCCTCTCTCTCCAACAAAAACTGGTTTAAGTTTTGGATGAAAGTTCACTAAATTTGTCCTTTTATGTAACTCTATCCCTAGCATAGAGTAGATAAAAGGAACAATGTAAACATCCTTTATTATCGGTACATCTTTAGTTCTACGTTTTAAACATATTTAACTGTTCTGTTGGTTCATCTGAATAGCCACTCTTCACTGTAAACACTTTCAATGTTTATGCAAACTAAATGTCAGCCAATGCTAAATGCATTTGCAACAAGAAATATACCAAATTAAAATAATGGCGACAATATCTCTGTCAATATTAAAAGACTTTAAACTGCAACTGTATCCAAAACAAAGCAATCAACATCAAAGATAGGAACACAGATAATCTATCACATCTGTTTAGTTCAATGATAGCTTTAATTACTTTTATTCACCCATGGCTCTTGTATACAGATGCAATTTTAAATGTAGAACTGAGACATTTTTCCATTTCTCTAATTAGGATTTATTCACATGTGTAAACAAGCTCAGCATTGGCTTACCCACACACACTGGGGTTTTGAACTACGTGGCCTAACAAAACAAATCCTGACTGCTTGATGCATATTCATATGGTTGGTTTTACGGTGTCATATGGAAACTCCAGCCATAGCTTATTGACCAGTGACTTACTCCATAAATAGTTTTTAAAAGGGCATTTATCCACAACTGCCAGCATACTTTGCAGAGCCATTTCCTGCATAGGCAGTCAGCTATTCTCTCTCATTCATACCTCCTTGTGAGAATCCAGGGTGGAAACACATCTCATTTTCCCCCTTGCCCTGCCCTGTCCTGCCCTGCCCACTATCACACAGTTAACAGATGGAGTAAGACATCATTTTAGCAAGCAAACAAAATTACAAATAAAATTTGTCAAGCAGCCATAGCTGCCTGTTGGCATGGTAGTTGGCAGGGATTTTCTTAAAGGCTGTGCATTCATGGATGTGGTCTTTAGTTTGGCAGTCACTGGCCAGGATTTCTGCAAAGCATAGGAAAATGTATACAGGGTGCTTTCCTTCAAGTTTAATCTTTAAAATACCCGCTTACATATTAGAGACAAATGTGTTATTTTGTATAGTTATTTTTATTAAATGTTTAGTGATTACTTTACCTAATGTAGTAAATAGGAGGAATAAAAATCAAGCAAGTATTTCCCCTTGAAAGTGTCATCTTGTTTACTAACTTCTGTTATTTCAGAGTGGTATTACACAGCAAATGGCAAACTCGTTTAATGAATGTACATGTTTTGCAAACATTTATTTATTTTTTCCTCATAATTTCATGGCCACCAGCTTGAATTATCACCTATTCCAGTGGGGAGCCACACTTTTAGGCAGTTGTGCCATAAATTAGCTCGTACTCTCCCCTGAATGCCACTCCAGTACCATTCCTATGAATGATATGCTGCTCTGCTTTCTGCTCCCTGCTCTGTACTCTCTTCCTGATCATCTGTTCTGCTTTCTGCCCCATCTTATATGCCCACCTGACATGAACAACTGGTGCATCCTAGGTCTGGGGGGCACCAGATCACCAATGGGGGGGGTAGGGCAGATGTCCCCTGTGGCCAATTGCTGACGGGGGGTGGGGATCCCCCAGCAGCCGATCACCAAGCCCAGAGCCACCAGCAGTGAAACCAGAAGTGCATTTCTACCGGGACTTTCAGTTTCATGGCTGATTCTTCCAGGGGGTGCACACCCAATCTCAGGGGGTGCATGTGCACCCACATGCACCCCCCTATGCATTGCCAATGTCACCTGATTTGCCACTCTGTTTTCTGCCCTATCTGCCCCTGTGCTGCCTGTCCCCTCCCCAACCTGCTACATGCCAAATACATGGGCCATCTTTGCACTTGTGACATATGCTGCAGATTAGCCATCCCCAACCTTTTTTAAGGGTAGGTTATCTAATCTATCACCTTGTACATTCACAATAGTGGCCATCGTTTTGCAACAGTTCATCATGATGATAGACATCTACACAAGTTCTCCTATTGAGATTAATGGAGCTACTCATATAAGGTTTACTGTTACAAAGATTTTATAATTAAGTATAGTATCATTGTTTTTTGTCTAAAATAGATTTATGTATCTCACATGATCAAACTTCCCCCATCTAATATCCCACAGACAATTAAATCATTTTTAGAATGTTTTTCCTAATCACCAGTCTCTATGTTTCCATTTCCATTCTCTGACTCCTGTTTGGAGAAAGAACATTACTGTGTGCCATCGTAAATTATTCCCTTCCCTCTCTACCTTTCAGATACATTACTTTACATATACAGCCCTTAACTGTATCTTAATGAGGCTAAAGTCACAAATTCTGATTCACCAACTGTGTTATTTCAATTCTGCACCAGTATAATTCCATTGATAGAAGCCAAGTCGCATTGGTGTATAACGGGAAAAACAAATATGAATGAGGTATACAGTTCACCATATTCTGTGCTAAATTACAGCAGCATATATCCAGAACAACTCTATTGATATTGGTAAGAATATTATAGTCTTTCCCTAGTCTCCATTAAACATCCATTGCAATTAATTCCCAACCCCTACTTTCTTCTTTTTTTGGAGTCCATAGGAACTTTGTTTGCATAAACATACTAAGGCCCCATGGATAATCATAATTAAAGATTAACATATGACAACAATTGCCACTTTGTGCCATGTGAAATGTTTTAGTGTATTTACTATCTGAATAGGAAAAAATATTATTTTGTGATCATTTGGATTACAAGTTGATTTTTCAATGAGGACCTCTGAAAATGGCTTTATTTTAAACTTTTTATCAAAAGAAAAGATAAAATAACCCCTTCATCTATATTTGCAAATGTATATGGAATTATTATATAGGATATATAGGATACCTTATGCTTTGAAAATTGGCAGTGGAATTGTCTGGTTCTTAGTGAAAACTAACTAGAGTACTTAAGGGAGTGGACAGCAGATGAGATAAAAGAAAAAAAAGCCTGATTACAGAAGAGTCAGCACGGCACTGATGAAAAGAGAGCAAGTTATGAGGCTCACATGATTCTTAAAGCTTGCTATTAGTGGATAGTCCTAGATGATCATCCTAATCCTAAAGTTTTGGAAGAGGGGTCAGTGAAAATTCTATGAATTCTGAGTTCTCAGATGGCTTTTGGTAACTATAAGAGAATGACTTCACTTCTTCCTCTCCAATTCCTGTAAATTCCCTGATTTTCCAATCTCTCTTTCCATATATGCTCTCTTGTCAGACTCTGGAAACCACAGAAGAAACCTTCTCTATCGAGTTCAGAAACCAAATAATAGACAATAGGGCTTGCAGGGGTAGAAAGTGAGATTAAGGACAGCAAGAGTTTTGGAAGACATGCAGCAAACCACTTCTATCCAACTCATGCTTCTAAGAATACACAATTCCAGTAAATTTCACTGAATTGCCTCCAAGAGCTTCACACTGTCTGTTCTCAAGATAGAGTTTGGCAAAAACAATAAAGAAGTGCTAGAAGAGTCGTAAACTGTTTGATGTTTCTTCATTTGCTAATAATGTTGGTTTAATTTCAGCTTTGATGAAAAAAGTATTACTTTCATTAACAAGGTTACATCTTCTGGCTTGGCAAAAAAATACCAGGACACCTCTCCTGTAACTGAAATCTTGGATCTCTAGTTTATCTGATGCCCTTTTTTAAGGTTGACTGAGATGATGAGCCACAGCCCCATTCATATTTAAAAAGCAAATAGCAATCATAATTAGAGGAGTCCAATGAACTTGTTCCCTCTTGACTGCATTTTGCATAAAGTAGTAAAAAATGATGATTTCTTAACTTCTAATAAATATTAGTCCTTCTAACATGCCACAATTCAGGAACCCCTTCTCTAATTTGGCAGAAAAAAATTGTGCTGTCCAATGCCTTAAGTTCCTACTTTTGAGGATGATTTTTACCATCGGATGGACAAAAGATAACAAAAGTGGTTTATGTTTTACAATTGAAGCACAATTTTACCTTAACTATGGAGCAAGCAGGGCTACTTCCTAATTTTATCGTAAACACTCTTCTTGCTTACAGTGGTCAGAGTCTGTATGTCAGTGGAAATTTACCTGTTCTCCAACTTTTCTCCTAGGCAAACTCATTTCAAAAGTGTTGACAACCAAACTCCAACAACACATCTGCTAAAATACTGGATTTAAATAAGATCATGGAATGGAGGTAGTCCTGTATAAACTAGTGGATGTTCTCCTTCTGGCTATCCACAAAAGACTAACTTCAGATTGCTCAACCTGTAAATAGATATTGCTATGAGTCATAAGGTTTACCATGCAGCCTACCAGACATATAAGAATGATATTGAATAATACTAAAGTACGTTCTGCGATTCCTCACAAGGGATCCCAAATAGCAATGAATTATCATTGCCATTCATATTTTTGCACATAGTAGTCCCCAGGGTCATGTCACTAATTGTAACAACGTAAGAAGATGACTGCTTTCATGACAGATTCATAGAAAATATGGCTAGAAGGGGCCACAAAAGTCCATCTAGAACAACTACCGTATATTTGCGCATATATGCCACACCCATGTATTTCCCACGGTGGTGTATACATGGGGAGGTGGCGCAGCCTGGCCCGCCCTGACAGCGGTGGCATAGCCTGCCTGCCGGGGCCCAGTGGGGAGGCTACACAGCCTGGCCTGTCGTGGCCCCAGCCTCCAAGGCAGCAGTGGTGCAGCCCAGCCTGCCCTGGCCCAGCGGGGAGGCGGCGCAGCCTGCCCCAGCCCCGGCCCCATCCCCATGGTGGCGATGGCACAGCCTGTCCTGCCCAGGCCCAGTGGGGAGGCAGTGCAGCCAGCCCCAGCCCCCGCAGCAGCGGCGGCGCAGCCCAGCCTGCCCGGGCCCAGTGGGGAGGCAGCGCAGCCTGCCCTGGCCCCGGCCCCCACAGAGGAAAAAAGTCCACCAATAACCCACACCCCTGTATAGCCCACACCTATCCATTGTTTTTTTTTGTAAAATCACATATACCCCATGGGATATATGCATATGCATATGGTACTCCTCTATATCTGAACAAAGACAAATATTAGGGCTGTGTGATGCTTCAGGTGGTGATTCGATTCAGAGGAGATTGGGCCCAATTCAATGGCTGAATCTACAAATCTGAACTGAATTAGGAGACCAACTTAAAGGTCTAAATTGATTGAAAGCTCTTTGAATTTTTGGAAAAGATTCAGAGATCTTTGGTGATTCAAGCAGTGCTTGGTGGCTGTAGCAGTGAGCTGCAGCTGACTACAAGCTGATTAGTATTAAGGATGGGGGAGGGGTGGTGGGAGAGGGGACCATGGGGGGACTCCTGCCAGCCGCCAGACTCCCCCAGTCCTCCAGCCCCTCTGACCCTTGCCTGCTCCCCCAGCTCCTCTATGGCTGCCTCTGCCCACCCCAGCTCCCAGCATTTAAAAAAAAACCCCTGGTGCTCACCAGGTCCATTGGATGTGGGCCATCCCTGCTGCCCCACACTGCATGGGGGGCTCATGCCCCCCTGCTCCCCCAGCCCTCACACGGGTACCCCTCCCAGGCCAGCTCTGGCCCTTTAAGAAAAAAAAACAAGAAAAGCCCCAGGACTTACCGCTCCTGCAGTGGCCCTGAGGCTTCAGGGTCTTGTGCAGAGCCCCCTACATGGTGTGGGGCAATGGGGGCAGCAAGGATTGCCCCCCGCCAGCAGGAACAGTGAGTCTGGGGGTTTATTCGGGGTTGGGTTTTTTTAAAGGGCCAGAGCTGGCCCGAACGGAGCATCTGCAGCCAGGCTGGGCGAACAAGGGGGAGGGGGTTAGGGGGCTCATGCAGCATGGGGCAGTGGGGGGCAGTGGGTATCGCCTCCCTACCTGGCAGCACCCACTGAGTCGAACCTTTTTTTTTTCCAAAGTGCTGGGAGCTGGGGCAGCCATTGCCAGGGTGGGAGAGTGGGCAGAGGATGGCCCTGCCTGGCTGATTTGGAGATTTAGCACAGCCAAATCTCTGAATCAGATTTGGCCAAATCAAATCACTGTACCCCGAATCAGCTGAATCCTAATCCGATGCCAATACTGTCCTCTTCGCACAGGCCTAACAAATATCTAATCCTTTAAAAGCTCCCAATGATAGAGATTCCACGGTTACTCTAGGTAATCTGTTCTAGTGCTTAACTACCCTCAGAGTTAAAAGTGTCTTTTTAATATCTAACCTAAATTTCCCTTATTGTATTTTCAGTGAGTTCTTCCACTAATCATTTTTCATGATTCTGCTTTGTCAGAAATTGTATTTCTGACACATCAAAAAATAAACCTCACTCATTTTTTAACTCACAATTGGATTGCTATAACTCCATTTATCTAAGAATAGTTATCAAGGCAACTTTGACATTCCAAATGGCACAAACATGGTTAGCTCACCTCTTGAACTGTAAAGGTTGTTTATAGCACATCCCTCTTCCCCCACATCCTGCTCTGTGCCTTTCTTAAGCTCTCCATTCACCTTTACAGTCCAAATCAGGATTTATGGGCCAAGATATTTAAAACCCTCATTAGACTAACTTTGGACTGTGACAAGACTGTTTCCTTATTTATGACCCTGAAAGACAACAGTGCTCTTCAGGGACTGTGGAGCTGTTGGGGATCCAGATGTAAAGTGCTGGAAGACAAGTATTCCTGACATTATATGTCAGTTTGAGAAATTCCCTTTCAACTTGGAGAGGTAGCATAGTCCGGTAGATACAGCACTGGTCTGGGAATTCGGTGTTCCTAGTTTGGCCAGTGGCTTTGGTCAAATCATTATGCTTTTCTGTTTTCTTTTGGCCATCTCATCATTTCAGTCATAGGCTCTTAGGGCCAGTCATTGTCTTTAACTATATGTCTGTTCAGTGTTTACCAGGGTAAAGTCTTCATTTCAGTTGGGAGTTCTCAGATTATTGTAATACAAAAAATACATAATAAATCATGCCAACCTAACTAACTTTCTTCAGGCCCCATGTCAAAATCTATTTCTTAGCTTTCAAGAACCAGAGGGATGAAACTGAAAAGAAAACAAATGGACACAATAAATACATCTCATAAACCCATTCATGCTTAACTTGCTAAACCATGAGAGAAATGCAAGTTTTATTGGTATTTCTGTATAGAATCGTATATAGTTCTTTACACTAGCATCTAGATAGAATAGTTATATATACCACACAATTATAATTTTGCAGGTAGGAGTGCTTTCACTGCTTGTTATTAAGGTTCCCCAGAATCTACATCATAACATACATAGGCCCAGATCATATCCAGCTTTTAAGATGTCTTAGTGGCATTTATGCAGTTTTTAAGCATCTAAGTCACTAAATGCAATCCTATTCCATATTGCTCCAAAGTTATCAAACTGCTAATATGCCTAGATCCATTATATATCTCATTTTAGCTTGAAAAGTTCCCAAGGTAACTAGACCTTTGCTAATGAGCACGCTCAGAACCAAGCCTTAAGAGGCCTCTAGGTGCCTTTCTCCTACCCTATCTCTGATGCCTTCCGGTTCCATCTGGGAGGCTCATACATTTCACCCAACTCCCTGA
Organism: Caiman crocodilus; assembly: GCA_030014935.1. Lineage (NCBI taxonomy): Eukaryota > Metazoa > Chordata > Crocodylia > Alligatoridae > Caiman > Caiman crocodilus. The sequence goes on along the minus strand of JAGPOW010003648.1, from coordinate 27,118,944 downwards.
TACCTTAGACAGAACCACATTGGGACATACTACATAGAGGGTATGGAATCTCCATCTTTACAATTTTTTAAGAGCAGGTTAGATACTTATCTGAAACTTTTAGATTGGGACAATCCTACCCTGAGCAGGGGATTGGACTAGATCTCCCAAGGTCCCTTCTACCCCTAATTTTCTAAGATTTTATGATTCCCACTTCCTGGACAAATTCCCCAATGGCTAGGCTATTGGGAAAAGATGGGTGTGCCCTCTTCCACCTTATGCTGCGCTTTTTACTGAAGCCAGTGCTACTTTTGGTTAGGCCTGATGGTTCAGATAGGCCTCTTTCCTCTAAGCTATCCAGATCCCATGTGATGGAAGTACCCTCTTGCAGCTTTGAATTACACATGGGAGTTCAAACATACCCCCATGCCCAATATTTCCTACTGATAGCCTGGAACCATTTTTCTGTCTAATGCTTATATGGTCTGGAGCCATATAAGGTGCCTAGTAAAAGAATGGGAGAGTTATGTGCCTCCCAAGACAGAGAAGACTCATTCTTCTAGGCTAGGGACAGAAGTCGCACATAAACTGGCTTAAGTGATCAGAAACTGGTTTAAACCTGTAACAGAACAAAAGTTCAGTGCATGTAAACCAGGTTCAAAATGCTTGAAACTGGTTTAAGATAAGCCTAGCTAAATGTAGCATCAGTCTTAACTGATTTAGGTCAAACTGGTTTATAAGACTTCTGTCCTAGACCCCTTCCTGTTTCAACTTAAATCTAAGTCCCCCAGTATGTTTTCCAGCCCTGGGCTAGGCTGTTCTATCTGTTCCAGAAAGCAGGGATGGCCCCAAACCTCTGCTTCCTAGTTGGAGCAGTGAAGTCTGGCTTACTGACCTCACTGCCTGGCTTACTTCCCACTGCCCCCAGGAAAACCCCAGCTGAGGTCTGAGGCCAGGGAGGTGGGGTTAAAATTCCCTTCCCTAAGTATGGAGCTGCTCTTCCCTGCTTGCTTACTGCTGGCTGTGACTATGAATTACAAATGGATTACAAATCTGAGGCAGTCGGAAGCAGGAAGCAGAAATGATGCACAACCCATGCTGTGATTTTAGACTGTAAATCCCAGGTACCCCAGGGGCACAAGAAGGAGGAAGCAAACACAAAGCCCATGCTGGCTATGTGCCAGACAGCCATGCTCTAGTGGACCCCAGCTTCTGGCTAGACCCACTGCAGGCATGTGGCTATATTTCCTGAATCTAAAGTAAATGTATGTTCATTTACTTATTGGTTCAATCTTTCCAGCTTAGGCTAACCTGTGGAGATTGAAAAATTGATCCTTGGGCTTTTTGTCTGCCTGTACTTAGCCCTGAAGTGAAATACTTATTTTGAGGGGCAAAAAATGCATAGGCTTAGCCACCTGATAGGTAGGACAGAATCTAGCTTGTAATTTATGCAAGCCTATGGATTTCCACTGTTATTTTAGGTGCAATATGAATTAGGTAATTTTGGCAAGCATGCTTCTACATGCATCAGTGCAACCTTATTGACTTTACTGGAGTTGTACAAGTCTAACTCAGACCAGTATTTCTTTAAATGAGTAACTTGCATGTGTGGGCAATGGGAAAGACAATGTGTGAATCATATTCAGATTGTTAATTATGCCCATAAATAGGAAATCTTTAGTTCTAGCATAAAATTTGGTGACACTAAAGTCTTTTCATGTTCAGGGTACGGCTTTTTTAATTATGTGACAAAATTATTGCGGAAATTATTAGCACAGCGTACTCTGAGGCACATCACTAAATTAGGTTCAAAGAAAGATTATTTATTTATATGTACAAGAACAGCATCTGCAATTACTCAAACAAGGATGAAAAAAATCACAAGGACTACTAATTCTCATGCTTCAGGTCATAATTAAGCAACAGCTGGAGTCAGGAAGAATTTTCCTCTATGGCAGTATATTGCACAATTCAATGCATTATGGAGATTTCATGCCTTCATCTTAGCCATCTGTTGCTGGCTACTATTGAAGACAGCATACCAAACTAAATGGTCCATAGGTCTGTTTCAGTGTGATGATTATTATGGTCATGCACAGGTATACCCACAATAACATTCTTGGACTTTGTCGGTCATTGTGTGGGTGTTAATGGTTGACTCTTCATTCTCAGTTTTCTGCCTACTTTGGACAGACTGGAAATGAATACCAGCTGAGATTGTAGCTGAATCCAGAACCAATTTCTGGTCAAATAGGGAGGATGTGGAAGTTCATGAGAGTGTTTTAATGAATAAAGATAGATGCCTTGCAACTATTCACCAATCCATGACAGCCATCCATGAGACAGAATGCTGTCAGTATGGTTTTCTGTTTTTATAATGGCTTGCCAACCCCTTCATATATCTGTACCTAGATGACTAACAGGAAAGCTTCTAACATCATATGCACCAACAAAGGCAACAAAAGATCATATAGTTCAGGGAACTTGAGACAATGAGAATGCGGGGGAGCACTTAATAAAACAAAATATAAATAGGAATGACTTAAAAGCTTGCATTTAAAAAAAAATAAGTTTGTAGTGAAATAATATGAAAGATCAGTTTTGCAATCTTTTATTCATGTAAGAAAAGAGGACAGAAGAATTTGGCCTGAATTTGAACAAAAGGCAGGAGGTTTTCAGCTGCTCTTTAGTTTCAGACTCATAATTCTTAAATAGCTGATATCTTCCAAAGGAAATTCAGCAAAGGCATTTGAATAATTTTTGATCTAGGTTGCTTGCTTAAGCCTGCCCTTTTCACTACCTAACCTGTATACTGGTTCCTACTCTTAAAGTGGGACCCTGGACTACAATACCCTATCTACTAATCATAATTGCTCAGCAGACTGAATTTGAAACTTGGAAATCTTCCCTTAGGAGATGTGCAGATATCTTACTTGAAACAAAATACTGTTTATTTTGTTTCACAAAAGAACACAGGAAAAGCATAGCATGAAAAAAGTAGTTTAACACAATGAAAATCTTGTACCTATGTGCATTCTGCCTATAGTCTTGGGTAACCATCTCACTCAAGCACTCCTACATCTACAGCATGGATTCACCTTACCTCTAAATCCTCTTTCCTGTCTTCAGGAAGAATGTCTATTTTATAGGTAAGACCTTTGTCCTTGCCTGTGTTGCTTGATTCTGGTTAAACTGATTTGGGCACATAATTAGGAATCCAAAGATAGACTTAGAAATGATCAATTTTCCATTGACTTGGGTGCTTGTGGAACAGCTGCTATCATGCCATTGTTCCTCCTGCATATGTATAGACTCCACTTAAATCAATTCATTTTACTCATATCATTAAAAAATACAATGATAATGCAAAAAGATGGAGTAGATTTAGGGCACCTCCAAATTCTTCATCATAAGCACAAATGAGATATTATTTGTTATGTATACTACTTGTATGTAAAAATTTTAACTGAATGGTTAAGATGCTCACCAGGAAGCCAAAGACCTGGCTTCTATGCTTCCCACATTTACCCAGAGAGGGTGTCAACCTGCATCTTTGTGACTTCTCAGCATAGTGCTTTAAGTAGCATACCAGTCATTACCTGGACTCTTCTTCAGTGCTCCTACTGAAGCTGAGCACTGCTCTTTGCATTCAATAGTCAATGGATAAAATGCATGGAGAGCAATGCAGCAGGGAAGTTTTTTGCCTAGTGAAAGCAGGGGCCCAGGATACATCCCAGGCTCTGCTACCTTCCAGACCAGCATTCAGTTCACTGTGTCACATGCTTTCTGCCTTGTTCTATTCCTCCTGGTTTCACATATCTTCTATGCTTGGCTGCCCAGGGGGCCAGCTTCTAAATACCCCTGGAGGACTTAGAAAAACTGCCATTTAGAGGCACAAAAGGAAATAGGATTCTAGCCTTAGATGGGCACCTACAAGGATAATTTGGATTTGGCCTTCCTGGTCTGTCAGAAACTATAAACAAAGATGTTAATGATATAAAATAAGGACCATTCAAACACATAGCCAAAACATTTCATGTGTATAAGTGATCATTTGAAACCAAATACCTCCACGCTTTGTAGAAATTCGGAGCTGCATCCAGGTAAAATGTAGCAAAATTGTATCCATGACTTAATCTGAAGCAAAAGTCTGGATGCATTTGGTTTGGAGAAGCTGAATTTTGTATTTAGATTTTACTTGTGTTATGAGGCTTATTTTTGAATGTGTATGGGTAAGACAGTAAAGGCCTGCATGGAAATGGGTTTCGTGAGGAAGGGGGTTTATGTCCATTCATTACTTAGCCTATACTGTCTGGGGTACCACTCGGTATAAAGAGAAGGAAAAAATTGTGCATATATTGATTCTGGATTGTGGCACAGGGAAAAAAAGTAGGAACTGCATTGTCTTTTATAACCAACTGGCATACATTTCACAGTTTCCAGAAGTAATATAAGTTACTGACAAATATTCATATCGAGAATAGTCTCTGTTGTATTTATTTCTGGTAGAATGATGAAAGACATTGAATGAAGGCCAAGTGTCAATCCTACTTAGCCACAGTGTGGTGAAATAATAAAGCTTTGCTGATCCAAATGAATACATCAGTCATGTCTGCCTTCTCAATAATTAAATATTTAATAACCTTTGTTCTTCTGCCACAAAACCTTGTGGTGAACAAACTTTGAAGCAGCAAGATCACTTTAAACAGAATAGAGAACTGTTTTGTATGAATTCTCGCTAAAATTAACTCCTTATTTTTGTAAAAAACACTTTTGAGTGATTATGCCACCTTGTGCCATTGCCAAAAGTTTGCACTTCATTCTTTCTGTGGAGTGACTACTTTTTCTAAATAAACCCTATACAGTTATAATAGTTTTAGAAGGGCTTTTATAGTCCGTGTCAATGGTCTATTGATACATTAGACTACATAAGGGAGGGGTAATGCCCGACAAAGAAGCATATTAAACTCCGTGGTGTAATCTGTCCGGTGGAATGGTGGAAACCCATGCCTCAAAGCTTCTGAAACTGGAATGGATAGACCATCAGAAAATATTTATTAGGAAACAGTTCTTCACTGTAAATATATGGACTAGATCGCATATAGTAATAGACTGCTTAAGTCTGTGGTTTTGTTATAAAGAAAATATGTCATAAACCTCTCTTTAAGATCAGTTTTTCTTCATTAAAATTTCACTGGAAAAACTATACATCTGTCACCTTCTTCTAATAAAGTAAGAAAAATACATGACATTTGATACTGAGATCCTCAGATAAAAGTGCTCTTGTTTAATTTATCATTCTCATATCAGACACAAAAATTCCCTATGTCACCCTCCAAGCGGGCCTTCCTTTACATACTAACTCAAATATGACAGAATTTCTGTGCAATTCATTTTTAATACTTGGCAGCCTCAAAATGATCAAATGTTCCAGTTTTTCATACAATATTCTAGTAACCCTGTAACATCTTTCACACCACCATAAATGTCCCAAGTTTACTTTCCTCAGTGAAAACCATTTGTTTTATATATAACTCCTAAATATTCAAGAACCACGTAGAGTTGGATCTTTGAGGAGAAGGACAATAGGATGGAAGCACAGATGAAGCAAATCTGGATGTATTGGAGAATTGTGAGGAAGAGAATTGAGATCTTTATCCCCTTTCTCCAGGGCTCACCACACTACTACCCCCTCTCTTTGGGGTTTACCGCAGTACTATGCCCTTCTTCAGGGGCTTACCACGCCTGCACTGGGCTTCTTAGTAGTACCTCTCCTCTGGGGCAGGCTTGCCACACTCACACTGGAACTTCTCAATAATGCCCCTTCTCTGGGACTCGCCGGGCCTAACTTGGGCTCTCCAATACTGTTGTCCCCTTTGTAGGGCTCTCCTTCTAATGCTGCCCCTTTCCTGGGGCTAGGGTCTATGTACCCCCCTATGCTGCACCCTCACTGGTGCTGGGGCCCAGCATGACTGTGGGTCCCCCCTGAGGCCTCCTCCAACCCTTAATAGCGTCACCCAAGCCACCGGTGTAATACATAACGAAGCAAACACAAGCCTCTTGGCTACAACTTAACTTAAGGCCGCTTGACTATAACAACATTGCTCCCATGTCCTGGAGCCGCCACCCTTTACTCGGCTTGAGTAGTACCAGCGGTTCTCGCCTCTTTGCTTCAGGAGCTCCTCTCTGTCTGGCTGCTGGCAGGTAACTGCCAACCTGGCCTGAGCCCCTGGGCTTTATGAGGGCCAGGCCCTGCCCCTTCTGGTCAGATGAGTTCCTGGTTGCCCCAGGCAACCCACAGCTGTGCTCGTTATTCCCTGCCAGGGCTCTTTCTCCCTGGCAGTTTCCCCTTTGTAGGAGCAGAGCACCGAGGTGCCCTGTGACACCATGAGTAAGGCGCATGCCTGAGACAGGGTTCAGGGCTTGGAGATAACAAGGCTACAACATTCTGGATTGCAAAGGCTCTAAGAAACACTGAACCCCTAGGAGAGCCCTGGGAGGTTATTTTAATTTAGCTCTATCCTCAGGCCTGTTCAAATTCTGCTTTGGACTTCAGCACAGCCAGGACTAGGGAACAGCAAAGGTGATTTAAAGTTCCCTTACCTCTTGCTCCCCTTAGACAGATAATTCTGTTCTGAATCTCTTGGAGCTGCAGGACCAAATGACACAACTGGGTTCACCCGGAGGATGCACAAACATTTCAGATTATTGCATTGTGTAAATCAGTGTGTCTTCTCCCCTTGGCACTCTGCTTTCTTCTACCACTCCTATGGGTCAGAAAGTTAATGTAGCTGTTATGTTTCAGTTTTACGTGTGTGTTTGTATACTCCTGCCGTTAGGTGAAGCAATGCCATATTATGTTATTGTGTTTGTCTTCTGTTGCTGCTTGTTATGCTTCAAGAGTATTCAGTTAAGCCTTTTGTCTGTACAGTAAAAACAATTGCCCTGGTGTCTCCTGTGTGCTCTCACTTGGAAAAAGAAACCCCTTCAATGCACAGGCAGTGAGGTTCAAGTTAGTTGCATATGTGGGGAGGGGGGCGAGGGGGGAAGAGTCCCAGGCATCAAGTTAGGATGGGTGCTGGAATCCATAGTCCTAGCAGCATACCCATACCAGGAACGCCAAAACAAGCCCTGACTGTAGCAGTGGCTGCTGCTTCTTTAAGAGCAACAGCCAGAGTGGGAAGGCACTTACTGGCAGTAGCAGCAGCAGCAGCTCAGGCAGGGACTGTTTAGGAATTTCTGGCCTGGGTAAGACCACTGCCCCCAACCCCGATCTTGGAACTTTGCCTGCCCAGCATTGGCGACACGTAGGAGGTGAATGAAGATGCATGTGCATCCCCTGTGATTGGCTGTGCACCCCCTGGAAATGCCAGCCATGAAACCAGAAGTGCCACCGGTCAGCAAGTTCCCCCCCGCAGTCAGCAATTGGCCTCTGGGGACCCCCCCAGTTGGTGATTGGTGGCTGGGGGACACCCCTCCCCATTGGCGATTTGGTGCCACCCCAGACTTTGGAGGCATCAGTCACCCATGTCCCCAGAACCTCCCTTGTGCCCTTCCCTTCTCTCTTGCCACTCTCTCACAGGGTTTGCCCTAAGAGCCAACTCTGCTTCTTGTGCCACTGCTCTAAAAACTTTTCTTTTTATAAATCTCTTCTTTTTTTTCCCTGCAGTGCTGAACATGTATCACTTTTCTCACTGCTTTACTAGAAAGTTAATTTCAGCCACTATGACACTTTAGCAAATTCATTTATGGCTAACTAACTTCTTTGTACTCTGTGTATATCATGTAGATCGACAGCATTGGAATTCTGAAAGAACACCCAATCATACAAGTTTCATAGTTAAAAGGTCTTTAGAGAAATGATGATAATAAACCAGAATATTAGCCAACACATGCCTTTTCCTTCTGTGTAACTGTATGTGGGTAGATAAGTCTTTCACCTCTATATTTAAAATCAAATGAAACATATGTTCATCATGCTTTTCATCTCATTAGAAGAGAATTACTTCATTTCTTTCTCCTACGTTCTCAGCCAGTGTTTGCTTCTTTATAATTTTTAGCCTCCTCCAATGAAGGATGAAGAGCAATGGTGTTAATCCTGAGTTTAGAGGCTGACAGCTATGGCAAATAGTACCAAACATTTACAATTTCATATAAAAACATGTATGAAATATTTATCTTATAAAGTGATGTAAATATTGTATGAGTGTATGGTGTGATATCACGGGTTTTTTTGGCTCTCGGTGAAGATTTTCCTAACAATGTAACCACTTTAAAAATCATGCTGATAATACCTTTATACTCTGCCACTTCATAACACACACTCTTTCTCTCCCTGTCACCTTCTCTCACTTATATATATCCTCAAACCTGCAGGTACAGGAATAGACCAAACATTTTTTTTAAATGACTAATGATTTCAGGTGCTGAATTTAGGACTGCTTTCATGAACATAATTTTCAGAAAATGATGAGCATTCACTGGCTGAGGATCCAGGAATTTGAAACTCTTAGTCAGAGCCTAGATTATCCAGGGGGAGAGAGAGAGAGAGAAAAGCATGTTTTGACTGATTGCAAATTAATGGGATCAGCCATAAAACTCTCAGTAATTCTGGAGAGGAAAGCTACATATTCTACTTACGATATCTAAACACATGAAGATTTGAAAATTGATACTGAAAAAGGATTTCCTAAATAAATAACTGAATCTTATGACATTATTAAAGTTTCTATTACATATATAGGGAAAAAAAATCTTTTCTTAAAGAGAAACATTGACATGCCTACAGAGTCAGCTTGGTATACGTTTCCGTTCTTCTTTATATTATCTTGTTGAGGGAATGCATAGCTGGTTTCTGCTTAATAGTTCTCTGTGTGCATATATATGAGAGTTATATACCAACTAACTGCCACTTTTGCATTAGAAATAGGAGAATAAGGGAAGAAAACAAACAGCCTACAGTAACGTCAGAACAGGTTAAGGATTACTTAGAGAAGCTAGGTACTTTCAAGTCAGCAGGGCTTAATGGTATGCATCTGAGAGCAATGAAAGAACTTAATTTCAGGGGCATTAGTTACCTTCTTTGAAAACTTGTAGAGATAGGATGAGGTCCTCCATGAGTGGAAGAAGGAAATATGGTGCTCATCTTTCAGAAGAGGAAGAAGGAGGATCTAGGGAACTACAAACCAGTCAGCCTGACCTCAATGCTCAGAAAGATAATGAAACAGGTCCTCAAGCACCTAGAGGTGAACAGGAACCGCCAGCATGGATTCACCAAGTGGAAGTCATGACTGATCTACTTGATTTTCGTTTATGATAAGGTGACAGGCTCTGTGTGGAGCTGTACAGGTGATATATCTTGACTTTCTAAAGCCTTTGAAACTGTATCCCATTACATTCTCATTAACAGACTAAGGCGCACACATTGGACTGGAATAGTTTAGTCAGGGATGATCCTGGCTTGAGCAAGGGGCTAGACTAGATAACCTTCAATCCTTACTTTCCTATGATCCCATAATATTTGTGATGCCATTTAGATTTTGCTAGGATTGGTTTGTTTTAATTTTGCTTTGAAAATTCTAAGAAAATTGATCAAGCTTTTTTTAATTAGTTTTTGGCTGGTTGGGTTTTCGGGTATTTTAGTTGTCAGCAGTCACTTAAATGACACTATTTTTAAGAGAAATCATCTGAAGCATTGGACTTTTTTGTGTCCTCGTTATTTACAAAAACGACTCCACATGTGCATACAAATCTTCCCACAGTACAATGCTACATATGTTCAAAATATTTGAGAGGAAACTGGATCCTTCCTAATTATAATAAAACCCTCAGGATGGGGCTGGGAGGCGAAAATCTCTTCAAGGATCTCCCTATAAGATGCCTGATTGTTCTGCTGCATTATGGGAATCTTCTAATGATCGGCAAAGCCCATTCTTAAACTCAATAGATATCTAGAAGGTAAGGGCCATATGCAGAGAAGCTTTGTGCCTTTGAACTGACTTTGTTACCCCATGGTTTTCATTGTATTCACTGAAATAGCAGGGAATTATCTATACCTCTCCTACCTTCTCTCTCTCTCTCTCTCTGTGACTTCCCCTCTCCCCCTCCCCCCATCTGCTAATACTGGCGTTCATTTGCAATCTTTCTGGATTCATGCCAGATCATCCATCTAGCTTCTTCACTGTGTGGTGGGCACCAGATTCCTGACTGGTGCTTTTAGGTAGTCTGCCTACTGAGCTGATGGGAAGCCTGGAGCCCTGGGAATGCCTACTCATAAGCTTGCAGGCTCAAGGTTCTTCAGGGTTAGATTTGTCAAGGTTACCATGACCTTTATCTCTAGGGCAACAGGCTTGACAGATTGCCCTATAAGCTGTAAAAGAAAAAAAATTAACTTTTTAAGTTTTCTTCTAATTCAGAACAAAAACAAATTTCAAATTATCAAACTACTCCATGCAATGAAATTAGTCTTCTCCATACATTTGTACCAGCAAACACTGTGCATTTCAGATTTAATTTTGAACTTTAAATGATTGCATATGTAGTAGTAGTGATGTGGGGTGAGGGGGGAGGGAAGAAATGGTTTGCTTAAAAAAAACAACCTTTAAAAGCAGAAGATACCTAAAAATATTTTAATTATTATTATGCTTAATCTTGGGATTTTAAAGTCCATCTCACAAGAGTGCCTGAGACCTGATGTTTGACTCTGGGGCATGGCAAAACTAGATCTGGCCAGGACAGTATATGAAACTAATTTACACTTCATTGTGCCTTCAGAGCTGCTTCTAAACCCTTGTATATAAGAAAAGAACAAATGGGCTTGTTCTCTATGTATTATATCTGTATGCTAGCAATAATTACAGTGTTGTGGCTGAGATGACATCTGAATGCTGTACTACAGCAACTACAAGGTGGTCTAAAAGTCTGCATGGCTCATTTCACATTTCAGTAACTCTTTAGGAGTTTACAGTACTCTAATAATTCTTTAAGAGTGTATTGTGTAAACTGCCAGAACAAAGGTTTTGAAAGTCCAGACCATCAAATAATGTGCATTTGCTTATTCCTACATTTAACTCTTACTCATGATTTTTATCAGTACTAATGTAGGTCTGTTGTCATCTATTTAATATTTAATTTCTGTTTCATAAATTAATGCAATGAATGCATTTGTTTTCATACACCCATCACACTGAGCTGTGAAGTACCAATATTGTTAAAGGGACCAATAGTGTGTCCTTGTTGCTAAGAAGGCTAATGGTATACTGGGCTGCACTAGTAGAAGCACTGCCAGCAGATTGAGGGAAGTGATTATTCTTCTCTATTCAACACTGATGAGGCCACATCTGGAGTACTGTGTCCAGTTTGGGGCCCGTACAGAAAGAATGTTGACAAATTGGAGAGCCTAGTGGAGTGCAAATGGTTAGGAGGTGGGAGAGTGCAAATGGTTAGGGGGCTGGGGTGCATGCCCCTTAGTCTTATGAGGACAGGCTGAGGGAAAAGGGCTTATTTAGTCTGGAGAAGAATAAGGAGGTGCATCTACACAAGATACTTTACTGTGCATTAGACTAATCTAATGCCTAGTAAGGCATCACCGTCTACAGAAATTACTGGGCAGTAATTAGTTTAGATTAGATTATAGATACAGGTACTAGAAATCAGCACATTAAACTAATGCACCAAAGAGCACATGTAGACACTGACCAGGAGCAAATTGTTCCTGGTCAGCCTAGGCAGCAGGGAGCTGTAGGGGGCAGGGAGAGCTGTCCAAGCTCAGCAGGATGCTGCCTTCCAGCAACATGGAGATCACGATATGTCCCAATATCCACATGGCTGGGAGGCAGCTTCCTGGCAGCCAGGACAGTTTCTGACTGCCCTGCAGAAATCAGAACCACCTCCATGCCCCCTTTCAGCCCAGGCTGGCACCTGGGAGAGCCTGGAGCTGTGGGGGCAGGGCAGGGCAGAAGCAGCGCTGGACTTAACCACTGCCACTGGGAACAAAATTACTCCCAACAGATGTGCTTTCATATGTGGGCAGAGCTGCAGTTTAATGTGCCTGAATTTTCTGCACAGAAAATTCAGGTGCATTAATTTCACATGTAGACGCGCCTGGGGGGATTTAATAGCAGCCTTCAACTACTTGAAAGTGGTTCCAAAAAGGATGAAGCTAGACTGTTTTCAGTGGTGGCAGATGACAGAACAAGAAGCAGTGGTCTCAAGTTGCAGTAAGGAAAGTTTAGGTAAGATATTAGGAAGAACTTTCTTAGTAGAAGCAAAAATTATATTTCATAGTTTCATAGTTTCATATAGTTTCATAGTAACTAGGGTCAGAAGGGGCCTAGAGCAGGCCATCTAGTCTGACCCCCTGCCAATGGCAGGAAACAAGTG
>JAGPOW010003648.1:27091921-27106484 GCA_030014935.1 Caiman crocodilus | reverse complement strand
GACCCGTCCACCACCACTCTCTGGGAGCACCCCGCCAGCCAATTCCTGACCCACTCAACCGTGTAGGGGTCAATGCCACAGCTCCCCATCCTTTTGACCTCAAATTTTGTTCACCTCAAACTTTGTTCACCTCAAATCACTGGAACAGTTTAGCCAGAGAGACTGTAGAATCTCCATCCTTGGAGGCTTTTAAAACCTGGGTAGGCAAAGCCTTGTCTGGAATGAGATAGTTGGGGATGGTGCTGCTTTGAGTAGTGGGTTACACTAGATCACCTACTGAAGTGCCTTCCAGCCCTAATTTTATATAATTCTATGAATATGCATTTATCAATAACTATGCTTATATTCAGTGCATTTAAAATTTGACTGCATTTCAGACTATGTTATGAAAGAAGATGAAAAAAGAACCCCTATCTCCATTACCTTCTCTTGGCACTGAGATGCTACACTTCTTAACAGCAGTTATATATGGGGAGCCTGGTAGCCATTCTCTAGTAGCCCTCTCTGTTCTCTACTGTTCACTAATGACACATGCCACACTTATCGCCAACATCCATTAGTCTACACTTTTTAAAAATTTTGTTACTTTTCCAGCATCATCAAATCACACTGGACAATAAAATGACCAGCTACTTAAACACCTTTATGCAATGTGTAGGATTAAGAATTGTGTTACCATGGGGAGATTCAGAATGAGTATCATGGAGTTCTCATGCTACAGTTATAAAGCCATTCTCAAATTTATCAAAAATTATAGATAACAATTTCCTAACTCACAGCATTGCATCTAACAAAAGAGAATTTCATATTAGGCCTTGCCCTGATTGAAAAAGAGGAATTAATTACAGAGCTAAAATATAAAGAGTAGCTTAGCCTCCTAGATATTACTTCCATCAAGCAACAGTCAATATCAGTCAACAGACTGTCATACTATGTAACTTGCTTCATGTTCAAAGGGCATGCTGTCTGAGGGCAGGTGCACAGGCAGGGGGAAGAAGTGTCAAGGAAACTTGCTCTGCCAGCACTCACCAGCAAGAGGAGCTGGAGAGCAGCTGACAAGTGCTGTCATCCTTCTCTGCAACTGTGCTGGGAATGACAAGCCAGGTGGGATCCCCCTGGGTGAAGGAACTGCTCCTCCAACCCATGTGCATATTAAAGGAGACCCTGTGAAGGGCAAAGTGAAAGCAGGAATGGCAGTGCTTAGACTCTCCAGGGACCCCATCAGGTGCTTTTATGCATATAATTGTCCTCCCCTCAGGTTTCTGAATGAATTTCTTCCACCATCTCTCCCTGTGTCAAAGAAATAAAGCATGTTACTTGAGTGTTTGCTTACAATGAGGGGATTACACATTACAATTAGATCATGTTAAGAGCACTTACAACTTGAATGATCACACATTATGACTCATTACCATGTGCTAAATGCCTTTTAGGACTGCATCCAGACATACATGGACATTTAGTTCCCTGGCAACAACTAGCAGTGGTGCACCTTGCACTGCCATTGTTTGTGCCATGTGCACTCTGGCATGCAGCAAGATACCACCAGTGTAGTAGGGGAGGCTGAGGTCAGCACTGGGCTGGCCCCAGCAGCTGTACATGGAGTCCTGGAGGTCTCCCATGGTTGCAGCAGTGGTAATTATGCCACAAAGAGCCTGGCTGGCAGTGAGGGGTGACTCAGGCCAGCCAGGCACTGGCTTTGGGCAGCACATGTTGCCACCACATGCACCGCTCCACTTTTTTTCTGTATTTTTTTGACCCCTGGACATCTTGTGGTAGTCACACCCCTTACAGCTGATTGGCCAAGGGACTCTGCCCCACATCAAGGGTCTGGGGATGTTCCAGTGACCACCCTAACCTGATCCTTGGGCTGAAGCTGAGCTGCTGCCTGTGCTAGCTAATACTCAAATCTAATATGAGTCTCCCCCCACCACCCCTTGTCAGCCCCACCTATTACTGTTGATTGGCCTAGGGACTCTACCACACATCAAAGGACTGGGGATGTTCCAGTGACCATCTTACCCTGATCCTGGGGCTGAAGCTGAGCTGCTGCCTGTGCTAGCTAATGCTTAAATCTAATATGAGTCTCCCCCCGACCCCTTGTTGTATGAGAGGGGAGGGGAGAGGAAAACTTGTATTTGAGTAACTATGGTCTTCAATAAATATTTCCATTCAGTACTTCAGCAAAGCTGAAGAATGTATTCAGATAAAAAATAATGATGATGAAATCCCTTTTGTTTGAACAATAATTATGAAGGATGTTAAATGATTACTTAGGCTATTTTTCCATTTGTGAATGCTCAATTGTTTAAGGCCCAATCTGTGCGGTTAAGTCTGCTTTTCCATAAATCATGGAACATGGGTAATTTACAGGGGACTAAAAGAAAGGTACTCTTATGTCAATATTTAAAACAGGGTAAATAGGAAGATCCAGATGAATAAATATATTCTTGTCAGATCAACATCAATTTTGGACCACATTGCTGAACAGCTTATATGAAGAATAAAATGATTGTAATATAATTAATGTTAAGCAATATGGGTCTATAGAAAATAGATTTTTTTCAATCTAACAATATATTTTTGATGAAATCACAAATTTGACAAAGATGTTTGGCATAGTATACTTACCCTTCTGTAAGGTATTGGACATGGTAATACCCTGTTAAACTTACCTGGTTCCCTCCATCTTTCCTCATTTGATTTGCACTCCAACATTCTTGTCATCTTTGTGTCTTGTTTCTGATCCTTTCCAGTTTCTCTTCAACTTTGTAATATGTAGTGCCCCAGATGGGACACAGTTCTCCAGATGATCCTAACCATCACTGAGTACAGTGGTGTTAACAACCCCAGTGTGTTGCATGCAATACTTCTCTTAAGGCAACCCAAAATTATATTTTTCAGTACTGCTTTTAATTTTAATCATATTCTCTAAAGTATTTCCAAATGTTCCCATCTGTTGCCTACAAATTTGAACTGTATATTCTCTATTCCTGCATCAAAGTCATGAATAAACGTGTTAAACAGCCCTGCACCCAGAACAGATCAATGGGGATCTTCACTTGAGACCTGCTGCCAGCCTGACATTGATGGACTAACAGTTGCCCATTGTCTGACGTTATTAAAACAATTATATGTGTCTACCTGATGGCAAATTTATCTAGCCTATGTTTCTCCAGTGTATATGGAAGAAGAAAAGGGAACTGTATCAGTTCTTACTAAAGTCCACTCATATTTTGTTCACCTCATTTCCTTTTTCAACTTGTTTGACATGATTTGCTCTTAAGAAATTCACGTTGGCTGCTCAGATTCATCTCCTCATCCTACAGATATTTACAAATGGAATGGTTTAGAGTTTGCTCCAGTAAGTTCCCAGATATTGAAGTCTGTCTGATGTATAATTTTCTGGATCCTCCTTTTTTGCAAAAGTGCACTGTTATTCCTTCTTATGTCCTGTGAAGCCCCACCTATCATCCAGGAACTTGCAAATATTGCCAGTAGCTCTGAGATTTTCTTCAGGTAGTTCCTTCAGCTAATTTCTTCATCACCATGATGTGAATTTAATCAGGTCATGTTGACTTAAATTAAATCAAATTTGTCAAAAGTTCTCTAAAACGTTCTTTGCAAGGTTTCAGGCACAAGCATCCTTGTTCAGGCATAGGGAGTCTCTGTTGTTCTGAGATTGCCAAGGAATGAAAGAAGCTAAAAGTGTGACAGGATGTCAATGAGAATATAAATAGGTGGGAATTAGAAAAACAATGGGGAGTGAGGGGAAGGAGGAGGGAGGGGGCAAAAGATGGGGAAATAATCCTAAAGATAGGTAAGGGAGACTCTCCCTTAGTTGAATTCTCCAAGGTGGAAGAGAGGCAGTCTGTGAAAAAGTAAATGGCTGGAAATTAGGAAGACAAAGAGAAGAAAAAGATGGGAGGGTAGGAATGGTATGGAGGGGGAGTGTAAATGGTAAGATCAGGCAAGTACCTGGTGGATCAGATGTCAGGCAAGTTGCAATGTGTCATAAATCCTATGTCTATATTGACTCCATGTTCTCTTGTATCCAGCAGATTTATCAAGTCCTGTCCAGGGCAGGGGGGCTGGACCCAATCTCACGAGGTCCCTTCCAGCCCTAAACTTCTGTGAATCTGTGAAGTGAAGTCTATAGGCTTGTCTATAAAATTTGCTCTGTAAGTTCCCTTTGAGGATTAGAACTGAGAGATAAGAGAGGGAGTGAATGTCTTGAGAAGTGTGCACCCACAGGTAATTCGATATTTTTGTCTTTGATGGATTTCGTTGGTGTGCATTCATGTTGGTACACAGTTGTTGTTTGGTCTCTCCTGCATATTTTCAAACCAGGGCATTTGGTGCACTGGATGAGTATATTACATTTCTGGAGGTGCAGATATGAGATCCAGGAATAGTGATGTGGTTTTTCAGGTGCGGGATGTGGTTATTCTGGGAGTGGTAGAGATGTGTTGGCAGGTTTTGCATTTCTTGTTCTGGCATAGTCTGGATCCATTAGGTGTGGTTTGTGTCATTGGTAGTTTGTTTCTGATGACAAGGTTAGCAAAGTTTGGTTCTTGTTTAAAGGGTAGAATGGTAGAATGGTTCTGGAAAGATCTTTTTAAGAATTGGGTCTTCTAGTATTATTTCAAATTGTTTGAGGATTATCCATGTAGGTTCCAGGGAAGGGTGATATGTCATAACTAGTGGTGTCATAATTAGCACCTGTCTGTCTCTGTGGGTGTGTCTGTCTGTCTGTGTCTTTGTTTATCTGCCTGTCTGTGTGTGTGTCTGTGAGTCTATGTCTGTCTGTCTGTGTCTGTCTGTATCTGTGTGTGTCTGCGTGTTTGCATGCGTGCTGTGAGCATGTCTGTGGAAGACAGCTGAATAAAGCAAAGCAGGGACTGAGCTGTACCACCTTTGCATCCTTATATGAATAATTCACTTTTCCCATTGAGTAGTCAGCCCATTGTCTCTGAGGTCTCTTTTCTATCTTATATATTTATAGAACTTTTTCATGTTGCTTCTTATATCTCTTGCCAGCTGTAACTTTTTTGGATTTTCTGATTTGGTTCTACACATTTGTGCTGTCTTTTTGTATTTCCTTGGTGACACACCCTTTCTTTCTTTTTATTTCCTTATAACTAAAACCTCTTTTTGTAACCATATTGAACTCTTGGACTAAGTACAGACAGTCAGAAAGTGAGAAGCTGAAGTGAGTGTTAATCTAAACTGCAAAGATTGAACCAATAAGCAAATGAAAAGACATTCACTCTGTGTGTCTGTGTGTCTATATCTCTGTGTTAAGTCTGATACTACATTCAGCTAGATTTATCTTAAACCAGTTTAAGCCATTTTGAAACTGGTTTATGTGCACTGAACTTCTGTTCTGTTACAGTTTTAAGTCAGTTTCTAATCACTTAAACCAGTTTATGTGTAACTTCTGTCCCTAGTCTTGAAGTTCATTTTGTTTCCTCTTCACTGGAATAGTTTGATGTTGAACCTCCAGTCTTATGTCATTTAGGAACTGCCAGACTTCTTGGATTTCATTTTCTTTTAATTTGTCTGCCCTTGGGACCTTTCCTACTATTTCTTGGAGTTGGTTGAAATCTCCCTTTTTGAAGTCCAGTGGTTTTGTTCTACTGTTCTTATGGCTGCTTTTCCTTAGACTTATTAATTCCGTCATATTATGATAACGTCTTTTGACCACTTAAGTTTGCAACCAATTAATTTTCATTGGCCAGGACCAAACCCAAAATAAATGACCTCCTGGCTGTTTCCTCAGTGTTCTGAAGCTGAAAGTTATAATCCATTCTTATTAAGAATTTGGGGTGTAATTCTATTTTCTTTTTGCTGACAGTTTTTGGTTTTTTTGTTTTTAATTGTCTACATGGCCCTTAAGGTTCTTACACATGGGTAGTCATACTATTTACAAACATGTAACCATTCCTGTGTAGATGACTATGTAGGTAGATACCCAGTCACAAGTCTCAACAGCAAAGTGGAGGAAGAGGACCTGCTCATGCTTTAGCCTCAATAGCTCAGGGGTTAGGGCGCTAGCCTGGGAAGCTGGAGACCCAGATTCTAGGCCTTGCTTCTTTGGTGAATGGCCTAACCACTCAGCTACTGGGGCCTATGTATATAGAATGGCCTGCTCCCCACTTTGGCACTTACACCAGTGTATGCATGTAAGTCTCTGCTTTGCTAGGGCATAGCTTGCTGCATATGCTCAGTATACATGCCTATGCTTACATATCTAAGCTGAGGTGGTAATAAAATCACAAACTGTGCATAAATGCCTCAAAGGCCACTTACATGGCTAAGTGCCACAAAAGGTAATAGAAATTATTTGGGTGTTTATGTGTGTAGGCTTTCTTCATTGTTATAAAATGAAATAGAAGGATTGGAGCCAGTTTAAGCTTCTGCTGACAAAAAAGGAACGTGTTTACATAATCCTGGTGTTCTGTTTCATGAATACTGTTTAAATGCTCTGCTTGCTGTGATAGTTGTGATTTTTAATGAACCTTCAATACTCATACATCTTTTCTGTTAACCATTTTTAGAGTCTACTAAGAGCAACATTTGCATATTGTATGGCTTCCAGATCGAGAGATGTGTTAATCTTCTGAAAGTCATCATACTTGAAAAATGATTTCCTCCCACTACTTGGAAAGCACTAAATGTGTGGAAGTTGCTGGCCCACTTGGAACCTATGAGGAGCTACTGATTCAGGGAACAGGGGTATCATTGATTGATTAATCCAAAAGACCAGTCATGCTTTGTCACAGTGGAGATAATCCATTTCTCTGAATCATGAAAGAGGGTATTAGGTTTTATTTTCAAAGACAATTGCAAAAAAGATGAAAGGAAAACAGAGTCAAGCTGATTGACAAGGTGACAGTATTTCCTATGCTGTTTGAATAGCATCTCACAAGCTGTAACATTAATCTTGAAGATGCCATTGGTATTATGCTGTCAAAAGAGATGACAACTGAATGCCAGATGCATACTTTTAAGTCAGGTAAAGCCTTCCTGAAACCAGCCATTTACATTGTCTGTCTTCCACATCCATTGAAAACTGACTACCTTCACCACATTAAACTCCAAATTCCAGAGATCATCATTCATACGCATACAAAACAGTCCAATATATGTCAATGATAAAAGCATTTGGTGGGAAATTTACTTAAAATAATTAAGGGTTATTCGAACAAGTCTTATAGTTCCTCTTGTTCTATATGCTCCCTGTGAAACTTTCACTTATGAAGGCAATAGGTAGCTATAGCAAATTACAAAATTTAAGAAGGAAGCAAAGTTTATCATTTTGTATTGGTTACTTTCTCATGTAGATATGCTAAACTATTCGGAAATTTTTTTCAAATTTTTCAGGTTAGGTCCATTTTTATGGCCATAACTATGAGGAAAAATGTCAAGAAACAAGAAAAAGAAACTAACTAAGGTAATTACTTATTTTAAAAGAAACCATATTGGGAGTATAATGTAATGGTAATTATGGAAATGAGGAAAGGGGGTTAAAAAGAAATACTTTTTTCTCGTATATTGCAACAATTCCCATTAAGCACCAGAATACTTGTACCCCATATACAGGAACTACATTGACCACAAAGTTACAGAAACTGCTAAAAAGCAAGGGTGGTCTCAACTCTGGCATATCTGAACTATTTCAAGCATTTAAAATAAAAGTGAATGCATGTGTATCATTGCAACCACAGCAATTTATATATAATTTTACACATTTGTATATAAAATTCTGCTTTTCCTAAAAAAAAAAAAAAAAAGGGATGCTTAGTTTATTTTAGCAACTGTTAAATCATGGGGCTTTCTGTGGTGTGGGGATGATATGAGACCTTCTTCAAGAAACACACACCACAAAGTGCCTAGTCCAGGGGAAGACAAAATATGACTTACTGGCCAGATGTGGCTCACCAGGCAATTCCATCCAGCCCACAGGGTCCCTCTGTAAGCCCTCTGTAAACCATAGCCCTTGCTGCCCCTCTGCAACCTGATGCCTCCTGTAGGAAGTGAGGCTTTGGTTGCTAAGCCCCATCCCTGCCCAGCGTGGCCTGACCTGGCCCAGGCCCAGGCCCAGGCCCAGGCCCAGGCCCAAGACAGGGAACACTAGAGACAAGAAGCCTCTACTCAGCAGAGGCTTTTGCCTGGTCACCCTGAGGCTGTTTACAGCCTCCCTTTCTGTGGGAGTGGAAATTCAGGAAAGGGCCCCACTTGGCCAGGGATGGGAGCGCAGGGAGCTGTGTACTATGGAGATGGACTGGCTCTGAATGCTGCAGGAGCTGCACACTATAGGGCTGAATGGGTCTGGTCCTACAGGCTGCCACCACGTGCGGCTGGGGACTGGGGTGGGAGTATGGGAACTGTGGCTGTGGGGCTAGATAGGGCTGGCCCTACTCGCTGCCACCACATGCAGCCAGGGACTGTGGTGGGAGCTGTGTGTTACAAGGTTGGGTGGGCCTGGCTCTGCACATTGCCACCATCTGCAGTTGGGACTGGTGTAGGAGTGTGGGAGCTGCATGCTATGAGGCCACAAGCAGCTCCAGGGACTCATGCACTCTGGGGACTCTGAGGACCCTGCCCCACCATGCACATATGCATGCACTCTCACACACTCCCCACCATACCCCCTAATGCACACACTCCTACCCCTCATCATAACCCCACAAATACCATCCTGAACCTTCTCTGTAACAATTTGTGGCCATTATTCCTAGTAACCCTGGGTGGTGCCCAGGAGAACAGAGCCTCCCCCAATTCCCACTGGTCCCCCTGGTGAGTTTGTAAACAAAAGTACTAGCCTGCTGTGGAGTTTATTAGTTTCCTGTACTTTAATAGGGGCATGCATTTTCTCATCTCATAGGCACTGAGACGTTTACCGTGGAGCTAATTAGTCAGCTCTACAGTAAATGTCTTGTGTAGATGTTCCCCCTGAGTAAGTAAATTGACACCAGAAGAAGTGGGAATGCACATTGGGGGCCATCTTCTGGACCCAGAAGGATGACTAGGGAACTCAGCTCAGCTGTCTCTTTCCACCTCTTCCCCTCACTCCAGTAAGCATGAAGGAGCTCTTGCTGATGTAGTATTTCTAGAGAAGGGAATGGGCACTTAGGATCTATAGAGGGTCTGCAGAGGTCAGTTCTATTCAGTTTTTGACAGACTTTCCCCCATTCTTTCTGCTCTGACAGCTCTTAGGTTATTACATTATAGTCCAGGGGTGGGCAATTATTCTGGATGGAGAGCCACTTACTGAGTTTTGGCAAGCTGTTGCAGGCCACATGAGTAGTCTCACCCCTTGACAAGTACCCCGCCTCCTGATCACCATCTTGTGACTGGAAATCCCACCCCTTAAACTATGAACCACAAGAAGTTCCTCCCCTTGCCATCTCAGAACCAAAAAAATGCCAAATTATATTCTAAAAATCAAACATTTAAAACATTCATTAATTTGAATTCAGAGAATATTTTTCTCCTGATTTACATGCGTTTGTGTAGTCTACCTAGAAGTGATTGCACAATAGCTTAAAATGAAGTCATACATTTGTGTATTGTTGTGGGGGACATTAGGGGCGTAGATTTGTGGTGAACTGTGTGGGTATGTGGGGTGTGGGTGGGGGTGTGTGGATTTTGTGGAAGGGTGGATAGGTGTAGAAGTGGAGTGAGGGAGCACGTGGGTGTGTGAATATGTGAGGTGTGGGGGGTATGGGATTTGTGGGGTGCTGTGTGTGAGGGAAGAATGGCTAGGGTGTGGGGGTCTGTACGTATGCCAGTGCAAGGTGGGGTGTATGCATGGTTATGATGGGCAGTGAGTGTGTGACTCACCCTAGGAACACTGTCTCTCTCCCTCATTGCATGTACACACACATATAACCTCCTGCTCCTGGCCCTGGGGTACTGATGAAGCCCGTGCTCCCTTGGTCCGGCAATACAGCCAGGGGCTACATGTTGCTGGAGCAACTGGAAGATGGGCAGGGAAGTAGTGAAAGCTGCAGCAGGGAGAGGCTTCTGGTTGGGGGCGCAGAGTGGGGAGGGAGTTGGGAATGGGATGGGGTGGGGCTGGACTGGCCTTGCAGCTGGGTCCTGCCAGCTTCCCCAGATCCTACTGCCCCTGGCTCCTGTCATCTTTGACAGGCAACCAGGAGCAAATAAATATTAATTTTCTAAATTACTTAGGGGCTCTGCAGGCTGGATAGAATGGCCTGGTGGGCTGATCCAGTCATATTTTGCCTGCCCCTGTTATAGTCTGCTGTCACTGCTTTAGAAGTCACTAGGCTTTAGTTTAGAACATTCAGTTATTATTTTGGCATGCTGTCTGGTTGCTGTCCACTACCTATAACCCTAGACCAAGGTTCTGCAATGGTTCAGGACTGACAAGTAAAAATTCCACATCTCAGTGCAAGGCAGGCTGCCCTTCTTACCTGGCCATCATCAAGGCTTCTCCTAACCCCCAGCACTTCTCCCACCTGCTATGCATGCAAAGCCTCCTGCTGTTGAAAAGCTACCAACACCCCAGTTTCCTGGGCTAGATAAAATGTAATATGTAGGCTGGATCCAGCCAACTGAACTTTGGTTGCTGATCCTGGCTCTAAAGTTTCAGATGCCAGTGGGCATAGCTACATGTGCACTTTTAATGAGCAGTAGGCTATTTTATTGCACATTAAAGTGTCATTCATAGATTCATAGATGTTAGGGTCAGAAGGGACCTCAATAGATCATCGAGTCAGACCCCCTGCATAGGCAGGAAAGAGTACTGGGCCTAGATGACCGCAGCTAAATGCCTATCTAACCTCCTCTTAAAGACCCCCAGGGTAGGGGAGGGCACCACCTCCCTTGGGAGCCCATTCCAGACCTTGGCCACTCTAACTGTGAAGAAGTTCTTCCTAATGTCCAATCTAAATCTGCTCTCTGCTAGCTTGTAGCCATTATTTCTTTTAATCCCCGGGGGCACGTTGGTGAATAAGACCTCACCAGTTCCTTTCTGTGCCCCCATGATGAACTTATAGGCAGCCACAGGGTCACCTCTCAACCTTCTCTTGCAGAGGCTGAATAGGTCCAGGTTCTCTAGTCTCTCCTCGTAGGGCTTCGTCTGCAAGCCCTTAACCATATGAGTGGCCCTTCTCTGGACTCTCTCCAGGTTATCCACATCCCTCTTGAAATGCGGTGCCCAGAATTTCACGCAGTACTCCAACTGCGGTCTGACCAGAGCCCGATAGAGGGGGAGTATCACATCCTTGGATCTATTCGTCATGCATCTGCTGATGCATGATAAAGTGCCATTGGCTTTTCTAATGGCTTCGTCACACTGCTGACTTATGTTCATCTTGGAGTCCACTAGGACTCCAAGATCCCTTTCCACTTCTGTGCCACCCAGCAGGTCATTCCCTAGGCTGTAGGTGTGCTGGACATTTTTGCTCCCTAAGTGCAGCACTTTGCATTTCTCCTTGTTGAACTGCATTCCGTTGTTTTCTGCCCACTTGTCCAACCTGTCCAGGTCCTGTCATGTAAAAAAACATGACATTACACTAATGCACAGTAAAATTGTCTACTGTACATTAAGTGTCACTAAAAAAGCATCCAAATGTGCTACTGGACATTAGCATAGTCAAAAGCACATTAATTTAGTACCTCACATTGGAGGTATGACATTTAATGCATATTAGAAAAGCTCATTAGTGCACATGTAGACATGCCCAGTGAATCCCAAAAGGCCTTTCATCACCTCTCTGAAGAGCTGTCCCATGACATGAGTGCTTGGACCACAGTCATGAGCTATACTGCTACCCAGTATGTCTGCAAGTGATGGATACTGGCATGACCTAGGGAAGGCAAACTATGAAATGAGCAGGAGCAACTCTGACAAATAAGCAGTTGCTAGTGAAGTAGTGACAGCACCACCAGAACGTATCATAGTATCATACTGCTTAGGGTCAGAAAGGACCTAAGCAGATCATCAGGTCCGACGCCCTGCTGTGGGCAGGAATGGGTGCCAGGGTCACATCACCCCACCATATATCTGACCAGCTTCCTCTTGAAGACCCCCCAAGGTAGAGAGTACCACCTCACTTGTGAACCCATTCCAGAGCCTGGCAGCCCTAATTGTGAAGCAATGTCTCCTGATGTCCATCCTGAGCCTTCTCTATAACAATTTGTGGCCATTATTCCTAGTAACCCTGGGTGGTGTCCAAGGGAACAAAGCCTCCCCCAGTTCCTACTGGTTCCCCTGGTGAGTTTGTAAATAGCCACCAGATCCCCTCTCAGCCTTCTCTTTTGGAGGCTGAATAGGTTCAGGGCCCTTAGCCTCTCTTCATACATCCTGCCCTGGTGTCCCTTGATCATGCAAGTGGCCCTCCTCTGGACCCTCTCAATGCTAGCCATATCCCCCTTGAAGTGCAGCACCCAGAACTGGATGCAGTACTCCAACTGTGGCCTGACCAATGCTGCATAGAGGTGAAGGATCATCTCCCTGGACTTGCTTGTGATGCATCTGTGGGTCCTCACTGATCACTTCCATGCATTGGCGGCTCATGTGCATCCTGGAGTCCGCAATAACTCCAAGATCCCTTTCTGCCACTGTGTTGACAAGAAGGGTGTTTCCTAGCCTATAGGTGTGTTGCTGGTTCCTTCTCCCTAGATGCAGCACCTTGTACTTCTCTGTGTTGAATTCCATCCTATTCTCATTCGCCTACCTTTCTAATTTGTCTAGATCTAGCTGGATCCTGTCCCTCCCCTCCAGCATGCCCACCTTACCCCACAACTTTGTGTTATCAGCGAATTTGGACAGTATGCATTCCATACCCGCATCCACATTACTGATAAAGATGTTGAACAGTACAGGCCCCAGGACCGAGCCCTGGAGGACTCCACTGCCCACATCCCTCCAGGTTGAAAATGACCCATCCACCACCATTCTCTGGGTGCAACCATCTAGCCAATTTGCCACCCATCTGAATGTGTAGGCATCAGCTGCAGTCACCTTGTTTTCTTAAGAGAATGTGGTGGGAAACTATGTTAAAGGCCTTCTTAAAGTCCAGGAAGACAACATCCACCCTGACACCTTCATCCAGGGACTTTGTGACTTGATCATAAAAAGAAACCAGGTTAGTCAGGCAAGACCTGCCCACAATGAATCCATGTTGGTTTCCCATGAGCATTACCTCCCCTGCTGAGCCTTTGCAGATGTGCTTCTTGATAATTTTCTCAAAGGTCTTCCCAAGGACTGAGGTAAGACTGACTGGCTTATAATTGCCAGGATCCTCCTTTCTCCTCTTTTTGTAAATGGGGACCACATTGGCCCTTTCCCAATCCTCTGGTATGTGGCCAGTGTCAAACGAATGCTCATAGAGCCATGCCAGCAGCCCCATTATGACCCCTGCCAATTCCCTCAGCACCGTCAGGTGAAGAACACCTGGACCTACTGATTTAAACACGTTCATCCTCTCCAAAAGTTCCCAAACTAGGTCATCCCTAACCCTAGGCATGGCAATACCTCCCCTGGGTCCATCTGCAAAGACAGACAAAGAATTTGTTAAAGAGGTCTGCTTTTTCAATTGCTGCAATAACCAGCTTGCCAAGCCTATCCTGTAGGGACCCCATATTACCCAGTGCCCTCTTCTTGCTTCCTATGTATTTGAAAAAGGACTTCTTAGATCCTTAATTCTGGTTGCTAGCCCTAACGCCATCTCTGCCTTGGCCTTCTTAACAGCCTCCTTGCAGTTCTGAGCAACGAAGGTGTAATCCTTCCTGGTGATAGCCTTTTGCTTGCACTGTTTGTATGCCTTCTTTTTTCATAGAATCATAGAAGTAGGTTCAGAAGGGACCTTGTAGATCTTCAAGTCTGACCCCCTGCCTGGGCAGGAGGAAAACTGGGCTCAAGTGACCCCAGCCAGGTACGCATCAAGCCACTTCTTAAAGAACCCCAGGGTAGGAGTCAAAATCACTTCCCTTGGAAGTTGGTTCCAGATCCTAGCCACCCTAACTGTGAAGTAGTTCTTACAGATGTCTAATCTAAATGTATTTTCCAACAACTTGTTGCCATTATTCCTTGTTATCCCAGAGGGTGCTAGGGGAAACAAGGTCTCCCCCAAACCCTTCTGGTCCCCCAGTGAGTTTATAGATGGTCACCAGGTCCCCCCCTCAGCCTTCTCTTGTGAAGCCTGAACAGGTTCAGGTCCTGTAGTGTCTCATTATAGGGTCTGCCCTAGTGTCCCTGGATCATGCGGGTGGCCCTCCTCTGGACCCTCTCAATGTTGTCCACATCCCTCTTGAAGTGGAGTGCCCAGAATTGGACACAGTACTCCAGCTATGGCCTGACTGGTGTTGCATAGAGGGAGAGGATCACCTCCTTGGCCCGACTTGAGATGCACCTATGGATGCATGATAGGGTCCAGTTAGCCCTGCCGACCATGACCTCACATTGTTGGCCCATGTTCATCTTGGAGTCAATGATGACTCCAAGATCCCTTTTTGCCTCCGTGCTCTCAAGAAGGGAGTTTCCCATCTTATAAGTGTGCTGCTGGTTACTACTGCCCAAGTGCAG
>JAGPOW010003648.1:27035344-27091821 GCA_030014935.1 Caiman crocodilus | reverse complement strand
TTACTACTGCCCAAGTGCAGCACCCTGCACTTGTCCGTATTGAAACACATCCTGTTTTTGTTAGCCCACCCTTGCAACCTATCCAGGTCTTGCTGCAGTTTTTCCCTTGCTACTAACGTGCCCATCTCACCCCAAATTTTGGTATCATTAACAAATTTGAACAAGTTGCTTTTCACCCCATTGTCCAAATTGCTGATAAAGAAATTTTGCCCTCAGGCATCCTTGGATGCTTTTGTCGAGCCATAGGGACGTCTTAGGACTCCTTCTCCCCTTGGTGCACATTGGGAATGACTCCCTTTGAGCTCAGAGGATCGTCTCCTTGAGAAACAACTACCCTTCTTGGACTCCCATCTCATTGAACATCCAACACCCCAATGACTCCTCTACTAATCTTGTTAGCTTACAGAAGTTGACCCCCCTGAAGTCAAGGACTTCTGCCTTGCTGCTTGCTTTCACCATCCTGCTCTGGATAGTAAATTCCAGCAGGCGATGATCACTGTCACGCAGGTGGTCGAGTACCTGCAGACGCCTCACCAGGTTGTTGCCTGTGGCAAGGACCAAGTCCAATAAGGCATTTCCCTTGGTGGGACTATGTACCTCCTGGGTTATGTGAAGGTCCTGTATCCTGGCTAGGAACCTGCATAAGCATTTGGACCTGGATGACTGCTCCTCCCAGCAGATATCTGGGTAGTTTAAGTCACCCATGACAACCACATCCCTTGACTTTACAGCCTCCACTAGCTGACCTGAAAATTTCAGGTTCAGCTCATCCCCCTGATAAGGCAGTCTGTAGAAGATGCCCACTGTCAGGTCCCTTTTCCCCCTGCTCCCCAGAGTGCCTCGGTTAGCCCCTCTTCTGGCCTCATCCTGATCATTGAGGATGTGTATTGCTCTTTGATGTATAGTAGTACCCCCCACACCCTCTTTTCCCTGCCATTGTGAGGACAGCACATGTCAGTGCTTTCCCTCCTGAAAAGCCGCTTATATCCTTTGATGATAATGTGCCATGGTAAGTACAGTCACCACTATAATAAGCCTGTCCAGGCCCAGCCATAGGTCCACAAGTCCTCAACAGTGGAGCAGGAAGAAGAAAATATTAGAATCTAAAAGGCTGTGAAGGTATATGAAGACTGCAGAGGACTGAGATCCCTAATCATCTTGGTCTTCCTGCCATTAGGTCAAGGTCCTGTTCTGTTACGTTCATGTAGAAGCTATGACAAAAGTCACACACAGGCATCTTCCATGTAAACAGCTTTTCTAGTACTTTCCTCAAGCCCTTTGGCAACCAGCTAATAATGACAGGAGCAGGATTGTGAGGTCTAGAAACTCTTAGTCATGAACTGGAATGAAGGCAGCAGTTACAAAATGGTTATCTAGCACTCAGATGAGACAGCAGTGTGATTCAGCACTGTAACTGCAACTGACCAGTCCTATTCAGGATGTACTATGCTCACCCCACATTGGGAGATGCCCTAAATATAGCCTCTCTAATACAGTATTCTGTATTTATTCCTGACAGGACAATTGCATCCAGTGGGATCACATTTATTGAGGTTGAAAATACCAGCAAAGATGCATCATCATTTTTGAGACCTGGAACATTAGAACCCTCCTGGGCCATCCTAATACCCAGAATGCCCAGAGTGCTACACTGCAATTGTGGCCTGAGACCTCAGACAACACAACATTGATGTAGCTGCACTGAGTGTGACCTGGAAACCAGGAGACAGGCAGCACAAAGAACATGGAGGCAACTATACCTTTTTTTGAAAGAGTAAACAGAAAGGAGAATGCCAACTTTTCAGAGTTGGTTGTGCCATTGAGAATGAACTCATAAGGCAATCAATGAGTTCCCTATCAGAATTAACGAGCACCTCATGACTCTCCATCTTAACCTGGAAAGGAGCCAATATGCCACTGTCATCAGTGTGTATGCCTTGATTTTTGATGCCGCCAATGAAACCAAAGAGGAATTCTATGCTAACTTTCATCAAGTCTTTTCTGATGTTCTAGAGGGAGATAGATTTATTTTTCTCAGTATTTTCAATGCCAGAGAAGGGAACCTAACCTCTGCAACAGAACCACTGGCAAAGATGGAGTAGGAAAGGTCAAATCCAATGGCATCCTCCTCTTGACAAAATGCACAGAACATGGTCTCACCATCACCAATACCCTGTTGTGCCAGAAAAACAAGCACAAGATGTCATGGCAACACCTGCAATCTAAGTATTGACACTTGATTGACTATGTAATTGTCTGTGCCCAGGATCACAAAGATGTCCACATCATCTGAGCTATGCTAGGAGCTGATGATTTCTGGACTCACCACTGACTCATCCACTTGCTTATGTTACTCAAATGATGGATGCAGAAGAAGCAAGGCTGACAGAAGGTCAACACTGAAGGACTCAAGGGCCCAAGCAAGTAAGACTTCTTCCATCAGTGTCTCAATGAAAAACTGATAAATTCCAATCAACAATATTGGGATAATATAAGCAGCATGCATGCTGTCCTCAAGGCCACTGTCATCTGCACCTGTGAAGAGATAGTTGGATCCTCTACCAGGAAGCATCAAGACTCATTTGTTTAGAACATTTTTAATGGCTTTTTTAAATCTGCAGATCCAGATGCCCTCCACCCAAGGGTGTTGAGGGAGCTGGCAGGGGTCATTGCAGAGCCCTTGGCCCGGGTTTATGAGCATTCATGGTCATCTGGTCAGGTGCCAGGGGTTTGGAAACTAGCTAATGTCATCCCAATTTTTAAGAAAGAGAAGAAGGAAGACCCAAGTAATTATAGGCCTGTAAGCCTCACTTCAATGCTTGGGAAGATCTTGGAGAGAATCATCAAGGAGCACATCTGTTGGGGGCCAGCAGGGGAGATCATGCTTAGGGGCAATCAACATGGGCTCATCAAAGGTAGGTCCTGCCTGGCCATCCTAATTGCCTTTTATGACTAAGTAACTAAATCCTTGGATGGTGGTGTCACCGTGGACGTAGTCTTTCTAGACTTTAAGGAGGCCTTTGACACTGTCTCTTACCCCATTCTCATCAATAAATTAGGTGACTGTGGCATTGATGCCTACACAGTTAGATGGGTAAAAAAATTGGCTGATGGAGCACACCCAGAGGGTAGTGGTGGATGGGTCGTACTCAACCTGGCAAAATGTGAGCAGTGGGGTCCCCCAGGGTTCGGTCCTCAGGCCCACACTGTTTAATATCTTCGTCAGTGAGTTGGACAAGGGGGTGGAAAGAACATCATCCAAGTTTGCTGATGACACTAAGGTGTGGGGTGAGGTGGACACACTTGAAGGGAGAGAGATGCTGCAACTAGATTTAGATAGACTACAAAAGTGGGCGAATGAGAATAAGATGGGGTTCAACATAAGCAAATGTCAGATGCAGCACCTTGGGAGAAAGAATCCACAGCATACATACAGGCTGGGGCATTCCCCTCTTGAAAGCACAGAGGAGGAAAGGGATCTTGGA
The DNA here is from genome assembly GCA_030014935.1 of Caiman crocodilus. NCBI lineage: Eukaryota > Metazoa > Chordata > Crocodylia > Alligatoridae > Caiman > Caiman crocodilus. Next base: position 27,088,336 of record JAGPOW010003648.1, on the reverse strand, counting down.
GTCATTATTGACTCCAAGAGGAACATGAGCCACCAATGCCAGACTGCAGGCAGCAAGGCCAGCCATACCTTGTCATGCATCCAAAGGTGCATCTCAAGCCAGGCCAGAGAGGTGATACTTCCCCTCTATGTGACTTTGGTCTGGCCACAATTGGACTACTGCATCCAGTACTGGACACCACACTTTAAAAAGGATGTGGCCAGCCTGGAGAGAGTTCAGAGGAGGGCCAAGCTCACCCGCTTGGTGAGAGGGCAGCAGGACAGCCCTATGAGGAGAAACTGAGGGACCTGAACCTGTTCAGCCTTGGCAAGAGGAGGCTGAGGAGGGACATGGTGGCTTTCTACAAACTCATGAGGGGAGATCATCAGCAAATAGGAAGAGCCTATTTCTCCAGCACCACCGTAGGTGATGAGGAGCAATGGTAATAAGCTGATGAAGAATAGGTTTAGGTTAGAGATCAGGAGGCAATATTTTACAGTTAGGGTGGCCCGAGTCTGAAACCAACTTCCTAGGGAAGTGGTCCTCGCCCCTACCTTGGGCAAATTCAAAAAGAGGTTAGATGATCACCTGTCTGGGGTCTTGTGAACCCAGCATTAATTTCTGCCTGTGGCAGGGGCTCAGGCTAGATGATCTGTTCAGGTCCCTCCTGACCCTAGCTATTGTGAGAACCCTTCTGAAATATCTCCTTCCATTTGCTGAAGAGCTCCTCCCAGAATTTCAGTGTGGGTTTAGGGCATCAAGAGGCACAAGTGACATGATTTTTACAGCAGAAACCTGGGAACAACATAAGCCTCTCTACATGGCCTTCTTTGAAGTGACCAATAATTACAGAATAACATCAGTCACCTTCAAAATTGGATGTGAATCTCAAACACCCTATAATGCAGCGGTCTTTCTTAGAAAGGATCTGATTCCAAAAGTGTTTGAATCTGGGAATTGTTTTTGGCTTATAGCTGAAATTATTTCTTCTTTAAATTCCATAGTATTATTCAGGTTTTTTGAGATGGATGAAGAGATGTTTTATTGGAGAGGATTTTTCTACCCTTGTTGTGAATTTCACCTCTCTGGGCCATTCCACACACCCTGCATGCCGAGATTGGATGCTGGATAGTAATGTAGGCCATCCAGCCCAAAGGCCATATCTCTGACACCCTGCTGTAGAAGAATAGCTAGATAATACTACACAGGAGACCTGCAAGCATATGATGAACTCTAATATGAATTCTGTTTTAATTCTTCACTGTAACAGATGGGCAATTTAGTTTGGTTTAGAGAAAAGGTGTTTGGCAGCTTTGAAAATGTGAATTTGTTAAAGTCAAAGAGAGGTGCTGGCAAGACTGAAAGTGCAAAGAACATGGATAGACCTTTCTGTTCAGTATTGAGCAGATTATCATTTTTTAAAAAGCTCCATGTACTTCTAAATTATTTTCCTCCAGTCTCTCCTCACCCCTCTTGTTTGTTCTTGTTAAGCCTTGGGATTAGGAGGTCACTAACCTCTGGGAATGCACTTTAGTATACTTTGCTGACAAATTTGTTATGGCCATCTGGCCTTTGGGCAGGTGCAAGGGGCCTTCAAAAAAGCCTGCTCATTGTTCACTGTGATTAAAAAATGGCATCTGTGCTTTGCAACAATAATGGGACTGACAAATGGATAAAAGCAAATGTTCTGTTTCATGCCATAGGGCTTTTTTTCTTTTCTTTTCTCTTTTTTTTTTTGGAAATGTTGAAGGAGGACATGCTAAAGTAGGAAAATAGAGACACAATCAGAAATGACTGAAGCTCAGGTGACATGAACACCTGGAGAAGTTAATCAGGTCAACTTTGCATTTTTTCACCTAGAAATTGAACGTTCCCTGTGATCTTTCATTCATACTGGAGGTTTACAAACAGCTTTGAAGGCAAAGCATGAGATATAGGGTAAAAAAATCTGTGAAAGCAGCTGAAACTTTTTTCCCCCCTATTAAACTTGATTAGTCTAATGAAAGATATACATGTAACTCTCCAGAGAGACTAGATTTGTCAATCAAAACACCCTGGGAAGCTTCAGTAATTTAACCTAATAATGTAGGAAAATTTGTTCAAATCATGTTTTATGTCTGGCCATTGAAACATCAAGTATAGTCCAACACTAGAGCTGAGAGGCATACTTAACTAAATCTAACTCTCTGAACTAGTAGAATAAATCCTTTTAGAAGGACACTGTTAGAATATACCAATTCATCACACCCAAGGTGTTTCATGAAAATATCTTGGATTGAACAAAAGCTTCAGCAAATTGTGAGTAGGTTTCTGTAGAATCCTGCCTGGTTTCCTGGTCAGTTGGAGAGCCAAGAAAGCATGTAATATAAAGATTCTGTGCGGTCACAGGCTTTTCAAGCTCACTCCAAACAGGGAAGAGATGAATGGGCCCAGTTATAGCTCAAACTCCCAGACTCAGCTCTATGGAAAGAGTTTGGAAGCCCAGGCACAGTGGGGCTCTTCCAGAGCCACAGACCTTGGAAGCTCTTGACTCCACAGCAGGGATCCTGGAAACTTGGGCCAAGACTCTATGGCCTTTCAAGTTACAGAGGTAGAAGCATCTTAGTCCTTTAAGTGTTGGGAGTCCCTCCTCTAACTAGCTGACAGGATCTAGGTGTAGGTCTGCCTGAAAGAGCCTGGCTATCCTGTGATCGACTTACAGAGGCCATGGCTCCTGCATAGCCTTCAGTATTGCTAGCAGACAAGTAATTACCCTGGGAAGTGGGAAATACATATTCAATTTCTCTCAAGATTAACAGGGCCTAGAACCTAGGTCTATTCCTTTCTGCTATTGGACTAAAAGTAGAGGTACTCCTTCTGCATGTTTAGCTAAACATCTCCCTAGGGCAGACTAGAATCCCAAGATGATCCAGGAGGTATACAAAGTGCAGCCTGACCTTAGCATTTACTATTTGCTTGCTGTAGTTGACTCTCTGCATACTCTTGAGATGCATAAGGCTGACTCTGATTGTACACTAGACTGTCCATTGAGGGAATGGTAGAGCTGTAAGTCACTCTTCCACAGAGAAATAGAATTGGTATCTTGAGGTGAGATTTTTTTTTAATCCAGGAAGCCACATAAACTTAGACTTCTAGTAGGCAGAATAGGATAGGAACAGTACCATTGCAAGGAAGTTTGGTGTCCAGGGCAAAGCCTGCAGCAGCAGCCTGCCCTTGCCCCACATACAGATCTGGGGGCACTTGCCCCCCCCATGCTTGTCTGAGAGTGCACGCAGCAGTGGGAGCTACCCTCCCCCTGTCCTTATGCCCCCCCACCAAGCAAGCCACTCACAGCTCTGTCCTGTGTCCTGCCCCAGGCGGGCAGCACCTGTTGGCACTCCTTCACTTCTCTCTCTGGGGCGATCTTCCCACTTATCTTCCCATCCACCATGCTGCAACGCTAAATAAGAACCTTCATATGTATACAACAGGAGTTGGTAACTTTTTGCCCCTGCTGGCTGGAGCTTGGAAGCTGTCTGTCTGCTGTGGGTCACAAACCTCCATTCCCTGGAGAGCACACGTTGCTTTCTTTTACCCTCGCTGCAAATATCCAGCCCTCTATAGCAGGGTTAAGTACAGAGTTAATGTAAGTTCCCGTGGCATTCAGTAGTACCCCTAGCTCTTAGGGACCTCTCAGGTTTCGCCACTTCACTGGGATCTGGGCAAGTCGATGTTGGAGTATATGCCTTGGAAGGCCTTCAAAGGAGTTCTCACCTGCCATGTCTTTGATGGAAAAATAAGTTATTATTGAGAGTAGGATGTTACATTCCACTGTCCCTGGGGTCATCTGAAACCAGGCTAGTCTGGTTTCCTGATTCAGGGCTCTGCCTCCCCTACAGCCCGCCTTTTGTCAACCTTAAGATGTTACCTTCTGCTCACCTCTAAGGTGAGCTCTGGTGATAATTTATTTTGTCTTGATTTTTTTGGTTTTAAAGGAAAATAGGGTATGGATCTCACTTGGCCTGAGCTCCCCATTGTAGCAAAGACTTGCTAGTGATCCTTGCTGTCCCTGGGTTACCTTGTTACAAGTGACATCCTTGCTTCTCTGTTATGTGGTTATTTTGGTCCAGCCTTTCAGCTTTCTGTTCCCATTGCAGGGTTCTTGGCCATCCACTCCTATCCATAGTAGTCTGGGATCCACACCTCCTCTTCTGGTAAGTACTTTAGCCCTTGTGAGCTTTTCCCTTCTCTGTGTGCCCCCTCCTGGGGAAGCCACCACTGCTCCTCTCTCCCTCCTCCTTGGGGCTCTTCTGGTCCCACTGGAAGACTCGCTTCCAGTTCATCTGACTCTGTTCCTGGTGGAGCTTTTAACTCTGCCTTTAAGGGGCTGGGCAGTGAATCAATGCCGGCATGCTGCCATAAAATGGGACTAAAAGTAGAGCCAACCCCAGCTCTTCCTGGACTTGTTGTGCTTTTTCTTTTTTTTTCTTCTTACATCGCTGCACCATTTTTCTCCACTGAAGTTCTGCTTCCACCAGACTTCTGATTTGCAGCTGTGTCCTGCCAGCTCAGGAGCTCTTCCCTTTGGGGTAAGTTTTCCTTCAGGCCATTGCCCCTATAACAGTTAATTACAGACAGAGCACTGGGGAGGCCTACAGAAGAGGGTACTGAAGAGGGGATAAGCATCTCAACCGTGTTTTATGCTGCCTAATTTCCTGTGCCATTCTGGGCTGGATCAGACCTTCCCAGGATAGCTTGGACCTCCTTGTGGGCTGGATGCAACCCAAAGGCCATAGATTCCTGAACCCCTGATATAAAACCTGATCATATTTCTATAAAGTCTTATGAGAACTCGTTCTACTAAATTCCATAGAATATTTCTGTAACAGGGTGACATGGCACTCCTGTTACTGAAGTGACTGGAAGTTACCACGTGGGGTCAGGAATGGGGCAAGCACAGAAAAATGCCAGTGTGGCTGAAGAAGAAAGCTGACACTGGTGATTAATTACTTTAATTTTCACAGACAAACACCTGACTTTCTCAGGCAGACCCATGGTGGGGGGGGGGTCATAGAAGGCAGCTACTCGGTATGAATAACTGCCCCCAGAGGCATGACCACACAGTGAAACCCAGGATGGATTACAGCTGGGTGAGCAAGGCACAGCCAGGCCCCACCACCAAGAGAGGTAAGAAAGAATTCCTACTTACCAAGGCGAAGATATTCACCAGAATGCCAACAGGAGAACTGGAGCAGTAACCTCCTGGAGGAGGAAAGAGCAAGGTTCAGGCATCGGCTTTGGAACTCAGGAAAAGCAACGGTTTGCCACTTAAAGTGACAGACACCTATTTCAGCTAATACCCAAAAGGGAATTATTCAATAAAAAGAATCCTTGTGACTGGCTAAAATCTAACTGAATCTGTCATATATTTCATCAAGGGGTGGTATTAATTCTTCTTTTTCTCCAATCATAAGTCGTGGCAGGCGAGTCACCGCAGCTGAGCTTGAGGGTAACATCACCTACCTTTCTACAATGTCAATATAAGAATTTCTAAGCAAGTCTATTTTCAATGAAAATTATATGTAAATGATATTGCAGAAGAATAAAACCGGTCAAAATAATTTTTATTGAAATTTTTTTTGTCAAAAATAGCTGTTTACATCAAGATCAAAACTTTAATCTTTATATTGATTCTATTAAGTTTTATTTTGGGGAAAAGACCTCCCAAATGTTTCAATAATGTCAAAATATTTCTTTTTTAACATTTTTTAGATGGAAAATGTCAAGGTCTCATTTTAGAATGACTTTGTGAAACAATATATTTTTAAATTAAATATCTTGTAGTTTTTTATAGGTTGACACTAGAACAACATATTGAGTTTTTTGAACAAATGGTTTGGTTGTCCCCAAACTAATTTCACTTCCGTCTTTAATTTCAGAGGATTGTTTTTGTTTTGTTTAATTTCATTTCAGAATGGAAAACATGAAAGTATAAAATTTCCCATGATCAAAAAAATCACTTCCATGGATCAATTGAGATAATTATCCTTTTATGTGCATATACAAATGATCAGTATGTCTTTTTGACCAGCTAGCTGGATGTGCAGCATATTCTTCAAAGTAGCATTATTAATAGCCCTCTTTAGGCAATGTAATATTAGTATATTTGCCCTTAAAATAATAGTATTTAGCATTTATATTTTATTTTCTTTCAAAGTAGACCAAGTACTTTAAAACCAATAGCAAAACCAAAATGCAACTACTTTGTGGGCTAATGGGGCTTGCAAGGAAGACACCCAGTGCACAGAGCAACATCAGAAATTATCAGTGTTCTAGAATACTGACAGAAAGTATGCCATATAGAGATATTCATGGAGTCTTTGGTTCTATGGCATAGTCTTGGAAGCCATATTATGTGACCTACCCCCTCCACATTGTTTTTGTGACCTGTGTCAAATCTGTCCACAGAATGCTTTTTAAAATTCACATGACATGCTATCTACTAACCCAGGTTCCTTTGCTTTCTTCAGAGTAAAGCCCTTTGAAGAATCCATTTGTGGCACATTGTGGAACCACTTGTCTTTCCTAAATTTCCCTTTTAACTGAAACTTTGAAGCCTTTCCCTGTTGGCCTAGCATGCTATTTAGTTAAATGCATTCATCTTCTTCAGCAATCCCTTGCAGTCAAGGATGAATGTCTGCCATTCTTGTCCTATCTGTGTGTCTGCAGATGGCTAATGAGGGCTTTCCAGGATTGGCAGATTCTAGAACAGCTTGGGCATTTATTTCCATGTGTGGTGGGTGGCACTGGATTCTTGATTTGGTCTGCAGCATACTGTTTCTGCCATTCCTGCTTTTCCATCTCCTGTTGTTGTTGTGAGAATCCAAAATACTAAGGTCCCTACATCCCCCATTTGGGGAAGTCTTGGGTGCTATTCTCCCATGAGTTGGCATTGATGTTGCATTTTTTTTAAGTTGGCCTTGCGGACCTCCCTGAAGAAATTTGTCTGCCCTCCTTTTGAGCGTATGCCTTGGCTGAGGTGGGAGAATAAAACTTGCTTCAGAAGTTTAGAATCAGACATTCATGTGACATGGCCAGCCCAACAAAGTTGATGCTGGATGATTATTGCCTCAGTACTCATGGTCAGGGGCTGATGCCTACTTGTTGTTCTGAAAACTTTTGTATTCTTTCTCCTCTGATGACTCTTTGTTTCCAGGTAATGTTGATTGGCTTCCTTGGGCCATCATGCTGTTCACATTCTGTTTTGTCAGCCAAAATCCTATCTTCATAAACTTATCACATGCACACATTTTAATTTTGTCATTTCACTCCAAACCAGATAATCCAAGGATTTTTGAAAGTGGACACTGTAGCCATGGAGCCAGGCCTATCTCTATTATGATAATAAAGTTTGGATATTTTTAATTTCCTAGGATGTGTATGGCTGTTGGATTCACCCTGTCTGCCCTGAAGTCTCTGAAACTAAGGGACAAACAGGCTTTTAGAAATCAATTAACCCTTGCCATTCCCCTAAACCCTGGTTCTAATACAATCTCTACTTTATCTACAAGCCAATTCCTAAAAGCAAACCTCTAAATACCATGTTGTTAGTTATCATTATCTTCCTACCATTTGTTCTTCATGTCGTGGGCCCTCATTTAGACCTCTGCCTTGGCCTATTAGTGATGCAATTTCTTTTGCTTAGAGAGGAGGTCAGGCTCTGTTTTTGTGCTCAATCAAGTCTTGGATCTCCCAGTTGTTAAATAAACCCTTGACAGAGGCTGTGTCATCTTGTATGCCCTACTGAGCTTCATCTGTGCTTAGTAATCGTGTTGCTTATGAAAACATTGAAATAGGCAATTTGAGGTCATACTCCAAATTCTGTAAAGCAGAAGGTACAACATTCAGTTGTAAAAGAAAGTTCAGCTGTGGACCCTTTCTTCATTAATTGCCTTCTTTTAGAAAGATTGAGTATGAAATCATTACACCTGATTTTGGAAACAAGTTTCCTGTTTTTACAAGTGCAAATGAAGCTATTTGAACATCTGACTTTTGATCAGGAGCTGCGATCAGGTGATTAAGAATAAGACTGTACAAATGACTGATATTCTAGTTAGTAGTAAAACCAAAAAACGTATGAAGACTATATTGTACTCAAAAGCTTGTCTAACTTTATCCTAGCCATGTTGTTTCTCCAATAAAAATATCATCCCCAAAAAATCCTTGCCTCTCAAAAAAACATTTGGATTATCCAATCAAATTCTTGTTGAATTTCTTGCAAAATGAAACACTTGATTAAGTTCATTTTGAAACATGAAATTCATTTCTAAGAATTTTTAACAAAAGTACAAGGTGCTATAACCACAAAAAGACTTTAATGCCATTCTGAAAGTCAGTGGGAACAGTGGAGATGCATAGGAGGTGCATGGGGGTGCATGTTCACCCCCTGAGAGCACCAGTGCACCCTCCAGTGGCTGCATTCACTGCTTAGGTGATGGGCAGGGTGGGCAGGTGGGAATGACAGTGCTCCCCCTGCAAGCTCCGGCTGATTGCTGCGCTGGCTGTAGTCACTTTCGGGAGTGGCTGCGGCCACTTCTGGGAGTGGCTACGGCCACATCTGGGAATGGCCAAAGTGGTTAGCCAGTGCTTGCTCCCAGAAGCAGCTGTAGTCACTCCTGGAAGTGGCTGCAGCGAATGAAGTGATCAGCTGCAGCAATTGGCTGCAGCAATCAGTCATTGCCGGATCACTCACCCCACTCCCACCTGTCCCACAGACTGCAGGATCACCCATGGGGGACCCCCACCAATGATCAGCGGGACTGGTCACAGGGGAGACGTATGCCCCCTGTGACTAAGGCGGCATCAGTTGCCCATGAGTAGAAAGAAAAGCTGCTAAGAAGATCCCTCTTAGATCTTAGTAATTGGGACATCTGCTAAAATGTGGCAGACCTGAAATCAGCTCCCTCCCTTGGCTGATTCAAACAAGGACATGGACAAAAGTCTGCCGTCTCCCAGCGAAGCATGTTCATCACAAGACCATTGAATTTTTCCCATATTATATAAAATACTTATATTTTCATTTGACCAAAGTGAACAAGCAAGAATTACTCCATAATCCAGTGTTTAGCTTACTCACATGGGGAGGCTAACTCACAGTCCCTACTCTAGCCAAGTTCAAAATTGGGCATTCTGGGTGCACCTACATGAGATATTTACTTCGGAGTTGCCTGATTACTTCCACAGTAAAGTTATCAGCATCTACACATGCTCTCCTATTAGGCTGGAGTAAATTAATTAACTCCACCATAGGTTAGTATTTGTAAACACAAGTGCTATCATATGGCAGTGTTATTTAGTGTACTGCAACACACATGTAGATGCTCACAGGGCTGGTCAGGGCATGAGGGTTCTTTAGTGCAGAGCTGCCTACTAGTTAGCGCCACACTAGAGCACCTTTGTGCCCCACCCAGCCCCTCCACATCACATTGAGCTCAATCAGTGCCACCTCAGCCTGGCAGGCTGATTCCCTAGGTCCCCTGCCAGCCAGAGCTGCTCTACCCCAGTTCAAAGTGCTGCAGTCCTGGGCACACATGTAGGCCACATTCACACATGCAGGCATATATGTTTGCAGCACAAAGTTGTGCCAGAGATTTGTGCATCAGCACACATGCCTGAACATACACTTTGGTGTGGGGCAAATTGTCTAGGGCAAACTCATAGATTCATAGATGCTAGGGTCAGAAGGAACCTCAAAGGATCATTGAGTCCAACCTCCTGCCACTGGCAGGAAAAAAGTGCTGGGGTCATGTAACCCCAGCCAGGTGCTTGTCCAGTCTCTTCTCAAAAACCCCCAAGGTGGGGAGAGCACCACCTCCCTTGGAAGTACCTTGATAGTGGATTTCCTGGTATCAAATTTAGAGTCCGCACTATAAATATGAAGTGCAGGGAACATTTTTTTGTTTGTGGTGTGCATCCTGTGGCATCTCAAACTGCTTTGAGATGCTACAACAGGCATAAGTTGGATTGTCTAGATGCATCTGTAAATGCTGTGCCCAGGAGCAGTAAACTCCATCGTAAAATGTGCCAGAGTGTATTCAGGTTCCTTAATTCCACATGTAGATGTACCTTCTGGCAGCTTCATTGATTTTTTTTTTGTTTTTTAGAAACATGAACATTTTCAAAAATCCCCTTTTCCTATTACAAGTTTTAGTCTTGTGGAACTGGCATCTTTTAATAGAAAAGTATTTCATCAAAAGAATCTTGACCTTCTCTAATTTCAATAGAGTGGTAGTGGTTCATTCTTCTCTCCTCTCCCCCTATATTTATAATCCCTCAGATGACCTCCTCTCTCATTCATGGTCTTATAACATCCTAGTGATACCTAAAACATTCAGATGAAAATTATCCAATATATATTTTAGCTGTCTATAATACAGCACAGCAGCTGGAAACTAAGAAAGTTAGTATCATGTGACTTGCTAGTTCTCTGCAAACTTCTGACAGTCATGGACTACAGTTTGGGAACCATTAAATTAGATAATGTTTACAAAGGGCTTTGAAGATGTAATTGCTATCTAAGTGCTAAGTATTATTTTTATTTTGCTACCTAGCAAGAAACAAAGCATAATTATATGCAACTTTATACATAATACAGGAAGATATATTTTCCTTCTTTTTGGTTACGAGATCATGGGACCAGAAAAGGAGAAAATAATTTTTATTGTCTTTAAAGTAGGAAGGGATGTTCAAATAACATGCAAAAAGACAGCGAAACAAATAGGAAAATATAAGGGTGTAAATGACCAAGTGGGACCTGCCCAAAGTTTGGTTGTGAGAATTTTATTCCATTCAGCTTGGAGCTAATGCTACCTCATTCTGACCCCCTTCAAATAGAATTGCAGAATAAAGTATTGTATCAGGTAACTAGGGATGACAGACTGGCCTCCAACTGAATCTTTTTCTCCTTAAAAAGTTATATATCATGCTGGAAGCAACACCCTCAATATTCTCCTTTCTGTACTCTGGAAAGCAGAATTGTCAGCCCCAAACATTCAGAAACAATGAGATTAATGTACTCATTACCTTTCAGAACAGGAATACATTTTGACTTTGACTTGACTACAGTTGGTTTTTAAATACTTACATAACCCTTTTACCAAAGGAAATAAGAACTTCTTGGTTTTTAAAGCATTTATCTTTCCAAGAACCCTGCAAAGTAAGTTATACTCATTGTCCCTGTAACAGAGTGCATCTCCAGGGGTAGTTGTGACATCAAAATGTGTACTAACTTTATAGCTGGTCTCTACTGAACTGTAATTTGCACATGTAGCAGGCTCTCCCCTGTGGCTGGGAGCCCCATTAGCTGATGGGGCTCCCAGCCACAGAAGTGAATCATGCCCAGCCAGGGCTGGGATTCTCCACAATCTCCCAGTCCCAGAGATGTGTGGAGCTCCTGGGACTGGAAGAACATAATTGCCATGATCCCCCAGGCTCAGAGGTTAATGAAACCCCTAGGGCTGGAGGATTGTGGCAGCAGCGATCTCCCAGTCCCAGGGCTTTCACACACCCCAAAGACTGGAGGAACATGGCAGCTGCAATCTACCAGCCCCAAGACTGAGTGGGGCACTCCTGTGGCTGGGAGCTTCTTGGCTAAAGGGACTTCCAGCAGTGGGAACCCAAGATCAGGCTCCCCCTACACAGGGAATAAGGGGCAATGAGATATAATGTGCAGTCCCATCCTGCTGTGCATGTGTGCCCAACTTCCCTAAATCCAAAATTAATATCTGAAGCACTTCAACATCTACGCTTCAACTTCTGGATTTTGTTCATATTCTCAAACTTTTATTTCCCCTGAAACCAGATCCCTATGAGAGGGTGTAATCAGGATGTCTACAAACCATCATTTTTCATAAAAGTGTGTAATCACAGGACTACCTCTACTAGTGATTTAAGAAAAACATGAACAATAGCAAGACTGGTGATAGAACTGTAGGAGTACTGGAGACATTGATTTCAGTATCAAAAGTACTGATTAAATATTGTTAAGGTTGCATCCTCCCAGAAACACCAGCTTCTATAATACATCACAAGATAGCTTCTAAGTATATGGTTTTCCATTATTTTGTGGGTTATGCATGTATTTGATGAAAGTGGATCAAATACCAGATTGGGAATACTTTGCAAGTATAGTTGGAATCTATTTGCAGATAAGTCCAGAAACTATGAGTACTGCTTATTGAAATACCCTTCCAAGAATCAAGTATCTAACCATGATTGCAGCTCTCCAAGTGCACTGATACAAGTATAATAAACTAATAATAATACCTATCTCTTATATAGCACTTTTTATCTGTAGACCTCAGAAGCGTATTACAGAAGGAAACAGTATTATCCTGATATTATAGGTGGGCAACTGAAGCATAGGTATGTGCACTTATTAGGAAGCAGATCAAGGGCTACATTTGGAAAGACACTTAAGGGTCATGTGATCCTGTTCTTAAACCATCCCAGCCACATTCCTATCCAGCCTCTTAGAAGCCTCCAAGTTGTGGGATTCCATAGCTTTCCTAGGCAGCTTGTTCTATGACCTACTGTTCAGCGATGACACATAGGGGGTGCATGTGCACCCCCTGAGGGTGCTGGTGCATCCTTTGATCAGTTACATTTGCTACATCTGAGCAGCAAGATTGGCCATGGGGGAACGCCCCCGCCCCAGGCAGTGAGACTGGTCATGGGGGGGAGGGCGGATGTGCCTCTCCTGACTAAGGCAGCACCATTTGCCCATGCTACTGTTCTTATAGTTTAGAAGTCTTTATGGCTATAATTTAAACCTATTAGCAAATGCCCTGGCCACTGTAACAAAGGGAAATAACGTTCTTCCACCTCCCGTATAACAGCTTTCATATACTTGAAAGCCACTATCTAGTCCACCTGAGATTATAATTCAGATCTGCTGAGTCCCAATATGGTGCTCTATTTTTGTGGCTACTCACTGCTTTCCAAGAGTGCTCTGCACAGTGATCCGTTCATGCTTATATAGTTGTTGGTCTGAGGTCTTAACACATTGTTGTTGCCTTCTGTGTTCTATGTTTAGTATTGTAGCACTGCTTATATAGGTCTTTTTTTCCCCATTCCACGTATATGGTGTACTTAACTTGATCACATCCCTTTACTTTTTGGGCAATGCATTTTTAAATGTTGTCTGATTTTTCAAATTCCCCAACTGAAGTGAGAATAGGGGCAATACAAATTAAATGCATTTAAAAAATGCAGAGATCTATATGATGCTCTCCCTTATCCTTCAGTCTTATGTTTACTGTCCTATGCATATAACTGTGTCTATTAACAAAGGCCTTGATTCTCCAGAAATACACATGAAGATAGCTTCTTGCATGAGCCATCCCATTGTATTCAGTGGAACTGCTCAAGCGTAAAGTGAAGCATGCAATCAAGTGATTTTAGAATTGGGACACAAGGCTATTATCCTCATAGGTTTGCATATAACAGGTAAAGGAAGTATTTCCAGAGTGTCTAAGGATGCAGGGTGCCCAATTCCCACTGAAATTTTGGTAATGCCACCCTTAGATTGCTATTTCTTTCTGTCACCTTTCTGTGGAGAAGACATCCACTACACGAGTGCAGGTCATTATTGGAAATAGAGGTTTGGGGATATACAGTGAATGTATGTTGATTTACAAAGCCATTTGATTTTTTTTCTTAATAATGTATGAAACGGTAATTTTTAAAAGTCTTAAAATGTCTAAAAGTCAACGTCCCCCCACCCCACCATGCTTTCAATGTTAGTAAAAATTCACCAGTTGTTCTTTTAACATCTGCATCATATATTATTTAAAATCAGGCTATAAGGCATTATTTGTTCTTGGCTAAGCTTTTCAATGAGGGTTGCGTGCTTAACTCCCTTACACTCCTTGGAAAATTTAAGCCCATAAGTAGGAACTTATGATTGGGCTTGGAAACAGAAATCAATGAAACTCAAAGTCTTGCCTAGTACTTGTGTAGAGCTTTAAATTCATTTAGACCTCTTTGAGTAGCACAGGTTTTGAGCAATGCAGCAGTAAAAATGTGAACAGCTGGCCTCCCATCACAACCAGCTCAAAAGTTGCAATTGCAGTGTTAGAGCAACAGTGAACATTGGCAAAAGATCCTTGGAGTATGTGTTGATTTCAGTGGAAGGCAGACCATCCTCAAGGTTTTCCTGCTCCAATACTTGACTTAGCATGGCTTGACTATGCATGTGTCTGAACAGCATACCTTCTGTTTTCCTTGTTTTATGTATTCAGTCTTGGTGACTGAAGCAATACATCTTCCACTCCAAACTAAATTCCAGGGAATCCTTCTCGGCACTTCCCATGGCAATCCCTATTTCCATAACCTTTTTTAGTGTGTTTGAACAGTGTGTTGTTGCTAATCATGCCTGAATATCATAACTAGTGTTCACATATGGTTAATGGCTTTGACTTTTTGATTATTCCTCTCAGACATGATGGTTTACAAAATGCCAGACAGTTTTTAATTTTTTTAAATTTATTTATTTATAAACTTGGTCCCCCTCACATTTCCCCAGAGATTTTCCTTTGCTCCATATTTGTTTTCTTACTGGTTTCTGCATGTTGTTGTCATTGTTGGATTGGCTCAAAGGTAGTTTTTCCTGGCAATGTAACCTTTATTTGGAAGCTTGCACTTTTGTTGTCTTCCTAAGAAATTTTCCATCATTTCTGGCAATTTTACTTTTAGTTTTATGAAAGAGAGAAAATTATGTTATGACTGACATTCCTGTTCAGTATGTTTCAAATATACTTTTTCACTTTCATTAGAAGTTAAATTACTTTTTAATGATGTATATGGTTATTACTAAATGTTGGGTAGATTATTTTAAAGCCAGTTTTAATTCAGAGGTCTGGTTCTCCAGAATGGAATAAAATCCTTTAAGATATGCACCCTCCTAGGATAGAATTGTTAACATCCCCTTGGAAAATAGATGATAAGCATTAATTGTATTTATTATTATTGTCAGAATCTTGTTTTGAGAAACCTCTCTTTACTCATGTAAGTAGCTTTTCATCACATGAGTAATCCAACAGAATTAATAGTGACATACACATGAGACTGGAGTACAGTACTCACCCGAGTGAAAGCTGTCAGCACTAGAAATGGTGTTATTTTAAAGTACAAATGTAAATAGTTACTTGCTCATGTGCAAGGCTGCTATCCTGTTTCCCTAGGCCAAGAAGGCTTGCTGCCACACCCAAGTGCCTTTCAGTTTTTCTTTTAAGCAAACCTTAGGAAACATAAAAGAGAGCAGAATAGAATCATAAAAATCATAAAAAGATAGTGTTGGAAGGAACCTCCAGAGATTATTTAGTCCAGCCCCCTGCCTGAGGCAGGATCATCCCTATTCAAACCTTTCTATACAATTCCATTGTCTAACCCATTAGCAAAACAATACAGTCAACCCTGATAAAATGCAAGACATAACACCCTAACATGCCACAGGTAATGTAGGAGGTCCACAGCAACCAAAGTTCTGCTGCTGCAAAGGTGGTTAAAATTTTCTTGACAGATCCAAGAAAGAAGGCCACTGTGTTTTGCACAGAAGGCAAAACACCCCTTGGCCTATACCAATCTGACCATGGGGTGAAATTACTTCCTGACCCCAAGTATTGTGATCCATTTGACCCTGATCTTGTCCCCCCATAAGACCCTCTAACAAAGAATCTGGTCCAGCAGCAGCTTTGACATACCCCAGTCAAAGTCCCCAGTTTTGACTGTAGCCAACACCCTAGTAGTTCTTCTGAGAAAGGTTAAAGAATTCCCTGATGTATGCAGCAGCAAAAAGGGGGAAAATTTCTTCCTAGTCCCATGCGACAGGCAGCAAATCCTAGTGGGGATCTGTAATACAGACCAAGTCCCCTGCTTGGTATAAATAATGGCAAAACATATCCTATTCCACTCAATTTACACACCTTGGGATTTGAGTATGTGTGCGGCAACATCAGGACAAAAAAAGGTCAAACCATGTCTTTTCAAGAAAAGAGTAGCAGATGATTCCTGTGTATCAGTAAATAAGAAAGAAGTAATCCAATTTGTGGGAAGACGTATTGCATACTTATTGTCATGCATGCTTGAGAGTTTGTGCAACAATTCAGCGAGTCCACCAGGGAACTGATAGGCAAGATCCCCTGGGAGGCGTTCTGATGGGGAAAGGAGTCCAGGAGACCTAGTTGTATTTAAAGAAACCTTACTGAGGACACAGAAACAAACCATCCTGATGTCCAGGAAGACTAGCAAGTATGGCAGGAGACCAGCTTAGCTTAGCAGGAATATCTTCATTGAGCTAAAACACAAGAAGGAATATTACAAGAAGTGGGAACTTGGATAAATGACTAGGGAGGAGTATAAAAATATTGCTCAGGCATGCAGCAATGAAGTCAGGAAGGCCAAAGCACAACTGGAGTTGCAGCTAGCAAGGGACATGAAACATAGGTGGCTGGTGCCTCCTGAGTCAGGGAGAAACTTCCCAGTGGCCAGTCAGCGACCAGGGTGGGTGGGGGAAGGTCCTCCTGTGGCCAATCGCATTGACCCAGAAGTGGCAGCAGTGTGCCACTGGTACTTCCAGGTGTGCCACTGCCACTTCCAGGTGGGCGCGATCAGCCATGGGGGGACCACAGGAGTCACTTCTCCTGGTGCTCCCACTCCATGGCCAGTGCTGTCGGGGGGACACCGGCACTCTCACCTGCCCAGGAATTCTGGCTGTCAGGGCATGCACCAACACTCTCAGGGGGTGCATGTGCACCCCTGTGCACCTGCTACACATAACCACTAATTAGAAGGGTAACAAGAAGGGATTCTACAAGTATGTCAGCAACAAGAGGAAGATCAGGGAAAGTGTGGGTCCCTTGCTGAATGAGGGAGGCAGCCTAGTGACCTGATAAGGGAAAGGCTAAAGTACTTGATACCTTTTTCACCTGAGTCTTCACAGGCAAGGTCATCTCCCAGACTACTGCACTTGGCAGCCTGGTTTGGGGAGGAGGTGAGCATCTTACTGTGGTGAAATGACAGGTTAGGGACTATTTAAAGAAGTTGGACATACACAAGTCCATGTGGCTGGACAGGATGCACCCAAGGGTGCTGAGGGAGCTGGCTACTGTGATTACAGAGCTGGTGGCCATCATTTTTTAAAACTTGTAGTAGTTGGGAGAGGTACCAGATGATTGGAAAAGGGCAAATATAGTACCCAACTTTAAGAAAGGAAAGAAGGAGGATCAGGGGAATTACAAACTGGTCAATCTCACCTCAGTACCTGGAAAAATGGAGCAGGTCATCAATGAATACATTTCTAAGCACTTGGAAGAGAAGAAAGCAATTAGTAAGAGTCAGCTTGGATTCACCAAGGGTAAGTCATGGCTGACCAGCCTCATTTCTTTCTATGATGAGATGATCAGCTCTGTGACATGGGAAGCGTAGTCGACATGATATACCTTACCTTGAGCAAGGCTTTCAATATGATTTCCCAAAACATTCTCACGAGCAAGCTATGAAAGTAAAGTTTGGATGAATTGACTGTAAAATGGATAGGAAATTGGCTGAATCATCAGATTTAAGGGAAAATAATCACTAGTTTGATGCCTAGTTGGCAGCCTGTATCAAGTGGAGTGCCCCAGTTTGGGCTTAGTTAGTCTGCAAAAGAGAAAAGAGAAAGAAGATTTAATAGTAGCCTTCCACTACCTGAAGGCAGGTTCCAAAGAGAATGGAGCTATGCTGTTTTCAGTGGTAGCAGATGACAGAACAAGCAGAAATAGTATAAAGTTGCAGCAAGGGAATTTTAGGTTAGATATTAGGAGAAAAACTCTCATGCAGAGGGTAGTAAAGACTTGAACAGGCTGCCAGAGAGGCTGTGGAATCTCCATCCTTGGAGGTTTTTAAGACTTGGCTAGACAAAGCCTTGCCTGGGATGAGATAGCTGGGGATGGTCCTGCTTTGAGCAGGAGGTTGGACTAGATGACCCCCTGAGATACCTTCCGACCCTAATTTTCTATGATTCTACGGTTCCATTGGAAACTTGTAACATCCACAATTCCTCCAAAAAGTACATAGGCCCATCACTCATCACCTGTAACAGTAGCCCAATATTCTTCACACTCTAACTATGAAGAAGTTTTTCCTAATGTTGACGCTCAAAATCCTGGGTGACCATTTCAGCCTCTACTAGGAAAAAACTACTTCAGTTACGGTGTCCAGACTGGAATAAGCTCCCTCCAGAGGTGGTGCAATTGCCTAGCCTGGAAATCTTCAAGAGGAGACTGGACAGTCACCTTCCTGGGGTGACCAAGGCCATGGCCAAGGGTGCAGATAAGCTAAGCCTAGATTGCACTGAATTTGCTGACATACAGCACAAAACTTTGCTGTTCTTGCCAGTGTTTTTTTTTTTTAAGGATTTGAGATGCCTTCCTCATTGATTCTAGCTCATTCCAGTTCATTCGCAGCTTCTCTAACCAAGATCAGCCAAACAGCAGTGGACAATTCCTTTCAATCACATACAAGAGTAAAGTGACTGACTGCCCATCTAGTTGAATTATTACCTGAAGTACCCCTTTTGGGATCATCTTTTCCCCATTGTAAGTCCTCATAATTATGAAGGTTCTCTCCAAAGTTACCTGTAGCAAAGTCTGATTTTACATAGATGCAGGTATTAGAGAAAGATCAGCCCCCATATTATGGAGCAGCCTCCATTCCTACGGGGTTTCCTTCAATTAAGGCTATGACCCCAGTCACGTCTCTTAGCACTACTTCAGATCGCACATACACTTCCAGGTCTTGGTCAGTAGCATTAGAACTCTGGTATTCTACCACAGTATACATTCTGGATTTATGTCCCCTTCTGGGCTCTTTACTTATATGCTTTCTTGGGAGAATAGCTTCAAAGTGCTACTGGTTGTTAATGTGTGTGACAGGACACAACAGTGTGTCCTTTTCTGTGCCACTTCCTGCAACTGGCCTGACATGTCCTGCAATTCTTTTCAGTGTGCATGCTATATGTAGAATGGCCATAAGGAAAGTCCCTTGTTTTCTGTATTCAGCCTCATTGGCTCCACCAGTGCACCTTCCACTCCACACTAAATTCCAGGGAATCCTTCTTGGCACTTGCCTTGGTAACCCCTTTTTCTATAACCTTTTTGCAGGTAAAAGTTGACACAGTAACATTTGAATTTCATTATTGCACAATGCTGCATCATCTGATCTCATAGGGCATCACCTAAGAGTTGTACAAACTGACCATGCCCTGACAACTTTTTTAAAGCAGCCACAAATTGTATTATTGATCCTTGAGTTTGTTGTTGGAATTGGTAGCATTCCACAATCACTGATAGGGTAAGGGAAAAATGCTCTTGCATTGCTATAGAAATTTCTACAGAGGTGGAATGTCTTGGCATGGTTGGAGGTAGAAGGGTCTTAAGAGCTTGTATGTCCTGAAACCTATCACTGTCCACAAGATTTCAACCCACAGTCCTTCTGGAATAGAGCTACATGTGACAAAGTGTTGAAACGGGTAAGGTACACTACTTAATTCTCTTGATTTTAATCAGATCCATAGATCCACCAACATTGCCTAATGTAGGTATGACTGGAGCATTGATCAATATATACTTCTAACACAAAGGGTTTGCTAAAGCATTGGCCAGAGTAGGTCTGATTAGTGAACCTGACTGATGCATGAACTCCTTACATAAACAAAACATGGAATGTGGGCTAGATGTACACTCCTCTTAGGAAACGGTAGGGGAAATGGCTTCAGGATACAAGATGCAGGATGGTTCATTACCAGAATGATAAGGCTGGAATACCCAGATCAGGATGCGAAAGAAAGTCATGCTAAAAAATGGCTCAAAATATTTAGATATTGGTGGAAGGTAATACATAATTTGTTTTGATCCCTGTATAAAAGGAGAAATAGAAAGTATGGGAACTCTGTATTGACCTTTGGAGCCTGCATAGTGTCCTATCATAGGTATACTTGCATAGACACCTTGTCACAAGTATGTTAGGGCCATGCCTTGTAGACAATAAACCTGATCGAGTCTTTGCCACCAAGTCAAGCCTGTGGTCATTCTTTAAAACAGAATTGATGTTGGGGTCTCCTGGCTGTGACTTTTGCTGTCACTACAGTCTCTGAAACTTCAACATTTAAAACACTTCAAGAACACCCAAAGAGGACAGTGACAATAACACCTATGTGAATGACCATATATTTTTTAGGGCTGTTCACCCTTGAGCTCCCCCTGATTACTGTATGCCTTTAGCATAGGCTATCAGCTCTCTTATTCTAGACTGAAAAACAAAATGACTGCTGTCCCTCCTGCACCTTCCTCTGCTGGACTTCCACAGTGATTGCACCACGTAAAACTTTGTTAGGTACCAGTTTTCTATTCTGATTTCTCTTGCCAATTTTTCTGCTGTAAGCAGCTGCAGAGTCTACCTGGGTACTTCTATTAAGTCTCTTTGGTGCATATGGAGTAATATCAAAGTGTTTTTTTCCTGACCTGTATCATTTAAGCTGCTCCAAGCACCAACACAATGAAGATCCCATCCTCTTCACCATCCTTCTTCACAGTAAGAACAGGATGTTTTGGCTTCTTACTCTGTACGGAAGAACTTCTTTTTATGAGAATCAGAGTTTGCCATATTTAAAGACTTCCTAGGGCAAAGTTGACGCACAAGGTATGTTTTTCAGAAACCAGCAGGGCCTACCAGTAGAGAAGGAGTAAAAATATACCACTATAGTTCCCCCAAGATCCAGGAATGCTTCTCTGGGAACTTCTGGGAATCTAGGAATCCTACCTAATAAAGCAGATGCTAGATACAACATAAAATTGGTAGGAAACTATCCTGTAAAAATCCCACATCAGGGAATTTCATTTGAATCACAGCCCTAATGTTTTTCTGTTTATCTATTTTTTCCTTGAAGTAGCTAACCCTCTTGTGTCTGTAAAATTTAGCTAGAAATCTTGTAAGAATAAGCTTTCTCATGAGATTCCCAGCACTTTATGTTTCCTGTCGGACCTACAGATACCACAAGAAGATATTTTCACATGGAACCACAGGCTTGCGTATGTCAAAGTTTTAAACATCAAAAAAATGTATTTTGAGTAGATAGATGTACATGAAAATTTGCATGCTTAGCTGTTTCTGAAATTACCTCCTTTCTCAGTGGCAGGTATCTTAAGAACAACTAATGGCCAAAAAGGTGATAAGCATTGCACTTACAGTAAAGCTCTGAGCCAACAAGCTCCTGAGCATTGCTGCTGCAGTACAAGACTTGTATTAGCATATGCATAAGTGCTTTAGTAGATGAAAACTTCACAGGATGGAACCCGTAAGATTCTGTAGGAGCTGGTTTTAAGGTAGCTGGCTCATCTACCAAGACAATCTGGTATTCATATTGATAATTCAATATAGAAATTCCCTAGCTTTGAGAGAGGCAAGGATTTTGAGTGATATATTTTATTGGACCAACTGCATAGTTAGCATAAAGTTAGAAGCTAGCAAAAGCAAGACGTTTTTCATCAGCTGCTGGTGAAGAATGCCTTGCTTCAAAAGCTAACTTTATCCTAACCATGCAGTTGGTCCAATAAAATATATCACTCTCAAAAAAACCCCCTTGCCTCTTGCATAATTCCTGGACTACCGTGCCTGAAACACCATTCCAACAACAGTTTTGAAAAGAAAGCATATAATTGGTTAGGTCATTTAACTAAAAAAAACCCCCAAACTATTCTAAGTAAATGCTGTTAGCACAATAACAAAGAATATTTGCACTCCTTTACATTTCATGTCAAATGGTTTAGTTTATCATCTCATCTCTTCAACTTGTTTCATGTAGAGGGTATTTTAAGATCATTATTTATTTATCAGTGCAGCTTTTAAAATATCAGACTGGCAAATGATATCCAAAAAGCTATTTGTGTTTAAAACCTTAAAATATTCACACACTCACACATGTATTTTCACGCAACATGTATTTTCACAATCTTTTGCTAATCTACACTTAGTAGCCAGTGGTAGATAAACAAACTGAGATAAAATAACAACCAACCTGGACATTTGCTCCAAACTGATATATGAAGTTGAAATGGGTAAACTAGTTCAGATAAATGAAATGTGAACAAAAAGATGAAATGTAAGGTATGAGAAACCTAGGGACTTTTGAAATGATACCAACTCAATTTGTATATTCAATAGGATTATTAAATCTTGTCTCTCGAAGTATAATCTGTTAAATAAGAGTGGAGGACCATTGGCTAGTCTACATAGAGTCTGGACACTGATTTACTGCAACTAAATCAATAAAGAGCTCATTTACATAGGAAAATTGATCAGTGCATCTAGCAAAGAATACATTCTAAATGATTCTACAGTACCTGTTTCACAAAAGCTCCCCTTGCACGCTGTTCTGGAACAAAAGGTATTTTATAAAAATTATGAGTATGTGGTGAAGGCACCCCTACCTGCCTTTCACCAGGGAGGTAACTGGCCTGGAATTTCTTGGGGGCTGTTCTGACACACACAACCCCACCAGGCCACCCTTCTTCAGCAAGGTGCAGTTTCAGGTCATGCCCAAGACCATCCCCTGGGCAGTGTGCTGAGGGAGATCGGTGTACAGGCGGAATTCTCTTCTATCCTACCAGTGAGCGGATGTGGAAGACAACACAAGAACTGCATTAGAGAGACCAACTGTCAGCTTCAGCAATGGTGTCTTGAGGCAGGCTTAAGCTTCCTTGACAATGACCCGCACATCACAACGGGAGACATGCTCAGTTGGGATGGGCTTCACCTGTCTCCCAAAGGTAAGCGTGTGTTCTTTTCTAGGTTGGCGGATCTCCTCCAGCAGGCTTTAAACTAGGCTCATCAGGGGGAGGGGAAGATGAGGGTGGGGGAAGCCATGGACCACCAAACCATGTGGCACCCACAAGGACAGCCCAGCCTGAAGAAGGAGAACATCAAGAACCTGCAATCCATGGGGCGGCCAGCAGTACAGCACAGGTAAGCAATAAGCAGGTAAGCAATAAGGGGCCCTTTGGGAATCAGAGCTGAGGGGCAGCAAAGATGCCAGTCACAGGGCTTAAGTGCCTATATACTAATGCTAGGAGCATGGGGAGCAAGCAGGATGAACTAGCGCTCCTGCTTGCAGAAAATATCTACGACTTAGTAGGGCTAACAAAAATCTGGTGGGATTCTTCCCATGACTGGGTGGTACATATTGAGGGTTATAAACTGTACAGAAAGGACAGGGTGGGGAAGAAAGGGGGAGGGGTTGCGCTCTATGTCAATGAGCAATATATGTCGACCCTTATGAAGATGGAATCAAAGGAGGAGAAAGTAGAAGGATTGTGGGTTAGGTTACATGACGGGCAAGGAGAAAGGGATTTGGTGGTAAGGATCTGCTATAGACCCCCACACCAAGGGGAAGAGCTAGATTTGGGGCTCCTGAGGCAGCTCTCGGAGATCATAAAAACTAAGGAGGCGGTAGTCATGGGGGACCTAAACTACCCAGACATCTGCTGGGAGATGCAGACAGCAAAGTCCCACTGTTCACGCAGGTTCCTATCCTGTGTACAACACCTCCACCTGACACAGGAAGTACATGGTCTCACTAGGGGGAATGCCTTACTGGACCTGGTACTGGCAATGGGGGATGACATGGTAGGGGACCTACAGATCAGTGGTCACCTGGGGGACAGTGATCACCAAATAATAGAATTCATCATGAGACGTTGAGTGGGTAAGGTAACTAGTAGGATGAAAGTGCTAGACTTTCGGAAAGCTGATTTCAATGAACTCAGGCTGCCTGCTTCCAGCCTTTAAAGTGGCAGTCACCAAAGGTGCACTGCCTCACACAGCATCCTACAGCACCCTTACAATGATCCCATGACACCCTGATTGAGAATCTTTGCTCCAAAGAGAATACAAAGCATTACTATAAGTACATGAAAGGTTACAAACCAGTACCCTTCTATGTACCTCTTATATACTAACCAGTATCATAAATTGAACACAGAACCTTTGTGACAAATGGGCAAACTTCTTTTAGAAGAACGTTAAGTGTACTTTGCATAACTGACAGGGAAGAATTCCCATTGACTTCACTGAGCCTGACTTTCACCCTCGATAATTATCCCAACTTACCCAATAGGCAAACTATTTGGAAATGAATTGACAGCCTTTCTTGTGGGTATTTCAAAATGCTCAGCCATGCTGGAACTAGGCAGCATAAGACACAAGAGATAATGACAAACACTGCTATTGCCATGAGAAGTAAGCATGTAGGCCAAGATTCTCAAGTTGCCAGACTAGGAGATCAGTATGTAAGAATGAAAAGGTGACAAACGTGCAATTATTTCCAAGTAAATATTAATCTGAAATATGTATTAAACTTGGACATTATAGGAATCATTGGAAGGCAGCATTATGGAATCCAAGTTAAAAAAATAAAACACTGCTTTCATTCTTGAGTACTAGAAAAGATATTGAGAGGTTGTTGGAAAAGATATTGAGGACATTTCCAGCACAGGTTCTTTGCTGAATTTATTATGTGAACCAGAAGTACTTGTGATGGAGCCTGGGAGGTAGAGATGGAATAGTTAGCATAGGTAAAGTGTGCTAACAACAGTTGTTAAAGTGCAATATGATCAGAAATTGCCATATAATTCCTCGTGAAACCTGCTAATTCTGTCCCAAGGTTCTCTACTGAATGGACCAAAAAACCCTAAACCACATCTTAAAGTCTAGAGCCCCTACCCTTAATTTCAAACTGTGGAATTCATTGCTTTTCAGCAAAATAATGATGTAATAGTATAGATGTGATAACTTAAAGGAGGTATCTAAATCTTGAATAAGGAGTATGAGCCAGGTCAAGTGCATATCTCAGCTGTTTAAACACCAGAATCACATACTCCACTGAAATCTTTGCCTACTGATAATAATTTATATACACACACTTTTCCAGTTAACTCAGAAGTATGCTAAGAACACTTTGGATGAGAATTATCTTTGAGTCCTGCCACCTAGTTCAGATTACTTTAACTTCTGTCTGCTCTAGTGAGATAAAATGATGAATATGCAATACTGTGCCTCGGAACCAGTGAGCTGGGTAGGCATGGAGCAGACTTGCAGCCCCTAGCCCCTGCTTATTAGCCCTGTAGCTGTAGGTCGGAGCTGCACACCTTAGAGAGAGTAGTAACACGTAATGTGAGACTTCTCACAGCATGTGCTACTTGAACACCAACTAACATTCCTTGAGGTTAATACATGCTAATTCTAATATGCAATTAGTCCTTTATATGAGTGAAGTTACTTGTTACATTTAGACCATACTAAATCTGTGGAGTCTTAAGCTGTGGTGTTAAAATTAGAATGTGCTGTGAGCAGTTGCGAGTTAAAGTTAATGCTGTATCTTGCTTGCATAGCTCTGACTTGCCACTAGGGGGCCAGTAAGAAGGGGTGTGGCTAGAAGCCAGGACACCTGGGCTCAATCCCTGATCTGAGGGGGAGCTGAAAGCAGTGCAACCTGGGCTTGCTGGAGGACTGCAAAATGCTCATTTTATTTGTGTGGAGTGGACTGAAGTTATCCTAACATGAGACAGGTAGCACCAGCCCAGAGTTAACCCTTTCCTGAAGTGTTGTACTTTGAGACACTAAGGGGGCACTTAGTACAAGCTTCAATGTGTGAAGGATCACAATATTTTAAGTGTGGTCAAAATATAACATGTAACTTCACCCTTCTTGAATTCGTCTTCTGTTCTGGAGCTCAGAAACCTCTGACTACTCAAGATCCAGAATGCAAAGTCATCATTTCAAAGTTGGTGCTAATTTACCAGGGTTGATGATACCATCTGCTTTTTGCATAACTGCCTGGCAGTGAAAGCAATCATCCAGGATGTGGTGACTGGGGTTCTAGGCCCTCCTTAGCCTAAGACAATTCAGATCATATATTCTGCTTTCTAGGTACATGCTCTAAACACCAAGTTATAAAAGAGTCTTGATGAGAGCACCTTCCATCCCACCTTCTGAAGCTGAATCACTATGTAGCAAAGAATGTAAGAGTGATTGTGTCAGGGGCCCTAACAGGCAGCCCAGCCTGGGATAATTGCATAACCAGACACACCTACTTGAAGTCTATAACTAACAAGCTCTACCACAGCAAATGAATTGGCTGATTTCCTGATTGGTAAATGGGTGCAGAGTTTAGCCATGTAATCCCAGATGGAATTGTTTTAGGCCATGTGGCAAACTCCTGGAAGTTGCCTCCTCTGAAAGGATTTTCAGAACTAGAATCCACACAGTTATCTGAAATGTAGTTTTACAAAATTCCAAACGTGAACATGTAATAAGGTCCTGTTAGACCCATATAAAAGGACTACCTGGTTCCACCTGGTTTCCTAGTGCCTCCTGTACCATATCTCATTTACATTGTTCCCCTGCATGAGACCAGCGAGAGAAAAAATGTGTACACCTGAGTAATTTTCTCTGCCACTTAGAAAGTGCTGAAGTGAAGACCCCACATCTCCCAAACCAAGTGGGAGTTCTTTAAGTCAAATTACTGCCTCCCAACCATAGCAAGCTTGCTGAATGTGCCAGCACTGTTTTGTGTTAAGCTACTGTGCTGGCCCAGGTTTCTTAATTATGAATGGAATTTTCCCAGGCAATTTTGCTGACCTGGGCAGGTTCCCAGCAAACAAAGTCCATCTATTAAAATGTACTTTAACCAGTTAAGATTTGGGGGGGGGGGGTGTTAAAACTGAAGCATGTTGATTTTCCCTAACCTTTTTCTGGAGCACATTTTAATGATAAATCAAAACACAGACTTTGGGGGAAACAGGATATTTTCTGAATCCAGAAAAGGACTAATTACAATGACAGCAGGAAATGAAAAATCTTTAACTACAAGATCCACTGAGATAAACTGAGTACTTTGCCTCCATTAAATTCTTCAGAATTAATGTCATGGGTTCCATGGCTCCACTTGAGGAAGCAGCAATGGGAGTAGTAGTAAAGAAAGGTGCCCGGTACATTATCAAAGGTTGCTGAGAGGAAGCAGAGATGATAGAAATGTTAGACTCCAACTGATATTCTCTGTACAAGACAGCTTCTGTGATAGAAATGAGAAGGACATTCAGAAAAGATTTTATCTAGACAAACCCTTTGAAAATTTTGAGGTGGTGAGATTTAATGCTAATGTAATCTAAACAGAAATCCTGAACCTGGTTAAGTATCCCTGAAGAAAAGGGCAAATTAGGCAAAATGGAAATAAGCCTGACTTAAACTAAAATAAGACTCCATGGGCACATCTACAAGAGATGCCTTAATATACAATAAACTATTATACTGTGCATTAGCATGTCACTGCAAAAAACATGCTAATGCACAGTAGAATTAGTGTATTGTGAATTAAGCATAACAAAAAAAAACCTATTCACCTTTGCTACTGCTCATAAGCTCAGATACTGTGCCTTTATGTAGTATCTGATATTAGAGGTACTAAACTTAATGCACAGAAGCAAAGGTGCATTAATGAATGTGTAGACACACCTCTGATTCACAGATTTTATTTAAAGCTAGAAGGCACATCTACATGTTCATTAACATGCTTTTGCAACTGTGCATTAAGGTTAGTACCTCTAATATGAAGTACTACATAAAGGCATGTTAGATTGCACTAATGCACGGTAGCAAAAGCAAATGCCTTTTTAGTAATGCTCAATGCAGAGTAAATCAATTCTACTGTGCATTAGCATATTAGCACTGTTTTTGCCCTCATGCTTTAATGTGCAGTAGAATAGACTACTGCACATTAAAATGCACGTATAGACACAACCAGAAAAGACCATAAATTTTATATTTCTGTATAGAAGAGGCTATAGAATTTCATAAAGCATATCCTTCAGAAAAGTAACCTGTCTTGATCTGAAGACATTGAGAAATAGAATTCACCACTTCCTTAAATCAGTTTGTTCCAAAGGTTAGCCACCTTGCTTTTAAAGTTCAGGCCTTATTTCTCTATTAAATCAAAGAACCTGTTAGCATCTGGTATTTTCTCTGTGCAAGAGACTCCTCTGTTTTAATGAAGTAACTTCTGAATCTTCTTTTTGATAAGCTAAACTGATTGAACTGTTTAAGATGCACACACCAAAGACATTTTTGCCATCCTTCAGACATGTCTTGTGGCTCTTTTCTGTTCGCTGTCCAAGTTTTCAACATTCTTTTTAAAATGTATACATCAGAACTCTACCCAGTATTCCAGTATTTGTCCCACCTATGTTATAAACAGAGGCAACCCCCAACTCCACACTTTTCCTTTTATGGCTTCTGTTTAAATAGCCAAGCATCACCGTGACTCTTTTAAAAAAATATATCACTGCAAATTATTTTGCACAAGTATTAACCAAAGGGGATTAAAAATCATCTTGCTAGATACATGGGTGCAAATTACTAGGTAGACAATTCCTTACACTCTGTTTCTAAATGGTTGGATGTCATCTCTGATAAATATAATTCAGCTGACCTCAGGCTTCCACACCTGACCAACATGGGTAGATTTCTATTTTTATAAAAATAAGTTAAGATTGTTCACTGAATTTTTATTATTTATCAACTCTAGTAAATATTTTTGTGCATCTGTGTTCATGAAAGAGTTGATATTTTCAAAGCAGATTGTCCAAAAACTACAATGAATACAAAGAACCAACTCAAACTCTACCAAGAACAACAGCTAATATATAAAATACAGAGCAGATGAATGTTCATTTTGTAGGGTCTTGTGCTTGTCCTGTCTAACTCTCATTGTCTTTTCCTATCTTGAGAACAACATCAACAACTAAAACAAAACATTTACAAAGCAGTTCTGTTTGCAAATGAGGTTGGTTGCAATGTGCTTACTGAAGCAGTTTTTAAACCCAAGGACCTATCTACTGGAAGTCAGCCAGACATTACTAGTTGATATACTTTGACTTTAGCAATTATACCTTGTCTTTAGCAAGGCTTTTGCTTCCACAGCATTCTTGCAAGCAAGCTATGGAAGTATGGGTTGAATGAATGGACTGTAAGATTGATAGCAAACTGGCTGGATCATTGGGATCAATGAGTAGTAATCAATGGCTCAATGCCTCGTTGACTGGCGGTATCAAGTACAGTGCCCCAGAGTTCTGTTCTGGGCCTGGTTTTGTTCAATATCTTCATTAATGATCTGGATGTTGGGATGGTTTGCGCCCTCAGCAAATTCATAGATGATATCAAGCTGGGGAGATTTAGTAGATACACTGGAGGGTAGAGGTAGGCTTCAGAGTGACCTAGACAAATTGGAGAATTAGGCCAAAAAAATATCCTGAGGTTCAACAAGGACAGATACAAAGTCCTGCACTTAGGACAGAAGAACCCCATGCACCTCTACAGGCTTGAGACCAGCTGGCTAAGCAGCAGGAAAGGACCTGGGGGTTACAATGCACAGTAAGCTGGATATGAGTCAGCAGTGTGTCCTTGTTTCCAAGAAGGCTAACAGCATACTGGGCTGCCTTAGTAGGAAGATTGCCAGCAGATCAAAGGAAGTAATTATTCCCCTCTACTCAGCACTGGAAAGACCATCCAGTTT
Source organism: Caiman crocodilus (assembly GCA_030014935.1). Taxonomy (NCBI): domain Eukaryota; kingdom Metazoa; phylum Chordata; order Crocodylia; family Alligatoridae; genus Caiman; species Caiman crocodilus. The sequence continues at coordinate 27,058,719 of JAGPOW010003648.1, read as the reverse complement.
TAGGTCCCCCACTATAGAAAGGATGTGGACAAGCTGGAAAGATTCCAGGGGAAGGCAACAAAAATGGTTTGGGGTCTGGGGCACTTGACTTCTGAGGAGAGGCTGAGGGAACTGGGCTTATTTAGTCTGGAAAAGAGAAGCCAGGGGTGGGGGGTGGTTTTGATAGCAGCTTTTAACTATCTGAAGGGTAGTTTCAAAGAGGATGGAACTATACTGGTTGCAGTGGCAACGGGTGACAGAACAAGGAGAAATGGTCTCAAGTTGTAGCAAGAAAGGTTTAGGTTGGATATTAGGAAAATCTTTCTCACTAGGGGGGTGGTGAAGCACTTGAAAAGGTTATCTAAAGAGGTGGTAGATTCTCCATCCTTGGAGATTTTTAAGGCTGAACTTGACAAAGCCCTAAGGATCTAGTTGGGGCTGGTCCTGCTTTGAGCAGGGGGGGGTAGACTAGCTGACCTCCTGATGTCCCTTCCAACCCTAATTTTCTATGAGTCTATAATTCTATGATATAAGCAGAGATGTAACAACACAGGTAGGCAGTTGGGCCAGCTGCTACAGACAGGAACAGCAGCAACTTTTGATTGCTCCTAACCACTGGTGCAATTGCGTGACTGTGGTAGCAGCTGTTCTTTTTTCCAACTCTCTCACGAAGTCAGTGTGCTGGGCAGCTACCCCAGTCATCCCACCCTAGTTATGGTACTGGACATAAGGAATGAATGGTTTGGGAAATGTATATTTTTTGTTATTCTTAGTTGCAAAATAGATCCACTGTGTGATATTGAGCAAATGTGATTGGAACACTGTTGTTGCTGTAATGGTCCAGAAAATGCCTGACAGGTGAGGATTTGTTGGCATACCTTTTATTGGACCAGCAGTACAGCTGGGTGGGCTGTTAAAAAAGATTTTCAGCATCAGGTATCCTTTGTCAGATCTGTCCTAACCTGAAGTAGGGTGCCTGATGCCTTAAAACTTGTCCAACAGTTCTCCAAGCTGTATTGTTGGCCCAGTAAAAGATACCACAACAAATCCTCACTTTTTGGACTTTCAGAAAATTCTCAGGACTAGGTCCTCCAAGAATCATATGTGAACTAAAACAGCTTTAACAGAGTTTGCCCCATCCTACCTACCATTTCCAAATAAGGGTATAAGAACACTGCTGTTGTTAAAACTGGTATTCAGCATTAGAAGGAGAGCACTCCCATGAAAATACACCTAACAGAGTTTTTGCAAAATAGCACCTGAATACAATGGAACCAGAGCTTTGAAAATGTATGGAGTATATTGTCATTTTAACTACCTGGAACATGTAGCCAGTTCACATCAGCCCTATTCATTTTTTACATATAGAAAGCCTTTTTACATAAAGCAGCAGACAAGTGTTGGCAGCAGTTGAAGGCAACAGCAGCTACAATGTAAACTCACCTCCTGGTTTTCCAACCATGGACCTATGGGGCAGGGGGAGGCAAAGGAAGAAAAGGCTGGTAAATATTGACCAACCTGAACTTATCCCCAAAAATAACTTATCCTCAAAAATAGAATTGAAAAGCTAGGATGTTAGCTACATCAACTTACCCAAGAAACAAATTCTTCAGAGCATGTCCACATGAGCACACACATGGCTCCTGCCCCATCTCAAACCCCCTTGAGATGAGGCAAGAGTCATGTGCAGAAATGAAAAAAATGTTCCTGCACTGCAATACTGCAGTTAGACCAGTCTAAAAAACCCAATATTTAAAAAAGCAGAGCAGAGCATGGTCCCAGACCCTGAGGCAACTGGAGGCTGGGTCCTCCACAGAGACATTCTTGCTGCCAGAGCATCTCTGTGGTTGGCCCCTCGCCCTGGTGCTGAACACATAGCCTACCCGTGCAGGGTAGGCCACATGTTCAGTACCAGCACTCCAGTGCCAATAAGTAAGGGGTTGGGGAGGCTGGAGGAGTGGGGAGAGGAACATGCGGGGGGACTCCTGCTGGGCCCGCCCAGTCCCCCAACCCCCCCAACCCTACTCTGCCGAGCCCCATTCCTTGCAAGCCCCCCAACCCCCAACCCCTCCAATCACTTCCCTGCCCTGCCCCTACTCCCACCAGCCCCTTGGCCCCCAATCATTTCCCTGCCAGCCCTCCCAAACCCTCTATTCATTTCCCTGCCAAGCCTCTCCCCCTGCCAGTGCCCCAACCCCCCAATCACTTCCCTGCCTGGCCCCTCCCCCTGCCATCCCTCCATGCTCCCCAATCACTTCCCTGCCCAGCTCCTCCTCCCACCAGCTCCCCTGACTCTCCTGATCACTTCCCTGTCTGGCCCTTCCCTCTGCCAGCCCCCAACGCCTCCAATCACTTTCCAAATGGGCCAGGAGGATGTGCTTTGGCAGTTCAAAGCAGGCCACCACACCCAGAACATCTTCCAGGTGATAGCTACCCAGATGGCTGGGCAGAGGGTGCCTGTGGCAGTAGTGCCACAGGGAGGCCTACTCTGCAACCACAGCCCACTGACAGCTGGCTCAGAGGGGCAGATGCCTCTACTGGCTGTGCAGTCCCCATCTAGGTCTGGCAGGTGTGCAGCAGGTCAGAGCCAGGCAGCAGCCCCCACTGCCAGACTGCTGCAGTGGGTAGAGGGCGCAGGGAACTCTCAGGGCTGCTTCAGCACAAGGAGTGGTGTCCACGGGTACTCCAGGCTGGGCTCCAGAAGTTTCTGAGAGCGAGTAGCCCTGAGCTACTTGCCAGGGCAGCTTTTTATACTGCTGGGGACAGCACAGGTGATAGCCCTGGGCTCTAGCTCTCCCTGGATGCAGATCCAGGAGGTACCAGGCAGGGTTATTTTGCCCAAGTGGCACAATTTGGTCCACAATAAAATACATGTCCTATTATGTGCACTGAGGCAAAAAGCCCCAGTGCAAATTTGTACCGCTTCTATCTGACCTGCTGTAAGTGCACATGCTTGCATGTCTGGACATGCCCTCGGAGATCAGGTGATGCCTCAGATGATGCATAATCTCTGAGAGGAGTACAGCTGGCCAGAAAATTAGAAATCCATTTAATGAAAAATATTAAGGTATCAAAATTTGAATGGATTCTGATGTGGAATCAGACCAAGACCATTTACTTTCTTACAGCTGCTCTTAGTAGTGTTGTTCCGTGTTGTAAAATAACTCAATATGCATTGGGCTACAGAAAAAAAACTGACCATGCAGCCCAGGTTTAAGCCCCGGTTCTAAACCATGTAGGCAAAACACTTGAACCTTGGTATTTCTTGTTCTACACAAGTACCCTGACCACTTCACTATTAGCCATTTTGAGGTTACATTTCCCCACTAGCAATTGTTTTGAACAATAGAGCACTACCCAACCAAAGTTGTATCCCTGTGAGAAGTTTCCATTTTAACAAATCAATATTTTCTGAGGACATACCCTCCCCACAAAAGAAAATCTCTGGCTCAGTCCCACTGGGGAGTTACATGGGATATTAGGAAAGTTCTGCAAATGGAGGCCCTCCTATGTACGACATGCAGTAGTGACAATTATCACTGGCTGTGGCAGTTTAGTAACGGGTTTCTGCAAGAAAAGCATCTGAAGCCACTACAGGCATTAAAAACTTGTCTGCTGAGGTTCGGTGATGCAGATCCATTGTTTATTTCATTACTTGGACTCTTGCTAGTGTTCCTATGCTGCAGAAAACAGTACATATTCATTAAAGACATGATTCATCTTTTCTATTCAGACAGGAAAAATACACCATTGCCAAGCAAGACGGCTCATAAATCTAATTTGAACTGGAGCCACCAAAAGCACACCTTTTATAAATGGATTATGTTATTGCAATTGGACTATGGAAATCACCTCATGACTTACTGAACAGTCCTTTTGATTGCATGACATGGTGATATTAGATGTGAATGTGACTTGGAAACAAAGAGATCCAGATCACCAGTGACATGAGATTTTAAGGTCATCAAACATTATCCTAAGATTATGGCTGAATTAATGTGTAACTTCTCATGATACATAAGCAAAGGAACACTCACAAAAGATAATACATGTAAAACTCTCAAGAAACTAATTTACCTGTGGAACTCACTGCCACAGGATATTTCTAAAGCCAGGAGCTTATATGTAAAAGTTATAAGTAAGAACATCCTACATGGTTACATGAGATAAGCTAAAGCATTAGAAAAGTAGAACTGATATAAACCTTCATACTACACAGCATAAGACAACCACAACCTGATAGAACTTAGATGGAAACTTTCCTTGTGGGAAAGTAATTCCTTAAGTGCCTATGACAGGATTTCTTGTACCTTCTACTAAAGCATGATAGGAGACAAGTTACAACTGGTTTGATTTGTCTACAGTTCCAGAATTACCAATACTGGTCTACCTCTGTTTTGTGATTGAGCAATTCCTTTTTTTCTTGTGTATCTTTTTATATGTTTTTTTGTTTGAGTTACCTCTTCCAAATTGCCAGAATTTATGGGTGACTTCCTTACCACTAGCAAGATTTGCCATTAATTTTAACAGTGCCTTTATCTGAGGCAGCTCCAAAAGTCTGATGCCACTGGAATAATGAGTTTAATATGTTTCTTTATTTTTTTCCTTTGGTTCCTATTGTTTTTTACTTTATTGTTTTGTAACATTAATAGGATTTTTTTGGAACAGAAGCTGAACAGGAAGCACCACACACTCTGTTTATATTTCATTGTTTGTTTGTTTTCCTGTGTGACTATTTGTAATTAAAGTTTTATTGTGCCATTCTCATATTGCCTGAATTTTCCAGACGTTTATATGGCAACTGCTACCAGCAAAATGGGGCCTGAGGGCTTGTGTTGGACCTGTTGAACTGCAAGATGGTACTTCTTAACTCTGGAATTCAGTGACCGCATAGCTTGTCAACTGATCCCTTAAAAAAGCTTTCTTTTTTTTTTAAAGGAATTTTTGTCTTCTTCGTAGCAGTATTCCTTTATCTATTTCTCAGCTTGGCAGCTGAGCTACTAAATCCCTTTTCACTCGTTATGGTGTTCTCAATACTCATGTTCTTAATATTTCCAGGTCAGTGTGGCCAACGGTTCTATATCACCTGCACTGTGATGGGGTGATTCAGAAGTATACTTCTGCTGCTGTGTACTGAAGTCCCTAATAATATTCTGCTTGTGTCATAACAGGTAATCTATGGATTATTTGAAAATGCTACTGCTGCCATTGCCCATGGAGGTTGAAAGCAGATGCTCAAACTACTGGCCAGTTCTAAAGCTAGACAGAAAATAGATTTATTTTCTCTTGAAACACTTGGATGACATTTTTTTCCCATGCTTCTGGGTGTTGCTGCTTGCCACATGGTGTTGGGAGGAAATTTTCCTCTCTCATTCTATTACATGCAAGTGTTGGGATTTTTTGTTTGTTTGCTAGCGTTCTTTTTTAAAGCCTTCCTTGGAAGCGTTGGGCATTAACTTCAGCCAAAGCTGGTGATTTTGATAGGGGTGCACCAATGTTCTTTCTGGGACTAAAATCTGGAGATTCCTGCCTAGAGCATCCTGTGCTCCCACTCAGGCCAGATCAATCTCTATAGTTGGGGTCAGGAAGGAATTTTTCCCTGTAAGATTGGTACACACTGTAGGGGTTTTTGCTTAGCTCTGTAACACGGAGTGTGGCCCTCTTCCTTGAATCTTTTAAACATATTTTCACATTTGAAGCAGCAGGATTTTGGCTGCTGTACTCCCCCTGCTTGATCTGTGACAGGTTAGGGCATTCTATCTTGTGGTTGTATGAGGGTTGACTGTAGATTTGTTAATGGGTTAGACAATGAAATTGTATAGGATGATTTGGATATGGATTAGGCTCAGGCATGGGTTTGGACTAGATGACATCTCAAGGCCTCTTAAAGCCCTGTTGCTCTGAAACAAAAAAAAAAAACCTGTCTTCAAACATTTCAATGGATAATTTTGATTCTTTGGGGAAGGGGATGGAACTTGAAAGCCAAAACCCTTTGGCTAAAACCTGGCAAATTTGATTTGGAAATCCTATCTTGATGCCTCATTGAATTTTTAGTTTAGGAACTTCATGTTCCCCTCATGGCCAGGGCCAGTTTCACACATAGGCAAACTAGTCATATGCCTAGGGGCCCAAATGTGCTTATTTTACATATTATAATTACTGAGTGAAAAATAGTAATATAAAATATATAATATTAAGTAGGGGCTGACAAATTTGTTTGCCTAGGGCCTACTAAAGGGTTAATCCAGCCCTGCTCATGGCTGGACTACTTCCTCCAATAATATCCTAAAACATTTACCAGGAAACATTTTCCTTCTTGCTAAGACACTGTGGTCCATCGTAGGAGATGTAATCTGTCTGGGAGACATATAGGCTATAAAAGTAGATGACAGCTTCTTAACTACAACTGCTATAAGACTCCATTGAAGTATTTAGAACTTGGAATTGTTGTTTGGGGCCAAAATGTTTAGCTTTTTAAAAAAGTTTAATCTTTCCACGGAGAACGTACAATTTAATTCTGTTTAATCAAGAAGTTTTCTGTAAAAAAATAGTTTTAATGGAAAAGTTTCAGCCACTTGTACTCATTTCCCTTTTCATCTGTACTCCGGCAGGCATCCACCTTCTCTGGCAAGTACAATTTAACATTTGCAAAATTACATCCCTGCATTTTTTTCTTTCTGAAACTTAATGGACCTACTTTTCATCCCATGTATCAACATATCCTCTCTCTTATGAAACTACTAGCCACCATAGAAATGAGCTTCTAAAAATGTCATTTTGCATCTGCCAAATGAACCGAATAGATTTGCAGTATTTGAAATACTAAATTAATTAATATTTGTAAAGGGATCTTAGGTGGATGATAAATTATAAATACATTAATCTAAATATAAATATTTTAAGGAAAGCGTTCTTTCAGGGATCCTAATCAGCAGGGATCCTGGTTTTCTCTGATAAAAAAAAAAAATCACAAATTCTCTGACAAAAAAAATTACAAATTCTCATACAAACCACCCCAAATCTGTTATTAAAATTAAAAGCCCCCTGCAGCCCCCACAGCACTGCTGGTGCCCCTCACTCACTCCCAAAGCTATCCCAACCCCACTGGTGCTCCTCATTGTCTCCACAACAGCCCCCCACCCTGCTCATGCTTCTTGCCCCCACCCACAGCCTCTGTCCCCCAGCTCTGCTGGAGAAACTGGAATTACTGTTTCCAATATTTTGTTCTGGTCTGCAGCAAAAAATAATGGTGTAAGGCACTATCATGCCCCACTCTAGTGAACAGTTCACATAGAAGATAACAATCTACTACTGGTACCAATAACATTTTTGCTTGGATTGTACAGATCAGTACTGTGAATATGAAGACCCTGTTGTTCATCCCTGCTTACCCTGCTTGTGGGGTTCATTATAAATATCATTTGATGTAATCACCCTATTTTCAGTTTGCTTAAAAAATAAACATAAGACATTCCATTTGAAATTTTGACCATATTGAAGTATACTCTGGCCGCTAAGTGAAACAAGAACAGGACTGCAAGAGGACAAACGATACTCTCCTACCTCTCAGGAGTTCTATTCCTGAACCTGCCATATGCTTCCTGCATGACTTCGAACAAGACTACCATAACGCACAGGCTCAAGTAGGCCAGATAAGAGGACTGCATACAACCATAATCTTTGTATTTCCTAATTCTTAGTGCTTGACTTTGCAACATATATATTCTTTTAATGTGTGTGTGTGTGTGTGTGTGTATAAAACTTCACAGTAGCTCATTGCTAGTGCACAGCAATGAATATATATATATTATATATATAATTAATATATTAATTATATAGAATTATATATATAGCATTGGAGGGCACAAACCATGATGCCACTGCTACTGTGCACTAGCAATGATCTACTGTGCAGTAACTTGTTCCTACTGTGCAGTAGGGTAGGCAACGATCTGTGAGGCACCGGGACTGTGCAGTACCGGTAGTTACTGCGCAGTCATTTAGTACTTGCTTTAGCAACAACTGCCCAGTCAGGCACAAATGTAGATGCACCCATAGAGTAGTAAGCCTGGGAGGGACCTTGAGATGTCTAACCCCCTGCCTGAGGCAGAATCGTCCCTATCCAAACTCTTCTAATCATGAAACAACTTTGTCTTGTACCTCTGCCTTAATACTGTATATACTTGGAATGTAAATTATTGTTTTGGTTTATGTCTGTTTAATGTATTTTGATTGCTCATAATTATCTGAAGAAAAAAAGTAAATTTAAAAAAGGCCAGATTATATTCCTCCTGCTTATTTTGTTTCCCTTCAAACCCTTTTCCAAATTCCTAATATTTGTGGCTCAGCAGTTGTCATTCTGAGTTTTTCACTCCTTTTCAGGTTTGCCTGAGATAGCTGTCACTGAAAACAGCCAAACACATGAAGCAAAAACTGCAAGTGCTGTTCTTGTGGTGATCCCGAGTTACCAGCATGTGGTTCTCATTTGGAAAGACTGAGAAGGAGCAGTGTTCTCGTAATAGCTCCAAATAAAAACCATCTACTTGAAACTAAGGAGTACAGTGAGAGGTGATGTCCTTAGAATTTTTCAGCCAGAAATGATACAAAAAGATGCATTCATTTACAGACTGAACCACCCTAACAGGATACAGAAGAAGACTCCTTGCTAAATGTAGCCAATGAAGCTCTGAAGCACCACTCTGACTCTAAGCAGGAGAGATCATTTGCATCAAGGAGTCACCAGGGTCGAGCTGAATCAGTATCTTGAGTGAAAGTGAAGGGAATTCAAAGTCTGAGTAAATCTGAAGCGCTAATTAAATTTAATATTTCCCAGGTTGCTGCCACATATGGAAGCACTAAAACTATGCTCATCTAGTTTAGTGATCTACATCCAGGAAGCAGGTTACAACTTTCCTTAGGTTATGGATGTAATTGTAAAATCTTCATGTACCTTATCATGCAAGCATAAAGACTCCTTGTTTCTCTTAGACTTTTTACTAGCTATACCATAGAAGCAGTCATAATGCTGAAAGCTATTCCATGATGTTGTTTGGCATAAATGTTATATGCATAAATCCTGTGCATCTAATTCTGCTATGAAATTATGTGCATGCAAATTCTATGCAGTACATCTTCCCCTCTCCTCCAGCATTTCAGACTTACATGTTCTAAGCTAAACTGATGTTATTGGCTACCTTAGATCTTTTAAGAGGTGCAGGGGTCCACATATGACCTATGATCTATACCATACCTTTTTTCTTCCTGTTGTGGGATTGAGAAAGTAGAGATTGTGTGACAAGCATGTGACTGAAAGGCAGATGTGAATGGTCATGGAGACCAGTATTTCTAGGTTAGGGTAAATTATTTAGGTTCCCAGGTGTGAAATGTATGTTAGAGGCACTATATAGGTGCCTGTTTTCGTGCCTTCTAGATTTGGTACTATGACATGTTAGTAAAAATTAAAAAGATTATAGAAACCCGTGCAAGTTATGAGGAAAGACTTAGCCTTGAATTGGTGAAGGAACAGGTTGATCTGTTACAGAGAAAGAATTATTCTCAGGGGTGAAAAGAAGAGAATTGCTTTTGGTTGGAAAATGTTGATTTGTTAAAACTAAGACTAAGCACAGGAAAGAGTCAATTTTGATGAATTTCCCCTTTTTGGAGAAGTTCTAAAATTATCAAACCATCTTCTTTTCAGGTTTTGAAAGGAAATTCTTGGGATTTGGGTGCAGTTGTTTTTGTTTTCTTTGTGCTTAAAAAAGTTTTTTGGACAATTGAATTAATTTATTGGAGGAAAAAATGTATATTGCCAAAACCAAAAAAAAATATTGACTACTAGATTTCTTTTTGATGGTGAATTTATTAATTTTTTTAGCTTGACTTGGGACAGGAAAGTTCTTTTCTCATACAGCTCTAGTACTGGTGATCTACTGATGGATTTGCATTCATATATATGCATTTTCCTATTTGGACTCTTGTTGTATCTTTAGTTTATAAGAAGGGAAAACTTTGACTCTGACTATGGTTTTGGTGACACAGAGACTAGGGTTGAGGATGGGAAGGCATGGACACTAAAAACAAGTGAGGTGACCTGACCTTGAAACAAAAACATGTAAAAGAGCTAGGCTCTGATCATAAAGCCTATTCTTGCTAGGATTAAAATTCTCTCCTCTGCCTCTGCACAGCACAGCAGAGATAACTCTTGAATTGATAATTGTATCCACGGTACATTTTGTAACTTATCCAGGGAAGTTTGCTCTTCAGGAATTTTATTGCATTGATTAATAAATCAATGCAAACCATTCTTAGTAGTCTCACTTTTTCCTAAGTATCTTTAAAATAATTTACAACCATGATTTAATTAAGCATCATGATATTCCATGAAGTAGTTTAAATCTGGTTATCCCCATTTCACAAATGGAAAGAGCTACAAAGTACTGAACAGGATGAGGCCTGCACTATTTAGTGGCTGTGCCTCCATGAGATGCTGACTGTGCAGTACCCTGTTATTACTGAGCAGTAGCATCACATGGCAAAAACCATGATGTGACCCTACTGCGAAGCAGTAGTAGGCTACTGCACAGTAGCATCACAAAAAAAACCATTCATCAACACTATTGCACAGTAACTTGGATTATTGTGCAGTCATTTAATTTATGCAAGTATTAAATGACCGCCCAGTAACTACTACACAGTCAGTGTCTCGTGGAGATGCTGCCATTCAGAAGCAGAATTGGGTATGGAGGGACTGGAAAGAACTATGTGCTAACTAATATGTGGAATAAAAGTTTTGTTTTACTGGGGAGTAGAGGCAAATCCTACCAAGGACACAAAATAAGTATCATCATTATTCCCATTTTACATATGGAAAAAACTAAGCCACAGATGGGAAGCAATTTACCTATAATTACCCAGGGTATGTCTGCCCAGCACAAAATATTAGTACCCAAGCTAGATCCCAGGAGTACTCTAGCTATTGGCGATGCATAGGGAGTACACATGGGTCCACATGTACCCCAAGCATGGTGGTGCACCCCCTGTGAAAAGGCACTGCCAACACTGTCACTGACACTGCCCCTACTTGTGCCTCTCCGGCTCAGTGATTGGCTGCAGGGGGACCCCGGGTGGTCCCCCAGACCCAGGAGGCACCAGTCGCTGAGCCAGGGAGGGGGAGTAGGGAGAGCCCCCAGCACGCTCCCCAGAGGACCCGGAAGTGCTTCTGGTCCACTTCCCGGTCTGTTGCTGAGTGTGCTGGGGAGTCCCCCGCACTCCTGTGGGATGCTCCATCTGCCACAGCATCTCAGCATTCACGAGCCTCCTGGTATCTTGAGGTAAGTAGAAAAAACATTTAAAGCTGTGTCTGTCTGAATCATCAAATCTTTCCAAATCTCTCCAAATCAATTTGAAGGGTTCCAATTTGACTCAGATAGATTAAAGTGTTTGACTTGGATTCGGAGATTTAGCCACCGAATTGGGCTGAATCTCCGCCGAATTGAATCAGAGACTGAAGCTTCTCACAGCCCTAATTACCAGCCATAGCATTTTTCTTGAAAAATTCAAATAAACTCCAGTGAAAATTTTTCACTTTCAGTGTTCATAGGGAGAAAAGTGTGTCTATTACGGATTCTGCCAGAAAACTCGTTTCTTGTCTGTGATGTAGTCAGAACTGAATTTTCCAGCTCCTGCTCCTAGTACTCTGGTAAATTTTTAGTAAGCAGATGTATATAAGTAGAAAAGAGCCTTTATCCTTTCTCCCTCCCTCATTCCTCCTTGAAAACTCATACAATCCAAAGGAAGTATTTATCCAGACCTCAAAAGGAGGAGAATTAGGGCAGAGGGAACTAAATTCTCTGATGTGAAACTCTTGGTAAAATTTTTCTTGGCTGACTGCAGCTCTATTGTATTTTTGTTTTATTTAACATGTTGTAATGTTTTATTGTTTTCCTATGTCACAATCCAAAGATTTCTAATGATCAGTGAAACCACTTTCTTCCTTTCTTGTGTTATGCATTACCCAGTGCAATCTAAGTTTGAAGAGTAGGAGGAAGTCAGGTGTTTTCCAACTTGCAAAAACAAAAACCCTGTCAAAATTCATGCTAAAGACTTCTGACAGTTAGGTGGCATTTATCATTTAATGACAAAACACAGAGGAATCTTTCCTGTAAGTGGAGGTCTTGTCTTATTGGGAAAGGTCATCTTCAAAAGAACAAGCATTTATGTTCTGTGACTAAAAGCCAGCAGGGTTTTGAACATTCTTCTGCAATCAGCTTGGTAAGATTGTGCATTGCATGTGAAGAACAGACACCTGGTTAAGGCTAGGACTGTATTTGTCATATAGGCGTACCACATTTCTATGAAGATATAATGTTTCTTGACAGGATGAATCATAAACTAGCAGGCAGTACATAAACTCCATTCCCTCCAGTTTATGAAGACCAGGCTTGGCAGTTCAGAACACATACACAATGGAAACTTACATAATATAAATGATACATAATGCAAATGCATATATCCTATTATTATCCCAGGATATAGGAAAATATTACTGCAATATTAACACTATGCCAGGCTCTTTACAGCCACCGATGCAAACAAGCCTTTTCTTAAGCACCACATTTATCACATTTCTAGAAATTATATTAAAACAAGCAAACTATTGGAGAATTACCATAGCTGCTCAATGCAAGTTCTGAAAAAAAAATGTTGAGGGCTGGCAAAGAATAATTGAGGTGATTGTCCCCTGTCTTTTACAACAAAACAAACTGGTATTAGTAGGTAATAAATTTAAAACTAAAACAAGGAAGTTCTTTTTTTCACATAGCATGTAATGAAAATACAGAACTCGTTGCCGTGAGATGTTGTGGAAGCTGGCAGTTTAACCAGATTCAAAAAGGGACTGGACAAATTCTTGGAGGAAAGGAGCATCAATAGCTATTAAGCATAGGAGTTAGGGATATCATAGATTTCATAGACATTAGGGCTGGAAGGGACTTTGCAAGATCATCAGGTCCGGCCCCTTGCCCAAGTCATCTAGGGTCACAGGATCCCAGCAACATAAGCCTTCAAATGTTTCTTAAAAGAGTCCAGAGTAGGTGCTTGCACCACCTTCTAGGCCTTGGGAGCTTGGACAGTAAAGAAATTTTTTCTTATGTCCAGCCTAAAATGGTCCTGAAGGAGTTTGTGACTGTTGGACCTTGTCATCCTCTGGGGCACTCTGGTGAACAGACATACTCCCAGATCCTGGTGCACACCCCGACGTACTTATAGGCTGCCACCAAGTTACCCCTGAGCCTTTCCTTTTCCAAGCTGAAGAGTCCCATACTTCTCAGCCTCTCCTCATATGGCCTGCTCTCTAGACCTCTAATCATGTGTGTGGCTCTCCTCTGGACTCTCAAGCTTCTCCATGTCCTTCTTGAATTGTGGAGTCCAGAATTGGATGCAGTACTCCAGCTGCAGCCTTACCAAGGCCGAATACAATGGGAGGATGACATCCTGGGACTTGATCAAAAAACATCAATGGATACAAACCAGAGTTTTGTTCACTTTACCAGCTGTGGTATCACATTGGAAGCTTATGTTCATCTTGTGGTCAGTCATGACTCCCAAGTCTGTTTTGGCCATGGTGCTAGTGAGTGTAGCACTGCCGAGTCTATATAGCTTCTGAATCAGAACTTCCTAGGACTTAAATGCTGGAGGCTGCAAGTAAAAGAGGAACACCAGAAAAAAACATGGGTATGCCCAGTTCACTCTCTCTTTTGACAACCACTGTCTGCCACTGTGTGACACAGGATAGTAGGCAAGATGAACCTATGGTGTGACTCAGTAAATGGCAGTTCTTATGTTCTTATGGCAATGCTATCTTCTCTGTTTTATTTTGGCCAGGAAAGGTTAAATTAATTGTGTTCTGCATAGATATGTTATGTATCTCTTTAGCTACATTTATTTTTATTTATGTAAATTCTCTAAGCTTAGCATAAAAGCTAACATCAAGATATTCATGCAAAGCTGACAAAACTTAAGTAGCAGGCATCTTCCCAGCTCCAGGCAAACACAGTAATAAACTATGGTCTTCAACAAGATGGGAAAGAATTGTGGTTAGAGATGACTGTAAACCAGGATTCTTGGCTTTTTTTTCCACTTAAGCAAACCATAGACTGTATAACCCTCCTTAACAACTTCCATGTCAAGGTAAGTATGCTTAATTCATTGTAAAATGCTTTGAGACCTTCTCATTGATGCTGCAGACTGTTATGGTTCCTTGGAGAGGTAAGTAAACAAATTTCACCTAGCTACAGTGGACTGAACTAATTTAGGCCAACTATGGGTGTGAGTGACAATTTGCCTTTGCCAATAAGACAAGACATCTCTCATTACACTTCTATGGGCTTGCACATTTCTGGTTTGAAATTGGTGCCTTGTATTGAGTGATCTTAAGTTTGCTTGGCTGCATTTATCTCAAAAAATGTAAGTATATGTCCTCTAAGACTGCACGCTGTGCTATGCCATTCATCTTAATCTGAAGAGATCTGATTGTGGTTGCTATATGTAAATAGGCAAGAGGCATTTATTCTAAACCTGTGTTAATTAGTCCTTCTTTCTGTGACTTGAATAGGCTGCCCTGCTGAATCTCTCAAAACTGGTGTGTTTGCAGCATGGCTTTTTTGAGGGCATATTTATACTGTCCTGCTTTATTGCTTGCCATATAACCCAAACCTGCCAACCACCTATACTAAAATCCCCTTATCTGGAGCCTAAATTGTAGTCCACAGCATCTTGTGAAGCTCACATGAAGTCCAGATTATTCCTCATCCACCCTTCCTTGCAATGTTTTCAAAAGTCAAATGGCTGCTCTAGGGTGCAAACACAGGAAGTCTGCCAACAGCAATTCCACAACTTTCTTTATTACGGTTCTTGTTCCTACTGCCCATAATTAGAGACGAAATTAGGTACTCTCTCTTTTCCCCTTCCTGTGGCTAAACCTGATGTTCCCTGAATGTGCATAAGGTTAACAGGTTTGTGTTGCAGGTCCTTAGGGAACACAGCCCAGTGAGGTAAACACGATCTTGGAATGGAGAAATCCTGGATTCTGCCCCCCTTTTCAACAGCTTTTGTGTACCTTGCATTTACTATTGTTGGATACGGTGACTAGAGAATGCTGGGCAACATTTAGCTGCACTTGGGGCAGGGGCAAGGGCCAAAGCCAAAGGTCTCCTGTCTTCCATGGCAGCATCCATTTCCCTGACTCACTCTAAGTTCCTCTCCATAACCCACTCATTTTCCCTTCCTTATTACTTCAAGAGGGGTCAGGTTCAAGGGGGGCACTGGATGGTACTCTGAGTACTTCCCAGCCCATGGTGTGGGTATTAATGCACTTTGCTGGGAAAAGGGAGATTTATATTTTAAACCCTTTCTTGCTGAGGGGGTATAGAATCTGGATCTCATGCACCCTGTGCAAGTGCCTTAACCACTAAGCTACTAGGATAAAAGGTGAGAGGGACCTTTTTCTACTTTGTCTGGCATAAAACACTCCCATAGTCATGACTCTTCTGTAACTAAAGTTTTGGGATTTACCTGGTATTAAATACCTGGGAGATTCAAGTCCACCCTACAGCCTACATGATGCTGCCTTTGAGCATCCTTAGAAGGGAAGCAAATGGCATTCAAACTGCCTGTTAAACCCCAAATTGCAATTATGTGTCTACCTAAGTGCCACCTTGGTGTGTAAAACTGAACTAGGAGTTGGTCCTTAAGTCTCACAATCAAAAGAAACTTTCAAGGGAACTAGATCTCTTGTATCAAATAACATGCAACTAAGACAGGCACTTTCAGTCCTTTGTCCTTATGTTCCTAAATAATTCAAGCAGCAAAATTACTTTCTTGAAGTGGTAAAAGTACCAAATTCAGAACACAAATTGGTAATGTTATGTCCATGTCTGAGTCTATTTGCTGTTGCTATATATACCCAGTTTACCTTCCTCTACTAGGAAAATGTCATTATCCCAAAGTCCTCATTAAAAAAATGCTGGTAAAATAATAGTTATAGATACATTTTTCTTTGCACAGGAATCCATATGTTTGCAGACAGGATACCAGGCATGCAAACTGTTCTCTATAGTCATGGATGGCTGACTTCTAGCCTTTGTGAACAAATTGGATAAGGGTCAGTGATCAGCCACTTAAATTTAAAAAAATAAAATAAAATAGAAAAGTCGCCAGCTCAACTTCAGGCAAATGGTTCAGTTTTCTAAGATCTACTACCTTTCAGTTGATAAAAGATCATGGATCATTTCAAATGAATAAAGACCTTATGTTTCTGGTTCAGCATCTTTTAATTAAAACAATACGACTGTTGGGTGGTGGTTTCATGCAAGTTAGATGAACGGCTTTTCTTTGGTAACTAATTTGACTGACATCTTCTGAGTTGTTTGGAGAAGTTTCAATTTTACTGTGGTGACAAATTCTTGAAACCTCATTATTATTTAAATATTTGTAGGATTTTCCAATTTGGGAGATGGAGGAAACCATCTAAATCAACATAAGAATCCACAAGACTAGCTGAACACCTGAAAGAAGCATTTGCAGATAAACACAAGAATTCAGAATAAAATTAAATGCATACTGGGTGTGTGTACACATGCATTTACTCCAGCCTAGATTTACAGTGCAATAAGCTACTGCACAGTAAGTTTTTTTGGGTAGATGTCTACACACGTGAGAATTAGGGATCAGATTTGCTCCCAGTTCCTTGCAGCCCTGCAGTGCACCCCTGCCACCGCTGGGAGGTGCTGCAGGCTCCCCCTGGGTGTTGGCAGGAAGTGGTGGACTGGAGACAGTTGTCTCCTGGCCCGAGGGAGGATACCTGGTGCTGGGGCAGGGACAATGTCCTCCTGCCCCAGCAGCAGGGAAATCCTGCCCCTGGCTCCTTGATCAGGGTCACAAGGCTTTGAAGGAGCTGCAGGGAAGAGGCAGTTCCCAGCCCCAGGCCTCAAACTGCCTGTGGAGCAGCTAGCAGCTAGCACACTGATAGCTGCCCACTAGTGGATCAGGGTGGGGGCTGGGACCTATCCCACTCCTGCAGCACTTTCCAAGCCCCATTTTGCAATCACTTAATTGAGGTATGAGGCTGGGACCTACCCCAGACCAGGACAGTTCCCAACCAGCCCCAGGCAGTGCAGGGAAGTCTGAATGTACATCCTGGAGGTGACTGGAGACTTCCCAAAATGGGACAGTCACCAGCCACCTCCAGGCTGTACATTTCCCCATGCAGCCTGGGCTGCTTGGGAACTGTCCTGGTCAGGGGCAGGTCCAGCCAGCTCCAGGCTGGGCAGGGAACTGTCCCCATGCAGGGAGCTTCCAGCTCCTGCTCCATGATCACAATTGCAATCACAGAGTGGGGGCGGGGAAACTTGTTCCCATCCCCTACTCCATGATTGCAGGGCAGGAGCTGGGAATAAGATCCTAGCCCCCACTCCACAGTTCACAGTTGTGATTCAGGGGCAGGGTCTGAAAGCTTCCTGCTGGGTCAGGGGGACATTGTCCCCTCCCAGGCATGCAGGGCAGGGTCTGGGGAGCTTATTCCCCACCCAGCTCTATGAGAGCAGAGTTGGGGGGGGGGGAGGGCAACAGGCTGGGTAACTTGTTCTGCTCTTCCCCTCCTTCCCATGACCCAGCTCTATGCTCTTGAATCTGGGCAGGGAAAAAGATCCTTAGCCCTTGCCAGCAGGGAGCTCCCAATGCTGGCACCATGACCATGGAACCACTGCTGGGAGATGCTTATCTCCGAGCCCAAGCTCCACACTCACAGCTTTGTAAACATGGGGACACTGTTGGGACATAAGGGTCTCCCAGCCCAAGCCCTGTGACCATGGAGTTCAGATAGGCAGATAAGGGTCTTCCTGCCCCCCACTCTCCAATCACAATCTCAGAACATGGGACTTGGAGCTCCCTGCAGCTGGGTCAGAGGGACATATTCCTGACCTGGGCTCCTGTGGTAGAGCCCACCCCAGAAGCAGGCAGCTCTAGGGATAGGAAGCCATCTTCTGCTTCCTGGCAAATGGCTGACTGGGAGCAGATTTTGCTCCCAGTCAGGTGTCTATATGAGTGCTACCATGCTGTTACTAATGCCAAGTAAATTTGCTACTAGCATTTGCAAGTAGCAAATTTACTAGTATTAGGGAGGATTACTGAGAAGTAATCCTTTCTTCACAGTAAACTATGCTAAGGCAAAGTTAAGTTTATCGTGTAGCTACACCCACTATTTACTAAGAAGAAGCTGTGTGCTGTGTCATAGATTTAAAAAAAAAATATCATGTACTCCTGTCCAGTTTACCTAGACAGATTAAGTTTACCTAGACAGGATTAAGTACTTCAATGACTTCATTAAACCATATGTCAGGCATCCAGGTTGTAGCCATATGGGTCTAGAAGCAAAGGGAATCAAAACTTGTGGAAGACATGATACCTTTTATTAGATCAACTCAATATTTGCAAACAAATTATTGTATTCATCTGCAAGATTTTGGGCACACTCACCCTTCATCAGTCATAAGAGAGAGCAGTGACTGTAAAAGTTCTCCTTGGTAGAACATCTTTGTACCTTTGTCCACTTCCAGGTCTGCCGGGGAGCATATGGTTCTCCGCCATGCCACCCCACCCCACCCCACTCTTGGCTCAGCATTTGGCTGTGGGGGGACCCTGGGTACCCCCCAAAACCCAGAAGGCACCAGTAGCCGAGCTGGGGGGGTGTGGGGAGGCCCTGCTGCGTGCTCCCCAGTGGACCCAGAAGTGGACCAGAAGTGCTTTGGTCTACTTCTGGGTCTGCTGCTGAGTGTGCTGGGAACCCCACACACTTCTGCAGAATGCTCCATGCATCACAGCATCACAGCAGTCACGAGCCACCTGCTACCTAGAGGTATGCAGAAAAAACATTTAAAGCTGTGTCTATGTCTAAATCACCAAATATTTCCAAATCTCAGCAAATTGATTCAGAGGGTTCTGATTCAATTTGGAGAGATTAAAGGATACTTTGTTTTGATTTGGATTTGGAGATTCAGCTACCGAATCGGATTGAATCTGTGCTGAATTGAATCAGGAACTGAAGCTTTGCACAGCCCTGTTATATGCTACCATTTGTGGTGGTAAGAACCTCTGGCAATTAGGGCTGTATGAAATTTCACTGGCTGTTTCATTTTGACATTTTTTTGACTCATTTTGAGATCAAAACAGTGAAACTGAAATGAAATGAAGGGTTTCAAAACAGCCTCTAAACAAAATGAGGCTAGTCAAAACGTTTTGAAAGTTTTGAAACATTTCAAGTTTCAAAACAGTCAGCAGCCAGGTGATGGGAGACAGGGGAGAACCAGGGCTTCGCTCCCAGCAGCTCCAGGCTAGGCCAGGTGGGGAGCACAGCCTTGGCTCTCCTCTCCTGCAGCCAGGCTGCAGAAAGCTGATCACAGTGCAGGGGAAGGGAACTGAGCTGGGCCTATTCCTCTCCCCAGCACTGCAATCAGGCTGGAGAAAGGAACTGAGCCTGATTGTTCAATTGCCCTCCCCAGCGTGATGATCAGGCTGGAGAAATGAACTAGTGCTGCCCAATGTTTCATGCTGGGGAGGGGAACTTAGTTCAGCTGGTTTGAGTTCCTTTCCCCAGCCCGATGATAGCACTCAGCTCAGTCCCAGTTCCCTTCCCCACTAGATCCCAATTCTGGGGAGGGGAACTGAGTGATGGGGCATCACTGTTTCTATTAAATGAAATGGAACAGCAGTGTCAAATCAAAACAAAATTTGAAATGAAACACTGTTCCATCGAAACCTCAAAACACAAGTCACAATGGAATGGTGCCATTTCACATAACCCTACTGACAATGCATTTCTTGGTCATTGGGGAAAAGGGAAAAAAACATGTTTCATCTGGAAAAAAGTCTTAGCAGGTTTTGTTACTGTGACGGGCTAGCTGGCAGTGACCTTGACCAGGGGTTTTGAAAGGGCAAAAGATGATTGGAGAATTTGAGATTCCCTTTTCTCACCAATCTGGTAATGTTTTGTTCCTGGGGTTTTGGAGAGGTAAAAGATAATTGGAGGGCTTGGGATTTCCTTTTCTCACCAATCAGGCCCCAGAGACTCACCCCTCATGTCCCCTGATTGGCCCCTTGGGTCACCTGGAGGGGGATAAAAGGGCAGCATGGCTGACTCAGAAAAAGACCAGTGAGGAGATTCAAAGAGTTAACAAGGCCGAGCTAGCGGGGTGGAAGCAGTTGCCCCAGGAGAGCCTGAAGGGGTAGGGTCTGCAGGCAGCAGTTGGACCCTCAGCAGCACGGTGTGTGGCCGGCAGGAGAGGCGTCCTGCTTCAGCAAGGTTCTGAGCAGTGACCTGAGAGGTTCCCAGCTTAGCTTCCAGCTTCTCCAGTTAGAGACTAGGCAGCGTGATGTGAGGCCAGGGCTCCAGGAAAGCAGGAGGCCCCCAGCAGGATGAAGTGGTATGAGCATTGATGTCTGTATGGTAGTGTTCCAGTCTACCATATGGGAGATCCAAGTTCAAATCCCAGCTTTAGTGACCTGGGGTAAGTGAGCTAACAAGAAGTTTCCCTTGCAGTAGAAAGGGACCATTGTGTTTTCCCCCCTTCCAGGTACCTAGGCCCTATATTTCTTTGTCCTTTGAGATTTTGTATTTTGTGCCTTTTTATACTTTCCCAACCAGTACTGTTTGCTCTGCTATTTGTGTTTTATGTTTTGCTAACCCTGTCTTTTGTCAGTTATTTTAAGTGTCTAACCTTTGTTGAATCCTGTCCCCTTGGGGCATTGTGGTGTCCACTATACCCCCTGATTATGCCTGTTATGTTCCCAGTATTGTTCCCTCATTAAAAGGTATATGGTTAAGTCCCCAGTGGTGGTCTGGCTCTACTCTATAGATGGAAGAGAGTCCCTACACCTCCCACAGTGCTTGTGTACCTGCTTTGATCCCTTCAATTGGAGAGGGGGTACTTCTTGGAGTACCACCTGGGATTACATTACTTACATTGCTAATAGCACTATCTGACCATTTGCTGTAAAATAATTCAATGAAGGAGTTAGACATTGTGGGTCAAATGCTCAAAGCTGAGTTCTTGAAGTTAGGCATTGAAACTAAGAGACTGATTCTTTTACGGTGTTAAGTTGTGACATGAACATGAATTGGGGCTAGAAAAAGTTAGAACATCAGAACATCTGCTTAGGTAACTAACTTGTGTACTTGAATTTGGGAACTTTAATTCTTGTACTCTTTCCTTAATGTGCCAACTTCTCAGCTCTTCCCTCTGCTAATATCTACCTCTTCTCTGTGATTTGTCATAAGGATATCTTTAATATGAATCTACTTAAAACTCTTTGTCTCGCCAGGATTTATTCACCGTCCAGTCATGGTGCACACAGCTGATCTTTGTGGGCATTTCACAGCAGCCCTGCTCCTCAATGCTGATTAGAAGAGAGGTTCCAGTGCAGGAAGGAAGGACAAGAGGGCAGTTGTCATTTTGACTGCTATCTTTCATGCCACCTCACCAGCTGGCACCTTCCCTTCCTGGCAGTGAGGACCATTGACTTCCACTGGTGAGCTAGCATTTTATTTTTATTAAAGTTTTTTTATTGTTGATTTATCAGATATTGCAGACAATCCCAGATTTCATGGTTTCCATGAAATTAATAAAACCATGAATTTAGTAGTTTCCTAATCATTAGCATAATGAAAGTTGTAAAAACATCAGCATAAAATGCCATGGGCAGTCTGTGTTCCATGTGAGAAATGCTTTAAACAAGGGGCATTATATGTTGACCCAGATCCTCAACTGATATATACAGATGTGTCCCCGGTGAGTACAGCTATAGGTCCTGAGACGCTTAGAAGCTGTGAGTCTTTCATCTTATTACTTGAATCCTAATTCAGCTGACTTGTGGCTATGGACAGTAGCATAACTGAGAACAGAGAAGCAGGGGCAGGAGCACCATGTACCACCTTTGGAGGGAGGTGGTAAAATAACTATTGCTACAGATAGGAAGTGACAATGGTGCCACCTTTAGCAGCATGGCAGCCAACACTGCCTCGTGCTGAGTCATCATCCAGGACACTGAGCTTCCCTGTTACACCTCTAACCATGGCTAGCTGCTAGTTCTGAGGGCATCCTATTTGACCCAATTAAACCTACATTTGCTAGATCCATCTGTGGGTATGAACTCCCCAAAATCAGTGGCTTCAGATCGGGGGTACAATTCTCCTTTTTCGATGCAAGATGCATTTATATCCATAGCATGAGAGCAGATTGAATTAGAAGCTTCTAAATATTTTAACCAAACCTTTCACCAACATTTCTGTCTTATTCACAATAGTGTGAACTATATTTCCTCATGCACACCACCTGGTTTCTAGCTTGATGGAAGACACTGGTATGTTCTTATATTTACCACAGAATTGCACAACAATGTGTCCACCTTGATATTTCTAAATTACTGTTAAGGATGCAATGGGCACATTTACACATGACACTATGTTGCCATAGTGCATTGTTATGGCAAAATAGCATCCATGGGCAGCTACTGGTCAAGTGCAGATATTTTGCTATAGTGCCATGCTCCCTGATATAGTGTGCTGGTTCAGTGAAGTTGCTGCTAAAAAAAAAAAAACCAAACCAAAAAACATGCACTGTGCATATGGCACAATGTGGGCTAAATAATGGCACAGTAGCAATTTTGACGTGGTGGCATGTATAGATGTGGGAGGAAGGTAAGTTAATGTAAACAGTTTCTAGTGGACACATCTGCAGTGTATAAACTATCAGGCCAATATAAATCGATTATTAAAATAAAAAATAAATTGACAGAATTTCTAAAGCCAATGACTAACGTGATTATTTAGTCTTAACTCCTAATGTAAGACACATGCCACAGAACCTCTCTGAGTAATTCCTGAATATCTAGTAACTTCTGGCTGAGCTGATGTATGGCTTCAGGAAGAACATAGAACTTTGACTTAAATGCTGAAACCCTACACATTGAAATAACGATAAGGTGGACTGTTGCTATGTATTACATAATTTGTACCACTTCCAGATAAGCAGTTGACTATGACAAACTTTCAAGTAGTGTTGAGCATTGCAGAGGTATCTCATGACATTCTGTTTGTATATCTTTATATTAGACATCCAAGGCATCATTTTTTAATGATGTAATCATTATATAGAGCTTTGAGTACTATTCTCTTCAGTAAGAGGTAGATTCAAACTGAGAAGTTCATGGGTTGTAATCTAGGCAGTAAACAACATTACCAAGGCTATAATTGATTAAGACAGCAAACTTACTAGACTATATAATGATCAGATGGCTCAATGATTTGGAAATGAAAAGGAAGTAGACTTGATTTTTTTTTTATATAT